>ML675610.1:25483739-25675411 GCA_007922155.1 Mesoclemmys tuberculata
AAGACCACAGGTCCCAAATGTTTCAGATTTAAAAAATGATACCTTTAAAAAAATGGTGTATGAACCTAAAATTAAAAAGATTATTTGCAAAATGAAGGCAAGGGATGCCCAATAGGATCAGAATCAGCACTTAGGCTATGATGCCTTCCTCATGATCTGAGAAAAAAGCCACAATCTAAAAAAAACAAACCCCAAAACTAAAATTCATAATAAATTAGTCACTATAACCACTGAAAAATGTTCTGTTATTTATAGTTGTGATTACCTCATAGCCAAATAAATAGCTATCTCCATGCTTATTTTCAGTTTTACAAGTAACTTTTAGATTGGTTGGTAGGTTGCTTTATTTTTCACATATTGTCTCATCACATTTCCATGATAAGATATTTGGAACTAATAAGTCATTGCTAAAAAGAGGTTTAAAAATAATTCTTTGGATTTTATATTGTAAAAATATGCATCCCAAAAGACCAACAGCAATTCTTATGAAAATGAGGTTGATAATGTTGAAGATTGTTGGCTAAATTCCACTCGTGCAGTTGTGCTGGGAAGAAAATGCCCCACTTGAACGGCAATGCTTCTGAAATAAGAACATTTTGCAACTGAATAGCACCTTCACTCTGCAGCTGTCAAAGTGTCATAAATATTTGTAAACCAATGTGGAAGTTTGCAGATATGACAGCTGAAGCGACTTAAATGACCACAAATAGAAATGTTGGCAACCATTGAACTAAGTTCCTCCAATTGGGACCAATCCTGCTCAGCTTGGACCTGATCCAAAGACCACTGAAGCTTCTTATTGACTTCACTGGAATTTGGATCAGACCCCATATACAGATGAATAACTCCCCATTATCTTTGGGACTATTTTTGTGTTTAAGGTATGCAAAGATATGGGCCCTTTATGACTTTAGCCTTAAATATGCCTTTACCTATTGCTGTTTTCCATCTACAGATAAAAATGGGAGAACTTTTAGCACTTTTTGCCTCTTTATTCTTAAAATAATGGATTTTAGTATTAATTACCTATACTTCTGGGGGTTTTTCTCAGTTCCAACCCCCCGCCCCCCTGCTTACTTTCCTGTCATTGAACAAACACATTTCTCACAAATGTACAACTAGGTTTTGAATTTATGCATAAGAATTCAAAAAGAAAAGAACTTCATTTATTATAGACTTGTTTAATTTGTGCTTTGTTAATGATTTCCCCCCCTCTGATGGCTTCATGACTTTCTCTTCAAGGTACTTCTTAGTGAGATAGTGAAGTTTGGAAAGGAAAGGAAAGGAAAGGAAAGGAGCATGTTGAAATGGGAACATATTGACACAGCAAGCTGTATTTCAAACTTGACCATGTGTCCAAAACAGTTTTTCACAATGAAAAATAGCTTATGTTTCATGGTAGTTCTGCTGAAGTTATTCAAAAGTAACTATCAAAGAAACATTATTCTAATTTTTTCTGCCATAGCTTTAACTGTAAAGACATTTCACATAAATTGAATTGAAGCATGGCCTTATTTTAGTTATGTTTCTTTGTTTTTATTAATAATAAAGACATCTAGAGAGCACAATAACAAGGAAATATAATAATGCATTTGTGGACCAAAACACAAACTAATGTAATTCAGAGCAGCTCTGTTGATTTAAAAAAATACTAATTTACTCCATCTGAGGATCTGGGTCACTTTGCTTTGTTTTTCATAAGGCATAATGTATTTAGGTGGTTATTTTAGCTTCTCAGTTTCTTTTAATAGAATTTACACTGTCTTTAGGACTTATTCTCACTAGACTTTCCAAACCTGTGTAATCCAGATGCGGTTTTACTAACAAATAGTTCAGTGCTATTTTTCTCATTTAATATATATGCTTTTATAGTGCATTTCATTCATAAATAATTGCCCAGCAAATATGGCTTGTTTGCATTAAACAATACCTCCCTCCTCAAAAAGTCTGTATTGAATCCAATTAAAACAGCAAATGAATAAATTTGAATAGTCACCGCAGAAATGACAAAAGTATAAATTGCTAATTCCATTATCAAATTGTTCTTTTATGCTAAAGTCTTAATTTTCACTTCTCAAGATGCAATGAGTAGCACATCAATTAATTTTGTTTGTTTCAGTTCGTTAAACCTGCAAAAAGATAAATCTTCTAAAGGCTAATAAATAGATGAAGTTAGTTAAATCAAGCAGATAAAAATAAGTCTTTAGAAAGAAAGATAACAGACAACTGTCATTCAGTTAAAAGAATTAGAGAAAATATCAAGCATAGAACATGAAATGTGAATATGAACAACAGGAGCAGAGGATGAAGTGGTGAAAAATAAGGTCTCATTAATTTATGATGTAATGATTACAAGATTTGGAGGAATTTTTTATCTAAGTGTAAAATAAAGAGAAATAATAAAGCATATATAGAGAGACTATTACCATACACCCATCTTGAAGTAGGATGGAAACCTTCCCTTTTTAACCATAGTGTCCTATTTATTGAGTGTCTCTCACTGGATCTGAATCTTGTGCAGTGAAACTCTGTTACAAACTGTTATAAAATGGTTAATATAATGAAGATGATGTTTGAAACAACTGGGTGCAATCGGTTGTCTTTGTTCATACAGCAAGTCTGCAACAAAGACCACCAATTGGGGTGTCCAGAAAGGCAGGCACTAGGGATGGGAAAGGGTGTAAGATTCTCAAATACCTGAATAATTCAAAGGAATGTTCTTATCATAAGATTAAAACAAAATTTGAAATCCTGACTGGTAGAAGTCAATGACAAGACTCCCGGTGATGTAAATAGAGCCAAGGTATCCTCCAGAGTACCTAGGAGACTGGAGGATAGCTGAGTACTCAGGTTTTTGTTTGTTGGGAGGGTCTCTGCTGGAGTATTCCATAAGAAATTGTCTGGTCACATAGTGCTGGCTTCTCTTCTTTCCATCTGCTAAGTGACATTAGATATTACTAAAAGTACTGACAATAATTTCCCAGTATAATTATTTCATGTAAGTCACTGCCATACTCATCACAGTTGTAATATATGCTTGTCAGTGTGAGGGTGGCGGTCCACACATGCATAGTTTTTTAAGGCCAGAAATGACCACCTATTACAACAATCTACTTTGATCTTCCTGTGTCATTCAGACCAGATCACTTCACCCACTGATTCCGGCATCACACCCAAGCCTTTGAGGTGGATGGCTCTGTATCACATTACATGATCCCTTAAACCCCCATTCGCTGATATTTTCAACTACTTTCCCATAATCCTTCCATATGCCCACCTTATCTTCTATCTTAATGCCCAGCATCCCCTGAGGCACCACTTCTTTGGTCAAGTGGCCAGCATCCTTGTGCTCCTGACAGCTGTTAGAGGAGTTGGTGTTCAATGATCTGCTCCGCGAAATGGGGCTGAAGGAGTGAGAAGCAGGGCTCCCCATTTCCAGGAACAAGTAGGTGAAGAGTGGGCAATAATGCGAGCAACACTTTTGGTCATGCACTTGCAACTACGACCCTTTCAAAGCAATCAATGAAGGAGGCCCAATTTCTTGTTAAATTGGTTCATGGGCCTTGTTAATGCTGATTTTGGTGATTTTTGTTTTTAATTGAAATTATTATCCACAGAGCTGTCCCAAAAACAGTCATTCATTGCCAAAATTCTTTAATTTCTCAGCATTTTTCAGTAGCTTAAGTGGATTCCTTGCACATGGTTACTGGTAGTTTTACCTTTTTCTTTCAGTCTGCAGCCTCCTCTCCCTTCTTCATATCATCTCCCTGTAAATTAGGAATTTTCGTAACCTCCAAGTTGCTTCTTTCTTCAGGGTTTATTTAAAAAAAAAAAGTCCAGCAAAATTAGATTTGCCACTTTCTCCTTCAGTTGGAAGATGATATACACCCAATACCCCCTTGATGTTGTGGCAGGGGGAAGCTTGAGGTGGAGGTATAGACTCCATACACTCCATAATATACTATTCAGGGATTACTTACACTTGGAGAACTCCTCAGATGTCTAGCTCTATAGCATCTGTATATTGATACAGTTGTGAAATGGAGGTGTAGCATGAAACAGATTCTGGCATTTAGTAATTACACATGAATGCTGACATTAGCCCTGGTGTTATTAGGTTCCCCAAATTAGGAGAGGCTTGCAACTGTACAATCGGTGAGCCCCAAAGGCTGGCTATGTGAACAACAGATAAGATTTTCAAATTACAGCATCTGGCTCATTCTTAGAACTGCACAAATATCTTGGTATATAAAAAGAAAAATACCTGTGCTAGCATAAATTCTTCACATTCCATTCTTGTGAAACCTTGAACCATTTTACGATGTGCTTGTGAGTGGTACCAAAAATTTCAAATAAACACCAAGGGGAGCGGAACTAAAAATACATGATAGCAGGCCATGGAAAAAATGTTAGGTCAAGTGAGCATTTTAGAGGCAATCCACAGGGAAAATGAATTTTTCCAAAATAAAAGCGAAATTAATTCTGCTAATGGAAGAAAACCCCAAAGTTTATTTTCTCCTCACTCTGGGCATCTCTCTCATTAGCAATGTATGTGCTGTGTGCATAGACAGAAAACAATACAATTTTTATTTTTCTATGATTTGCAGTATGTCTCTATAGCTAATGTTTGTAAATATATTCTGCTTAGTGAATTTCTCAGTGGGTCAAGTGGTCTGACCAAAAAGGAACAGGAGTAACAGCATTATCAAAATGTAGATAACTAAAAGGTCATATGGGGGGATCTAAAAAACTTTAGCGGTATTCAGTGATGATTATTTTGAGCCATCTAAGTCTGCAGCTTTGGGCCCGGATCCTGCACAAATCTGCCACAGAGCTCAACTTTACTGACATCCTTAGGTCCACTGATGTGAAGCACATGCATACTTCTTTGTAGGAAAGGGGCTTTGGACTAGAAATCTTTTGAGAGCAGGGTTTCCTGAAAGATTTTTTACCTCCTGCAGCTGTCCCAAGAAGACTTGGCATAACATCTAAGTGTTTCTGCTTCAAGTCCTACCAGAAATAAAAATCAGCGAAGATGCAGAACATTGAAACAAACAAATGTCAAGGCTTTTTTAACCTAAATAAAGTGCAATTTAAGTCTAGATTGTATGTTGGGTGAATGCTCGGATCACGTTTGCTGTTTGTTTGGAAACCTTTTCATTATCATACCAGCTCAGCCTAAATCTGGGGTGGGGGAGAATCAGGATTTAAACAATTTTACTTAATTTTTTGTAATTTGTCATAAACAGTAAAACTTCCAAACAATGATTGGTCTAATTTTGTAATATTGAATTACAAAGGAAATCCTTACAAATCTAGAACTATGACATCAGCTAATTACATCTTAGAAATACCTAAAATGGCTAAAGTATGTAGTTTTATTGGGGAAACTGTCTTATGAATCTGTTCAAGGCTTTTCTACCTGCAGCATATGTATTTTTTTCCAATTAGCAGAATACTGATGACAAACACCTAGATTTTTCTCAGACAAACAGTAATATTAGAAATAGGATTTTCCTTGTGCTCCAGGACAGGAAGCAGGAATGGCTGTGAACAGCTTAGAGAAATCCCTCAAACAAGGTAACAAATACAATAATCGGTTAGTCTCAGAAGCATTTATACAAGAAATAGTGCTACTTGGCTCTGCCTCAGATCCAGTTAATTCTTGTAAAAACAGAAAATCTGGCAAAATTTTGTTCTAAAAATAAATGTCTTCAAAATTAAGAGAGGCATGGAAGATTTTAAAATGAAGTGGCATGACCTGAGAGATGTGCCAAAGATAAATCTGCTGCCAGAAAACAAAGGAAGCAAACTGATCTATCACAGTAACAATTTCATCACGCAGGAGACAAGGAGGTCTGCAATGGTTGTCTTACTGACTGAATCTGTTTCAAATGTGCATAGGAAGAGATACTCACAAAATAAAGTAATATCCATGTTATCTCTAACAAATACATTAACACATATTCCATAGTTATACTGATGTGTAAATAAAGGAACAGACATAGAGAACACTTGGAGAAAAAGATGCATCATTCTCCATGTAGTATGGTACCCAGAAGACGGAAGATCAGAAATACCAGTGATCTGCAATGCACCAATATGTATGAATTGCCTATTGAAGAGAATCTTGAACCAACTCATCAGAATGCACTGGAGGGAACGAGAGTTCAAATGGAGACAAGAATATAGAAAAGTACTTGTGGCATTAAACATTTCAATCCTATGGATGAGAGCAATTATGAGACTAATTAAGAGTTCACCTGACTTTTTTTTTAAGGCAGCTGAATCAGGAATTGGATGGCATAAACACTAATAATCCTAACAATCTCTTGAGTGTAGTGTTGTTGTAGCTATGCTGGTCCCAGGGTATTAGAAAGACAAGGTGGTCAAGGGCATATCTTTTACTGGACCAACTTTTAGTTGTGAGAGAGACAAGCTTCAAGCTCACACAGAGCTCTTCAAGTCATCAGCTCTGTATAACTTCAAAAGTGTGTGTCTCTTACCAATAGAAGCCAGTCCAATAAAAGATATTACCTTACTCACCTTGTGTGTGTGTGTGTGTGTCTCTCTCACTCACTCACATAATCTCTTACATTATCTGTTAAGGGCTACCACTGCTGGAACACAGGAATATTTCCATAGAATTTGAAACAGTAGAAAAAATAATTGAGTTATATTATGCTTTAAAGAGTTATCTCAGAGCAGTGATTTTTGTCAACCTGTGGTTCATGGACCCATGGGGGGGTCTGCAGACTATATCTAAGATTTCCAAAGGGGGTCCACACTTCCATTTGAAAATATTTAGGGGTCTGCAAATGGAAAAAAGGTTGAAATCCATTGTCTTAGAGTAATGTCTGAATAATGAGCTAGCCTTTTTTGGAAGGGAACAATCAGGGCATGTACACAACAGCAGATAACCTAGTCCCCTATTCATTGACTTCAGTGTTACCCTGTAGAGTTCAATTGTGTAGGTGAAATAATTTTCACCCTCATATTTCTTGAGAGATGTCATTCCTTCTCTGCTTGGGTTCAGAGCCCAAGCCACCACTAACGAACGAGATCCTGACTGCAGTAAAAACATACTGGTTTGCGTACCTAATTGGCATACCCATTTACTTTACTTTGCACTTCCAAATGGCCAGACACAGGCAGAGTCACTGCAATGGGGTGCACAAATGTGTACGTACTTTTCTGAAATTTGGCCCCAGGTGTCTGAATTTGGAAACTTTTGGTATTGCCTAAATTGCAGCATATTCACATGATTTTTAGATGCTCCCACATAAGGTATAGCCTTTTGAAAATTAACTAATTAAAGCATCCAATTTAAATCAGCCAACTAAAAACTAAGTAACTCAGAGCAAAACTAAATTAAAAAATCATGAAAGAGGCAAGTGGGTAAAAAAGCATTACAAATTCAATCAATGGAAACCAATTCTAAAGTACACATTCAATCTTTCTTAAAACATTGAAATAACTAATAGTAAATTTTCCTGTCTCATTTGGGCATCAGCAGTCATCTGGGCAATGAACTTTGACAGCATCTCTCTCTCTCTCTCTCTCTCTCTCTCTCTCTTCCCCCCCCCCTGGTCTTGCTTGGTACCTCTGTCACGTATTTTAACTGTTTCGCAGCTGTCTTTATTTCTAAGTGCTATGCTGTCTTCTCCACCTATTGGCAGCCTGCGTCTCTCCCTCCTATAGGCATCAGGTCTTAGGTGTGCCTACAGGATCAGCCTTCTTGATGAAGTAGGTGTTACCCCAGCTACATTACGATTTTCACTTCCAGACTTCTGACAGTTTGGCTCGAGCTAACGCTATTAGCTCTTATCTGGGGGGTGGCATCAGGGCTTAGGTGGCTTTGTGAATGCTGACTGATGGAAACTTAGGAATCTATAGGGCTAGATGGCAGCTGAGTGGTGGTCTTGAAAATGTCAGTGGTACCTAAATGATGGACTTTGGTGCCTGAAGGGATTCTTAGCAAAATACCTTTGAGGATCTGGGACTTAGGCACTTTTAATACTTAAGGTCAAGTTAAGGTTAGTCCTCTGTCAAAGTGTCCTGCTTTATCACTGATTTAACAATTTTTCCTATTTTAAAAAAGTCACAGCTCTGTATTCCTCCCTGAAGCTCCTTTAGATTTCATTTAAAAAAAAATCTTCCAAATATAAACCAAGTGTAATGGATGCACAGTTGTCTTCCTAAATGCCACCAACAAACAGCCCTCCTGCAGAGCATTTATTCTCTTTGTATTCAGAGGTGTTTTTGAAAGGGCAGGTGAGCTGTAAATCCATGTAAATTAGTTATCAAAAGTAGACTGATTTTTATAATTCGATGAGCCAGATCCTCAGCTGGGTAAATTAGCAGCCATGCATTCCACCCTCAGCCTGCTTGAGATTTCCATTCCTCTCTGCTTTGCTGTAGTGGAGAAGAATCTTATAAGCATGCATTGTACATTTTTCTCTTTTAGCTGTTAGTTACTCTCATACTGAATATGCAAACTACAGTAAATTAGTAAATTATGAGTTTTTCTGGATGTTCAGTAGTCAACACAATGCCAAGTGATAATATGCAGTAAATTACTTTAATACAAAATAGTATTCTATACATAAGGAGCACAAGTATAATTCATTCACTTGTTATGAAAAAGGGAGCCATTTTGTGGTTCATTATCCATCCCAACTGCAAATTCAAAATCCATGCATTCATTTTTTAAAAAGGAAAAGAAAATGTTAGCTTCAGTGCTAGAGACTTATTAACTTTTAGGCTCGAGTGGTTGATAGCCAAGTGGGGATTTTATAGCCAAGTCATAACCTTCCGATCACAGGGATTTGTCCAAAAAACAGGGAGATTCTTAACTATGACAGCAATCACTGGTGTATCTGTTATTACCTTCATTGACCTCATTTACTTTAGTTACATGAAATGCTGCTGTTTGTGCCTGATTTGACTGTTGTAATATAAACAGCAGGAAAGGGCTAAATTGGTATGTTTAAAATATTGGGAAATTGTACATAGTTATACTTCTAATGCAATGTGAATTGTGTAACCCTTTTTCACCTGAAAGGGGTGGGTAAAATCGGGGAAAAAAAGGAAAAGACAGCCCATGAAATGTTAAAAACTCACATTAATTCCATATTGTTTTGGGCTAACTCCTATAACCAGGATCTCAAGGAACCCAAATTCATCGATTTACTTCTGTTCACAATCACAAACTGAACCTGAAGTTTCGATAGTACGTGTACATTTAGCTTGAGCCTGTAGTCACTGGAGAATTTAGCTTTACCTAATATTTTTAAACTTCAGTGCAGATTTATTTAAACAAGCCTAGATGAAGTTTAGCATCAAGAAAACTGATTCAAAGAGTAAATGAAAATACAAACAATCTTAGAATCATACTAATTAACTCCTTACGTACAGTGGATCAAATATGGAAGCAGGTTACCGGTATATAGTCTACGGCAACGCAAAATTTAACCAGCGTTGTTACAGATTATGCTGAAATGGCAACCTTTAGCAGCCTGTGAATCTAAATTTTTTAGTTTGTTTTCCAATTGTGCTAAATTTATATTTAATGAAAAACCATATTAATTAGAAAAACTGCATTAATGCATTAAGCCCCTAAAAGTCAGGAAATGCATTGTTGATAGCCCTATATCAGTCATAATTCTACTTCCTTACATATTATGATAATGTATTGCTTTACCTGGTCAAATGAAACTGGGGTATTGTACTATATATTAGGCTTTTTTTTCCTCACCAGAAGTTAACATACAGTAATTGTATCTTCAATGCTATACCACCAGATTTCTTTCTCCCTTTTGAAAAAAAAATAGTCTTATCAGATGTACTGTAAAAATGTGTACCCTGTTTTTATTGAACCTTATTCAAAACAACAACAAACAGAAGGTTATCCTTGATTTTAGAGCTAATTCGGTTTGAGGGAATAATAGCACATTATTTGTTTCACTATTTAGTGCTTCTGGTCCTGTCAGGTGAAGATTCTGAGATCCTTGTCCCTAAAAACTTGTAGTTTCAATAACTTCCCAAATTCCCTTTCACTTTCATGCCAATTTCTCAATCCTCCTGAGAGTCATGAGCTCTGCTGCTCGCACAGGCAGAGTGTAAGATCTAAGGCACTGTGAGGGCATATCACTGGTACCAAGCAACTCAGCTTACTAAGTAACTAGGAAGAAAGTAGGCAGTGCATGGAGCCTTGGCTCTGATTCACTGCTGCACTGGCGACTGCACCAGAGCCAGCACAAAGGAGAAAGAATACTCTTCCATCAAAAGAATAGGCACAGATTACTTCCGCACTCAAGCAAGAGAAAAGCAGGGACCAGATCATAACCCTCACTCATTTTTTGCTTCATGTCATGATCCAGCAGCTCAGTTATTCCATGCCTCTTTGTTGGTTCCTGTTCTTTCTTGGTTACCCTGTTTTCCCATTAAATATTTCCTGAAAGACATAAATTAAATTACCTATTTGAAAAAGAAAATGCAACTCTGTAATCAGCTGCACATTGTGCTGCAAGATGAATAACAGAAACACGGTTCCACAACTAGTTAATAGATTGTTTGTGTATTGCCTACGAAGGCAAACAAAATGCAGTATAGCCATGTTTATATGTATGCTTCTGCATGTAAAAATAACATGTTGAAAGTGACAGCTATGTGGATTTTTAACATCAGTTTTAACTGCAATAGCACATCAGAGCCATGCAAGGACTTGAAGAAAACTAATAAATGGTACATACTGAAGGAACAAGATCTTTTGTAGAAGGTTGGCATTAAATCCTTGTTTTTTTTATCATACTGTGGAAAGGTCAAGTTTTGCTCAAAGGAACTAAAAGCAGCACATCATGCCATTGCTTATTTATGTGTGGTATGTACCAGCATAGCCCCAGATCATTCCCCCCATATCTGTGCATCAGGAAAACCCTATACTCATGGATCTCTTTTCTTCAGTGGGGCAACAGGTACCTCTGCAGCACGGTCCACTCCTTTCTCTTGGACCCCACACATCTCCTGGATCCCACAGGCACTCTGTGGGGTGAGGTTTGTACAGAGAGAAGCATAGACACTCATTCACAGAGGCAGCTGACCCTCACCACTGGAGTAGTAATGGGAGAGATAAGAGCTGCCCATGTGTAGAATCAGTGGAGACATACAATCATCTTGGGGATCCAGTTTTAGAAGTGGATCCTGTGTCCTAGACATTGGAAAAACCCACTACCAACCTCCTCACCAGAGGAACAAAAGAGGAGGAATTCCACAAGGTGACTTTTACAGAGATTTCCTTCCCTTGGCTTTTACTGCAGGAAGGGAAGATTGAGGACAATAATGTTGTGAGTTGTTGCTGTACAGCCTATGTACATGCTCTAGGTGACTGTTAAGAAAAGAAGCCACCCTAGATGCAGTGTAACCAGCCCCTGATGAAATTTTCCTATGGAAGTGTATCTTTTGATGACAAAGTAGCTTCTCTGACAATGTCATTCCTGGGACAGGGCTCAGGGGGTAGCCAGAAGGATGATGGTAAGATGAGAATGTCACTATGGCCCAGCAATCCCCATCCCTTCAACATTAATGGCAACCAATAGACGTTAGAGCAGCTCTCAGGCTACACTGCTATGCTAGGGGCCAGTACAGCATGCATTGGCCAAGGATAAGGAGAATGAAAGCCACTTGTGTACACACACATGCGCTCTCTCTCTCTTCCTCTCCCTTGAATTGCAATTGTAGTTCAGGGTCTGGGTCAATATGCCTGTGCTTTCTGTTGAAAAAAGTATGGAAAAGATGATTCTTAAAAGTTCACTTATTCATGCATAAACTATATTAATGCTGCTGAAGTCAGAAAGAAATAAAAAATCCTATTAGTAATTCAGGTTTCAAGACACATTACGTGTAAGTATGCAGATATAAATACAAATCCAATTTTTCTAAATAGCTATTAGCTATAAATCATAAATGAATAAGCAACAGCTGTCATTGCCTGTATTCTTATGAGTATACATTTTGAACAGATGAACTACTTTTACATTGTCTGCTAATGTTCTGGCATTTTGTAGGTAGTAAAATGATGGAATGACAAAATAATGCAGTGCATCTTTCGTTACTGTGGATGTTTTATGAAGAATGCATGGCATGTCACCACAGCTGTCACCATTATACATTTCCTTTCATGTTAGCTTTTCACAGTGCCTTCACATGACATTGCTATACAAAACCAATCCAGTGGAATTAATGGCAAAATATTGTGTTCTGTATAAATCACCTTGTAGGTATCCAAAAGGTTTTATATGCTATGTAGACAATAAATCACAATCACCCTAATCACCACAGGAACTGTTAAAAGTACTGTCGTGTGTAAAAGACTAGGAGCGGATATTTCACTCAACACACTTTGGAAATTGTTCTGTTCAGAGGGAGGGGTAGGTAAGGATTTATGAAGGAAGCTTTAATGTGGTTGAATATGCAACCCAAGTTACCTTCCCACAACAACCTATATGTGCAACAAAGCCAATTCTACAGAGCATTTCCATCTAAAGGGTGATTGGCTATGGCTGCTTTTGTTTTCAAGAGTGATTTATATGTGTAGATTTGTACCCAAGGAAAAAAAAATTTAAAATCTGGATGTTCAAAGGCAAGAGATGCTCTCACTCAAGGGGGGAGAGGGTCAGTGTTGAATTACTCAACAGTGAATATTCCAGTTGATGTTCACCATTACTTCTCCTTACCTAGAATCTAATTTAACTAGAATAAAGATAGCTATAACACATAAGAAGTCAAATATGAAGAAATTAATGCATGAGAAAAGGGAAGAATCTTCATTACTCTAACAGAGGTACTGAGCATCCCATGAAGTGAATTTATATTGTTAGAAATCCTCTTTTGTATTAGTTAACAGGCCCCAAACTTGCAAACACTTATGCGTATGCTTGTCATATAACTAGTCTCATTGTCTTTACTCACAAAGTAAAGTTAAGCAAGTGTGTAAGTGTTTTCAGGCTTGGGGGGTCAAAATAAGGACATATAAATAGCTGGTTATTAATTTCCTGATATCATGCTGAATAAAAATATTTTATTTTCTTTTGTTTGCTCTCCCATTCACCCATGGCTAAATTCAGCTCCTAGGAAGTGCTTCATGTCACCTACAGAATATAGGTACCAAACTACAATGAGATTATTTTAGAAATGTGATTAGGAAATCCCTTAGATCATGGGTTTTCAAACTTTTTAAGAAACTGTACCCCTATAGTCTCAAGGCTTCACCTGAAATACCCATTCATGGTTTTCCAGGCTTCAGTGCCATACCGTGGATCTATGGCACCTGGGGGTCAAGCCTGCATTTAGGGCCCCCGGCCACAAGATGGTGTCGTGCCCCCACAGATGCCCCAGGGGTAGGGGGATCTGTACCTGTGGTGGGGGAGGAATATGCTGCTTACCTCCTCCTGTATGGGCCAGCGGAGCCTGGCTTTGTTGGTCTCCACCACCATCCCGCCCACCACGCAGCGCCCAGCTTTCTTGCTCTAGCCCCACAGCCCAATGCCAACTCAGATGGGGCAGCCTCACCCTCACCTGGGAGGGGGTGTTGGGCCAGCCTTTCATGACACAGTACAGTATGTAGTATGGTATGTGACTGCCCACCTCTCTCCCAGTCTGGCGTGCAGCTGGGAGGCCAGCTGCAGCTTCCCCTTTAATCCCTGCTCCTGAGTCTGCAGTGGGGCCCCCCAAAGCGTGGGGGCTAGGGCAGTCACCCTGATCCTCTTGCATACCCCTACGATACTCCAAAGTACCCTCAGGGGTATGCATAGCGCTGGTTGAAAACCTCTGCCTTAGATTGTGTAGTGTTACAGAGTTTGAGACATCTTGCCAATCTAGGAAGCAGGTGTGCAAATTCTAAATGCATTCTGCACTTCCTAAAAGCTAGGATAAACTATCAGAGTTAGACCTTGTCTATACCAACCAGTGAGGGCTCAGGGAGGTAATTCTTCATCCTGAATACATCATGCAGACAAAACAGGGGGTAGGTAGCTGGATAAACCAATTCAGTTGGGCTAGAATAACCCACTGATAACATGCAATAACTTTTATGTCAGAAAGTGCCAGTATGATAGACTGAACGTGTATGTATGGGGGTGGGGGATTTATCAAATTGGATGCAATGTTTACAAATGTTTTACTATTCAGGACAGGATCAAACAAAAGACGGGCAGTGAAGGATCAGTTGATTTCAAATCAGTGTATCAAATTTGTGCACCTTTAGAAGTGACAAAGTTATTGCCATGTAATGGTTTTCTGTTGCCTTGTGTGAAATGAGCTGTTGATCTCACTAATGTCCCTACTGGGTAGATGTCTGTCAGTAGTTTTCAACGTTTTATATACTGTGACCTTACAACTGAAACAAGGTTTTCATACTCCTCTCCTGTCTCGTGATATAGAAAAGACAAGTTGAAACCCAGTCTCCACTCCACTTTGAAATTCCATGGTTTACATAATAAATAAAACAGCCTCGTTCATTATAAGCCAATAACTACATTTAACTAATAGCAACATACTAACAGTTACACATTATCCTCCAGCCAACTCCAGCAGCCTCCTTTTCTCTTTACATGTCTTCTATCCCAGATCTTGTTGTGTGGGGCCAGAGTGATGGATGCTGCTGGGAGAGGAAGTATGTGAACTGTGCAAGCACAACCTCTGTCCTTGCTCTTTGAACTTTGGTGAGATTTGTGATCACATGGAACGTCGAACCTAAATGCCTCAGTTCAAGCGGAGTTGAGACCAGGCAAATACTACACTCAAACTTGCTATCCCTCTCTGGAGACCACTTTTCAAATTACAGGTTAGTTCACAAATGAAAATAAGTTTGGTGTTCTCAGCCCAAGCTCTAGTGTACATTCTCCCCCCATGACCAAAATACCGCACCGATTGGTATAACTTGGCATAATTTTAAGTCTCTGGCCATGCAAAATCCAGCACTGGAAAAACAAGAGATTTTACAAGTTAGGATTGTAGTATGCTATTGTAAGGCCAATCCTCACAAAAAGCACAGAAACTGCCCACATTATCCATTGTTCACAGTAGTTCTGCTAATCCTCACTTTCATGTATGCTGAATTTACCCAATATTATCTTAAAACTAATTTTTTGCTATGAAATAAGCCTGGTGATAGACACCGGGTGAATGTAATTATCTGATCTCAATGTCTGAGCAAAAAGAAATAGCCCTTCTATACATGAAAGCCCATGGAAAAAAATCTTCCTTCCTCTTTTGAAGTTTTCAGCAGTGATGAGGCTGCATAATCAACAGAATCAATTTTTAACTGAGGCCTTGTTCGCAAATCCAAAGAGAGGTGAAACCTTTATTATAATCTTTGTCCCTCGTTTCTCCCATAGAAACTGAGACTAGTTTCTCAGTCTCAGAACAGACTGACTCACCAAATGCAAAATCTCAGAGGTACAGTTTTAATGGTTTCCAAGCTAAACCAGCCCTGAGTCAGAAGAATGATGACATATTTCTTTAACATTCTTGCTGTTTTGCTGCTCCAGATCAGAAATTATTTTGGACTCCCTCTACGGAATCCTCCTTTTCTCCTGCAGATTGCCATGCAATCATGCATAGCATGTTTATTATCTGTGTTTATATTAACATGTTCTGTAAAGCTGGCAGACATTCAACTTTTAGCAAGGCTCATCTTGTGGAAATCATTAAATCCCAGCAAAAAGCCATTTCCAAAATGGCAGCAGTCTTTCTTCAGATTGGGCCATGGGGATATGTATGTATATATGTATTTATCCCATGCACTGTAGTTCCTACCTTTTAGACCATTCTGCTGCCTAGTGGAGTCCACAGCCCATAGATAGGGGCCCAGATTCTCTGTATAATGCATGGGGAAAGTTAAGCACCTGCTTCCATCTGGGATTCACAGCAAGGAACCCTCTCCTGGATTTAAGTGCCTAAGCCAGGTCTACACTATAAACTTACATTGGTATAACTACATCACTCAGGGGCATGAAAAATCCACACCCTAGGTGATACACTTATACCCACCTAACCCCCATTGTAAAGAGCACTATATGTGGGATGTGCGAAGCCTCCATACTCAAGCATCTTGCGGGACAGAGTGGGGAACAGGCAAACAGAATAGATGACTTGAGGGGAATATTATATTAGTGGAAGGAAGTGCAATGCACATAACTGTGAGCAGAACTGAATTTTATGGGAGTGGGGAAAGTGGAGAATGGATAAATAAATGAATAGCCAAAAGTGATTGAATGTCATTCAATGGATGTTTCATGACCCCCTGTGTGAAATGAGTTTGGAAGGTCTCATTTCCTGCTCTCACATCACAAACTTAATACTGTGCTTTCAGATGCCATGGAGACTGAGCCACCCGTGTTAGCATTACAAGAACCCAGATCATGTTTCAAGCATTTGGCAGAGCAATGTTGGCAGGGGGATGTGTGCCCTGCTGCTCCTGCCATGTAAATAACAGAGTCTTCATTCACAGGGTCTGTCAGTCTAACTCTTTTCACCAACACCAAATCCACAAACAATGTTCTGAAAGTGGAACTAGGTAATTATATGCAGATTGTTTGACAACATGCAAATTAGTGTATTAAATAATGTGCATATATTTTCCTGCAATAGTGACAATGTCCTAATTTTTTCCCCTCAAAAAGTGGCAACCTGAGTTCCTGCTTCCAGACCCACTGAGGTGGAAACAGTAGCTGCAGGGGGTGGGAAGCAAGAAAACTAGTGAGCAGATGCTAACTCTAGTGGGAGGAGCAGCAATAGGGATTCAGGGAGGCTGGGTAAATTGCTCAGACCCAAGCAGGAACCATGCAGTCTGTGAGAAGCAGGAAGCTTCCACTTCTTGCTTGACCTACTTTAATCACTCCTTCCAGTGTGCTCCAATGCTAATTTGGAATGGGGAGTCAACTCTAGGGATAAAAGGGTAGTTCAATCTTTCTGTCTCTTCAGCCAATGGCCTTCCACTGAGAGCGCTATTGTTTCTGAGTGATTTTTCCAATGCATTACAATTATTTTTGTGAGGTGGCTCTCTCTCCACTGGAAATGGGACTAAGATAACTCAGCTACCTACCTGAGCTGCAAGTGAAGTAGTGAGCTAGCACTGAAAGCTCTGTGCCCTATCCAGTGTGACAAGCACCTTATGTGTTGAAATTATATTAAAACACCTTTGTGCCTAGTCACAAAACCAGCATGTGGATTTTATATGAAACGGAGCATAACAAATGTCTTTTAGGCATGACATGATGCCCATTCTGGGTGACAGCAGCTCTACGTTCTTGACACATTATCCCTCTTTACAGCTGTACTCCTTTGAAAAATAGAGTTAGTGAGGTGAAGTGGACAGAAAAAGGCTACCAAAGAGGGTACATCATAGCAGGTTCCTGACAAACTCTTGCCCTATGTGGAAGAGAGGACTCTGTTTTTTTAAAAGATCTCAATAAGCATTGCTTTAATTCCCCCTGAAGCCTCCCAGGCTCCCACACCCGTTCTTGGTGCTTTCAGAAGCATTCTTCAGCTTTTACTTTAACAGTGATAAGAATTTTCCTTAAAAAAGGTGGGTGAACTAACTTAACATTCATATTTTTGAAGACCTGGGCATAAATCCTAGTCCTGTCATCTCACTGATTGCTCTCACTAGATGTAGAGAAATAAAGTCCAAGTCAACAACCCAGAAATTGCTAGTGTGGAGAAATTCTTTTGCCTTGTAACTGTCTGAAAGCAAAACAGAATATTTCAGCATGTTTTTCATTTTATGGAGAGTATCTCTCTGACTCCCTCTCACAGTAGCTTACTGAGTTGTGTCCAAAGGACTGAGAAATAACAAGGACTCCCATTTCATTCAGTGCCTTTGTAACCTCATCCATTGTTTTAACCTGTCCCGGTTGGTTATCTACGCACTGCCTTCTGATCAATATCTCTTTAACAGTATGGAACAATAGGCAAGCGTGTCCTGCAGTGAAATTATTGGGGAGTGTGTGCCTGTGTACGTTCTTCCCATGATTTACAAAAAGACTAGATGCAAAATCTTCAATCTGGTGATAATGAAGTTAGAGTACAGTCTTCATTCTTATGTAAAAGAATGAGCATAAAAAAGGTGAATTTTCTATTGAGCATATATTACAGAATTTCCAAAGATGCTTCATGCTGGAAATTGCTAATAGCCAGGGTGTAATCTAATGGCAGAATGAATTACTGAAAACAGCAGGCAGCCATAAATCCCCAGCTATGCTGTCAACCATCAGCTGTTCATGACTGACACAATTGAGACAAATCTACTCTGTGTGAAGAAAGAGGCAGGACAGCAAGTTATTCTACAGAAAATAAAGAGGTCAGACATCATGAAATCAAGACCCTTGAACTAGAAAAGAAATATCAATAGTAGGAGTCTTCTAATAGATAACTTTCTGACATCTTGGAATAGGTATCTATCCATGGGTATCCATCCTTTTATTCGACAAAAGCAGTAACTCTGTATCTAGAAAAGCATAAGGGAAGTTGTGGCAATTTTTGTTCAGTTCAGTGTGTTACAGCTGATTGATGGAAACAGAGAGCACACTTGAATCAAGCGTTTCAATTCAGACTCCCGGAAATTATGCAGAAGGAGCACTTAAGAAACAAGAAGATGAAGAAAGTCAGAACTGTGCTAATGAATGTGACCATCATAATTCTGACCCTGAAAATGCTGTAAATGCTACTGATGTAGGCAGAATAAGGGTGGAACATCAACAAGGGGGAAAAGACACCAAGAAAGAGTAGAAAGACAATGAAGAGAGCTTAGAAAAGCAGATTCGCAAAGCTATTGATAAATTTAGTATTTGTTGGGTGAGACTAGGGAGACAATTACCAGGTAACTTTATCCATTGTTAAAATCCATGGGCAGGGCCTTGAAGGATGCCTAGATGTGTGTTTGGTATTCTGTGGTTCTTAAACAACAATATTAGTTTCTCCCTTTTACCCTGAGGGAGCAAAGATCTGCCATCGCTACATTTCTGGAGCATGCACAGGCTGGGACTGAGCTGGATCAAGTGTCTCCAGCCCTGTACAATAAGAACACTGTCTAGGTGTCTGCAAAAATGCTTGCAGAATTGGGAAGCAGTTAAATCACTCTCCGAGTAGTACAGATGCTCCATCTGTCAGTTCCCGAAACCATGTGGGACGAGCTGTAATTGCCAGTATTGTCAAGTTTGCCATATGATCTCTGGTAAGGGTTTAAGCATTTGACAACTGGAGAAACATAGTGGTGGTTGGAATTCTGTCCAGATACCTGTTTCTCAGGGCCAGTCATCATGTCAACATCAGGAGAGACAACACAGGAGTCAAATGTTCTTTGGGCAGGCCTAAACTCACCACTGGCAGCTTTTTCTGGAGTGTATTGGAAAACTGGAATCAACAGTGCCTAAAGTGATTCCCCTAGCCATCCCCATCGTCACAGGAAAAAAACTCTTGGGGATGGTTCTTGCCAGAAAGAGACACAGGGCTAGATTCCCAAGGGGAATGTAGGTGTTTAACTGCTCTGTTAAATGCCCAAGTCTAACATTTAGATGTCACTGTCACTCACAAAACTACTGCTCAGCTGCTGTCTAACTCTACAGTCTGTAGGTGCCTAAATTTACACCAGTAAAGTACCTATGCCACATAAATTTCTGCCTATGGGTGTGTGAGAAGCTGCCTCAGTCCTGAGCTGCATGGCACCTAACTCATACTTAAATCCACAGCATGATTTTCAAACTAGGCATTTCCCTGTTTATTTTGCTCATGTCTAAATTGCCCTTGGGAATCTATCCCACACTGTCTGTAAGCCATAATGAAACTTATAAAGCATAACTGTGTTCAGAAGTCAGTGCCCTCCCAATCCCCAGTGGGCATAATAGTATTACATTCCATAGTTTGTCTATCCCCTCACCCCCTTCTTGATACTTTACTAAACCAAATACAATAGGCCTCATCCTATTCTCCTTCTGGTGTAAATCAAGAGCAACTCTTTTAAAGGCTAAATCCTTAATTTGAGGAAGACAATGAAGCTATGCTAATTTACACTAAGTAAGGATTTGGCTCACAACAGAGTTATACTGATGTAACCTAATATGAGGGGAGAATCAATCCCAATCTCTGTTGCAGGGAAGCAGCCTGAAGGAGGGGGGACGGGGGAGAAATGGTGTTGTTAAGTTAAAGAAAGGGAGCAGGGAAAGGATAGAGCCAGGCTCCAGATGGTAAATGCTGAAATGGAGTTTGTCCTCTCTGCTTACACTCAAATAATAAAGGAAAATAGGTGAAAGAAAGAAAGAAAAGAGTTTCACTCTTCAGAATATTCCGGTCCCACAAGCATTTCAGGTTCCCCTGTCACAGTAGATTATATGGTGATTTTGCTCCCATTTATAATTTCTGTAAATTTCATGTGTGTAATGTATTTAGATATGCTGTTCTTTTTTATCAAGACCATAACACTATGAAGGATAAAAATAATACCATTCAGTCTATGCTGTAATCACCTCCAAATGTACATTGTCATGCACTATTGGCTACTTGGCACATGAAAATATCTTGACTCCTTAAATGTACAAATTTTGCTTAGTATATCAAATGTTTTGAAAGTACAAGATCCACAGCTTATTCAGTGTAATTACTTTCATAAGTTTATGCAAATATTTCTGAAAATCAACAAATGAGGGAATATTTAATTGCAGTTTGACAGTAAAATGTACTTGATATGAATCTAAATGTAAAAAGTTGTAAAATGTCTTTCCCCTAAAACCTCATAACATTCTATGCGAACAAAAATACTTGCAAATACAGAAACATTTTTTGTGTTTATTTCCTAGAGTGTGTTGGAAATTAATAGAAACCTTTACATACCTAATTATTCAACAACTAGCTATGCAGTAACATTTTGTACCCCACCGTCCTTGTAAAGTCTAATTCTGATTTGGAAACAAAGGGACAAGTCTGCAATCAATTAGATGAGTTGTGGAGTAAAGTGCTATTCAATACTAACAAGGATATTATAATTTCCTTTTTGCCTATAGAAACCTTTGGGCAGCATACATTAAGAACTAAGCATAAAGCAAAAGACTGGTGACTTCCAGTTCTATGGGAAGATTCTTAAGAGTCTGACTGGAAAACTAACAAGGTTGATTATTCTTAAAGGAAAGGATACATTTTTTGTCAGTGTTTGTCATAGATTTGCAAACAGTCATTTTCAAGTCCTAGATAATGACTGCCAGAGTATGGGACTATGTTTCTACTTATGATCTTCCTGTGACCGAAAGAAAAGGTACTAGAAAGACAAGATGGGTGAGGTAATATCTTTTACTGGACCAAATTCAGTTGTTGAAGGAGACAAGTGTTTGAGCTACACAAAGCTCTTTTTCATATATATGTATACATATATATGTATATGTGTTGTCTTTGAAACATTTTTGGTGAAATACTCAAGAAGGAAAAAAATATATATATTTTTATATATATTTTTTCCCTTCTTGAGTATTTCACGAAAAATGTTTCAAAGACAACATACAGTTGCATACAACTACAAAATTGCAGGCTCATAGAATAAATAACACACCATATTCTCAAATATATTTAAAATATCAGTGTGCTGTGGTGCATGTGCTAAAATCAGGCCACTGGCTTGTCCAAAACATTTAATAGGATTCTTCCAAAATAGGTGACCTTCTAGATTTTGCAAGTTAAAAGGCTTTAGCAATCACTAGTGAAATCTAAACTGCCTGGATACTTGTTTCTACTGTACTGTTTTAGAAGTAGTAGCTGCCAGTGTCCCTTTTCTCTCAGGAAAGCGGCTGGCAAAATAGCCACTGGGAGTGGTACTGATTTTTCTTAAGACCACTCTGACAAGATGGCTGTCACATGAGTGTAGGAGAACAAAGAGTTAAAATCTGGACAAATGGTCAGGTCTAAGCTACAGGGAACAGAGTCATGATACCGGCAAACCTTGTTTCTGTTAATTGGTGTGAATTCTAGTTAGTCTGTTTTCTCTCTCTTCTCTTACTCCCTTCCTGGCCATCTGCACCATGGATGAGGCTAATAAAATAACTATCGCCACTCCTTTGCAAGGCCTTTGGTGGGAAGAAAGCATTATCTTCCTTCCCCCTGCCACACACATACCTTTATTTCAAAGAATGTTAGTGAAAAATTAATAGGTTTTAAGGTGATGTGCCTGCCCTCTCTTTGGTAATCCTATAAACAACAAACAGGGGTGGGTGTAACTGTATTCATCATGTAATTAATATTCATTTTGTAGGTGTCAGTGTAACCAAATAAGGGTCTATGGGGAGTTGCTGAAAACATATACATTTACATACTGTTATGGATAAAAGAATTGTAAAGTAATCCCCTCCATTGCTCATTTGTGGCATCGAGGTGGAAAGAGCAGGCAATAAAGAGTTCTGTCTTCCCAATCCGCCCCAGGGACAACCTGTTTGTTTTTTCAAACAGTTTTTAAGTCCAATTTAGGCACTTCTATGAAGTACATGGCTTTTTTTTCAGGAAGCCTATTTCATCCCTTTTTTCTAGGGATGGCAAGATTTGGAACTATATATAGGCTGCTGAGCTACTGAGACATCCTATAAAAAGCAGGTTTCTTATCTCTCATATCTAAAATGTCCCCCTGTTCATTTTTATATATTTGTTTACTTATAAGCTAGCTGTTTTCCTCTCTGTTCTTTACTCTTTGCCATCTGAAGAACACTCTGTATTATTAATGAGCCAGATTTTGCTTTGCCCTAGCCTGGTGAAGGGGAGGCTGTAAGAGTAAGCCTTTGAACTATGGAGATTACCTTGTCCCTAGATCTCCAGCAGATACAAAGCACTTCAAAGGGGACAGGGCGGGGCAAGGGAAGTTGAGACCTAACACCCACCCACCCATGCACCTGACTGCAGAGCTGATTCATCAAGTTGGGGATGGGTGGAGTAAGCTGCATCCCACAAAGGGGTGTAGTAGCAGTTTCACAGCCTCTGCAGCTCCAGGAAGCAATGTGCTTCCATAGAGTGGTGAGTCTACCCTGCTCCTTCCTATGGAGTTGTTGCTTCCAGTCCATAGCTAAAGTGCACAGAAGCAAATATGCACTTTATAGGTAAGTATGAAGTAAAGCCTTCAAACCAGAGTTCAAAAGCTGGATTCACAAAGGGATTTAGGCACCTAACTGCTCCTTTAGACACCCAAGCCAAAATTTAGATCTCCAAAACACCTGTTCAGCTGCCACTTACCACAATAAAGGCCTAAGTTGCCACTGATAAGGTCCCCTAAATTTCCTGCTGCTGGGCAGGGCTGGCCCTAGTCCAAATGACACCCCAGGCAAGTCTCTCTCAGTTTCTCCTGTTGAAGCTGTCCCACTTTACATGAAATACTTAAATATTCACACTTTCATAGAGTGAGAAAATGGTTCTACAGCCCAGTGGTTTGTACACTTGTGGGAGAATCAGATTCCAGTCACTGCTTCAATGAGTGGTTCATACCAAATGAAACAGCTTCAACTGGAAAGACAGAGAGAGAGAGATCAGTTAGTAGGTCACTCAGCTGGAAGGTTAGAAAGATGAGTTCACATCCCTGCTCTGAAACTAGCAGCAGCAGTGGGGAACTTAAACCTAGATCCCCCACATGAGTGCTCTAACCACAGGAATATAGGAGTTTGGGGAGGGGGTGCACCAGCACCTCTTCCTTCTCCTTATTTTTTCCAAGAAAGGGCTGACCTGGCTTAGACATCTAAATCCTCATGGGTGGCCATGGCTATAAATCCCCCTCCTTCTGGCCCAGAGCTAGGTGCTTAACCTCCTGAGAGGGGCAGTGTATAAGTTACACTCATCTCCTAGCCATTTCCTCTTGGCTACCTTAGGCAACTCTCTGCTCAGCATTCTGGCTTTTTGGTTACTATTTCTCAGTGGGTTTTAATGGGAAAACAGGCTTGACCCTCCAAATTTCCTAAGGAGTTTATCAAAGTATTTATTTACAGTATTCTGTTTTTGTTTATATGCACTATTAATTGTCATAGGGTAGATAATTCAGACATGCAGAAGTGACCTAAGAACCAAGGAAAACTGTTAATAAGGATGAAAGTTTCAGTTTAACCCTATTAAATGACAAAGCAGATTGTAGCAAGGGTTCAGTTTCCTGGACCCAGGAATAGCAAACTTCTGACCAATACACAAGGAAAACTCCTATCTCCCTTTGCTACTCGTATTTTCTTTCAGTGAATGATCAGAAGCCATGTGCTGTAAGACATTCATCCATACTCAGTGATGTGTAACCACAGCTCCACAGGCCTGATCCAGCTAGCATCTACTGACATGAGAAATCCTACTGAAGTGATGAAGTATGACATTTATAGAACTGCCCACATGAGCAAGTGCCACAGGACCGGATTCTGTGTTTTTTCCAATATATCAGAGCTGGCTTGTGACTAGCTTTAGAATGCCTGCTCTACAGGGGAGTAAGGAAGGATTCCTTGCTCCTTGTGTGGCTGTGTTTGGGCTAACCAGACCTTATCTTCAGAAGCTGGGGGAGCAGATAGGCTGGGAGCCAGTTCTTCCCCACAGTGAGTGAGTGACTTTTGAAGGAGGAGGAGTAAGCACAGCTACTACAGAGTCAGAACTTCAAAAGAGCTCAGCTACCAAATACAGATATCAAAATACAGGCCTTTATTTTCAAAGCGCAATACCTTGGTGTTACAATGGGAGCTGCTGGGTTCTGAGCACTTTTGAAAATCTGGCCCTTATTTAGGTATCTATATGTCAGCCCAACTTTTTTTGAAAAACTGGACTGATTATGGGTGCTGAACACTTGAAAAACTGGCTTTCAATGCTCGGACCACAATGTTGGAACTGACTGGCCACATGGCAGGAGGATAATAACACCCAAAATTTGTGCCATATTATTTTTCATGCAGGGGAAGAGCTTTGGGTGGAACTGTGTCTAACTGGTGTTTTTCTAATGCACAGTGCCTCCCTGTGTTCCCCCTGGGAGTGCGAATAGCACTATCCCCTATTCAGGTTGTGCCTGAAGCCACAATCTACTCTTAACTATTTCAGGTATTCTTTTTCAAGGTGATACCTGCAGCAAATTATCAAACAGCCATTAGATGGTATTGGTGTAAAATAAGCTGGCCTGGATTTTGAACCAGCACCTAAATGTGAAAATCTCTTTCAGCACACCAATCCCCTTATCCATCAAAACTTTTTTTTAATAACCTTCATGTATGCAATATAATATTAAGTTTACATCTGTACCTAGTCTCTATCAGTCCTTCTGTAGTTATTACAGAGTTTTTGATTTGTTGTTCATTCTTTCTTGTCTAGTTTCTTATGCATTTCTTAACTGCTAGTTACAGTAGATGCTATTCTGACATGTTTAACCTTTAAAAATTAATCACAGTATCTCCTCTTTTTAAATGTCCATACTTGGCATATTTTTAATACCCAAGTATTATAGACTAATAGTCTGAAGTTTCTTCTTAATAAATCAAAACCTTCTTTGAGTTATCGAGCAACTCAAGCATTTAAACAACAAAATTCTCTTTTTCTCCCCTCATCTATCTAATCTAAAATTTAAAACAATACAGTGTGGGGAAAGAAGTGTTCCTAGGTTTTGTAGATAATAGGTTATTCCTCAAGTGAAATTGTACAAGCAATTTGCAAATCCCTAAAAATAGAGGCTTATAATGGAAACAACATAGATTGATATAGTATAGGCACTTGCTAATGCCAAACAACATGCAGCAATTTTTAACATATGATGAAACTTATTAAAAAAATCCAAACTTGGCCTAGATCTACTTCATCCGTTTTCCTAGCAGCAGTCTTATTAGCTAATCACATCTTCATGCCTGAGAAAAAGCAGCTTATGAAATCCCAAGATTATAGCTCTTTGCAATTTATTTATTTAGTTTTTAAATCTCCTTAAGTTTTATAATAAGTAGTGAGTGAATGAGGCAGGAATGCAATGGCATAACAGACTAGCCTTTCTGAAATGGCATTAACTATGTAGGGGCACCTGAAGTAGCATTGTTGTTTTACCCAAGGCCTGAACTTGTGGGGTTCTGAATATGTAACATGAACCCTTTAGCTTCTAATAAATGAAAAGAGGGGTTGCTCAGATGGTCAGGCCCTTAGGGTTTTTAGATAATCAAATCAATGGCCCAATTTTGCTTTCATTGAATTCAAGGGGAGGGTTGCTGTTAGAGTCTTCTAAGATACCATTATTCTTTTTAGTATTTTAATTTTGATGTTGGTGAAATATCTAGAGCACCCTTGATTAACTTGAGCACTTTTGGTTACTATCACAGGGTAGCTGGCTCTTAAGGGCTGTCAGGCACTCAGTATACCCATGACAGGGTATGATAAAGAGAATGAGCCAGCCAACTTCCATCTGGGGATAACTGATTGCCTAAGTAGCTGGGTAGTAGTTAATTAGTTAAGGAACTTAGATAAGCCTTGGATAGGCTTATGTAGGCTCAGTCAGGAAAGAACACAGGAAGGAAGCCTCTGGGGGAAAAGTGTCAGGCAGGGGAATGGGCTAGGAAGTACTTCTAGTGGGGGTGGCTCTTCCTAAAGAACAGAGCCTCCTGGGGAGAGAAGCAGTCCCTTGGAAGAGAGTGTTTCTAATGGGAGGGCTTCTCAGGAGGAGCTGGTGAGGGAATTCACTAGGAAAGGAAGCTTAAGTGGGGAGTCTCTGAAAGAGAAGAACTATGCATGCTCAGAATACCAGGTAGTAAGAGGAGCCCCAGATCAAAGGGATTTTATGTTTTTCTGATGAAAAGTGGTTGTGGTTTGATCCCTCTGGGGACCTTGACCTGAGCTGAGGGATCCTTCCCCAGCTGATGACAAGAGGCAATGGCTCTGGCTCACTCATAAGGGATTTGGATGAATGAGAGGTTTGATAGACGAAGATTAACCTTTTCCCCTTCCAGCTAGGATGCTGGGGTGGAGGCCTATTTGCCTTTGGGTTAAATAAACTAGACCTCTGAAGGAGCATTGTTTGATATATCTAATCTTCAGTGGACTTATTAAAAGCCTTCATAGGGGAAACTGAGGCAGAAATGTAACTAGTGCTACAGAGAGCTGACAGGGTGATGCAGAGAAGAGGGCCCTCATTACAGATACGTAAGCAGGTTGTCTTGATTTTTTTTTCCAGCTTCAGAAGTACATGTACATTTGTTGGTCATGTATCATTCCTGTAATGTAAAATGTACTTTAATAGAACTCAAATTTCTATTGGCTAAATGTAAATCCTTACAATTAACTAACCTACCCCCTACCCCAACAATTTCCACAAAAACAAGTTTTTAAGCAGTCCTTTCTTTTCATCACATTTATGGTTCTGTTGTTTTGGTATTTTGTTAAATCTTGTTTAACAAATTTTGTTAAATCTTGTAACAAATATATTTTGAGTTATTGTGCCTACTGTACATTAGTAAATTTTGAAGAACAAGACTTCTCTCTTCTCATCCATTTGGTAAGTTCACTCCTTTACAGTGGAAGGAGGTCATCAGCTACTTTCAGGTTTGCCTTTTTTCCATCCACATCACACCATTGTTCTTTTTTTAAATCCACCTTGTAATCTATCCCAGGGTTGTCCACAATCCTTTTCTGCTTTCTTTTGGCAAACCAGGCTATGATGGGACTCTCAAAGGTCTTTTCTTTACATTTTTTGTGGAAAAAAGAAAGTTGTTGTGGGTTTTGTCTTTTGAAAACAAAAAGTATGTATGTTTGTTTGTTTTTCCTTTTTATATTAAGTTGATTGACTTTTTCAACTAGAAATCAGAGCATACTCAAGCAACCTAAGAAAAGTCCAATATGAATTATCAGGCAAATAAGGTAGAATAACAACACCTGATATGTGCAGCATAAGGAATTGCTTCTTTTATGATAGCACAGTGAAGCAGTAAAATAGGGTGAGTGCAATAAAACAAACAGCAAATATCCTTTGGCTTGTTTTTTAAGTCCAAACCTTAATGAACCATGTATAACAGGAATATCTGGTAAGTGAAAAGAAGGCAACTGATGTTAGCTGCTCATAGGAGAGGAAAGGGCTTTTAAGCAAAATGATAAATGTTCATTTTCTGATTGAGTAACAGTGTTACCTTCAAACAGTGAACATGAGTGTTTTGAAGTGCTATTGTGTTCAAGTGCGTCAGCATCATCTGTCTTGCTGAAAGTGCAGTCCATAAGTAGTACTACCATACACAGACTTTACATTTTGAAGAGTGCGGTATTTCTTAATGTGTAGAATGTGTTTTGCTCTATGGTGTACTCAGCAATGGCTTAATGAGACAGTCAAAGTTAACATTTTATTTTACTTTGCTCTAAACAATCCTATTTTATTTATAGAGTATGATCTAAAGCACAGGATTGCAGGTACTATGTGAGATGTTTAATTGGCATGACTCATTATTGGTCCAAAACCGTTAGCAGAAGAATGGCTTTTTTGACAATGAAATTTTTCAGTTCTTGGAAAAACATTTACTTTAAAAAAGACAACAAATTTCCCTTGCTTTGTTCCCAAGGAGAGAAAATAGGTTCAGAGAGGGGGAGAAAAATCTGAAAAAAAACAAACCTATAAGATCCTTCAAATTTTGTTGTGTTGAAAAACTGAAAACTTTCAAATAAAGTTAAAAACCTTTATTTTGTTTTTTAAAAAAAAAAATCCAAAGAAAATGTTTGTTGTTTGTTTGTTTGGCCTAGCTCTCTGTTACACAGTACGAAAGAAATATAAGTGTTAAAATCACTTTTTTGCTACTCCAGCAAAGGCAACTGAATGGCTTCTTTTTCTCCCAGAGTTTAATATACACACTATATTGAAAAACTTAATGTTCAATGCTGAAAACCAAAAAATATTACTGCCACATATTTGTTTTCCTTTAAAGAAATTCAGCTCTAAAACTCACAAATAGAATCTGATATTTAATCAGAATAACGTCTCTAAAATAAAGAATTGCAGGATAAGGAAGGGACACTCCAATCCCAAAGCCAGTCCTATTTGGGGTAGATGTTTAGTGCTTTACTTGCTATAATTATACTGACTTTAATGGATTTTTTTTTAATCTTTAGCTCCAAGTTTCTCTGTGATTGTTCGCTTTCATGGGAATCACATAACGAAAGCCCTGCACAACACTTTCAAAATGCATCCCTTTATGTTAGCCTAGCTTAGTCACCTCTTCTTGTTGATCACTCTATTCTTCTGCCTGTAGATATTCTGTTATCTCTATTATTTCATATTAATAGTTTCCATGGTCTTTGGCAACTTTAAAATACTGTACAAAAAGTCATTAATAAATTTTTTTTTTCATAATTTAGGTTTCTCTATTTCCTCAAAATGCTTTCTTTGCTTAGAAACATTGAATTTTTTAAAGTTTTCTAGGGGCTTATGGAGACTCTAAAGGGGGTGTAGAGTAATGAAGGTATAAGTCATTTAATTTAAATCTAGTGCATATTGTGAAATTCACTAAGTTGGTAGCCTATGTGAAATGAGCAGGGGATTTCAGTGTACTTTCTATTGGACAGGTGATCATATACAGTTGATACTAAGAAACAAACTGCCTAGCCATTTTAGCAGAGGCCATAAGAAGTGAATGAGAATGGAAACTGAATGAGCCTCTCTCCCCTAGAGAGATGGTTCCTTCTGAAACAGGATAACACATAACTATAACTATGTTAATTTTCCCATTTTTTTTGGTTTATGTGGATTACTATATACTAGTTTGTTTTTTGGTTACTGGATTACAAACTCTTCTTTAAACTTCAGGAGATGTAAGAATTCCTGGCTTCATTCAAAATCAGTCAGTTGCGAAGCAAGTTTCATAAAACTTGCTGAATCAATCCATAAAGCATATTTCAGGGGTGTGAAACCATGGTTACTAGAGCCATTTAAATTGTCAAAATATTATCCAAAATTCAGCACCCCATTCGGTAATCCGAGCAAATGTCACCATGAGAATTAACATACTGAAGACTGGATCTGAGCACTTCATCTACTATAAACTGCAACACACGTGGACTTATGGAGTGCATTGGCCTTGCTTCAGCTATTTGGAAGACGGGGAAACAGAGGTTCTGGAATTCTATAGATGTGAGTGATGCTATAGTCAGGAAAATAAACACAACTAAATAGTGAGGGGAAAGAGACTTATTTTTTCCTCTTAAGCTTGTATGCAGTTGGGGCAAACCAAAGACTGCATCTGCAATGTGCAAATAAATATCCCTGGAACTAACTATTCTTAGTCTGTTCCATTGTACAGCTGGATAGTTCTATTTAAAAGTTACTTTGAGTGTAAGAACATAATCATAATTTTACAAAACAAAGTTTTATTTCATGTATCAATGTCTTATAACACATTTAACAACATACAAACTTTTATGGTCCCTCTGTTTAAATTACAGGGTATCTGATTCTACCCCAGATGGCCCTCAAATCATCTTTGTTTCATATAACCCAATATTTTTTTAATGAAATGCCATGTAGTGTAACGGAACTATATTGGTCTATATAAATATATTTTAATTGGCTTTTGGTAACTTGAAAGTGCTCAGGTTTCCTTAGGCCATTTTTCACCCCACAGAACCTTTGACCTTTTGGAGGGCGGGGGGGAGGAAATAGAAATTAGGATATTAGTAGGCAGTTTTGGTTAAATGTTAGCTCATTATACTCCTATTTTAATGGATACCAAATTTTTCATGAAGTTGTTTCAAATGTGCAAAATAAGGACAATGAATTATATTGCAAATACTAATTTACTGACTCTAACTGTAAAAATGGGATGCTTGGTTTCTGAAACTTTTTCACTATAAAGACAATAAACCTCATTCTCCACTATGCTACTGCAATTGAAATTTAATACACATGCAGATGAAGTGGGACTGAACACAGTTTAGCTATAAAGGCAGATAAGGAAAACAGTGTCTGGCACCATTAAACCATATTCAAAATTATTTCTGCAGCAGTTGTTAAAACCTGCAGGTTTGTCCTTCTCTATACTTGCAGCTAAACTATGTTCAGCAGAAATGTTTTTATGTGGAATCACTATGTGATAGGGAAGATATCCCATTCTGGCTCTGAAAGGGTAAATGTGGGTCTAAGAGGCCAATCAACCATTCTAATTGCACCTGGAAAGTGAAGGGTAGGCCAAATTAGATGTAGCCCAGCTGGTCAGTGCTAAAAAGGTAGGAAGTTTGGAGCAGAAAAGGGCTGTAAGGAGAGTAGGAACTACTCTGGAGGTTCTTGAGGGGAACTCTGAGGTCATTGAACCCAAGAGCATGAGTGTCTTCATGGAGTTGCTCAGTAGCGGTAGAACTCACTGACAAGGAGGCCAGGGGACTGAAATGCTACAGGAAGCCCTCGTTCAGGATCATTGATGTGAGGGTGATGGTGGTGGACTGGGAATGCAGCCAAAAATAGGATCTAAACATTCCCTACTCAACACCTCCTAGGGCTCTTTCCCTGGAACAAAGCCATGGAAACTCACAAGGGTTGAAAGGTCAAGCCTGAGGAGAGCATAAACTGGTTTAAGTTTGTGCTTTTGGTTTGAGGTTGTTGGGGAATTTCAGGGCAGAGTCCTGCAAGTCCTGGTCTTGAAATTGGGTGAATGTAGGGAGCCTGTGGGAAAGGTCTGCTGACAGATTATGGTAGGGAGGCAGCAGAGAGGAATCTTCTAGAGCAGACCTTAACTGCTGGTTATAGGGTCTCTGGACAAGAAACCAATGTAGGGGGAGCACCTGGATTTTCCTACCACCTGGGGAGACAAATACAACCGAAAGCCCTGAACCAACGGCTGTGAGGTCCTTAGGACTAGAGTCCGGGGCTAAAGACCTTTGTAAGGATAGTGGACTGTTGTTGGTTGGACTTTCTAATAACCTGGAAGAGGTGAAACTAAAACATGACCTGGCTGGAGGATGGAGTCATTTGATGAGACCACCCCACGACTGGAATGACTGGCAACAGGGATATTACAGAGGGAGAAGCTGCGACATGAGGGGGTGTGCCTGTGGTGAGTGCACTCTTCTACACTATCAAGCATGTAGGGAGACTTTTTTTTTTCAAGTCACCAATGAGAATTAGATATGCATTTTCCATTTGCTTTTGAAATGCTACTGTGTCAGTTGCGGGGAAATGTCTGTTCAGACTAGCAGGGAAAGCCAATCTCTGGAGATAACAAAAGGGGATGGGAGAAGCAGATCTGGCTGCTGTGGTGCTTTCCTGCCCAGTACAGAGTCTATGCTGTGGGACAACATTGACAAGGTGTCTGGGTTTGTTTTTTTTTTTTGCCTTCCTTGCAAAATCCTGATTTAAGATTATTAATTTCATGGTAACTTGCAGTGCAGGTGAGAGGCTCAAAGGATATGCCTACACAGCAAAGAAAAATGCACAGCTGACCTGTGCCACCTGACACAGTTGCTGTGTAGACTTTGGAGCTTCAATTGGAGCCTGGGCTCTGGGACCCTCCCACCTCACTGTATCCATATTTCTACATGACATGAAACAGCCCTGTAGCCCAAGCTCTATGAGCCTGAGTCACCTGGCATGGACCACCTGTGGATGTCTAGTTACTGGGTACGCATACCTCTGGCAGCTAGCCCCTTTGGGCATATGTGAGTGAGTGATCTGGCAGGTAACTGGTGCACCTCTTGGCCTGGTTTATCCCCACAATTAAAGTGTGTGGTTTAAAAATAAATTGTGGCCTTCAGCTTTAAAATTTAGCCCTGTTTTTATGTTTCATTCTCCTGTATGTCCTGATCTTCCCTGTTGACATATTGTCACCAGAGATGCCTCTGAAGTGAGTTGGTACTTAGTGAATCATAGAAGTCTAGGAGTGGAAGGGACCTCAACAGATCATCTAGTGCAGTCTCCGCACTCAAGGCAAGACTATGTAATAACTAGACCATTCCTGAAAAGTTTGTCTAACCGTTCTTAAAAACCTTCAATGAAGGAGATTCCACAGTCTCCCTAGGCAATTAGTTCCGGTGCTTAATTATGCTGACAGGAAGTTTTTTTCCTAATGTCCAACGTAAACCTCCCTTGCTGCAGTTTAAGCCCATTGCTTCTTATCCTATCCACAGAGGTAATGAGAACAGTTTTTCACCCTCCTCCTTGTAACCTTTTGTGTACTTGAAATCTGTTATTATGTCCCCCTTAGTCTTTTCTTTTCCAGACTAAACAAACCCAGTTTTTTCAATCTTTCCTCATCATTTTCTAGACCTTAAATCATTTTTTTTTGCTCTCCTCTGGACTTTCTCCATTTTTTTCCCCACATCTTTCCTGAAATGTGGCATCCAGAACTGGACACAATACTCCAGGTGAGGCTTTATCAGTGCAGAGTAGAATGGAAAAAATATTTCATTTGTCTTGCTTACAACACTCTTCCTAATACATCCCAGATTAATGTTTGCTTTTTTACAACAGTTTTATACTGTTGACTCATATTTAGCTTGTGATCCATTAAAACCCGTGGTCCGGTTCTGCAATCCTCCTTCCTAGGTAGTCATTTCCCATTTTGTATGTGTGCAATTGATCCTTCCTAAATGGAGAACCTTGCGCTTATTGAATTTTATCCTTTTTTTACTTCAGATCATTCGTCCAATTTGTCCAGATCATTTTGAATTTTAATTCTATCCTTTTATAAGTGTACTCTGTATGCCACCATCTAAATCATTACCTAAAGAATTCTCTGTCTACCATAAATAAAACTGTATGCACTTCCTCCTTGTTCTCTGTAGTCTTTCAATGCCCATGGACTCTCATCACTTATTATTGTGTTGTGTGTCTAATTTAGAATGTAAGTATGAAAAAGCAAGGACCTTCTTGGGATCCCACTTTTGGTTCCACTCAAGTGACAGTTTTGCCATTGCCTCCAATGGAAGCAAAATCACACACCCTAGCAACCGGTCACTAGAGTCAACAAGACATGTGGATCATTACAGAATTGTTCTGATATGAACCAGCAATGTGGAAAGGAAAAATTCTCTATGCTGTTTACAATCCCCTGAGCAATCCTGTTCCTTGATCATTTCTATTGTCTAAGGACAATTTTGCTTTTCCCCTACTGTACCACAAAATCTTTCTTTTCTGTTAGTCTTCCTAACAGAAGAAGGGGAAAATCTAACTAGCAATGGTTAAGAAAGCCATCAGTCCTTTTGTTCAGCTCTTCTGTATTTTTCAAGGGAACCATTAATTTGTTTATTTTAAACTTGAGAAACAATTATGTACTTGGAATGCTCTTCACCATCAGTGTTCAACATTAACCTCTTCCCCTATTATCCTTTAATCATGTTCACTTATCTTCTATTCCCCTTTCTTCCAGATCTTATTTAATGTATTGTCTTTGGCTTACCCTTTCTACTTCTTTTCAGGTGCACCTTTCAATTTCTTCAAAATCACACTGGCCTCTAATGCCCCTATATCGGTTTGTTTTTAATAACAAAAAAGCAAAACCATTATGTTCTGAAGAGAGATGTTCCAAGCTGGTTTTGAAGTAATAAGGATGAGAGTGAATATGAAGTGTTCAATGGATCAAGGCCAATACAAACTCTTGCTTCAGTTTACCCAACAAATTTAAACTAGACAATAGTATTCTGGTTTTTTTTTTTTAATATGGTGCAAGTGGGCATGCAAACTACTTTCACAAAAAAGAAACTACATTGTGAATGCTGGAACTGCCTGAGTCATTTGCATGCTGCAATTTACTAGTTTCTGTTTGTGTGCATGTTTATAATCAGTTGACCAGATTAGAGAAATAAAAAAATCATTTGCTGTTAAAAATATAATAAGACATTTTCATTCTTTACTCACCTACATTAGAAATTAACCAAGGAATTAATCTTGTGATCATTTATGTTAATGACAAAGGTCCCATTGATGATGATGCATATGCTTTTTACATGCTTAATTTAATCTATTTGAGTAATCCTCATTAACCTCAATTAAACTTGCACCATGAGGTTGTCAGATGAGAGTGAGGATTCGAACTTCTTCTTAAGGTGACAAAACAGGAAGAAAAATTGACAAGCTTCTGTCTCTGCTACTGACTTGTGTGCAATTTCACTGTTGGAGAAACAGGCCCAACACATGGCCTTAACGGCCATTATGAACCTGGGAATCTGATTACTTGTCAAGATGCCCAAGGCTCTGCTTCTAGTTATTTCATGGGAGAAATGTTGCAAAGGTAGAATTGCCTTGGCAGCTAAGCCAGAGTTTGACAAGGCATGTGGGTTAGGGGTGGACGGATATGAAAATTAAGGTGAGGAAGGGTGGGGATGACAATAGGCACCAGAGGCTCATATCCCCGAAGTCTGCCACTGACTGGACTTCACCCATAGTGTTGTCATTGCTTATGACATAATGTTTTGAAGTATTTCTGACTATATCTTGGTGTCTAATTAAAAGGCAGAATTGAAAAGTTTTGTGAAGGTAGGACACATCTACAGCTATAACTCCAGGATTTAAGATATGAAATGTCTGTCATTCTTTCTCTCCCTGTTGAGTTAAGGTAACAGTGGTTGCATTTGCAAGACAGTCTGGTTTGAATACTTTTACCGGTGCTAGAGATAATTCCTCCCCACATAAAGGGGAATATCATTACAACTAGCAAAATCATTCAAACTGATAGAAACTTTTAAAGTGCTTCTACAGTATTGTACAAATCTTGTTTCTGTACCTCTGACAGGGATAAGGTGGCATAAGAAGCCTGGCCAATGTCCCTATCAAGTTGGGAAGTACAAGCAACACTTAGCATGCTGATTAGTAGTTTAAAGTTAGCTAAAGAGCTATCATTGGGGCAGGCAGCTGGCATCAAGATGTCCACACAGCTTCAGTTAAAAGCCTGGAAAAGTAAACTGCTCAAATCTCAATGGAGGAGCTTCTGAGCCTGCAGGGGACAGTTACATAAGCTCCCATGGCAGTGTGGTTGGAAGGGAATGAGAAAAGGGAATGTCTTCACTGGAAGCCTTTAGACTTGATTGTTAAGTGTTCAGTTTTCCTTCTGGCATATCCTTGAGCATGGAAAAAAATGATGGTGCAAACAGAATTTATAACTTTCAGAGCTTATTTAACAAGTAAAAGACCTGTCTTGTTGTTTTACTTGTTACCCTGGAGAATATGTGAGAGTTGTCTGAGAGCAAGTGTTCTTATTCTAATAATGTGCAGTCTGGTGACATGAACCATACCACCATTCTTACTGTGGTGAGTTTGTATGCTGTTGTCTAGTGTACTTCAACTAAAAAGGAGGGTTTCATTTGTTCCCCCAGATACTCGCCAGGTGATCAGAAATATTCATATATTTGTCTCTTCAATGAAAAGTATATTCCTCCTGCTCACCCCAGCTGTCTGGAGCTTCAAAAGGGAAGAAATATTTCTCAGCATGAACACACCGTGGAATAGATTTCAAAGAAAAGTTTTAAATTACTCTGCCACTTCTGAGCGTACTACTTTTTGGCAGCCATCTTGAGGGGAATAACTGACAAAGGGCCTGATTCCATTAGTGGTAAACACTAATTAGCTTCAACGAGAGAAGGATTTGGGCCCCTTGTTTGCAGCATTTGATGTATGAAAGTTATACATGTGAAACTATAAAGCAATTTCCAATGTACTTTATTATTTTAGCCATCAAAACATACTTTTATGTTTAAGATGAAAGCAGGATACAACTCAGTTTAATCATTCCGAAAACCTGTTGTTTTAATCTTTACACTTTCAGATTGCTGGGCCGCACGAAACATTTGGGAGTTTTCTTTGTAGTTAAAGGTTTGAAAAGTCGCCCTTTTTGCTTTTTCAAACATCAGACTAGAGAACTCTAGCTTTGGGGGCTAGATTATAGCTTGAGAAGTCACTGCAGCATTAATGATCAGGAGCAGTAGTGGCTAGAGGTATTTTGTACTTGGAAGGTCATTGGACAGTAGCTGCATCACCCTTCACAGTTTCAGTGTGCTCTCCCACCAGTGAAGCCCCACAACAGTGGAGTTTTCAGTTTCACTTGAAGAGCTTTGACTCTGCTTCTTACCCATTCCCCATGCTCAGGGTGTGCAGCATGAGAGATTGTTTGCTGTCCCTCTGCAACAGAGTTTCGTAGAGTATCTTGCCACCCTAGGAAGGAGAAAACAAAATGTGACCATGGAAGATGTGCCACCTCCTCTGTTGTGTGCTGGGGAGGAGGAGGAAGGAGAATGCTATAACAGAGAGAGAGAGTAGGTTTTAATAAATTTCCTTAAACCTGTAGGTCTCAATTCAGCAAAATACATAAGCATGTAATGAGCCTCATTGACTTAGAAGGTAATGCTAACATGCTCAAAGTTAGTTATGTTGAATTGGGACCTATGGGCGTTTTTTCATGCATTTGTATTTAATTTTAAAGGTGAGAAAAAATTCAGTTTGAACACTTTATCCAAATTAGGACTATTCCACATAAGCCTACTATTTTTCCTATTGAGATGAATGGTATGGAATGGGCATTTACTCATTGACTGCATGGGAATAGGATTACGATCTAAGTAATTTCTTTTTCTAATTAATATTACCAGAAATTATGTAAAAGAAAACACATTAGCATTTAAACCTTACAAATGTATAGTTCTGCTTTGGAATGAATAAAAAAAATAGTAGATGCTCCTAATAAATGTGTTTGAATTAGTTCAGAGTCAAAGATCTTATTTTTTGTTTCATTTTGCTTATGACTACCTAATTACATATTTTATGAGAGTAAAGAACTACTCTCCCTGAATGTTCAGGATTTTCACATTTAGGGGTCTCTTTCCTTTAGTCTATTATAACTCCCTTTAGTGTTTATGGGAGCTGTATGCATGCAAAGGATAACAAATTTCTTAATGCTTAATTTAGCACAGTTTTTTATTGTGATATTGGTAAGTAAGCACAGAAGAGTCACATCTGTTGTCAGATGAAATAAGGAAGTAGCATGATTCTCAAAGCAAAGATTATTTGACCACTTCAGTAGTGCATGGGTTTATACTATTGAAAAAAACTTAAAATTATAGCTGTAAAAATATATTTTGGTTTATTAAGGGTTTGATTCTGCACCCCTTAAATCAGTAGGAAAGTTTCCACTGGACTCATTGGGGAAAAAGAGCAGGCCCTAAAAATCCACTAAAGGCCTAAGCCTGCATTTCATATGTTGGCAAAACTCCTATTGAATTTGATTTGCTTAATATCTATTCTATCCTCTTACAGCATGTTCATTATCTTAGTATCAGAGCACCTGCTAGTAATGCATTAAGCAACTTACCTAAACATCTGTCATATGTTGGTTGTTATCTCGTCATTTCTCAAGTGGAGGAGCATGTGGCGTGGAATGTCTTGGTTATGTGTAGTTTTGTGTATATATATAAATAAACCTGTTGCTCTGTGTTTGTTAAAGAAGGCAAAGTTTAAAAAAAATGCCTTGCACTTGGAGCAGACATTTATTCTGGTCCTTCGTTCTGGGGATAACGTCATGTATAACCTCTGGAAAAAGGTATGTCTCCCACACAAGCAAACTTTACTCTTCTTGTACTGAATTATTTTGTGTCAGAAGTGTACTTGTCTACCATGGTTTTTGTTATGGAGAGTTTAACTTTTAGATATCCTGGAGTGCTTTGAAGTTGATTAGAAATTTTATGGGAAACCAATGTAGAGAGTGGATGTAGGATTGGTTCCAGGTTTTAGGGAATGTTGTAAATGAAAAATGAATAAATAGAGAAGACTCCTATTGACTTCACTGTATTTTGGATCCTGTCCCTGTTGAAGTAGCCTCATTTTCAAAGATGATAAATAATCAGAGGTATTGAGTTGAGTAAAAAGCTTCAATTTGCACTAAATACGAAGACTATTGATAAATAAGGGATAGCAAGTACGTTAAAAATCCCAAGACAGCACAGGAATAGAACTAAAACTTTGTAAGAATAAAATTAAGCTTTTCTTGTACATATGTTGAAAAGTTAAGAAACCATGTACCTGAAATTGCCAGCATTACTATAAAGTTTATTTTGACAGGTGTCTCAACATGTAAATTTTAAGGTATGTTTTGATCCAACAATATGCAATCTCAAACTGTTCCCCTTCTGACAAATTAAATTCCTGTGCATATGAAATCTTGTATGTGTTGAAACACTTTTTTTTCATCATGAAAAATTTAAGAATCTTAAATTTAGTGCTGGGTGACAGCCCTACTCCTAACTGGACAACGAACAATCAGCACGCACATAGCTTATCCAGGTGTTCATGTTTCAAAGCACCTATTAGGAAGAATGCCAATATACCTCTTTCTATTACATGACTGCTCTTCCCATCAGTACCACTCATTGTTAAGATCCAGTAACTCTCTCTTTTTTTGAAGAAAAGACCATTTTGAAAATAAATAAAATAGAAAATGTGGACTATCTCTTGAAATATTTTTTGCCAAATTATTTTTTATCAGGAGAATGCCTCAAGGACCATAAAACTCATTCCTTTTCTTAAAACAGCAACCTTTTAATCATTTTTAAGATAATTTTTTTTTTGTTTCAGGGAAGAACTAGTGAAACCAGTGAACTTTCATGCTTAGCTATTGTGTGCCAAATTACATCTCTGAATGAATTTTTGCAGTGGAATTCCTACAACCTCCCAAATATTTTAATGGAAACACCGACAGACCTTTAGCTACAGAAATAGAAATGGTCATTCTGTAATAAAAAAACCTAGACTCTATCTAGTCAATTTCTGACACCTTTTTTAAGTAGACCTTTGCTTCAGTCTCCATCTCAACCCATGTGCTTAAATTATAAGTAAAACATATTTCGTCAGATACTTCATTTTTCTGTTTCAGTGAATCACGTTTAATCTTTGTTTTAAGGATTCTCTCAAGACATTCAGAGCAATGCCACTTCTTAGTAGCAAAGTGCTGTTGGCATGATATTAGAACTCTTTGGTCAGCCTGTATGCTACAATCATTAACAGATCTAACAAGTGTCTTGCCCACACATCTCACTTGACCAAAGCCCAACTGAGGGACATGTTGTTTGACAAAGACCCAGAATGGAGGACAAAAAACATTATTAGTTGAGGCAAGTTTAAGGCAATGAGATTAAATGGGTTTTAGTGTAAGTAACACACTCTATCGCAGTGCAGCAAAACATTTAATCATATATTTAACTTTTGAGTGAATAGTCCTATTCATTTTAATAGGAGATTGTACATTTAGGTCTTGGTTTCCATGATTCCAAATTTCTGATGTAAATAATTCACAAACATATCATAGTGTGATACCATCAACTATCTGAAAAGTTGTAAATGTGGGTCTGAAACAAGAAGAGACTTTTGATGGGTTTGCCTCCATTTTAGTCTATTTATTAATGTTCTTTACCATTCGGCGGAGCAGACATATACATAGTGCGATCTAACACCGTTGTATATATCGTTCCCAACCTTTTAGATCAGCCTTTTTAAGGTGTCAGTTGCAACACCTGCTTGACCCCGGCACCTTCCAACTGCTGTGAAGTTAATTCTCAGTTTTGCAAGTAATTAAGAATGTAAGAGTGCAGTGCGAAAATTATTTTGCTCTAGATGTAGAAGGGGATATGAAGAATACTTGATTAGTTGAAGGGAAAAAAATCAGGAGTGTGCAATTTCTGACAGCTGTCAGTGCTGGGCAACAACATCAGAAGTAGTACCTGATGGACTGTAGTTATCCCCCATCTTTCCTTCCTTTATGGTCCTTGCACACAGACTGCTGGGATTTGGGGCAACAAAAGCATTATGGACTTTATCCTACTCCGTTTGAGTTTTCCCAGTGACCAACAGAGGAAGAGTCAGGCACTACTTCTTTCCTTTCCAGGTAGAGGTGGGGTGTGTGTGTGTGTGTGTACTTATGACAGAAAAACTGCATAAATTGGACAAAATACATTATACACTTCATATGTATCCTTCCCAATATTGAACTAGAATGTCTATAAATCTGTGCCCATGGTAAAGGGAGACAGAAAAGGGCCTATTATGAATAGCAGCTCCTAAATGTATTGTTGAAGTGCACACATATCAGTGACTGCTGCTGTACCTTTCTAGATTGTACAATATGCTTCTTTTGCACATAATTCATAGAATCGTAGGACTGGAAGGGGCTTCAAGAGATCACTTAGTCCAGTCCCCTTAACTTATGTCAGGGCTAAGTATTATCTAGACCATCCCTGGCAGGGGTTTGTCTAACCTGCTCTTAAAAATGTCTAATGATGAAAATCCGACAACTTTCCTAGGCAATTTAGTTCAGTGCTTAACTACCCTGCCAGTTAGGAAGCTTTCCTAATATCCAACCTAACCTCTCTTGCTGCAATTTAAACCCATTGCTTCTTGACCTATCCTCAGAGGTAAAGGAGAACATTTTTTTCCCCTCCTCCGTGTAACAACCTTTTATGTACTTGAAAACTATTATGATGTCCCTCCTCAGTTTTCTCTTCTCCATACTGAAGAAACCTAATTTTTTCAATTTCTCTGGCCATGTGAAGGACAGCCATCCTATGCCCTAGTCATCACTATACCACTCTGTCCTCTCCATAAATTTGTGTCCCCATTCCTCTAGTACTGAAACTGATCCTGGCCCATGCACAGTTGTGCAACAGGAGAGAATACTGGTGAAGGGGCCGTTTGTCGCTTTGCACACCCATTCCTGCATGTGTTTTGGCACAACTTATCCCACAGTGCAACTCAGCTGTGTTAGCTCTATCAAAGGCTTCATTAGACTACGTTTTCATGGCAGGTGACCTCTTCTCCCATTATATTGGCTTACATTGATACATAATGTACAGTTTTGGTGCTCTGAAATGTTCATGTTATCCACTCTATACCACACTAAATTCTAACTTCTGGTCCTCTGGACTTCAGTGTGACTACATAAGCATTTCAGTTCTGATATACTAAAACACCATAAAAGGTCAATTGGTTATAATAATGGACTACTGGCTTCATTAACTAGCTCATCAAAGAATAAAATCTAACTTTGATGCTAATTAGTTGGCACTCAAACAAATATTGAACAACGCCCCTTGCTAGACTAATAAAAGCAGCAGTTTGCTCTGTAATTATGAGAGCAAAGTTTAATTCTTTTAAGAGTCAGATTATAAATTTTAAAATCTGTATCCAAAAGGCAAAACCTAATTATGCCTTTATCAGGAGGGACTGAAAGAAACAAATACTTCATATTTTATTTGTTTTGGTTCAAAGAATATACAGAAATGATTCCGCCCTGTTTCCTTTAAGTATATTTTTCAGTCCAGAACAGTTTAAAATCGGCCCAAGATATCTCAAGTTGGGTAGCTAAAACTGCGGGCATTCAAAATCAGTGCCCACTTCTGACAACTCAGCTGCAAAGTTTTGACTGTTGATGGACAGCGTTTCTAGACTACACATGGAACATAGAACTGAGAACACACAGTGAGTCCTAATCCTGTCAACTCCTATTGGGTTCTTTATAGGGCTTTGGGAATGTCCACTTAAAATCTGTATCCATCTTAAATCACAAGCAAATTAAGGACACTAATATCTCTCATTTCACCAGGGAGATGTTAGATATTTATTTAATTACTTTGCTTTAAATATTTAAAGAAATCCATATAAGAACATTTCACATTTAGCCTCTTTCAAAATGACATTAAGTGGGCAGAAGGCTAAGAAGTTCTATATTGTAGAAAAATGTGTATATTTTGTATTATTATAGATTTGAGTGTTTCTGTACATCTTTCTATACAACTTCTTTCAAATTCTCTTGAAAAACCTATATGGAAATATACAAAAAGCTTTCTGAAGAGCTTTTATGGGATAATCTATATAACTATTGTTGTTCATGTTCTAAGGTCTAAATCAGTTCTGCACACTGAAAAATCTTTCCTTGCAGGTTGAGATGACCTAGTAAATGTTAGCCGTACACTTTCCATTGTGACCAGGGAAAAATTTTTTTTATTATTACCAGGGACTAAAGAATTTTAATAACAAGTTTAGGTATGGGGATTGCTGTTATAGAAGTCAGTTGAGCTAAGCCAAGTTACAGCACTTGAGGAACTGGCCCAATTTCTTTTTTAATAGATCTGGAAAACATTTAGCATGCTGTTACAACCACAGTTTTAAGAATCAATATATAATAGTGCTGATTTAAAAAGAGGGCTGCTTAGTTTTAGTCTGCTGTTTTACGCTATCATAGCCTTAGCCCCTGACTTTATTCGAATATACTCTAATACCATAAGCCTCTATTAAAATAATTAGAATCGTAAATTCTAAAAATGTATAAAACTCAAATGAAAGGCATTACAAAACACTTTTATTGTTTTAAAGTAACTCAGATAATGCAGCAGAGAGATATATAACTTAATTTGTGAGTCATTACATCATGTGGCAACATACAATTATTTGTCCAAAAGGGTGGGCGGGGAACTTTTGCCACTAAGGCAAAGTTTGACAAATCAACAAAATTATAAGGAAACTCTTAATCCATTGCTAAAGTGTCAAACTCTGATAAAAAGTTCAATAGAAAAAATAATGTAATGCTGCTTACAGGAAATCTTTGATTCTGATGCTGTCTATGCTTAATATGCAACGAGCACCATCAGTGTGCCAGGTAGCATACAAATATAAATAAAGATATGACCATTATAAAGACCTTACAGACAGCGAGTTTGATAAAGACGCACTGAGAATGAATCATCTGCTTAACCAAAAAGATGCATATATCTCAGATATATGTTGAAAGGCACTGCAGAATAAATTGTTAGGAAGTTGCATGGCACAGGGATATAGAAAGGGTGTTCCAAAGATAAGTGGTAGCATGAGATTAGGTTACAAAAAGGGTGGTAAACTCTCATTGATTGTATAAGGGGCATTAGGGCCAACACCAAAAACTTTCAGGCACCCTTACATCTGTAAACAGTTAGACACACTGCTTCAAGCAGTCCTCCCTCCATCCCACTCAGTTATAGACCTGTTGTGATTAGGGCTGGTCAATTTTTTTTAACTTCCAGAAACATAGTTTCCATTTTTAAATTTTTGAAATAAGAAGCACTTTTGTTTACAACTCTTTTTTGTGGTTTCTAAAAAGTGAAAACTTATTGGCTTTCAATTTTCAGAAACCTGAGCCACAAGAAACCCTGACCATGTAAGAGTGTATCTAGAAAGTATGTACACAGTCATCCAGTCAGGAAAACAGCCCCACAACATGTCACAACATGAACTTAGTCAAATGTTACACTTTAGCATATCTAAAACAAACAAAAAAAGCAAAGCAAAATATTTTTTTTGAGAACTTTTGACAAGTGTTCATAGACTGAAAAAAAAAAAAATTCAGAACCGGAGGTTACTTACCTGTAAGTGGAGGTTCTTTGAGACGTGTGGTCTCTATCTGTATTTCACAGGAGAGATACGTAAGGGAATGCTAAACTACTAAACCGTTCCAACGATAGGTGGCAGAGTGTGTAAAATACCTCATTTAAAGCTAACCTTAGCCACAGTTGGCAGACTATTAAAAGATCTTATGATGAATTCATCTAGTGTGTATAAGCAAGCTCTTTGACCAGTCCATGTCTGGTACAGAAGAATATGATAGGCTATGCATGCGCCTGTGTCTGGGATATTTTGTAGGCAGCACCTATTTGCCTGCTCATGTGTCATAGCTCTCCTCATGCTCCGAAGTGAGGGCATAAGGAGGAGATGTGTGCTGATGCATATCCAGTTTCCCATTCTTACCACAGTTCAAACAACCCAGAATGTAGGCTATATAGTGGAATACAGCTAAAGGCCACATAGAACTTCCAGTTACAGATAAGTAACCTCCATTTCTTTATTGAGTGGTCCCTATATGTATTCCATATGTGGGAGATTAGCAAATATATTGAGACAAGGTGGGTGCAAGGCCACAGAAGTGATAGCTGGCTGTACTGTTTCTCTGCCCACAACCATATTTGAAACTGACGACCGGACCAGAGCATGATCAGAGGCTCCCAGGTCCACCATTGGTTGGAGGAAAGTTTTGGCCACCAATCTGCCTTCATCCACCAAGACCAGGAAGCGGGTCCTATACTCCTCAGGGAGTTTGTCCTTAAAGTCCAAAAGCTTATAACTAGTAAAATCATATTTGGACAAGAGGGACTGATAATTTGAGATCCCAAAATGGAGGGAAGATCCCAAACTGATCATTTGAGATCCCAAAATGGTGGGAAGATTTTCCCACCACCCAAAATGGAAGAGATGCTCTTTCTCCTTAGAAGATCGATTTGCTTGTGTCCCTTGTCAGAGTGAGTAGCCTTTGGGTGGTGGTTCTTGAACTGCTCTGTAGCTGCCGGCACTACCAAAGAGAATAATGGAGAGTGACCAAACAACAGGTCTCCTTCCTTGGATGGAATAAAGTAGTGCTTCTCATCCACCTTAGTGGTGGGAAAACAAGAAGCAGGAGAGTGCCAAACTGTTTTTCCTGGACCATGATGCCTCAGTGATGGGGCAGGCCACTTGATTATCACAATGTCTAGTAAACTGTGCTGAGGCTTCTGTAAATTCTCAAGCTGAATCTGTAGCTCTGCAGCCACCCTGTGTATGAGCTCTTGATATTGTTTAAAGTTGTCTGGTAGAGATGGAGAAGGTGGAGTAACTGCTTCATCCAGTCAAGATGACAAGATACTTGTCGAACCTATGTATGTGGTTCACCTTCCCCCTTCAAATATTCTGACAGGCCAGTTGTAAGTGCCTGGGTGATGGCAAATAGGACTCCTGTACTGAGCCTGGGTATCTTTGGGTAGTGTTCCCATGGTCCTCAATACTGTCAAGAGGACAGATCAATTTGTGGAGGAGGACCTCATGGTGTGGAGTACCACCTGTTTCATAGCCAATCCTACCTGATCAGAGGCTGGAACCCCAATCTTCTGGGGCTCCTCCATCTGATACCCCAGAGTCTCCTGCAGTGCCTCAGATTCATCAGAATCCCTTATCTCCATCAGAACTGATAGTGCCAATGGATGCATGCTAAGGTAGGCAGGTGGGGTGGGAGGGTTCTGTCTTGTGGGAATAGCCTCTTTCTCTGTTTTAACCATATCCCAGAATAGAAATGTTCCCGATAGGAGGGGTGAGTATGGATGGGGAAAAAAACAAAGATGTCCTTCTGGGAGATGTAGGTCTCTGATCATCCTGGTTATGAGGAGAATCCATTGGAGGTGCCATTTGAACTAGAGCTTTCCTGGTCACCATGGTGGTTGGATCCATTTGGGCCATGTCATTACTGGTACTACACTGGCTCCACAAGGGAATAGAGCACAAGGAGCTGTTTATCCCAAACCTTCGCCATCATAACCAATGTCAGATCCACATCATTGCATACTGCCTTTTCCTATTGAGAAGATTTAGTCTGGCCTAAGCCCTTAAGACCTAGGCACACTGACTTTTCTGACTTTGATGATGTCAGGGAGAGATCTTTTCTTTTTGGGAGCAATCTTAGATGATGAAGGTTTGTCCTTGTGTTTGAGGGCAAGTCTAGACTATAAAATTAAGTTGACTTAACTTATGTCGACATACAGCAACCGCAATAATTAGATCACTATTACACGTCCACACTAGCTTGTTCTGTCAACAATGTGTGTCCTCACCAGGAGTGCTTGCACTGATCTAACTGTCAGTGTGGGGCATTGTGGGGCACTGATGGGCTTCAAATGTCAGCCCTGGGCAGCAGGGCTCCAGCTCTGGCTGTCAGTCACTGATGTCAGTCTGATGTAAGCAACACAGTATCCATACTTATGTGCCGACCTAACTAATTGACTAAGTGCTACACCTCTCGCAGAGGTAAAGTAGGTATACTTACATTGGCAGGAGCAATATTGAAACTTACAGAGTTTAACATAGACATTTGCAGAGATTAATTCTGTAGTATAGATCAGGCTTGAGTAATATTTTTTTTCTCTCATTTAAGCATTCTTTAGGCTTCATTCCGGAGTTTGTGCTTGGAAGGGCACTAACCACTTGGTGAGACTGGTCGGGGTGGGGGGAGGAATGCTGGATCTAATTGGGGCTTTGTTGCCTTCTCCATGAGATGTTTTCTGGTTCTCAGTTCCTGATTCTCATGAGATCTGGGGTGAAAAGAGCAGCAGATTGTGCACTTGACAGAAATACGAGTCTTGCCGAGGCAGTAGAGGCAATGTTGATGTTCATCACTCCCTGAAAAAAGTGAGAGCTGGAAACAGTTTTGTTTTTTAAAAAACAAAAAAACGAAAGCCCGGGACCCTGGGTGTAATCCCAAACTTCTTGGGGAGCGGGGGAAGGTCCCTGGTTGGGGAAGAAATGAGGGGGGAGAAATGTAACTAGACTAGGGAGACCAGATAGCAAGTGTGAGAAATGGGACAGAGGATGAGGGGTAATAGGCGCCAATATAAGAAAAAGCCCCAAATATCAGGACTGTCCTTATAAAATCAGGACATTGGCTCACCCTAATGTAGACTATACTATAACAACATATAACATTAATAAAGCTGTTTTAAAAATATTCTTACCAGCGCTAGTTGTGATGCTAAGCTACATTTTAGCTACACAAAGAGGTGGTATCATGTAGGGCTTTACTGTGAAGCTCTCAGAGTGATGAACAGCTATTCATGAGAGGAGTGCCATGGACTTCAGTGGGACTACTCATCAAGTAAGGTGCTGCTTATTCTGAGTAAGAATATCAAAATCTAGTCCTTAGAGGCTTATAGTTTAACATATGGTAACACTTCATTTACTAGGGTATAGTCTTTCAGAACAGGTGGAGAATAAACCCTCCTTCATTCTAACGAATAGACCACAATTATTGCAATCTTATACAAAGTAAGAGGAAACAAAAGTCTAAGGGAGGGAACGGAAATGAATTAAAACCAAGCACAAGTAAATGAACTCTATCATACCACATTTTTATGCCATGCATGCCACCATACTATCTGAGAACCTCCAAAATTAAATATTCAACCGTCTCTGGCATCAACCCAAGCCCCTTAATTCTCCACAAATCTTCTATGGCAGCAGGGCATCCACTTGGTGAGGCACTCTTAGCTGTCTTCAATGCTGGCAAATCCAGTTATCTCTTCTTTTTTAGCACCTTAGCCTGCTAATTATAAATGCTAATCTAGGATATGTCTATACTGGTAATCACGGGGTGTGATTGCAGCTTGTGTATGTGTACCTGACCTAGCTTGAATCTAGCTAGCTTGGGCACTGGAGCATGGCTCAACACAGGCTAGTCCTGCAAGAAATTATACAGGCTTCCAGGTGGGACTGCACACCAAGCACCTGCTGCCAATTCTATTGTTCCAGCATCCGAGTGAACTAGGTACTAGGTGTCTCTTCAGTTTGTAAAGAGGTCCAAGATTATAATCATTCATCTGAAGATGATCAAAGGTCCTGAACCAGATTCTTATCAGTTACGTCGGTGAACATCCAGAGGAACAATATCTTCCTATGTCTGTCTGAAGTCATCTAGCCTGTCAGTTCTTAGTAACTATCAAAAATTGGGCTAGCCCCAGGTCTCTTTCCTCTAGCTCATGGTATAATGAAGCTGACGTTAACAGTTTTGAAGTGCTTTTGGCAAATACTTTTTATGAAAGATCTAGTTTATATTTTCATGCTGTAGAACCATTACTGTATTCACATTCTAATAAAAGTTAAAATCTCATTTCTTTACTTCTTCAAGTTGTTACCTCTTTGTTTCTTTACTATCCTGTGCTGATCCTTTCATAAGGATACAAGTATCAACAAAGCATCAAATTTGCTTCACACTAATTTTATTAGGTTATACACTGGGTTTCTTATAGGTTTTAGTTCTCAGAATGTCCTTAAAGTACTCTGCAAAATTTGAGTAACAGTATTAAAATTAATAATGCCATATTTAAGCTCATTATTGTACAATACTGAACAAAATGAACACTATACACACTGAAAATTTTACTGCCTCTAAAATGACAGATTTACTTTTTTAACATAAGGTCAGGCATTGCCATATTTCCATTCAATTTAATATCAAGCCCTCCCTTGACATGATTACACCTACAAACATAAGAAAGTTTTTTTTCCTCTTACTTTTCTTTGCTACAATAGTCTCACTAAGCCTTGATGTGTTTAAAAAGAAATCTAATTTATTGTGGAGAGATGAAAATTTCTGTGTACAAGCACTCACATTTGTGAATCTGATATTTAGATGAAAAAAATACAAATTACTTGCTTTGCATAAGTCAATCAGCATGCAAGACTTCTCTGAGACAAAATTCTTCTGATAGCTGTAAGAAATCTGCTGCTTTCTGAAAAAAGCAATACAACATTAAAAATGGAGAAAAATAATGGTAAGGCAATGCTGAACAGACAAAGCCTTCTGTCGAAGATGCACTTCATATTTAAACCAAGCTGTCAATCAAAGCATCTGCATAAACAGCACGTTCCACTGCCACGGAGGAGAATGGGTCTCTTAAACTTCCATATGTTACTGTTCCTGTAGCCTTAGTGCTTGTAATTTGAATTTGCATTTGAAGTCTGTTCTAAATGGAAAGTTTATCTGGACAAATATAATTAATTGGGGAAGCTTCTATATATATTTTTTTCCTCTGATTCATGCATTTATGTAGAGCCTGATCTAAAGACAGTTGGAACTAATGGGAAAATTTCCATTGACTTCAGTGAGCTTTGGATCGGATCAATTTTTGTTAGTGCTAGTCTTTAGTTCAGAGTGCATTATTCCAAAACTCCATTCTAAAAACTATACTCTTACAGGTTTAGATATAGCTGTATTGCTCATGAGTGTAAATTAACAGAAGGCTGATAAATATTCTCTTTTAATCAATGTAGCTTCGTTTCATTTTTCTACATTTTAAGTACAAGCACACATCTACCCTGTTCTTTAGATAGCAAAACGATTCATTTCCTGCAAAAGATTGTTTTTGCTTATTTTATAAACAAAGGCTTAAAATTATATACATACATCTTCTGGTCAGAGAAGATTTGGAGGTTAAGTAAGCTTAGAAGTTTTAGTTTGCTTTCCTTAGAAATTAAGCTTTTTTTATAGACAATATCTTACTTAGAGGCTGAAATTCTGAAGTTCACCTTGCTTGACAGCATTACTTTACCATGTTCAGTACAGGCATTTCTAAGTCAATAATTTGTTGCTTTGAAAACAGCATTTTTTCTTATCATGGTTTACATATACCAGCTAAATTCTTAAAGCCTATTATCACTTTCGCTTTTTACTGTATTTTCATAGTGCATGATGATATAGTTCTGGGTCTTCTGTGTTTCTGTTAACATTTCTTATTAGGATTCTATACCCTACTATTAAAAAAAGACTATATGCTAAAACTTGACAACTGAGGACCATGTTTGAAATAAAATGATCTCAGCATGAAGGGCTCTCACAGAAATTTGTGCAGATTCCTATAAAATATATGACCAGCCATATCTCTCACCAGTAAAATCTGGAATTTTACGATCAACCTTTGACATTCCATTATCATCTTCAATGGTAATTGTAAAATCAAATTTCATACCTGTCACTGTAGCCATATGTGTTTAAGAAATTAATAGTCATCAGAAGGTTTTGCTAAAGACACGTAAGGGCAAACTGGAGGAGGGAGGGAACCTTCACATTCACTGAAGATGAAGATCACCCCTGTCAAGGGACAGCATAAGGCTTGTTCACACCCAAGTCCAGTGTAAAACCTGAAAATAATGCTTAAGAAAGATATTTTTTTTAGGGTTGTATTGCTCTTATGTTGGTCCTCTGCACAGGGGTGAATTGCACCCTGTGTGATTTGAATAAAATCAGCTAAACATCAAGGGTAGCAGTGGAAAAGGTCACCATGATCTCATTCATTTTAATCTGGAAATCTCTACCAGACTTCATGGAAACCAAAAAACTTCTAGTGTTTCTCATTCACTGAAAAGATAATTTCCCACCTTCTTCTCACTCCTGCCTTTCTAAACCTTAGTTATTTTATTCCTCATACTATTATTACAATTACTTTAAGAAAAATTAGTCCATTAGTCATTCCATTTCGACTTTTGACCGTCTGCCATTGTGCATTATGTGTAGGAATCTTCAAGGGCACATGGTTGTAGATCTGTTAAGGAGTGGGGTCACATTACAGGTTGCAATGCAAAAATGAGCTGCTGATGATAGCCTGGATGAACACTGAAAGAGTGCTGTGGGCAAAGGACAGTGGTAAAAAAAAGTAGAATGGAACTGTGGGAGCATTACGTTCTGTGACGAGAAATTTTTTGTGCTAAATCTCCTGTTGTTACTGTTGCCCAACATCTAACATTGGGCTAAATTCTGATCTCCTTATTCACTTTCTTTCTATGGCAAATATTCAGTTATCTGTGTAAGAACTAAGGCCCTGAGTCAGCAAGAACTTAAATATCTTTCTAAGTTTACAAATGTGAGTGACCCAGTGACTTCAGTGGGCCTACTCATGTGCTGATGTATCTTGCTGAATAATGGCTTAAGTGAGGCCTGAAAGAGAACTTCAGGTTTTGGTTCACTGATGAACAGAAGCAGCAGGATCTTGTAAGTAGATTTGTCCTGGATGAAGTGAACTTCTAAGTCATTCCTCCTGAAAAGAAGTAGAGTAAAATTCCTCCTGTATTCTGTTAAAAATATTATAATCAATGGTGGCATGAATAGTTTGGAGTGATTTATATCAGCGTACTGTTCTACAGAATGGTAAATATATTGAGGTCTGCAGTAGGATGTAGGTAGGTGATGTGGTATATTCCAAAATGCTTTAGCTAAGATTCATTGCTGAGTCTTAAAAAAGCAAATATTAAAATATATTTAAAAAACCAAACATTTTGATACTAAGAATTTATGATGCTATATAAAAACATAGGTCTAGATCCTTAGCTGGTATAAATCAATGTAGTTCCACGACTTCAATGAAGTCACTTTGACTTATGTTGACTAAATAACTGACCCATTATTTACTGTATGGTTTTATATGCTTGTGACTTGAAAGCCTTGCTTTTTTATTTTGATATAACATGGAAATATTTGTTTTCAGAATATAACAAAACAAATACTTTCAGCCTTTTTTACTGAATGTAGAACACTTTTTTCCTAATATGTTTGATTTCCATGACTGCAGAAAATGAAATTAGCATATCTAAATTAAATTTCCATCTCTGTGTAGAGAAAATTAGACAGCATAAAACATCATCACATGCAGTATGTGATATTTTGATTAGATGTATACAACATACTAAAAATTTAGGACATCAATCCCCTCAGTGGGAAATGAATTAGAAAGGAAGAGTACATTGAGGATTCCTTTGACATTTACTGTGAATAAACTGTACACAAATATGAATCTAGGGTATAGATTAATGATGCCTATATGAATATACACTCTCTATCTTGAAGGTAAAACAAAATCTTTTCACAGTACACTAGGGGACACCATGAAGTTGAATACCAACTGACAAAAAATAATGCAAACCCAAGAAAATACGTGCCAAACAACAAATTACGTGATTTTCAGCCTCTGTGGATCAGAACTGAGGTGATTTTAGTACGGCATCCTCTCTAAAAGTGGCCAGAACTAAATGCTTGCAGTCAACTGTTGGGGGATAGTATGCTTCCTGCTCCCTCTCCTTCCCTCCAACCCCTCCTCTCCCGCCACACATATGCACATTAAGTCTCACTCTGATGTCAGATGTTAGAGATTGGCTTAAACTCTGAAGTTTAATATCACTACCAAAGCTCATTAGCAATAATGATTATAACTCATGATATTTTTGTTATCCATATTTTTGTTATCCAACATCCAACCCCTTTTTGAATCTTGCCAAATTCTTATCCTCAAAAATATTCTGTGGCAATGAGTTCTACAACTTAATTACACATTGTGTGATTGTCAGTTTTTAATTTGCCACATAAGAACAGCCATACCAGGTTAGAACAATGGTCTACCTAGCCCAGTATCCTGTCATTTGACAGTGGATGTATAGGACAGGTGATCATCAAGTGATCCACCCTGTTGGCCAGTCCCAGCCTCTGGCAAAAAGTAATCCCTTCCTATGCAGACAAATAGCCATTGATGGACATATCCTCCATGAACTTAACTAGTTCTTTTTTAACTCTGTTATAGTCATGGACTTCACAACATCCTCTGGCAAGGAGTTCCACAGGTTGACTCTGCCTTGTGTAAAGAAATATTTCCTTTAGTTCATTTTAAACCTGCTGCCTATTAATTTCATTTGGTGACCGCTAGTTTTTATGTTATGAGAAGGAGGAAGTAACATCTTTTTTACTTTCTCCACAGTAGTCATGATTTTTTAGACCTCTATAATATCCCCCTTAGTCATCTCTTTTCCAAGCTGAAAAGTCCCAGTCTTATTAATCTCTCCTTAATGGAAGCTTTTCCATACCCCTATTCATTTTTAGCTGCGCCTTTCTGTATCTGCTGAAATATCAATATATCTTTTTTTGCGATGGGGTGACAAGATCTGAACACAGTATTCAAGACATGGGCATACTGTGGCAATACAATATTCTCTGTCTCATTATCTATCCCTTTCCTGATGATTCCCAACATTGTTAGCTTTTTTCATTGCCACTGTACATGGAATGGATGTTTTCAGAGAACTATCCACAGTGACTCCAAGATCTCTTTTCTTGGGTGGTAACAGCTAATTTAGACCCCATCATTTTATATATATAGTTGGGGTTATGTTTTCCAATATGCATTATTTTGTTTCTCCACAATGCAAAGAATTAATTTAGTTTCTCCACAAAAATCTTATTTTCCTTGAGTGTTCCTTTATTATCTTTATCATCCACTGGCCTCAGTGACCGTTTAGCAGGCTTCCCACTTCTGGTGTACTTAAAGAAAAAATGCTGTTTTTCTTGAGTCTTTAGCTAGCTGTTCTTCAAATACTTTTTTGGCCTTCCTAATTTTTACACTTCATTTGCCAGAGTTTATGCTCCTTTCTATTTTCCTTAATAGGATTTAACTTCCACTCCTTAAAGTATGCCTTTTTGCCTCTAACTGCTTCTTTTATTTTGTTGTTTAGCCACCGTGACACTTTTTTGGGTCCTCTTACTAAATTTTTTAATTAGGGATAATAATTTAGATTAAGTCTCTGTTATGATATCTTTAAAATGTTTCTATGCCGCTTGCAGGGATTTCATTTCTGGCACTGCACCTTTTGTTTAACTAACTTCCTCATTTTTGTGTAATTTCCCTTTCTGAAGTTTGTGTGTACCTATGAATATGTACTTATACCTGCTTTTAAATTATTGTAAATTGTGCCGCTGACTTAAAATATATATTTTATATACCTATATACTCAGCCACAATTAGCATACATATATCCTGAACTATTCACTGCAAATAGGTATCCTTTTTTAAGAGAAGTGTATTGGGTATTTTTCTACATGTTTTACTGTTTAACAGTGACAAATTGTATTTTTTTAATGTAATGGGTAGTGGGTAAGAAATGCTATCCTGTTTTAAGTAATATATAACATACTAATTCTACTTTCATGTGGGAAACCTAGGTTTGATTCCTGTCCCAATTTCTTTTTCCAAGGCTAAAGGCAGCACTCTCAGGCCCAAGTGGGGAAAGAGTCCCTTGCATATCTTTCAACCTATTGCCCATTAAAAAGGGACTCTCAATGCAAGCACATAATGCAATTGAGCTGCATTGTTATTTGCATTGGTTAAATCCCTTTTTAAAAGATATTTTCAGGCACAAACTTCTGTTGCTCCAACCAATTAAACAGAAATAATTTTCAAACTTTTTGCAGGCTCCTTTTTGGGTGGTAAGACAGACAACTTTACTAAGCTTGATAGAAAACCTTGCAGCTCTAAAAGATTTGGGGCATATTAAGAAAGAAAATCAAGATGCTCGGATATTTTAGCTACATCAATATGGTCCTCAACACTTTAAAAGATATGGTCTTAAATTTGGCCATAATGGATAACAAGTGAAACCATGTCTCTATTCAAGTCATTAGGGACAGCCCAGTATTTGAACCAATATGTTTTCATGAGACACGTTTTCTCCAATTTTCTTTAGACCAACTAACTTAAAGTGGAGATGGCTTTCAAAATCATTTAACAGGAATTGAACAAAGAGTACTAATATTCAGATCACTTACATGACAGTAAACAACCACCTCTGCAAAACAAATGTTATTCACCTACTTCAACGAATGGGGTACTTGTTGGGGCTGGTGAGGACATCCCCAGCATCAAGGGACGGAGACACTTGTTGAAGGATACCTGGTAGCTGTTCCCCTCACAGCCGTGGAGCCTCTGGCACCTTGGGGCAGGGGGGAAGGGTACTGATTGGTCTGCTTTCCGAAGTTCCCAGGTTTTAACATAGAGCAGGGCCCACATGGAGCCTTTTTTGGCTTTGTTCAAGCAGACAAAAGTACTTGCTGTTCCAGAAGCAGCTGCCAAAACACAGCAGGAGTTGTCCTCTCTATGCAGAAGATGACAGATATGGATTCTGGGGCTCAAGCAGGTGCCCCCTTACGGGGGTTCTTTCCTGGCCACCCCTTCTCCCCCTCTTCATGGGGTGAAGGTGGATGCTGAGGATCATGTGGTGCACCTACAGTGGCCAGAAAGTACTCTGTTTCCCTGGGCAACCCTGACAGGTCTGCTTGCTCATAGGAGGGGAAATTGTGGATGTGCCATGGCTCCTCAGGAGCACCCTGCTTCTTGTGTCCTGCTCACCTGCCTGCTTTGGGCTACAAGATGGTTTTGAGGGGCTTTGGCCAGAGGTAAAGCCAGTGGCATTGGGAGTGCCTGCTCCTCGAGCCACGCTGAGGAAGCCAGGCAGAACCTCCAGTTCCTTCCATCCTCACTTTCACCTGGAAAGAACAATCTCAGGGGCTGCATGTGAGTCAGCTTAAGAGATAGTGTCCAGAGGGATGATCTTTGAATAGGCAATCATGGCTGGAGGTTAGGTTAGCATAATCTGAAATGCTCATGAGATGGGTTTGGTGGGGAGCCAGGCCCAGCCCCTGTGGACAAGCCTAGGAAGAAAGTGAACAGGGCAGTCATGAGGATATTCCTGTGAGATAACATAGGGACATCTGTTACTATCAGCCTGAACTTTTCAGGGATTTGTCAGGGGGAGGAGCTGGCACGTGTCTACCAAATATGAAGGAAAGGATGAACTAAGAGTTGTGATGTCAGGTGGTGTGATTTGGGAGTAGGGGGAGATGAACAAACTAGTCACTGGCATCCCCCCATGGATGGTTTTGGTGTGGTTAACAAAATAAAATGAATGTTTCCTAGAAGTAGAAATCCTGTGACTTCTCTATAGGTGAGTATGGGGATGAACAGATAGTACCCTTCCCTGTGTTATAGTTTAATAAAAGTTGTGGACTGACACTTAAAATATCTGTCCTCACTTAGCTGCTGTGTCCACATCAAAGCCATCTATTTAAAGGATCTAGTTAAAGATGCTAAAAAAAATAGAAGGCACTGCTGCAATGCACGAGTGGAAATTGCAAATCCAATGTGCTCTATATATTATGGATCTCAAAATTAATAATCTATTGATAGATGGCATTAAGTTTAAAAATAGACAGAATGCATCAGCTGTCAAGCATAGCTGTAAATGGCATCCTTCACCCTGACTTGTAGTTATTTGCCTGCCTAAGTTTAAAGAGAGGCAATCCATTTTAGAGGCTGTCAAAAAGATCATACTCAGTGAAAAACTTCCATTTTCCCAAGACCTTTCTCACCTTTTTATAGCAGCAAAGAGCTGCATTTAACCTAGCAAGTAAACTACTGATATTAGATATTTTTAAATATATTGGTATTAGATACCTGATGATCCTTATATTTTCTTTAAAATCTTAAAGAAGCTCTGAAGTTTGTAAAGACCCATTAGCAGGAAAATATAACTTAAAAACAGTCTAAAACCAAGTTTTTGTATTAAATTAATGCTGGCATGTGATTAGAATAGCAATACCATTTGTTAAATGAACAATATTTAAATAATTAATTTTTATTTTAGTTATATGATATATGCTTAGTATCAGTGATTATAAAGATATATTAATAAATATGGAATATCTCTTTTGTATTGACTTTATGGCAACCTAATCTTTGATAGTACTGATCACAGTGATGACCATTCACTCCTCATGGGGCTATACAAAATACCATATTATGTAGATAACTTCTCCATGCACACACCAAACATTTTCAACTTCCCTTTCATCTTGGACCTGATATACCCAACTATTGTTCATAGTATCTGACTAAGAATGTTTAATGGGGTAAACTCAGATTCCTCCTTTCACTCAAGAACACATTTTAACCTGCTGAAAAATGACTAACAACCAATTTAAAGAGATCAAATTACATAATTAATATTTTGAGACGGCTAAACTTTTTTAATATTAAATACAGGAAGAAAATGACATAATTCTTGAAAAGCTCCTTCTGTTTGCTTATCTTATTTTGTCATTGACAATCAGCTGGTAACAATTCAGAGGTTTAATGTGTTGCTTATAATATTGGTTCTGTGGTAAGTTTAATGGCTGGACCTTTTTTCTGTCTTTAGCCATTACCATCTAATAACCAGCCTACCCCACTTTAGGCTTGGTCCCAGACCACTAGAGTCCATAGTTTATGATTTCAGTAGGCTTTGGCTCAGGTCCTTTGCCCTCTTTAGGATATTGTGCACAGTTTGGATGAGCCTGTTTCTCCTTCACTTGCATTGGAGTAAATGAAGAGTAACTCCTCTGAAGTCACTGTAGGTACACAAATGGAAAACGATGAAAGGGAGAATCACTCAGAGTGGATGAGATTTTATGCAGCTAGCCATAAAAAAAAAGAAAAATGGTTCAATTTTTAAAAAAGTTTATTATAATTCTAAAATAAAAACATCATGCCTGGGCCTTTGACCACATGATCCAATCAAATTGAAATGATTCAGTCTTTAAGTAATAATATTCTGTAAAATTTCAGCTAACAGTGGCAATTTCATCAAGATACAAGTCATAAGATTGCACCTCAAAAAAGATTTATTAAACTAAAAAAAGGATTGGGGAAGTTGCCCTCACTCACCTTCTAGATAGATAATTATGGGATACTGTACAATATCAGCATCTAGTAGTGGGCCTCAACAAAGCAATGGAAATAGGTAATTGCCTAATAAAACACAATTCACCCAAATTTCTCATGCAACCTCCAATATTTCTTTAACTATCTGACAAAAAGTCACATTCTTTTCCCATCCAAGCATGGAGAAGTTGGCACCTAAAGGTTTAACAAGCTGAACATTCTCAAAGCCTTCACTGGGTAAAATTCATAGCTCATTTGTGAGGAAAAAGCTGTTTCGAACTTTGATTCAAGCTTACTTTAAAATAAAATTACCTGAAATTTATAGTAACTTCGTTTCTCATGTACACTATATCTCTTACATACCCTCCAACTCTAGGATGTCTCAGGAACCAAAATAACCCTTGCTATAATTTAATCCACTTTAGAAGGCAGCAGTTCTCAAAATGCTTAGAGCACTTCAGCAGGCTGGTGCCGTGCTCCCAGAACCCATCTTCTACCACCACCTATTGGCTTGGTACATCCTCTGCGTGAGTGCTTGTGAGGCAGCAGTCTTAGTTTTTATACTGGGGAAATCCTCAACCACTCAGATCTGGGACTTTCATAAGCCTTTTATACTGTTCCATCTACTCCTCCACCCCTCTTTTTTACTCAGACTAAAGTAGATCTGAGACTCTCAGGCAGCAGTGTTAAGAATATTGCTAAATTTTGATGTTTCATTGAATTGCTTGGTTGACAAAAGATTATCTATGGAAATTACTCTAGCAAGCATCTTCATACAGAGACGAGCATATTTACAGAATAATTCCTTAGATGAAGCCATTAAGCAAAACCCAACCTCTTTTTCATTCTTTAAAATTCTGTACCTGGAGTATTGAGGTATTAACCATGAAACAAATAAGTACTCTCCTTTCTCAAGCAGGGGAAGATGGATTTTATTTTAGTTTGAGACACATCTAAACACCTCTGAACATTATAAACGAAGATTGAGTGGGTGCAAATATTTATTCTGACAGTACTCAAAAGAGAATAGTCATATTAATACATACAAATACCCTTTTTGGTTACTCCAATCATTATAGATGAGAAGATCTTTCTTTTATGGCACATTGCCTGTCAACAATCTAAATATAGTATGTATATATATTACCTTTGCAATGTGCTATCAGATCTATTTACCAGTTACTGTCATCTTACAAATAACTGCTATGTTCTTAGAGGAGCCTTGAATGTTTTCAAACCCAAATTAGATTAAAATGGCTTCCAATTTCTTGATGGAAAATAAATCTAAAACCTTAAGTTGTGACCTCACGGAGCAATAATTATCTCAAATCATGTACCAGTAAACACCTAGATAGAAACATGTGATGCCAAAGACCAGTTATTCAGATGAGAATTCTCCTCTTGTATACTAAAAAAGAAAGTATACCAACAGAGAAAGCAACTCCTCCAATGCTCACTAACATTATTTTCCATTAATTTTATTGGGCATTAAATTGGGCACATATACAATAATAGTTTGAAACAAAGACAATAGGAAAGTTCCCCACAGGTTTTTTTTTTGGGGGGGGGGAGGAAGTTGTATTAAAGCCATGACCATTACATATATGATACAAACCAAAATACCATTTTTCACACCTCAGTTAATCTTAGAAAAGAAACTGATACCACTTGGATAACAGTTGATTGGTGTCTCCCAAGAAGCTCAAGATCACAGAAGTCAACTTGACTTTATCACATCTATGGCACAAGCAACTCCCTTCCAAGCCCATGAGCATTTTTTAAATTTTGGAAATAAAATCAGTTGGCAAGAAATAGTTAGCAAAAATATTCATTTGATGAATGCCAGGACATTTATATCTGCACTTCTAATGTAACAAAAATAAAACAACTAATAAATGGCAAAAATAGATACTATGTTTAAATTCTTCAAAACAATAATAAACCTTGTTCCTCCTCATGAACTCATATTACAACAGAAACACATACTTTTTTGGAGTAGCTAAAATTCTGCCTATTACTTAGTAATAAAAATGTATAATTGATTTTAGAGAGGTTCACCAGAGAGATTTTAAAATGCTATAAGGGCCCTTAAACTTGCAAATCTCTGGGGCTGGACGGTTTTGACAGTGAGTTCTGTGAATCTTTTCATGAGTTTATAATACTTCAAATACTCCAAATGTTCAGTCCCTCTTTTGATGAGGGAAAACCAAGCAACTCCTGTTTAAGAAGCCAAAAAAAACCCTATTCTCCTACCCACCACACTTACACACACACTTCCCCATCAAGAAGATTCTGAGTTACACAGATTATTATAATTAATCTATGTAGATAATAAAATATTGATAAAACTGCTAGGAAACTGGCTAGTTTTGTCCTAATAACCACTAATTCACTTAGACAAATTTGGCTTTATTACAGGGAAGGCAATAAATCATAATATTCTGCAAACACCACATATCTTCACTTGAACAAATGAAATAAAGTGTCCTTGTAGTATAAGATGCAGAGAAGACATTCAGTAGGATCTTTTGGGACTATCTTTTTGTAGTGTTGGAGAAATATCAGAGTTGTAACCTCCATCAAACTGTTCTGCAATTCTTAGTAAGTATCCCTTTGTCTGAACAGCTAATAAGAGACTTTCTCCTTAAAGGGCTGCACCAGGTAAGGTTGTCCTCTGCCAGTTAAACTGCTTGTAAATGGCTATGAGATATTCTCCAGAGATTCAGGGCATCACAATCAATGACAAACAACACAGCTTTTCTCTTTACACAGATGCATCCTGCTTTTATCTTAGTGAAAAAATAAATTTCTACTTAATGGCTTAATGAAGTCTTAGTGACCTCCAGCACAATTACATTATTTATGTTTCTGTGTTACTTTCATCAAATAATAGTATGCCCATTCAGTAACAATCTTTAAGTAATTTTCTACACTGATGGCTCCTTGAAGTATTCAGATACCTGGAGTTACAAATCTCACCCAACTGAACTTAACTAACAAAGATATATATCTGCAGCCCTTCCTGTCAAGACCTCCAAAGATGACATAACTCACTGTTACATACATACCCAGTCATGCCCTCCTTGATCAACACATGGTTGGCTCTTCCTTATGGTGTATCGTGCCCTGTTAGCATGCTTGCAGAGGTCAGGAGTCTCTGAAGAACCAGCTGGTGGGGGAGGGCAGGAAATGTGTTGGGACACTGGACATGCATATTTCTTTTTCCCTTCTGTAGTCCAGTAGAGTTTACCAGGACAAAGTAATACAGCCACAGATTGTATTACCTTTTCTGCATATCTGATTGGTGGTCACAGGAAACTGCCACAGCCAAAGGGGGATGTAGTTGCTAGTAGTGAGGTAGTAAAGGAGTTTGGCTGTAGCAGAGTGTAGGATTAAGGGCTGATGTAAAGGTACAAAGCATCCACACAGCTGGCTTTGAGGTCCTCACAGATCTTGGAGATTCATCAGGATTTGGGATGGAACCTCACACCCTTTGCATGAGGATAGAGTGACCCAACCCCCTAACAACAGGTTATGTGGTGTCTTGGCAGTGATGCACATACAAAAAGGCCCTCCCACAGCTTTATCTGGTAACCTAACCCCAAGTCTGCCTTCATCAGCTAAACAAAAGTGAACATTTTGGGATTTTTTTCTTTGACTGTTTTGTTTCCTACAAGACCTTTCACTATTTAACTTACTTGGTAGGTAAATTAATTGCATAGAGCGTGCAACAATTTTACACTGCATGAGAAAAGACTGAGAATCTGACAGTCAGCTGGAGTGATGCATTTAGATGTCTCTTTCCCTGTCCTCACTTCTGACAGACACACAATGCATAGACTGCATTTCCTACACCTGTGGTAGCTTTATAAGGAATTTTATATAATTTTGTTATTTTGCAAAAGTTTCATAGCTATATTTAAATTCTGGATAAGATCCTATGGAGTGAAAAATGACATTTTCACAAAACTTATAAACTAGTGAGATTTTGCATTTCTTTGTTTTCCAGAAAAGCACTAATAATTCTGTATTATTAAATAGGATGAGAAGCTGAAGGTATTGAATTCAATGAGGTTCAGACTTGCAAGAAAGATACAATTACATAAAAAAATGTCTGGCTGGAAACTTTCTTCAACATAAAAAATTACTTAAGTTCTCTCTCAAAATATATATCCTTGCAGCTACCGGGGTAAAGTGCTTGCTTAGGTAAAATGATGATGAACCCTACTGAAAATTCCAAAACAGTTGGATAGAAAGTTGTGGAGAACAAACACATTAGCTGGTTTCTATGGACTTTGCCATTTTCAACTGTGCCAAACATATCAAATGTTGTTCTAGAGCCATTGTTGCAAGCTCTTGATTGAACCTGTTGATGAAAAGGATAAAATATTTCTGTACAATAGAATTTGAGGGGCTAAATCATTAACTGTGTTAGTCCATATAGCTCCATTGGCTTTAATAGAGCTATTCTGATTTACACTTTCTGAGGTTTTGGTTCATGGTTATTAATTTTTCCATTGCTTCAGCTATTTTTTAAGAAGGATTTTGCAGCCAAAGTATTAAAAACTCTTGACCTGAAAATTACAGGTGAAAAGGGTTAATTTGTATATTACTTTATAAAACAACATCTGTATGGTATCTACACGGTGGCCCATACCACTAAAACTGTAACACAAACATTTACCCAAAAAAAAGTAATTTGGGCAATGAGTGTTCCTACATATTTATGTTAACGTTTATCAATCCAATAATTGTTGGCAATCAGTTGGATTAAAATTTTGTTTTGGAGACACAAAGCTTTTCACATCCATGTAGCTGATCTGAATCCAGCTAGGTAGTAACAATATTTACTATCTCATGATAGTTTGGTGATCTATGTGAAAGGAGTACGTGGGTCTAGTTCCTTTCTTTGTAGGAGAGGTTTTACATCACCTCTTGAACAAGTTACTTAATCTATAAATTAATCAATTTACCAATTACCTTAAGATTCTTGGATGAAAGGTGTGATCGATATAAATACAAAATATTATACTAAAACTTGCTTATACTGTATTTGCATATGGTGAAGCTTCTAATTGTGAAGACAAATGTGAATTGAAAATTCCTTAAACAGTTCAGTAGTGAAAGTATTTTAGAAATGGAAATAAAAATGTTCTACCAAGCTCCAAGCAGATGAGTGTCTGTGGATGAAATCCTGTATCCATTAACTCAACAGGATATTTGCCATTAATTTTAACAGGGTCTGCATCTCAAAACCATCACCAACTGGAAGTCTGATTAGCAGTCTCACAAAGATGTCAAGAACTAAATGGGGAGGGAAACTAAATTGAACTATCTTTTTCTATCTGTGGATGGTGTTTGAGGATCGGATAAAGGCAGATTTGTCTTAAGGAGGATTCCCAACGCTAGAGATGGCTGAAATTTTTCAGACAAAACTTTTTCTCCTCCCCTCATCAAAACCCACATAGTTTGCAAGTACAGATCAAGTGAGTTGAATTGGTTTGGTTAAAAAAAAAAATCTGTAATAGTTGAAACATTTCATTTTGACATTTTCAAAACACAATGTTTTCATATTTTTTATTTCATTTTTGTTGCAATCCATATCAATTTAACTTACAAATGAATAAAAAAAAATTTTTCATGCTACATATACAATAATTTTTTTCAAGTTTTTTATTTTGGTGCAAAAAAGATCATTTTGGCTAAAAGAACCTCCCTCACGTTCTCTCCCCCGCCCTCCGCCCCACACACACACTCTTGGTTTGGTCAACAAACTGAAAAATAATTTATTTACACAACTCTATCTAAGGTTACTCCAGAAGCTTGTGATATACTTTTCCCATTATTTTAGGGATTCCATATATCCATACATTTTTTTCAGAGTGAAAATGACCATATTTTTGAGCTAAGATTGCTTTCAAAATCATATCTTAGTAGTACACTTTTTTCATGTTTGTAGTGCAAGGACAGCCATTGTATTAAAATGTCTCAAGTGAAATGATTGTACTAGAGTAAAGTATTGTAAAGGAAATGCAGAGAATGTTGCTCATATCTATCTTCTGTGCCTGCACATCTGGCATCTTATATTGGCAATAAACTACTACAAAAATAAATAAATATGCTCAAAAACTGGTGCGGAAAGTACACTTCTTTGCCCAGGAACAATGCAGACAGAGTGTAAGCATTTGTGAAGCCATCTGGGAAAATAGATTAATCCATTCTCCTTCTGTCTGTACCTGCTTTGATTGCACTCTCCTGAAGGTAATTGAAAATTAGCTGCTGTCTCATTTACCAGTTGTCCACTGTAATCACAATGAAAATACTTTCCCCCAAAGAGATATCCAAGTTAAATGAACAGAGGGAGAAATGTATTTAACTAGAATAGAGGAGGAAGTTATTAAGTTTCATATGGGATAGAGTCATAGTTTACCACACAACAGCTTGTTTTTGACAGTTCACCTGAGTTTGAGCCAATTTTGCAGACTGTAGAGATGTAGACTCTTCAAAGTGACCACTTACACAGAAAATATACCTGCTAATGTTAAAGATATTCTGGCACCATTTATTTGAAATATGAACAATTAAAATAGCATTTGAACTACAGAGAATGTTCTAGGAGAAAATTCTCAAACATGGGACAAGTATTGGAAACCCAGTATATGCATTTCAGGTTTAATCAGACTGGACTCTGCTTTGAGATGTGATTTCATATTCTTGCTTCAGTAAAGACCCCAACCCCTGTTGCTCTCTGATTCCATAGGATAATGAAGTCTATGGAGCTGATTCAGTTTGAAGTAAGTAGAAGGATGAAGGGCCACCTTTATGATATGCTCTCTCTTTCCTTCACACCTCAGAGAAACCCCTCTATAGGCCCAAAGGCTTCAGGATCAGTGAATTGAAAAAGGTCAGGATAGGAGCAGGCAAGACAAGGGGGCTGGTAGGGCTAGGCTGGCATCTTCTCACATCCTAAACACAGAATCAGTAGTAATTTACACTAATTCTTTCTGCGCTGAAGAAGACCCCACCCTGATATCCTTACAGAGGCTTCCTTGAACAAGAGGCAGTTGAAGGAGTCTCTAGAGTGGTGATTCTTCCAGGTGCTTCAGTAATTTAGAGGGGTAGGGGTCCAGAGGCCTTTATCCAATCTCTCAAGATTTATATTTACCTCAGGTGATCTGCATGCTGAGGGACTGGAACCCACAAGAGAGGAAATTCCACAACATAAAGCTTTTGGGTCTGCTGAATAGGAAGCTATTTGGCCTTTACTTTTCTTCCACCCACATCACATGCTCCTGGATGTTAAGGATGGAGGACTATTAGATTATTATTATTATTAGATTTGGAAAGCATATGTTCAGAATTGGAAATATATACATATTTTGGGAATATGCATAACCTAGTGAATGTTTTAAGGATCTGGACTTTCAAGGAGTGACAAACCCTGGCAAAGGAGTAGGTTGGGCTGACAGGTGTTGGGAACCAGCTGGGCCAGCAAAGCAGCAGCTAATGATTGACTCTGATTCCCAGAGGGAAAATGTAGGTAAGGACCAAGCCCTGGCAGGAGGAGGCAGAGAGACAAATATCTTCCTGAGAAGAAGCAGCAGCAGCAGCAGCAGATGATGATGATGATGATTGATAAAGAAATAAAAATAATAGGGCTGGCTGACCCACCCACCCAGCCTGTGGTCTCCAGTGGATTTAGACTTCAGGCTCCATCATCCCACCAGAGAATAAGACAAGAATTTTTGCATTCTGTCCATGTTCCATAAAGAAACAAAAGCAATGAACTAAGATGGAGATCCCATCTCTTTCCATCAAATAAAGAGAAGAGCAGTATTCTTGCTGTTTTCATACAGCATGTTGCATTGGTGAGTGGATCATTATGTAAATATAGGTGCAGGTCTTAACTAACATAGGTACAGAAAGGGGCAACTAAAATGATGAGTGGTATGGAAAAGCTTCCTTATGAGGAGAGATAAATAAGACTGGGACTTTTCGGCTTGGAAAAGCATGACGAACAGGGGATATGATAGAGGTCTTTAAAATCATGACTGGTATGGAGAAAGTAACTAAGGAAGTGTTATTTACTCCTCATAACACAAAAACTAGGGGTCACCAAATGAATTAGCAGGATTAACAGCAGCAGGATTAACAGAAAGGAATTAACAGAAGGAAGTACTTTTTCACACGACACACAGTCAATCCATGGAACTCCTTATTGGAGGATGTTATGAAGGCCAAAACTAATGGGGTTCAAAAAAGAACTAGATAAGTACATGGAGGATAGGTCCATCAACGACTATTAGCCAAGATAGGCAAGGATTGCTGTTTGTCAGAGGCTGGGAATAGCCAATGGGATGGATCACTTGATGATTACCTGTTGTATTCATTCCCTCTGAAACGCCTGGTACTAGCCACTGTTGGAAGACAAGATATTGGGATAGATGGACCATTGGTCTGACCCTCTCTGGCCATTTTTTTTGTTCTTATAGCTCCAATAAAATCTCCAGTTTTTACTAGTTGAGGATCTAGACCATGATGCATTATTATTTCTATTACTGTATCCTGCCTCTGTATTACACTTTTTTACAGTAATAGTGTTGGGGAGGGCTTAATCTCTTTGTTGTACCACCCACATACTGAATCTAGCTCCCTAGAAATAGAGGGGTTGGTGGGAATATGCAATGAGTTGACTGAATCCGTACATAGAGATGTATAAGTAAAAGCAACTGACTTACACCTGGAGAGAATTAATCAATCAAAAACAAGGCCAAGAATACTCTTATTATGTTTTCATTTACATCACTCAAAATGAAGTAAATATTTCATTGGAGTATTGGGGCTTATGATTCAAATTTTGATCCCTTACATTGGATGTAATCACCAATAATAAAGATTTTTTTCCATCATGTCATCATTTCTCCCTGATACCCATATTATATAGTTTTGGGGACAGTTCATAAGTCTGACTTCTGTTTGTGTTCTGTTGCATATTGACTTTTAGACACACTTTTTGTTCGTCGTGTTTTCTTTTCTAACACATATAGTTCATTACCTTAATATCACACTGCCCAGAGCACTGTTCACCATTATTAACTGTGTTGCATTGTGGCAAATATAGATGGGTAAACTCTGGTATATCCTCTGAGATCGACTTCTTAGTGATTTTTTTCGCCAATATTCATCTAATTTTGACTTGGTAAAATTTTGTTAGCAAGACTTGAAGCCCTTTAATCGAGCTTCTGTGAACATTCATGTGTTCAAATGTGGAAAGCAGATTTCAGTCCAGAGTCAAGTTTAGTTTCATCATGTGATTAAATTTGTTATAAAGTTTAGACCACCCACTTAGGTTATGCGACTTAGGTCACCAATCACACAGCTCAAATAACACATTGAGGATATTGACTTCTCAAACAATTAGTCGCAGGAATCTGTCCATGAACAATCCACAGGCTGAAGTATTTTTGTACAAAACATTCAATAAACAATTTCCAGTAAGAACAAGTTAATAAAAATCACAATGTTCAATTGTGACCAAATTAATGACCAAAACGTTTGAAAAAATCCTGTTAAATTAATTACCATTACCTGTACTTGGAATAGCACTAATCAAGACTGTTATTGTCCAGACATTAACTATTTTGTATTTAAAGCCAAACATACAAATGGGAAAAAAGTGTTGGGTTACTAGAGATGCAATTTGTTGGTCAGATTGGCTTCACTTTCCTATTTTTTTCAAGTGACTCTCATTTTAGATTATAGACCTTTTTCTTTCACTCCGCTGCTACTTGCTAAACACTGATGACCTTGTCTACCTATTCATACCTGTTAAATGCTCTTACTGCAGTTGTCATTCAGTCTCATCAACTGCTCTAAATGGAGTTAGAGAGCACAGACAAGGAAGATATAATGAAAACAGATTTAATAAGGCTATGCAGTGATTCACAATATTCTATAGCTACTATCAAGATAACAAACAATGCATTCTCTCTGAATTTTTAAATAGACATGTAGAAAAGGCTGTAGTTTGTACCTAGTGGTAGCACTAAAACAGTAGGAAATAAAGTGCACCTTTTCTTGATTCAGGGTCATAACAGTCATAGGGGCTCATTGAACCAGCTTCAACCTTCATTTAGGCCTGTGAACTGGTTCCACACATACACTGAACTCAGCGGTGTTATATATGCCAAACTGAGGGAACAACTTGACCTAACTGGTCAAATGCATCACTGGTAACAAAATGAAACAATGTTTCAAGCTGGTACTTGAAAGTGTGCCGGGAGCAGCATGACCCAGGGGAATAGTATTTTGGTGCTCTCAGGTCTATAAGAATTGGGAAAAGGGAACAAGAGAGATCCAAAGCCAGTTAAGTGATGTTTCCTTTGCCTTTGCAGTTGCAAGGACCAGGAAGAGAGGAATGGACTGGCTGGCAAAGGATTATCGGAACAACAGAACCAATTTCAGGTATTTTCTAGTCTAAAAACTATTTACCATTCTCCTTATCAAAGAAAGTTTGGCTAATATTTGTGGTCACTGGGATTAAAGACAGAAAAGATAGGAAAACTGTATGTGTAATTTCTGAAGGCTTAATGCTGACATGCTTTGGAGAGGCTTGTGACAAGTCAGTTGGTCCCAGATCCTCAAAGATATTTAGGCACCTAAAGCCCAATGATTTCAGTGTTCTTACTGGATAAAATCAATAGCAGTATCCATCATTATTAGACAGAACTAAGCAGTAAATATAAAAGGATATAAGCAAGGATTTATTCAGGAGGAAGCTAATTTAATATGTAGGGCATTTTTTCTCTGAACATCAGCTAACTAGAGTTTAATTCACTCTCCATAAAATAAACTCAGTCATCCATGTACCTTCGTCTTTTCCATCTTCAATTATTTTTCAACGATTTCCCTGGGCTTTGTCTAGGAAAATAACAAGAACATCTTACAAAAAATAGCTTTGCATAGCTCAAAGAAGAATTCAAGCATAAATAGGATAGAATTTCTGTTTCAGCTGATAATGACAGGGATGGCTCTTTGGCATATATAGGTCTTGCAAGGCATGATAAGCCATAATGGACAGGTTGAAGTAACTAAGAATTTTTTATTTTTCATACATTTTGGTGTGGGTATCTATTCAGAAAATGTGGAATCTGGATAAATATATATGATGGTACATGCTTGTCCTATCATCAGAGGCAATAAATCAATCTGTGGAAAGGTAAACAATGGCAGCAATTTGCCATGAGCTTTCTCCAACACATTAGCTACATTTTAGTGGCACTGGCAACCTTTCACTTTCTGATGGGTAATGAATGATGGACATAAAATCTATCTCCATTAGCCTGATCTCAGAGAAGTAACTCCCATGATGAACTTGGCCTATGTACTTCATGATCTGCTTGATAATTGACATGCTAATATGCAGAGGTATCCTTTCCCCACCCCAGCCCCATATAGTCTCAAATACCTGGAATCAACAAAGAATTTTGCACATAGGCTTGGTGAACAAAAGTTGTCAAATACAGAGTTACAACCATTTTGATATTCCACAAATTCATGAAGTGAACAAGGGTCACTGAAAGGTTATTCATTTTTAAATTCTGTAATTTGTACAGCTCTAATTTTTCCTCGGAATTGTTATTGAACTCAAACCACTTGAAATGAGGTCTTTTGAGATTGGTTGTAGTCATTTCCCCCTGCCCCCAATGAACAAGGGTGACAGCCACCCTATACTTCCAAATAAGGCATTCCTTCCCATTTTTCCCTAACTACTGCACACTATGGGACCTCTCTGTGCTTATGCTTCTATGTTGGGATATCACTGAAATTGGGAAGATTTCTCTTTTCCTACTTTACCACATAGCCCACTGTCCATATGCTGCTTCCTTAGTAGAGTAGGCTTCTCAGAAGAGCAATCAGGGGAAGGAAATGACAACCTGAAGATGGAGGAAGGGCCATTGGGTAAAGCAAGGTGGTTGAGGGAAGATGTTAGTTGCCTTACAAAAGTAAGGTCCAACTGGAAAATGGGAGGTAACACAGTGTCAATGTCATTAGACTTAAACCTCAAAGCAAACATGCAAGGACTGGCTCTCTGCCAAACTTTGCAAAAACACCTGCAATGTTTTGTTCATTAAAACCTCACAAACTGGAGTTCACTGTGAACTGTTAAACAAAAGTAGTGATGCTGTTTTCTTGACACTGTACTGCAAAATTCTCAATCTTCATGGAGATTTCTATTTCCATTTGTATTTGTATCTATTTACATTGTGTTTGAATGCAGAAGTCCTCATCGGAATCAAAACTCCATTTTGCTAGGCACTTTACAAAGCTGTAACAAAAAGACATTCCCTACCCCAAAAAAGTTGAGTCCTAGCATGTGACAAGGTGTCTAAATAAGATTAACAATGGGAACAGGCGGGGAGAGGGCAATAGGGATGACAAAGTACAAGTGAAACGATTGTTAGCTAGAGCAAGTAGCAATGTCAGAACACTAGCTATATAGCCATTCATCAACAAGAGAACTAATGGAGTTACTATATATGCTAGGTCCCAGCATGTTTTCTTCGTATGGCACACACCCTCACAACTCTACTATATGTGTTATTATTAATGCAGGGAAGAATAAGAAAGGTTTTTAACTGTATAATAAACCAGAAACTAAGAAAAAATTGCAATCTGGTCTGTTTTCAAGTTTTTAAAGATAGGTGTGAGACATTATATATTTTTCAGGCAGTAAGCTGGGTTTTGGCTACATAATTTCAAAGATCAATAGGAATCAGCTGTTTAAAATTCTGCATAACACACTGAAAACTTATCTCGTATCCCAACATTTTGAGTGAAAGGCCCACTAGTTAACACTAGGTAAAACGCACCCTCCCATCCTCACCCCTTGACTTGGCCATAAACACGTATAACCCCTATAAATGCGTATAATGATAATAATGCCACTACATTATAAAAATAATAATAATAAATTACTCTTACCTGAGTAAGAAGCTAAGCCTTCCCTGGGAGAGCTACCACTGCACGTGGTTCCCTCACTTTCCATCCCTTATCCTGATGATAATGGAGGCAGCAGTAGTTGGCAGGCTGGCCGGGGTTGCTCCAGGCCCCCACTGGCACAGGGCTGTTCGGCTGCCTGGCTGGCTTGATGCTGGGGGAGCTGCTCCTCTGCTGTGGCCGGGTGCCTGGTCGACTTGGAGCTGGGGAGCTGCTCATTCATTCTGGCCAGTGTGGGGCTTGGGGCTGCTGCTCCCTTGGGGAGGCTGATCCTCTGCTGCAGCTGGCATGGGACTTGAGGCTACTTTACTCTGCCAGCATGGGATCTGGGGGGCTAAATTACCTCAATATTACTGAAGCCCCCTGTAATCTTTGGTGCCCCTCCAAGAGGGCTGTACAGCCCAGGTTGGCAACCTTTGTTGTAGGTCGTACCAGATAAAGTAGGTGCAAACATTTTTCTCCATTTATCCACAGATGAAACTTCTTTGTAGGCCACTTCCCCAACCGTAGCCATCTGTTTTAAATATCAACATTTTTAAAATCTGTTTTAAATACCCACTATTCTTGCACTGAAACAGCGTTGATTACCATTGTTGCATCTCTCCAATAATTACCCATTATGATCTGCTTCCATAAATGACATAAACTAATGGATCTCCATCAGTGTATATCCTTGAGCATAGGTTTTTTTTTTTTTGAGCTAAGATAACTAGAAAGATTGTGTATATACCTTATTTCAGTTTATCTTTCTTTGAGTCATACTGTGAACATTTTATTTCCAATTATAAGCAGTTAATCACATGAATATAGTCCTATTGAATTGACAGGATTACTCATGTGAGTAACAGCTCACCAGTAGGAGAAAGGGGTTCCGGTTCTGTCCCTTTGAAAATAAAGTCTGAATGTAATGTTCTGTGTGCAGGATAGATTTTTTTTAAACATGAAAATGGTTTTCTTTGCTTAGGAAGAGGGGTTTTTTTTAAACTAAAGAAAAAAGGGACCTGTAACTAACTTTCTCAAATAGGGTATTATCAGTTTGAACTGCTAATGTCATTGCGTATAGTACATTTGCTTTATGTAAAGAGTGATGAGGTACATTTGAACGACAATACACAGGTAACAACATTTATGACTGCAAATTAATATGGTAACTTATTTCTTCTCACTCATTTGAAATCATAGTTCATACATTTCATAATCCTCATTGTTTTATTAAAATAATTTTTTTAATATTAACACGCTAGTCAAAAGAATAGCCACTTTTGTTTACTCTTCGCACCATGGACTTCAGCCTTGTAACACTTAAATGATGCGAGAGTAAATACTAGTTATTTGACACCAGATTTGTCAGACAAAATAAAAGTGCTGAAACTGGGACTGTTTGTGCTAAACAGCTTTAAAATTATTATTGCAGTAATGAAAATGTAGGTAGATTGCAGAACATACAACCTGAACATAAAGAAGTTGTCCATTTCATCAGGCTGTGGTAAAATTATGAGCCAGGTCCTCAACTGGTGTAAACTAACAGACATTTTTAGTAAGAATCTTACTTGAAATACAGTTCAATTCTTAAGGTATTTTAACCTTCTGATATAAGCCAAAAAGTGTTCTCACCCTATTTTCTGTCATGTTGAACAAGCATAGATTAACTATTGTCTATAGATAGATATTCCTCGGACATGCAGGATTATCCCACAGAACGCTGAATATGTCCCAAGAGTAAGATAGGACTAGTGGTAATAATCATATCCAGAGCATTTTAGACCCTCTTAAGAACCATTTAATGAACAAGTATAGCGTTCAGGAAGCAGCAATATTATTCATCAGTAGGTGACAACTGCAGTGTAAGGTCCATTGCTTGTGACAGACTAGAACAACATGAAAAGAGATTAGTGGGACTCATGAGATCAGTACAAGAGGTGGTAACAGGACAGCATGGGGCACTGCTTCCTCAGTATTTGTTTTAGCTCAAGAGCTTGTGTAAATTTTTAGGAAGCTAGGGTTGGAATAATTTATACTGAGTCTTGAAATACATGTAACAGCACCTTGTGTATAACCAGAAACCAAGAGGAAACATTAGCAATATATTTTTAGTGATCACACACTTATAACAGCTTGCTCTTAGACTGAATGGACCTGTATGAAAAATGGATAAGGTTGTCTTGGAATTTCTGGGAGTTTTCAGGATTGCAGTATGGGGATAGAGTGACTTTGGGTAACCGTCCCTATTCACTCACATGCTTTGAAAGGTGATGATGGGTTGTTGTTGTTTTTTTGTGATTATTGTTCATTTTGTAAAGTAAAACCTTAACTTGAAATTTTCCAGGATTTCAAATATTTGAGAAGTTTGATAATATTGCAGTGTTCTTTTAAAGGTTTTGGGGGGGTTGTGTCTAGCAGATTATTTCACTCTCACTTCTATGATAAAGGATTTTTTTCCTTTTCCCTTGGAATGTCTTTGAGCAATTCAGTTTAAATATATAATCACAGAAATCCCTATAGGTCTTTGAATCCTTGCCACTTCTAGTGCCAGATCCTCTATTCCAGCTGAGCTGTGCCTCCTGCACAGCCCCCAGCTCTTCGGTCCAATGTGTTCCTATCTGGACACATGTACCCAATGCATGTTAGAGCAGTAAAAGGTCTGTTCTGTGTTTGTTTGGCTGTCCACATTCCACCAAGAGTCATAAAGCACTCCATATTCTGTCTCTGGAACTTGCCCCCTTTCCAGAGCCAGGAGAGTGTTGGCATAGAAGCTGCTACAGCATTTCTATGCCATTTGAAGATTGCACTATGCATGGGAAATTCTTAAAGGGTAGTTAAAATGGTTATAAGGCAGCTTTATGCCATTGGAGTGCAGTAATGCATCTGACCCTTGGTATTTATATAAACACTTTAGTTCTTATAAGCATGCTGTATTTTTAGCAGTTATTGTGCATAGATTGCAGATGTGTCACTTTAGCTTAGCAATAGGAAAAGCACAGAGAGACTTTACATAAAAACTTCAATTATATCTGTGGATAGTTTGAAAAAAAAATCTATTGAACATTGTTTATTAGGTTGTAAATTTCAACAGTTCAAGGATGTAAGATTTTGCAATAACTTCATGACCTTTCTTTCTGCAAGAACATCCAGTAGGAAAGTGTACCTCTCAGATGTGGCTGTTAGTGCTAATACAGAACAATTAGATATAAAAGATGGTATGTTTCTTTTATGCTGTATAACATGCCTGGTAATATATATATATACACACACACACACATATATAGGTTCTCTCTTTAGAAAATGTCAAGTACTTTATAGGAACAGCTCTGTAAAGTTTGTATTTCATGATGAAGTATGACCCTTCAGGGTGCCCCATTGCAATGATTCTCTTTGCTGTTGAAATGTGTACATTCTTTTCAGTTCAAGGCCCAGCAGTGAAGAATTTTAATGCAATTTGTGGTTCTACTCAGAAATAACTACTCAGACCAACACAAGGAAGCTGTAGTAATCAAGTTCAGTAATAAAACAAATCTTATATTTAAAACAAAAGAAAAATGCAATTGTATAACATGCAAAGCATACTATGGAGTAACTTATGTCCTTTATCAGAGTTGAATTAGTGCCCATATAAAGGGTGTGTGGGAGATCTTAACAGCATTATAGGTGGGTTGGGTACCATCTCCTATTATTATGATTGCTTTTCACTTCCTCTTAGAAGACCCTGTTTTCCGTTGCTCCTAACTTTACTAAATTTTAACCATTTGGCTGAAATTTTCCATGTCAATCATCTTCCTCCAGCAGCTGAGACAATTCAGCTTTCTTATGAGTTAGGCAAGGCGATTATGCTGTTTTTGCCTACGTTAAATGCTGGTAATCTTTCCTTTCAATAGCGCTAGCATACCTGTGCTTTCACAGCAGGAACGTGAAATTTGGCAAGAGGTGACCTTTCTGTCAGTGAAGTGCCTTTTGCCATCCTTGTGAAAATCTGCCCAAATTTATTTATGTTACAAATAGGCTGACCTCTCATCTGCATTTAAGACACAGTCCTGTTTTTAAATGGGTTGTCCTTGTCCAATACTGAGACAAAATCAGGTATGGGTTTGTCCAGTTTCACAAACAGAGGTGCAATTTGAAGACCGCCATGCCCCAGCGCATGCATTGTGCATGTAACGTCACGGTGGTGTGGTGAGGTGATGCACTTTACAGAATGGCACTCTCAGTGAGGTGTGACCTTCCATGTACCGCTGGGGGCAGTTTCACACTGTTACCAGGGGTACCTAAATGTCTGGTATTCCGGGGATGCATGACTGGCATTACTTACAAACTTTGGAAAAAGTGCAGTTTTCACATGATCAGAGACTTACATTTTAGCAGGTAAATTCCTTGAAAAATCCTCCTATGCTGTGTATGCGCCAGCCCAGGGGTGAGCTGGACTTTCCCTGCAATTGTAGCTTGGGGCTGCTGCCAGGTCTGGGCACTGGAGCTGTGAATGCTGACAGCTGCCCTGAGAGGCCAGGAGGCTGTTTCTTTATGTAGTGATATTAACTTGTTTCTCTTCTTGATGCTGTTCTAAACTGGACCCTGATGGAACCTCTGGTATCTGCTTACTTAGTGTGGTCTTCACAGAAGCAAACCAGTGTTGCAGTGGGCTAGCACTAGTATATGTGTCCTTTACTTTCCTATTCTCACTCCCTGTTGCAGCCTGGACTGTCCATAGCAGTGCTCTCTGGGCTCTCGATGCTGCTAGTTCTGTGCAGTGTTTGGCTGGTCTTGCCAAGGCCACTTAGGAAGCGGGAAGAGGGGACAGAGGAACATTTTGCCTTAGGTTCCCCAACTCATGGAACAATATGATGGGGGCATGGCCAGGACAAATTTGAGTGAGTGGCATTGTGACCTGGTTTGTGGGGACCAGGTGTGGACAGAGGGGCAGCTGGGCCAAATCTGAATGAATGGCATTGCAACCTTGTGCCAAGGGTTGCAACACTACTCAGGTTTGACCGGAACCCTTACCTGCTGGCTGCCAAAACTACAGTGGCTCCTATCAGAGCGCAGGATCAGCTGGGAAGTAGGATGGACCCAGGGGCAAGGCTAGCTAGTAGGGAGGAGTGAGGTAAGGGATGGGGAAACCAAAGGATCCTGAAAGGATATGGTATGGGAATGGGTGGGTGTAGAAGCTGATGGGACAGGAAAGTGGGGTCAGGCTTTTTGAAAGGTTGGGCAACTTCAGTTTCCGATTTTTGCCCTGATCTCCTTTGTGTGGTCTTGATCTTGAAGGCTTTGCTTGTCTGTGTTCCTTTTCCCTTTTTGCAGGAGTGGTTAGTGATCTGTTGGATCTTTATTCTATCCTACTCTGACATTTTGTAGAGATAAAAGACCTAGCACAGCATGGCTGTGGGGAATGCAAGATTGACTTTATTTCCTTCTTCCCTTCTTGATCTATCTTGCATTCACCCCAACCATGGTGTCTTAGGTGTCTGTAATTTCTACAGGAGCCTGGGAATGGCTGGGCAAAGAGACTATGCCTGGGAGACTGGGAGTTGGACTGAAGCTGGCTGGGCAAGGAACCAGGGAGATAAGTGGGGAGCTGGATATTGGGAGGAGACAGACTAGTTGAGGAACTGGAGGAAAAGAGAATTAATAGTACTGAGAAACAATGAGGAGGGTATAAGGAGATGAAAGGAGAGTAGAGACCAATCTGGCGAGGACCTAGAGTAGGGGGAGAGAGTGTCAGGGGGAGAACTGGGACTCGTTGGGCAACGATTGAGAATAGGAGTTGGTGGGGAGATGGAACACACTGAGATTGGAACTAGGAGCCTACTTTTTAGGTGCCTAGAAAACCACTGGAATCCCCAACGCCTGAATTAGATATCCAGGCTCCCTGTACAACGAATGAGGAGAGAGACACACATCTAAGAATGGGATCAACAAAAGTCAGCATACTAGCTGGCTCCCCACCTAAACTAGCCAATAGCAAATGCTGAAGAGATGGTAAATCCTAAGCACCTCCCCTCTCTGCTAATTAGTTGCTTAAACTATGCTGTATCCATCTTTGTATGAGATCTATGGCCAGGAATGTCTACTGGAGTCTTGCATTTAAGCACAATAGGATACCTACCCACTGTGCATCTCACTGTGCATTGAAACAAGTGCTCCTGGTGAGCACCTGCGCAGCTGACACAAGGAGCCCAGTATACACATGCTCAAAGATATACTAACTGCAGTGGCTTTATGCTGACATAGCTTGTGTCAGCAAACATTTGGAGTGAAGATGTGCTCTAACTCTGCTACACCAAAAAAGACTTAACAGGGACACTGGTTTTATAGCTCATTACAACTATTTGTAACACACCATACTGCCTGCTATACTTAACTGCCCACTTCAAACCCTTTATACATCAGTCTAACTCCTAATTGCCCATTTCATTTCAAGTGACCCAACAGGTGTTACCTCTTCTGCTTAACATTCTCTCCCAATTGGTATTTAGATCAGACCCCAGAGCTGAAGAAGACCTCAAAAGGCTGTATTATCCATCAACAGAAGTTGATCAGTAAAAGATATTACCTCATCTACCTTGCCTTTCAGCTTTTACAATAGTTCCTTAAACTTAAATGTTTCTTAGAGAATCTTTAAAATGAAATGGTCAAAAAAGGAGGTATTAACTTTTCCTCAACAATCCTTGGAGAGAAGTTTTTTGTCTTTCAGAGTTTGCTAATGAAGGGCCCAATTTTTTTAAAAGTTATTTTGGCTGCAGAGGTGCCTAGGATCCCCCAGATGCCTATTTGCATCTTTAGGTGGTCAAATGCCCTTTAAAAATCTACCTTGCTTAAGCATTTCCAGATAACTTCTTAATGTAGTAGAAAGAGAGATCCTGAGACATGAGGTCTGGTATAACAGGCCTGGTACACTGCCTGAGGCCTGAATTAAAGTAGTAATCAGGCCCTGCTGATATAAAGGAGAAGTTAAGCTGTGAGCAGAAGTCAGGTCCTGCTACAAAACATGCCTGCTTGCAAGTTCACAGAACCTGGCAAGAACAGGGCTAGTATTGCAAAAACACAAACATTCCTAAGAAGTGTTAGGCATAGGACACTCAGGCAATCATATTCCAAAAGAATGGTACAACACCTGATGCCACATATGGCATAAACACACTCCCTGAAGATAAGAAGGACATGGTGACGCCTCCTAAAAGGGAAGGTCAGGATTACATCATGCTGAATAGAGATATTTTGATCGAACCAATATGTGCAAGGTAAAGAGTGACAACTAACAATGTCAAAGGGGGCAATACATAACTTGTTTGTATCAGTGTATAAAAGAGGTTCTCAGAGGGAGAGTCTTTGTCTGGCCTACAGGGGGAATAGAAAATCCTCCCTTTCACTGAGCTGGTTCATTGTCAAAGACATATATGTGTTAGTGTAGCTGTAAACCCTGAGCCTGGGCATCAGCACCATGTTTCATTGACAATGAGCCTGTCTGGGTGCCTTTGCTACTAAAAAGGATCTGTGGTCCTATTGGGCGGTTCAGTCGAGGTCTGCCATGTCAGCTATCTGCAGAAAGCTAGGGCAGCATAGAGAAGGAATGCACACATGCAGCCAACAACTGCCTATACTTAGTTCCTCAATTACTGTACATATTGTTAAACTCAAATGGCTTATTTTAGTAGCTATACCATGGTAACTTGATCTATATAGGTATAATTAGAAACCTCACTATTCACATGATAACAGGCAGCTATTACATCAGGTGCTTTCATTTAGATAAAAAAGTCCTTAAAAATGAACATTGCAAAAGGAGCTTATACAATTTTAATCATGTAAAGAAATATTTTCAATTTTAAATGGAAACATGAGGTTACAAGGAAACAAACCGTTTTCCAACTGTAGAAGTTTTCCTTAAAAGTTGAAAAAGAAGGGTGTGAAGTATTTATAAATCAGTTTCAAGAAGATTTTTAAAAATTCTCTGAGAGAAGGAAAAGAAAAGGTGTGAAAAAAAAACTCTTAGCTTACCTTTCCTGGCCTTGAAACACATCTGTTACAGATCACCTCTGCTTCAAATACCCTTGAAAAAGAATAGCTTCACATCCATTAACAAGGAGGGGATGACCCGCTCTTTGAGAAGACATTCGTGTTGGTTGGTTGCTTCTTAACTAAATTGTTCCCAAAATTACAATCTGCAGTAGCTTCACCCTCCGTTCAGAACTAAAGACTCCTATCACTGCCATGCAAGGCAAAGAATCACAATAATATTTAGAAACATTTTTCTAACAGAACATGGAATATTTAAAGCAAAATATAAGTTATAAAGCTGTATTCCAGAGCCAGTGCAATCAGTCCTGGATGTTGGTTGGTATGACTTTATGGCCAAGGAAGTATCATTGTCTTGGACGCTTTTCATGCTTGACACTGAAAGAAAAGCAGAGATTTCTTTAGTTACCCAGAACATTTTATTTTATAAAATAGCCAGAAAAACACTTAAACATGTGAACCACCTTGTGTGTGAAAGTAATTGTAACTGTGTCCTAAAATTTAGTAAAGAAAAGACAATCATGTAATCTAAAATTATTGTCATCTTTATTAGTATTTGTGGATCAATACTGAGGTTTATTCCCACTCAACAATGGCAAGCAGAAAGTGAGGGTTAGTGGCCTCCCTGACACACCTTGGAAATGCATCATAATTCTCATGCTGGCTGGATTGGTGGGTGGAGGACATTCCTTATATTGTTTGACATCAGTATGTCAAAATCATAGTGATTCATGTGAGACATGCCATGTCAGATTCTACTAGAAAGGTTAGAATGTGCTGAGTAGGATGATGATGTTTATGCTCATGTGTTATATCTGTAATGGGAGTTATGGACATCTTTGATATACCTGTATTTCAAACTATGCTGTATAAAACACACCCCAGACAGAGAGGCAGCAGGACAATAGCCCGCTTAATGGCCCATCAAGACATTTGCAGAAGCAAAAGGCCCAAAAAGAAACTAAGGGCATTCCTGAAGAGTTACCAGGATTGGCCCACATGACTCTGGACTCCATTTTGATTCCTGTAGAATTCCACAAGCAGCGTGGCAAGGGGCAGAGGGTATATAAGATAAAGTCACAAAAAACATTTTGTCTTTGTTCTTGCCCAGCTGAAGACATACACCTACCCACCTCTGGATCAATTCATTTTGCAACTGAACTGAAGGACTTAGACCCATCTAGGTACTGGATGTATACCAGAGGAACTATACAAGCCTGCAAATGCCACGATTCTTCTGGAAACCTGATGTATATGGACTTTCAAATCATTTGTATGTATCTGATAGCTTTAATCCTTTAACATTTCTGTTATTGTTTATTTTTCTTTATATAATAAACCTGTAGTTTTAGTGACTAAAGGATTGGCTGGCAGCGTGGTATTTTGGGTAAGATCCAAACTTAAAGTGATCTGTTACTGTAGCTGATCCTTTGGGATCAGAGACAATCTTCTTAGTAAAGAGCATAGAGTTAAATAACTGGTCTCTTTGCAGGACCTAATGGCAGTTTGGGAGGGAGAGACTGAAATGCAGCAAAGGGGGCTGTATGTATTTGCATAGTGGCTTCTTGATAATGGGTGTGGGGAGAATCAGGAACACTGTTTGTGGCTGGTTGGGAAGTCTGACTTCAGTGTCACCACCAGCATTGGGAGAATCTGCTCTCCTTTTACAGCCTGCCCTGATGCTGGCATTATCAGTTGGCCACCTCTCTTCTCCACCCCACTCTACCCGCCCCAAAAAAAGTGCTTTACCACCAACACATAGCTAAGGTTGAAGTAAATCTTGTGACCTTAACTGTGAAAAGAGGGGCCAGGTCAGGGATTAATGTTCATGTACATGCCTTTTACCACCATCACTTCAATACTAGACCATCCTAGCCCTTCTTTCCATAAACCAGAAGGGATCTCCTCTACTTCTCCTTGTGTGCCAGGGCACTCCAGTAAAGCACTTAAGCATTCACTAGGACTATGCATGTGCTTTGTGGCATCAGGAACTATGCTGACCATAAATTAGCCTACTAAATTAACCTCAAACTGTCTCTCCACATGTTTATATAGTACTGATCTTCCTGTAATATCTCCAAGTGCTTTACAATGATTAGAAGGGCTAGCAGAAGGAATCGCTTCACCCACCACTGCAGTACATCTCTGGGGTAGAAAGTTGCATCTCTTTAGCCATGTCACATTATATAATGGCTCAGGACAAAGACAGAAAAACACTGATCCTATTAAAACTGCAGGGGGAATTAGGCAATCACAATGTAATTACCTGAGGTGGGATTTAGCCAGCTCATCAGCATTAACATCTGACTCTTTTAAAGTTTCCTTGGGTTCCTTTGTAGACATAGATGAGTCAACACTATCAACAATTTTGACCATAACTATTCTCTTGAGTTTATATGGATTTCACTTCTGCCCTCATCTTGTGTCCTTTTGTGTTAATTTTTCATGAACATTCATAGAACATATTTTAGTGGCATACTAGCTTGTGGAAATTAACTGTTAAGACTGCACAGTCGATTCACAGTGGAAGTGCTGCATTTTACATAGGATAGGGCATTAATCAGAAGACTAAGCTACTAAAACCTGTCATCAGAGTCCTACCTGCCCTGGGCTTCTCCATTCCCTGTTCTCCTCCAGAATAGACAGTCATGTCAATTTCATGGCTCAGCCTTGTAACTGACAAAAAGCTCTACACCTCTAGTGGAGGTGCTTTTATTTTGCTGAAAAACTACAGTTTTGTCAGCAGGGGAGTTGATTACAGTGTATACACCAGCACTGTTTTGTCGACCAAAGTCAGCTTTGGTCGACAAAACTCTTCACTGTAGACCAGGCCTAAGTGTACTTTATGCCATTATCTAAATCATGTAACATTTCAGTGTTACCAGATGTGCATTTTTTGCCAGATGTTTTGGGTAAATAAATTCATCTAGCTGTACTCAGAACTACTTTGTGTGACTACAAGGAGAGAAAATTAAATTTCATTTATTGTTGTTCACTAAATATTATAGTAGCCTAATATTTTTAGGAAGAATGCAAGCTTGAAAAAATGAATAGATTTAACATCTCAACTTTATCAAGCCCTTCATCTTAAGAGGAGTCAGAGAACTGTTAACACTAACCCAAAGTATGCCAAAAATTAATCAAATTTGAATAGGGAATACATTCAAGGAAGCCACAATCTGTTTATAGATAATCTTCAAGTGAAAAAATGAGTAAATTATTCACTGAGTTCTTTGTGCCATTCTGATAGCATAAATGAATGCTGTGCTTTCTCTTAAATGATCTGAATAAAAGAGTCAAACAGTGAGGTGACAAAGTTTGTACATGATATAAAATTGCTCAAGATATTTAAGTCCAAAGCGAACTGAAAAACATTACAAAGATCTCAGAAAAGTGGATGGTTGGACAACAAAATGTCAGATGAAAATTCAGTGTTGATAAATGCAAAGTTATGCACACTGGAAAATTTAATCCCAACTATACATAAACTATAATGGGGTCTAAATTAGTTGTTATCACTGAAAGATTCTGCAGTTATTGTGGATATTTCTGTGAAAATATCTGCTGAATGTGCAATTGCAGTCAAAAAAGCTAATAGAATTTTAGGAACCATTAGGACAGGGAGAGATAATTAGAGAATAAATATCATAATGCTGCTATATAAATCCATGGCATGCCCACACCTTGAATTCTGCAAATAGTTCCAGTTGCTCCATCTCAAAAAAGGTATATTAGAAATGGGAAAAGTGCAGAGAAGGGCTACACAAATGATTAACAGTATGAAACAACTTCCATATAAGGAGAGATTAAAAAGATTGAGACTGTTCATCTTGGAAAAGTGACAGCTAAGGGCGGAAATGATAGAGGTCTATTAAATCATGACTGGTGTGGAGAAAATGAATAAGAAAGTGTTATTTATCCCTGAACAAAACACACGAACTAGGAGCCACCCAATGAAATTAATGGGCAGCGAGTTTAATACAAAGGGAAGTACTTCTTTACGCAACACACAATCAACCTTTGGAATTCATTGCCAGGGCATGTTGTGAAGGCCATAACTATAACTGGATTCAAGAAAGAATTAGGTAAATTTGTGGAGGATAGGTCCATCAAGGAATATTAGCCTAGATGCTCAGAGTTGCAACTCCAAGCTTTTACTGCCTCTTACTGCCAGAAGCAGGGACTGAACAACAGTGGATGAATCGTGTGATGATTGCCCTGTTCTGTTCTCTGAAGCATCTGAGATTGGCCATTTTCAGAAGACAGGACTAGATGGAACATTGTTCTGAACCAGTATGCCCTTTCTTATTTGGCATTCTGATTTTTATATATTATTAAGCTGTTTTTGACAAATAAAGACATGCTGTTAAGGGAAAAGGGGAGGAAGACAGAAATCCAAGATTAATGCATAAACTGAATGTATCTTGGAAAAGTGCAGTGCCAGTCTGATTCAGATAAGATTTATCAGCATAACTTCAATACAAAAGTTACATAAAAACAAACACATTTACAAAAAGGCATAAAATATTTTAGACAAACATTTTGAGGCCAACTCAAGTGCGGTGCAATATTGGCATAGATGTTCCTTTAGATTAAAACACTCCGTATTTTATACAGCTCCCTCCCATGTCCAGCGAATAGGAAAAGCTGGATCAATCAGCTGTAACATCAATCCACTGCCAAGGTCACTGATTTCTACTAATTTGAAGGAGGCTAATAATTATTTTCAAATGAGAGAGTTTGTTGAGTACAGAGAGGATAAGCTCACCATGAGTCAGTGGAGCAGTGCTGTTTTCATTCACACTTCACCAACTCAGGAATGAGGAACTCAGCAGTAAGATGGCATAAAACACTTTAAGAAAAATCAATGATTGTAGCAGAAAGTGACATTACTTTAGCTACAGGGAGGGTCACATTGCTGTTCAATTGTATTAATTTGATTTATATTTTTAATATTGTATCTTAGTTTTCTTTTGGGATTTCTACAGCTAGAATGAAAATGAAAGAAACCATGCTTTATTCAATGATAATTTATGACAAGTGATTATTTTTCACTAATTCTCAAGGTAATTAGTTTCCTTTTCTTTCTTTTCATCATCTCTTTCATGGGAACTCCTATTCAAGTCTCCCTGTGAAAACAGAGAGTCAACTAAACAGCTTCCGTATATCAGCTGTGTGTGTCATTTATCATTTGCATCCTTTTTTAATGTTCTCATAATCACTGCATCTTTTACTTCACACTTCTGCTTTCCTCTTAGCTAGAAGACATTATGATACCAGTAAATAGCTTAAGAACCTTAATTTTTACTTTATTAAATTTTCTGTTCACAATCCTGATGGGAAATCGCCTTTGCTGGGAAATTAATTCAGGCCCTGAATGTCAGATCCAAATTTATTTGGGCAATTTAGGTCCAGTAACCTTCTAGAAATGTGTAATTTTTCTCAACCACTTATTAAGGTGTTTGTTCTTCAATCTCTCAATATGCTTATCTCTGATTAATGCTAATGGAACTTATATGCACTCTTCACTGGAAAATGGATACTTCGTGTAGGCAGCTTCACTTTAAATATTGTGGATCTCTGTAAATATGGACTGCCCTAAGAGAATGATAAACTAATGCAAAATAAATAAATAATGGAGTTACACTGGTTTACACTAGCTGAAGATTTGGTCCCTTTTTCTCAAAAATCCAATCTGATGTCTACATTTCAATTATGTTAAAGATGTGCTATAATAGAAGATGGAAAAAGGAATTCTAATGTGAAACTGAAACTTTGTTTTTCCACCTGTCACATGATAGCAGGCAGCATGGATTGGTTTACTGACTGCAGTGGTTACTGTTACAGTTTGTCATGTATGTATTTCCACTGCTTTTTGCTTCCATTTCATTCCAAAAAATACTTTTCTCTAATTACTGCAGAGAAGCAGCTTGATTCACTAGGGCAGCTAATTTTTGCCTTTTTTGTTTGTTTTGTTTATTTTTTGTTTGTTTTTTTAAATAACATACTGGTTTCTACAAAGGATTTTGCAAATGCTGTTTAAAATGCTGGGGTGGGGTGAGAGACAAGGTGGGCATAGTGAGGTAGTGTTGATTGGTGTTTTTTCAGTTTTCTTTCTGAAATTACTTTCCAGAAAGTCTACTAGTTATTGAATAGGAAGCTCTGGTAGAGATTCTCAAAGCTGGTGTTAACACTGGTATGGGTTGTGAAACTGGCTTCTTGAAGCACACAGGTGTTCGTAATGGATGTCATGCTCTGTTTGACACTAGATTCGTGTTAATCATTCATACTTTCTCCATTATGTCCTTCTATTGCTGTCATGGGTCTTTTTCCTTGCCAGTAATAGCAAATACATATTTTTTCACTATCTAGTGACTTGCTTCATTTCTTCAGCCCTGCCTCAGTTATAACAGCAACAGGTGTGATAGAAAAATCACAGTTTGTGCTTGTAGCTTGTGTGGCTGGATTGGTTTGCTTCTTCTCTAGTCTTGTCTATACTAGAAAAAGAAAAGGTGTATTTGTACAGCATGAAAGCTATTATGTTGCAAAACCCTAATGTAGATGAGGGAAGTTGTAGTTTTAACTCTGTTTAGTTGGTTGAGATGGTCCTGGGAGGGACTAAGGACTATACAGTTTAGGGTCACAGAACAGTAAGGGCTGCTTCTTTGGAGCTGTGTAGAGATTCCCCCAGAACCACTTATTGGCTGGGAGAGGGGATGGTGCTGCCCTCCTGGCTTCTTGATGCTAGCCTGCCTCCTACTGTGGGGTGGGAGAGCAAGGGATGGGGTTGCTCACAGCTTTCCGTTAGAAAGGAGTATTGCTCCAAAGAAGTGATGTGTGACTGGCGACCTGACTCCCACTAGAAGGGAGGGACTTCATTCCACAAGAAAGACTGGGAATTCACTGAAGATCATCTGGTTGGCTCTTGGCCAATCACCTGACAGAGGGATGGGGGCTGGAAGGAAGTGACTGCAGTTGTATGTGGTGCAGTTTTGCTTTGTGCTGTGGGAGAAAAAGTAGAGAGGGGCCTGGAACAGCATAATTGGGAGTCCTGGCTGAAGTGCTGCTCTAACGAGAAGTGGGGTACAGCTGGAAAGGCAAGACCAGCTCAGCAATAAGGGGAACAGGTTGTGTCAGCCCACACAGCAGGAACAAGGACTCATCACTGCAAACTCACATCACATCCTAGCACCAGAGACCGCACAACAAGAATGTTGCAAGGTACCTTTGGGGGGGTGTGAGACACCGGGGTGGAGCAGTGTGAATAACTGATATATTTTTCTTTTTTTTGGTTTGCTGGGTGAAGCTAAAAACCTGTTCTTCATTCCCCCCAACAAAAAAAGCTTCTAGTCGACCTGATATGAAACTGAGAGTTATTTTTGGCAAATGGGGAAAATAATGGTTTTTAAAACCCTTAGTTTGGGGTAGAAATAAATGTTTTTTGTTCCTGAGGTTTTTACGCTTTAAAATGGAAGTAAAACTTAAAACAGTAATTTTGAATGAAAAGATTGAAACACTTCATTAAAAAGTCAAAAGAAAATGTTATTTTTAATTAACTTTTTTGTGAACTGGAGATGATGTATTTGACATGAATTCATGTAATGTTTCCATTTACCTGAATCAGCATTTTTTTGTTCAGTGAAAAAGTTTCAGCTGAACATTTTCACCGAGCCCTAAACCAGGGTGTAGGCTGTTTGGATTTCTAATTAGATCAGAGAGAATTAATCTCTGAATTGAGAGATTTATTGAGATGTTGGGATTGTATAATGGGATTGTATAATGTGTGCATTGTATAATGGTGGGAGGAATATGTGTAACTGCCATTAAGGGTCTCTTTCTGGAGTCACTCCTAATACCAACTGAGGGTTTGCTCCTAATGGGGAAAAGGTACTGCTTCGTTGTTGAGAACTATGTCTATTCCTGGGGTTAACTGATGCCTCTCCAAGGTGGATAGGAGGGTGGTTTGAGGCACATAATTTAGGATCTAGGGCTCCCACTTCACATTGTTCACCTTGTACATACAAACCTGCCTCCATTCTGTTTAATGGCAGGCTGGTCTGTAGCTGACTCTTCAAAGGGCAGTGTGTTTGGGAACTAAAAATTTCCCCTCAAATCTGTGGACCAGATTGCAGCTGTTCAATCCTGGAGCCAGAGCAACTCCAGTGATATCCCCAAGACAGAGCAAAGTGACTAATTTTATATGTACATATTACTTAGGCTCATTTAAGTGGGGGAAACTCTCCTCTCGTGCCAATGCCTAGGAACTTTTGGAGCAACAAAAATGGATAAAATTCTTCAGTCATTTAAATCTGTGCAGCCATAAGAGCAGAATTTGGTCAAGAATTCAAACATCTGCCATTACCTTCCGAAAGGAATTGATGGCACCTATTCTGAAAAGCATGGCCCCATCTTTAAGACAAGGTGATGTTGGTTGCCTTAACTGGTTGCTAGTAGTGCAGGATTGTTCTTCAAGCCTTTGCTGATCGTCCTAGAAGTCTTACAACACTCTTTCCCATTTTGTGCAATTTTTTAGTGTTGATAAGTTTAATATTTTAAAGTCTGCCACAATATCATTAAACTAAAAGAGGAAGAGAGAGAACCTTAATACAGAAAAACAAAGTGATGTGAAATCAGGTCTTAAGAATTATTTTGATACTATGATGAAAAAATCTATTATCCAGACACATTCAAAGGAAGATACTGGTGTTTTCCTTTGGAATATTTGCTTTTAAACTGGAAATATTGCAATTCAGAGCTGTCTTAAAATTTCTATTTAAACTTTTGAGACTGTTAAGAGAGAATTATAGCTTAATTTCCACCAGCACTCAGGATTTCTAAAAGTAGCTCCTTGGATAATTTTAATAAATATCGTAACACTGACCTCTCCCATTTATATAATATTCACTGCGAATCGTAAGGAAAAAAGAACAAACTGTTTTAAAATGATAAATCATATAGCAACAAAATTTAGGTCATCCTTCAGCTCTCTCTCTGTTTGGAGCAAAGGATGCAAATCTCATCTTGGGTAGACATACTCATGCTATCTCTCATCAAGTTAGCACTTTAAAACCAATAGTGTAGCTGCAATAGCACGGGAAGTAGTGGCAGCGTGGGCTAGACATCCTAAGTAAAAACCCACCTAGCCCATGCCACTGCTGCCCATGTTAATGGTCTTAGTCATTATTTTTAGGGTGAGTGCTAGTGTGAGTGTTTACTTGAGCTGAGAATCACACCACTAGCTCCAAGAGTAGATATACTCTATAAGATGTAATTTCTCACTGCACTCTAACTACCTTGCTGTCCTCTCGTAAATACACAGGTTGTTTTCTGATTTTCCAGTAAGGCTGCATTCTTGCAAAAACATCTGCCCATGGTTAATATTATTATGGTAAGTAGTGGTTACTCATGGTAGTAGAAGTAATTATAGGCATAAATGTTTGCAGAATTGGGGCCTAATTAATTCTTTATAACAAGGAAGTTAATTGCATGACTGAATTATGTTACCACTTTTGTGGTGTTCTTAATGCACATGTTGTTAGAATCTAGTTATATGTTGTATTTCCACTCAAATTGTTCTCAGCTATATAATGAACTTTCAAGTTATATGAATTAGTAATAATTACAAGTATCAAAATGCAAGACAGTAGAATTGAACTGTAATTGCTGTGTAAAGGAGCACTCAAGATGGTAAAGGAGTACTCGAGGAAGATAAGGCTATTGCAGACAAGCTAAATTAATTCTTTGCATTGGTCTTCATAGCTGAGGATGAGAGGGAGATTCCCAAACCTAAGCAATTCTTTTTTGGTGACAAATCTGAGGAACCGTCCCAGACTGAGGTGGCATTAGAGGAGGTTTTGAAACAAATTGATAAATAGGACAGTAATAAGTTACTAGGACAGATGGTATCCACCCAAGAGTTCCAAAAGAACTCACATCTGAAATTGCAGAACTACTAAAAGTGGTATGTAACCTATTATTTAAATCAGCTTCTGTACCAGATAACTGGGGGCTAGTTAGTGTGATGCCAACATTTAGAAAAGGCTTCAGAGGTGATCACAGCAACTACAGGCCAGCAAGCCTAAATTCAGTACCAGGCAAATTGGTTGAAACTATAGAAAACAATAAAATTATCAGACATATAAATGAACATGATTTGTTGGAGAAAAATCAACATTATTTTTTCTAAAGAGGAGAAAACATGGCTCCCTGATATATTGGAATTCTCTGAGGGGGTCAACAAACATCTGGACGAGGATGATCCAGTGGTTATAATATACCTAGATTTTCAGAAAGCCTTTGACAAGGCGTACAAAAGGATCTCACAAAACTGGGTGACTAGCCAACAAAATGGCAGATGAAATGTTATGCTGATAAAGGCAAAGTAATGCACATTGGAAAACATAATCCCAGCTATACTTTTAAAATCATGGGGTCTATGTTAGCTGTTATCACTGAAGAAAGAGATATTGGAGTCATTGTGGATAATTCTCTGAAAATATCCACTCAATGTGCAGTGGCCATAAAAACATTCAATCGAATGTTGGGAATAATTAGGAAAGGGATAGATAATAAGACAGACAATATCATATTGCTTCTTTAGAAATCCATGGTATGCCCACATCTTGAATACATCTGATCACCTCATCTCAAAAAAGATACATCGGAATTGGAAAAGGTATAGAAAAGGGCAACTAAAATGATTAGGGGTATATAAAGGTTTCCATATCAAGAGAGATTAATAAGTCTGGCACTTTTCATCTCGGAAAAGAAATGACTAAGGGGGGATATGATAGAGGTCTATAAAATCATGACTTGTGTGGAGAAAGGAAACAAACAAATGTTATTTACTCCTCCATAACAGGAGAGCTAAATGGAATTATTAGGCAGCAGGTTCAAAAAGAACAAAAGGAAGTATTTCTTCACACAACGCGCAGTCAACCTGTGGAACTCTTTGCCAGAGGATGTTCTGCAGGCCAAGACTATAACTGGGTTAAAAAAAGAACTAGATAAGTTCGTGGAGGATAGGTACATCAATAGTTATTAGCCAGGATAGGCAGGGATTGCTGTATGCCAGAGAATGGGAATGGCCAATGGATGGATCACATTCCTTCTGAAGTGCCTGGCATTGTCCACTGTTGGAAGACAGGATATTGTGCTAGATGGACTATTGGTCGTACCCAGTATGGCTGTTCTTATGTTCCCACTAAAAGGTTATTACATCATAATGTAATATACAAGTTTGACCAAAATTTAAAATTCAGAATACTATAACTTTTTCTATCTTTTTCTTGCATCCTTTAGGAACTTTGTACTGGCAGCAGAATTTCTGCATTTAAACAGCTAAGTGATATAATTCTCTCTGATGTAATATTGCATTTCAAACATTCAAAACTAAATTGAGCTTTCTCAAAACAATGAAATTAGCTTTAACATCATGAGATCTTTAACATTTTAAGTACTTTTTATTGGCTTTTTGAGCTCTTGAAGTTTGATTTCAAGTATTTCTCTGCAACAATGAGTATTAGAAATTTTTTTTGGTAGAAGAAGGAAATCTGAGATTTTTTTCTCAATTGCATGACTCAAGGTGCTGGGCTCTTATAAAAAAATAATAAAAATAAAAATGCCACAAGACTCAGGATAAAAATCACAGGAGTTGGCAGCACTGCTGATGGTATAGTCTGGGTTGGATGTTCAATTTTCTTCCTATTTTTGTTCAGTACCTTCTTGTAAAACACAGATTTTGAGATCTGTATGGTGAAGCTTTATTTCCTCAGATTTTGGGGGAGGTTTCTTGCTTATTTGCTGTATTTCTCTTCTATACAATCTTCCAGATTGATATGTCCTCCCAATGCACCTGATTGAGCACCCAGGGCAGCAACTGATTTCTGCACCTTCCTAATCCTTTTTATTATTTGTTCAATTACAGAAGACTTGTTTAACTGGAGTCCTCTGCTTTGACACAGGCTGCTGTATCATTCATTTTTTACCAGAGGATTACATTTATAGATACTTGACTAAATGTAGAGAATGTTTGAGAGAAACAGTCTCAGATGGTTTATGAATCACTTAAATCCTGAATCTGCAACTGAGAAAGAAAACATTTAAAAGTACTTAAATCTAGGTTGCAACTAAAGCACAACATAATTGTTCTGTTATTTTCAATGCCCTATACCTCATAACAAGAAGGTGTGTGTGTGTGTATATACACAGAGGCACCTATATGGACAATTAGAAGACCACTCCATACAAGACCACTAAACCAATGGGCATTGTTCCTAGGCATTAAAGTAACTGTGGAAGATGACAGAGCGTAGTACCATAAAAGCAATATCAAGGCATCAGCCAACGCTCATCAGCTAATATTACCATGTAACTTACGGAAACATCTTTTCTTTTGGAGACAATACTTGTAAGTGAAATAAATCCATTTCCTCCCCACCCTTCTAGATAAGATTCTTTGTGGGGAGTAAGGAGTCTCTTGAATGGCTGGTATTGGTCTGGGAGTACATTCCTGGCTCTCTCATGCCTCAGTTTAATGTAGCTCTAAGATCAGGAAAAAGTGAAGTATCTGATCAAGTATTTTTCAATGACACGTTAACACTTTAGAAACACATTTATGAGTTTATTCACCAGCGAAATAGAGATTTAAAAGCAGCTGCCACTTGCAAAAGGATCAATCATTCATGAAGCATCTGAGCACCTGAGACAATTTTTTGGTATGTTCTGTTTGTTTGGTGGAAACTTCATTTATGGATTGTTCATGCTAATCTAATTGATTTGCAGGAGAGCTAACAACCCTATTTCCTGCACCTGGTTTGACAATTGATACCATCTGGTTCATGGATTAGCAGCTGTAGTTCACAACTTCTATCAATTCAGACACGTTTGACGAGAGTTCTGCTTCTTTGGTCTCTTCCAATTCATTTCCCCCTTTTACATGCTTGAAATCTGCAGAACTTCTTCATTGCAAAGCAAGGTTTCCGCAACTTATAGGATACAATAATGATTATCCCAATCTAGTTAGAGCTTGCTGGGAAAAATGCATCACACTTAGAGAAAACTCAAAGGAATAAATTAACACTGAAGGACACTTCTGAATTTTATTGACTTCAGTGGAGATAAAGGAGGCTCAACATCTTATAGGAGCAGACCATTCATCATGAAGTAGCTAAATATGAAGTAGCTAAATCCATATTTAGCTAAATATGAAGTAGCTAAATCCAATTTTATAAATTAGAACCCAGGTTTATCGAATCTACTAGACCCCAGAGAATCTTAGCCATCTCACTAAATCTTTGAGGTCGCATGTCCCAGTTTGGTAAATTGGGAGAATAAGAGCATAATAGTCTTCTACCTGCAGTTGAAGATATTTTGTGTAAATAAGTAAAATCTGAAAATATACGTGTCATTCTGCATATGGGAAAATTGAAACCCAGGTAAAATGCCTCCTTGTGGGCTGAGCCTGGGCCTGTTACTCAGAGGACCTAGCTGTTTTCATCCTGGTGGTGACATGTACGTGCCTTATGTCATTTTGAACTAACCAGTTAACCTCTCTGTGTTTCACTTTCCCTATCTGTAAATTTGGGATAATATTCATCTGCTTTATAGGGGCATTGTGGCCAAATTAAATCCTGTTTCTAAACTGGTATAAAAGCACAAAGTGTGCCATGAAAGATATAGGGGAAAAAATCAAGAGCCTTAAACTTCTGCCAAGTTCTCTTTCCTTATGCTATTTCTCAGTAACATGTTACTTGATTCTGATAGTCTGCTTAACTGTTGTTCAGTATTCTAATGTTCCATTTTTGGTTAACATGAGCGAGAAGGGTATGGCACGACAATACCGAGTACTTAGATGCCACAGGTCTCCTAGGCCCTTGTCAGTCTAGGTACAGAGCAGGTATAGAAATTTCACCGGTGGCTTTACTTGATGATTTCCTTTTGATGATGGACAAAGATCAGTTGTCCGTAATGATACTGCTAGATCTATCAGCTGTCTTCTATACTAATGCTCTAGCCATTTTTAACAAGAGTGGATAGGAGTGCCCTTCCCTTGAGTGGTTTTGTTTCTATCTCAGAGGGGGATGTTAGTCAACTTCTTTTCTGCCCAGAGGATTCACTAGTGTAGAACTTTGTCCTGTCTCCCCTCTTGTTCATTGTGTATGCGGAGTCAGTGAGAGGGCTAGTGAGCAGGCACACCCAAATTTACAAACTTGGGCATAACCAGCAAAATCAGAGTGAGTTGAAGTCATGTAAGCAATATATTACCCTGGCACTGTTCATCCATTATGTAGCCACACTGGTGCATAAATACTAATGTAGAAAAACCCTAGCCTCTCTCATGTTCCATCTAGCCAGCACTGTTGACTACTGTTTGGTAAAGATCAGGGTGTAGGAGAAGTTTATGGCTGGAACTTGATCTGGGTAAGATAAAAATGATGCTGAAAGGATTTGGGAGACATCTGGAAGATTTGACAAAGGCTATAAATGTCCCTTTTGAGCATCTGTTCCTGTCACTTGTTACAACACTACCCCAGATCTCCAAGAGATGTTATGTGATTATAAAGCAGCAGTGATCAGAATGGATTTCTTTTATGCTTTGACTGCTCAAGAGTGTTACCGGGTATTGCTGTCATGATCCATGTCTGTCACCTTGCCATTCAACTACTGCAATGTGCTCTACATGGAACAACACCTTAAATCAACTTGAAAACTCAACATGGAGACAGAATATGGTGGCTTACTAAATTGAGTTTCTCATTATGAACACATGACACACATTTTGGAATCTGTGTTGGCTGTCCATTAGTTTTTAGGGGGGAGTTCAAAGTATTGTTTTTGATCTATAAAGCCCTAATGTTTTTGGTCTTGTTTCTTTCTGAATATAATATTATTTCTCTCTGCATAGTGTATTATCACAGCTGCAGTCACTGGCGGTTTTTCATCTGGAGTCATCTTAAAATAAAAATAAAGTAAAATAGAAGAAGTTTCTGGCAACTTATTTTCCATAAGAGGTCCTAAAGAAAACAACAAGATAGGGTATACATGAGCAGGTCAATGTTTCAAGGCTTAGACTTCGCAAAGAATTTGAACATGAAATCTTACTGTATATGCTTAGGTTTTCATACCTGCAAAACTTCTTATGCTAGATTCTTCAATCTTGATTTGCTAAATTTGTTAAATATGCTAAATTGGTTCAAAATCCTATCAGCCCCTATTGGATTTATGTATGCAGTGTAACAGGGTGGGGGGGGTGGGTGAGATATTTCATCCTCGTGGGTCTTGCGCTTTCCCGGCCTGGCCGGTGGTGCAGCTGGGGAAGGGTTGAGGGAGGGGCCGGGGCCCACTCTGCCCCTGAGTATTGCTACCTTCCCTTTGGGGTAGTCCGGGGTCCGCTTCCTGCTTCCCCAGACAGGTGTCCCGCCCTCCGGCATTACGGTAGTAACAGTGAAAGCTATAAGCCTCTGTAGGCTGCAGGCGGCAGCCTGCCAGCTCCAAGCCGCTAACTCCAACTGCAGGCTTTCGAGCTGCAAACCTCCAAGGCTATAAACTGTGACTGTGACTCCAAACTATAACTCCAACCTCCGTCCTCCACACCTCCTCTCTCCAAACTCCACAACCCACACTGCCTACCTGCCCCTGCAGGCTTTTAAGTGTTTGGCCCCAGGTGTCCTAATTGCCTAAACTGCCCCAGGTGGTCTAATTAGTTAAGCAGCCCCAGGTGGCCTAATTGCCTAATCAGCCCCAGCTGAATTACCCAGGGAATAGGGCTTTTTTGAGCCTGAGGATAATATACATGCCTTCTAGTACTTTTGCATAGCTGTCCGGCCTGACCCCGTCACAGCAGAACACATCTGATTGGGTAATAGTGGTATGTATCAAATTTAAACATTCTGTAAGCACATCTCTTAGTTTGCGCAGTCTATTACTTATTCATTCTTTATATAAACTGGGGAAAAGAAACGTTTGCTAATATCATGGCTTAGCACTGAGGTGCTAGAGCCTTTGGGCATTTTGCCCTTTGATTCAGGAGCTCTTCTGGTGGCTTGGTACATGCATTCTTTTCCTCTTCTCTCCCTCCTTGGAGAGAAGAGAGTTTTCTGCTATCATAATTGCCGCTAATGGTAATAATGGGTAATAGCAGTTCATGCTAATAATTGAAGTGTTAATGACTTTGGGTGGATGGCTACAGTTCAAGAATCATTGATTTATGAACTTTGAGTTATTTCTGAAAGGAGAATTAATTGCCCCTTTCAGTTTTTCCCCTTCTGGATGCAGAGGAAGAATCTCTAGTTTTAAGGATACACTATACAAAAGTAACACTTCAAGGGGGTGAAAAAGTATACATTATGCTGTGTTTTGATGGACACTTCCGTGTTTAAAAGTCTCTTTAGAACTTCCTGGTATATCATTTCTTTACTGACCCTTCATAATTTCACCCAACAAAAACATCATGGGATTATGATAAGGAGTTTCCATAGGCACTGGAGTAGGAGGCAGCGGGTGGAACACTGATAACTATAAAACTCCAGCATTGGTTTAGCATAAGTGGAACTATACAGGCACCTACATATAGAGAGATCCTGGAGAGAGAAAGTATTTTACTACCAATACTGCTGCATTAGGGGCTTAATCCAAAATCCACATAAATCAATAGAGTTCTTGCTATTGACTACAAAGGGGATTTTGATTAAAGCCTAGATGATCAGATTTTCCCTACCCTTTACTAGTATAATATGCAATTGTCATAATTAGACATTTCTGGGGATGGAGAGTTGCATTAGAGCCAACCCTATCTAGCTAAGGAACTAATGTAGCCCCAATTACTAAGCGGTCTGAACACCTCACTGTTTTTAGTGTATTTATCTACACAACAACCCTGTAAAGTAGAAAAGTGTTTTTCCCGTTTTACAGACAAAACAGAGACACAGAGAATCCAAGCTGACACAGGAAATCTATGGTAAAGTAGGGAATTGAACCTGTATTCCAGTCCTTAACCATTGGACCATCCATCTTTTCTAGCAGGTATCGACATCTGTGATTTGACAATACTCCAACACTTCCCTGGAACTGAACAAAGTATTGAGGTGTTTCAAGCACACCAATAAGTCAAAGTACTTGGGAGATATTTATGGGAATTAAATAGATTTGAGCAATCCAATTTTCTTCAGATAACCTATTTAAAGAGTTTGAGATTTTTTTTTTTAATGTGAGGAGCTAGCCACACACCTATCTGTGAAATTAATGGGGGCTATGTAGCTAAATCTCCTAGGGGACTTTGAAAATCCCATCTATAATCTCTTTCTGATCAGGCATTGTCAATGAGCAGTTTACAAGTTTCTCAGCTTTATTTGTTCTAAATTATTTGTTACTTATTACACAAATTGCACAATCCCCCTTTTTAGTCTGTAGCTTGAACAATTAGTTGTGAATATTCAGTACTCAACAATCAAAACTAGATACTTTTTGGTTTGGATACGTTTCAGTTCTTTGGTCAGAATATTTAAGCTCTTCAAATCCGTGTCAAGGACAATCTCATGTGCTTTGAGTTTAACATTACTTTCTCCAGTTCATCCGAAGTTTGTATGGATAGATGTTCCTGCTAGTAAACTTATTGACAAAAATATTCTTTCAAAGTGAACACAAAGAATGCATACACAAAGTTAATTGGTTTTTATCTGTATTCAAGTGAATATTCATGGATTTAAAAAAAAAAGATTTTACCTAGATTTAGAAATAAATCACAAGAGACATCAATCAGTATGTATAGCAGCAATCTACTAGTACTTAATTTTTGGGATTTTTTTGTTTTAAATTATCAAGACATTTTCCTCCCTCCTTTTTTAAACATAAAACTGATGTGACATGACAAGGAGATTTTGCTTTACTGCAGACTAATTAGTAACACATTAAGTTTACTGAACTAATATATAAGCTAACACAATCGTTTCAGGAAACTGTGGATAAATGAGGTAGTACCATTATTTTTTTCAGTGTTGACGAGGAATCAATTTCATTCATTGTTTTTGGGTCACTAATCTACATTTCAGTTAACTGGTAGTGTTTATTTAATTGGGATTTAGCAGTATTCATAATATTCTATTTATTTGGGACAAATAACCCAACCATTTTGTAAATAATGTGACTTTCATTTTATCCATTCATTGTAAAATAAAAGGGAGAGATTTAGAAAATTTATGTTCAATTGTCCTTCAGAAAAGAAGTTCTGGCAATGCTAATGAACACTATAAAGTGAAAATTCCCACAACATTGATAATCATGGAAATCAGACACTTAACTAACCAAAAATAATTTGAAGTACTGAACCACAGAGTATATAAATAACGTATGTTAAAAAATATCTTTTTTAATAAGCACTTCTGTTTCCTATTTCACATAAAAAATTTGGAGCAAATCCTTCCCTCACCTGAACAGTGCAGACATCTCTATCAGCTTGCCAGTGCAAGTCCAGGGAGGAGAATTTGAGAGGCTGAACAAGGGATGAGGATATAATTCAGTGTCACAGAGCACAGCTAGATGATGGCTCTCTTCCTGCTGTTATCGTTTGGAAGTGACCGAGGAGGAGAAAGACCTGGATGGCTACGGATGACTATGAAACGTCAAAATAATGCAGCTGTGAAGAAGGCTAATGCAGTATTAGGATGCTTCAGGTGAGAAATTTCCAGTAGAGACAGGGAAGTGTTCATATCATTATACAAGGCACTGCTGAAGCCTCATCTGGGATACTGTGTGTAACTTTGGTCTCTCCTGTTTACGAAAGAAAGATTAATTCAAACTGGAACAGGTTCAGAGACGGGCTACTAGGATGATTCGAGGAATGGAAAATCTGCCTTATGAAAGGAGACTCAAAGAGCTTGGCTTGTTTAGCCTGGCCAAAAGAAGGCTCCGGGGGAATATGCTTGCTCTATATAAATATATCAGGGGGATTAACGTTAGGGAGGGAGAGGAATTGTTTAAGTTTAGTACTAATATAGGCACGAGGACGAATGGGTACAAACTGGATATTAGGAAATTTAGACTTGAAATTAGACGAAGGTTTCTAACCATTAGGGGAGTGAAGTTCTGGAACAGCCTTCCGAGGGAAGTAGTGGGGGCAAATGACTTATCTGGCTTTAAGACTAAGCTTGATAAGTATATGGAGGGGATGTTATGATGGGATAGTTTAATTTGAGCAATCGATTTGGATTATTGGTAGATAAGTCTGCTTAATGGTCTGTGGGAATGTTGGTTGGAATGGGAACTGAGTTACTGCAGAGAATTCCTTTTTGGGTGCTGGCTGGTGAGTCTTGCCCACATGCTCGGGGTTTAGCTGATCGCCATATTTGGGGTCGGGAAGGAATTTTCCTCCAGGGCGGATTGGCAGAGGCCCCGGAGGTTTTTCACCTTCCTCCGCAGCGTGGGGCATGGGTCGCTTGCTGATCGATTCCATGCAGCTTGAGGTCTTCAAATCTCATTTTTGAGGATTTCAATAACTCAGTCATGGGTTCGGGGTTGTTATATATGTGTATGGGTAGGGTTTTGTGGCCTGCCTTGTGCAGGAGGTCAGACTAGATGATCATATTGGTCCCTTCTGACCTATGAGTCTATGAGTCTAAGACTGAGGGGAGATATGATTGTTCCCTATTAATTTAGCAGATAGAAAAATACCAGGGAGGAACAGGAGTTATTTAAGTTAAGCACCAATGTGGACACAACAGCAAATGGATATAAACTGGCCATCGATGAGTTTAGATTGAAATCAGGTAAAGGTTTCTAACCATCAGAGGAATGAACTTCTGGAAAGCCTTTCAAGGGGTTAGGCTAACAGGCTTCAAGACTGAGCTTGGTAAGTTTATGGAAGGGATGGCATGATTGGACTCCCTTCAATGGTATATAGCTGATCTGCGTCTGCTAGCAGCAAATACCTCCAATGGGGAGGGCTTTGAGTTACTACAGAGAATTCTTTCCTAGGTTTCCGGCTGATGGGCCTTCCCCACACACTCAGGGCCTAACTGATCACCACATTGGGGGTCAGGAAGGAATTTCTCCCCTGCTCAGATTGGCAGAGACCATTGGGCGTTTTCACCTTCCTCTGCAGCATGGGGCATGGGTCACTTGCAGGTTTAAACCTGTGTAAATATTGGACTTCCTGTAATGTGAAGTCTTTAAATCATGATCTGAAGACTTTACTAATTCAGATAGAGGTTCTGGGTGTCTTACAAGTGTGGGTGCATGAAGGTCATTGACCTGCAATGTGCAGGGGATCAGAGTAGATGATCATGATGTTCCCTTTTGGACTTAAATTCTACAATTAATGGGATCAGGGCAGTGGTAAGCCAGAGAAGAAGCGTAACGGGAAGACTAACTTCTTTGCAGACCTTCTAACCCTCCCTCTCTGTGCTCAGACTACTGATACTACCCACACATCCCCAATTGGAATTTCCCCTGAAGTCAGGCACATTATTCAAATGAATCTCTGTGCAAATGACTTTGCCCAAAACATCTGTCATGCAGACTGGATTGGAGGGGGATGCATTAGTGTCATTTGACATTAATATGCCAAAATCATAATGATTCATGTAAGACATGCCATGTCAGATACTGTCAGAAAGGTTATGATGTGCTGAGTAAGAGGATAATATTTGTGTTCATGTGTGATATGTGGGAGGGAAGTTATGGAGATCTTTGATATACCTGTATTACAAACTATGCTGTATAAGACACACCCCAGACAGAGAGGCCACAGGACAATAGCCCACTTAATGGCCCATCAAGACCTTTACAGAAGCAAAAGGCCCAGGAAGGAACCACAGGCATACCTGAAGAGTTACCAGGATTGGCCCATGTGACTCTGGACTCCATTTTGGTTCCTGTAAAGTTCCACAAGCCGCATGGCCAGTGACAGAGGGTATATAAGATCAACCCACAGAAACCATTTTGTTTTTGCTCTTGTCCTGCTCCGGACACACCTCTGGATCAACACACTTTGCAACTGAACTGAAGGACTTAGATCCATTCAGTTACTGGATGTATATCAGAAGGACTATACAAGCCTGCAACTCCACAATTGCTCTAGAAACCTGATGTATATGGACTTTCAAATCATCATGTGTCTGATTGCTTTAAGCCTTTAACACTTCTCTTATTGTTTGTTTTTCTTTTATTAATAAACCTTTAGTTTTAGTTACTAAAGGATTGGCTGGCAGCGTGGTATTTTGGGTAAGATCCAAACTTATAGTGAACTGGTACTGTGCCTGATCCTTTGGGATCAGAGGGAATCTTTTGAGTAAAGAGCACAGAGTTTAAATAACTGGTCTCTTTATTGGGCCTAGTGGCAGTTTGGGAGTCAGAGACTGAAATGCAGTAAAGGGGGTTGTATGTATTTGCACAGTGGCTTCTTGATAACCAGTTGGGGGGAATCAGAAGCACTGTTTGTGGCTGGTTGGGAAGTCTGATTTCAGTGTCACCCACCAGTGCTGGGAGAATCTGTTCTCCTTTTACAGCCTGCCCTGACCCTGGCATTATCAGTGGACTACCCTGGGCGCAGACAGGTCACAACATCAATGTAAAATACCAAGTGAACAATGGATTATGGCATAAAAACATACAAAATAATTCTATAATAATAATAATAAATAATTCTAACTTCTTATCCATCCTCATTGCCATTGTGTCTAATTGCTTTCCATCAGTGCATAAAACCCCATCCTGCAAACACTTATGCATGTGCTTAACTTTACTGCCATGAATAGTCCTATTGATTTAAATGGGACTAGTGAGTCCATGGTAGTAAAATTAAGCATAACAAGTATTGGCAGGATCCGAGCCTAAGCAATGAGATTAACATCTGTCATGTGCAGTTTCTTCTCTCTTTTCTTCTCCACAGGGAGAGAACTGTGCATGCAACATAATGCTTTAGTTTGGTAGGGGGTTTTGCCATGTTGTAATAGGTTCTCAGCTGTACCCAATATGTGCTGAGAGCAGCTTGGGAAGGGCTGTTTGCAGTTCCTTGATCTTGAGGTCAGTTGTACACTAGTCTGAGCCGTACAGTAATTTAGAGTATTCAGTGCCCTGCTATGCCTACAACTTAATGTATGTTATACATTATAATTAACGTTAACCTTCAGGAAGCTTTGGGTGGGGAGTTTGGAGTTGGTGTGTTAACATGAACAAGATTATGGTTTTGTTTTGGAGGTGGAAAGCTTTTAGATTATTCAGAAGTGAGCACCACACAGATCTATAAACCTAGCTGCATTTCTTTAAAAGATTAGCTGTTGAAGTAAGTGTTTCATGATTTCCGTATCAAAAGCAAAAAGTTTTATATAAAAGTTTTAGTGGAAGAAATAATTAAACAAAACTAGTTTTGTTTCTGCTGTGCTAGCACTAAATCTATGAGAATTTTGCAGCATCCGTGTTTGTGTGGCCCTACTGCTGTTCAAGGGGTGCACAATTACAAAGAAATATAATTAGTGAGAATATGAAATGGCTCAAAGGCACCAACAAAGAGAAGCTCTCTAATGCATTTGTAGGATAAAACATTCCTTTCCTTCACTTTATTGGATGTTTTGCTTTCCTAATGGCTTCAGGGCTTGTAACAACTAAATAGCTAAAATGTACTAGGTTAGACTATCACCTTCCCTAAGGCAACTGTGCAGTTGGGGTAGGGAGTATGGACTCCCCTGCCAGCCTTTGCATGGCCCACGTAAGTGCTCCTCTGAAATTGCAGTCCGTGATCTTGGAAACATGTACTTTAAATGGCCCTCAGGAGCAATTCAAAATAAAGGAAGTGGGGCTGGACATCTCAAGCAAGTTACACTACTCCAGCAGTAGACCAGGGAGACATTATGAGTTAGTCATCTCCTAAATCAAAATTCTTATTTGGCTTCCACCTTGCTCTGGGGAGGTGGTAATGTGCTGCTGGCCTATAACATGATCAATCCTTTAAAAGAGGGAAGGTAATCTTTAGATGTACTTAAAAACAAATTCATTCCGGATTTGATACCTTCTATTTGAAGTGAAAACACAATCCTGAGAGGTGATATGTATTCAGTCAAATTCTAAGAACATAACAGACACTTTATCTCTTTGGTGACTGTACCCCTGAGTCTTTATGTTTACACTCTAGCGGTGTTAAGGAAATGGAAGACAAAGCACAAACAAATCCATAAAAACATTGCTAATGAAGTCTTAAAGAAACAGTACCCATGAAGCAAATCTGGGTCTAAATGCTCTTGGGCTTAGCTTTCATATTCTGTAGAGCTCTTTCCGCCAATCTAATGGCAGGCTGTTTCTAACAGTCTTTGTCAGCTGTATGCTCCAAAAGTCTGATCCCAAACCAATTGATACTTGTCTGATTTTTTTTTTCTTTTAGACTTTAGGGTATGCTTGGGTCACAGGTCTCAAGCTCCTCTCTGAAGCCAGATTAAATCAATTTACGTTAATCAAAAAAAGAGCTGAAAATAAAGCACTGAAGGAAAGGAGTACAAATAACCTCACTGCAGGATGAGAAATGACTTGAAAACAAAGTGGTACGAAATCTTCAAACTACAGGTCAAAGATCCAAAGCAAGCAAATTAACCTAGCAAAAAAAATGTTTCAATGCTTCTGGTAGCCCGTACAGAATAGTGACTGTAATGATCCCTCCAGGGTCCATCAGCATAAAATGGCAAGATTTATTTGTCAAGAGGGAAAAGTTCAATAAGAGACAGTCTGTGGGCGTGTTGTTTTTTTGTTTGGTTTTTTTTGGTCAAAACGTGTTTTGCAGTACAGATGGCAGAGAATTTTCATCCAAAAAAACCTCCACTAGAAATAAATATATAGTAAAAATGATGGAAATTATCAGAGGGAAAATAATGTTAAGACAATACACATAGCATGAGAGAGAACTTGGTGCATCCAATTACAACCTGGTTGAATACCTTCCAGTATGGACACCAGTCTGTTGCAAGTGGATCCAACTGGGTAGTGCTCAGACTCAGGTTTTCTCTTGTTGCCTTTCCTTGGGACATGAGATTCTGCAGTCTAACCAGTGTCTCAGGTCTCCTGGGTCCCTCTCTGCCCACCCCAGTTGATTACACATACTCTCCCAGAACTCCATCTAGCTATGGGCACTCTAACCTTTAATTCACCCCTTGTGAGACCACCTGGCAGGAAAGCAAGAAACACCATCTTAGAAAGGGGACCTTGTCATCACAGTTGCTTTGTTCTTAAAAGTATCAGTGAGATAGAGATCTTTGTAATACAGGTAAAAAATAATAATCAACAAGAAAAAAATATAAAATAAAAAATCTGATCTCACTCTTCTGAGTCCTAAGCTTGGCAATGTTTCGAGCTAGGCGGAGTCCCTCCTAACTTCTCTCTCTCTCTAGCTGATCCTGCTTACAAAAGGGATGGTCTGTTCCTCTGGTCAAAGAAGCAGCCTCTTAACAAGTTTCTTCTCTCTTGCGATGTGCGGGGGCTGAACAGCTGCAGCCCCACCAGGGCATTCATTTGAGGGCCTGGGACAGCAGTTAGAACAATCAGTGTTAATGGCTCCTGATTGCTCTGTGATGGCTTCTCCATGAGGATCTTTCAGCAGGTGGCAAGCATCTTCCCCAAGCAGGCTGACTCTGTAGAATATAATTCAATAACCTTGATTATTAAGATATGTTCAGTCATTAATACAAAATGGAGTCCATAATTTGCTACAAACATATATCACTCTGTCACACAACATATACTATAAAAGACTACCACCAAAAGTAAAAACAAAAGAATTGTGTTCTGTCTTTAATTTCATAATATATTAGTTTGTGGCGCACAGATGCTTTAATGCAGTAGTCTGTATAAATTAATAGATGATATTTTAATCTGTGCCTGTTAGCTTTCTATCTCTGTGAAATATGCCCAGAGATTTAAATAAAACAAAGGGTTGGAAGCACAAAAATAAGGTGATACATACAGAAAACACCATGAGAATTTATTTTACAACTAATTTTTGCCTTTTCCCAATTCACAGGGCTTTAGCTGGTCTGATACAAGTAATTGTGGCTCGGAGGAGGAAGAATTGGGGGGCCAATTTTGATCCAGCAGGCGTGGTGCTTTCAGGCTGAGCATGGTTCATAATGTGGACCAGCAAACATACCAATACTTTTCTCCAGAGTCAGCTTATTTTCCTAGAGTCACTGGGAGTGCAGTGATGAAGCAAATGCAGCAGCTGGTTGAAATAAAAAATGGACATAAAGATTGAGGATTAGGATCAAGGTACTAAGGTTTTATCCTGCCCATTTTGAAAAGTGCTCTGTGTTTATTAACTTGTACTTGAACAAATACCAGAGATGGGCAGGATAAAAAACAGCTTCGATTGAATGCGACTTGAAAAAGAAGCCCATCCCCCCCCCCGTGGTCTTCACTTCCGCTCAATCGATCCAGGCAGATTGATCTGGCAACAAATTTGCAACCATCCATGGGTATATAGCCTAAGACTTGACTCTACTCTGCTCTGCATTGGTGAGCCCTCAGCAGGAGTATTGTACTTTATAAGAATGATGTAGACAAATTTGAGGAAGTCCAGAGGAGAAAAACAAAAATTATAAAAAAGGTTTAGAAAAAATAACCTCTGAAGAAAGGTTTAAAAAGGAAAAACTCCTGGGCATGTTTGGTCTTTAGAAGACTGAGTGGGGTCCTGATAAGTCTTTAGATATGTTAAACAGGGTGATGATCAATTGCTCTCCATGTCCTCTGAGGATAGGACAAGAATTAATCAGCTTAATCTGCAGCAAAGGTGATTTAGGTTAGATATTAAACTATCAGGATAATTAAATATGCAATACATTACCAAGGTTGGTCGTGCAATCCCCATCACTGGAGGTTTTAAGAACACAGGTCAGGAATATTCTAAAAATACTTGGTATTGCCTCTGCATAGGGGAAGGGACTAGATGACCTCTTGAGAAAGCTTCTACCCATACATTTCTAACATTAAACTCACTTAAAGGTACCAATCAATCTGTTGTACTCCTGCAACTTTTTGTACTGTGGGAAGCCAAAGTTTTATATAAAACTTTTAATACCACAATTGACAAAGTTGTTTCTTTTTGAGTTGCTGGGGAAAAGAAAAAAAAAAATAATGTCCTATTTCATCATAACCCTTAACTGAGGAAGGACAAAAGAAACATTTATTCAACTACATGTCAGTATACTAGGGGGAAAAAATCAATAAAGTCAATTTTTGGGAAAAATAAATCTGAAAAATATCTTCATAGCCTTATTGGTGCTTTTAAAACTTTGTATCCTTTTATAAATCATGTGGAATAACATGGAGAAAGTGGTTTTGTATCTTTTGTGATTATAACACCTCTTATGACTCTCGCTAGGCTAATGATAAGTGATCATTCACATTTCTGTGGACCTTTCATTTCAAGATCGCAAAAGTTATTAAACAAAACATGAACCCAGAACAAATCTTTTGCTCATCCCCAGATTTGTGGGTGTTATCAATCCAAACCTGGATCCAGATTTTTCAGTTCTAACACTTTCTTATCTCCTGATCCTATCGCCAATGAATAAAATGAAGAAGGATTGAGACCCCTCTTCTGTAATCACACAAGCACATAAAAGTCCAAATAACAGGTTAAAATATTGTCTGGCCTTTTTATCTAAAAATTGGACTAATGGGTATATTTTATTATTATTATTATATATTTAAAACCTTAAAACATGACACTAAGTTACAATTTTCTCCTGTCATTCATTTTTAATGAATCATTGCAACTTCTATTGCTGTGAAGTTTCATAAAATATTTTCCTCATTAACATTTTCCTCATTTCCTCATCCAATAAAGCACAATATCATTCTTATCTTTTCTTTTGGTTTTTCCATTTAGTGACTAGATGCTTCAAAAAGATGGAAAATTTCAACTGAGCCTTAGACTATTAATAGTAATATTTTAATTTAGTTATTATTGGAAACTCAACAAAATTAGTATGCATTATCCTGAGGGTTTTGGACAAAGCCAATGTATTATTAATTCAGTTTTACTACTTTGAAGTAAATTGTTTCGTCATTAAAAACTGTGTATCATAACTCCAATTAACATTTTATATGAACATATATGCCATTTTTTGTAATGCTTCTAAGTATTACTTTTGTTAGCAATAAACTAATTTATAGGGCCATTCATTCACTTCATTTAAGAGAAGTTCTTCAGTTTAGCCTTTATTCTTTTTTATGTGAAGAATATTCTTTATGTATGTTATCAGCATGATCACCATTGTCTCTAAAAGTGCCTACCATAAATAAATCAAATGACTATCCATACTGCTTACCCACTGCATGGTGAGCCAACTTTTAGCTTTGCTGCTGATGCACAGTTCAAACTTACTCTGTTACACATCTGAAGTACTCCTTTATAGTACTATTCGACAGCCTGTAACATGACCATCCAGAAATCTATGTATGTCCATCTTTGGAATTCATTTAAAATAAATGATAGTTCGTGCTTTTTTTTTAAAAAAAAAAAGATGAAATTTCAGAAAAATAGCAGAGATTTAAGAAAGGTAGCTGCAAGCAGTTTAAAAAATCTTCTCTTCCAAAATATATATAACTAAACAATAAAGGCATGAATACTGAATCTCTGTGGGCTTATTTTAATTTATAAGGTGAGTGAAAGTTAAAATTACACACTTACCACGATTCATGCTAACCTATCATCCCAAACTTCATCCTCAAAATAGTTACATAAAATTAAATCTTCAAATCTCTGCTTTTTTCTACAGGATAGATTCTATATTCTTTATTGATGCAGTCTCAAAAGCCAATGGGACTAACTAATGTTCCCATTTCTGTCAACAAAACTCTTCTGACCACCTTAGCCAATAGCCATTGATGGACCTATCTTTCATGAATTATTTAGTTTTCTTTTGGAACCCATTTATACTTTGGTCCATCACAACATCCCATGGCAATGAGTTCAGGAGGTTAATTGTGAGTTATGTGAAAAATTACTTCCCCTTGTTTGTATTAAACCTGCTGCCTACTTAATTTAATCAGGTAATGCCTGATTTTTGTATTCTGGGAAAGAGTAAATAACACTTTTTTTTCTATACTATTCCTGGGTCTGTAGACCTTGATCATATCCACCCTCTCCAAGAGGTCAGACTAAATGATCATAATGGTCCCTTCTGATCTTAAACTCTATGAGTCTATGGGTATGTAATATGGGAAGAGAAATTGGATAAGTAATCAATGAGAATGAATGGTCCTCTAAAACTTGGTTCTAAAGCTACTTATCTATGCCTGACATATTCACTAATTTATATTTTGGCCATTTACATGTCAGTAGTCTAAGATTTATGGAGGGACTATAAAACTTTAAGGTGTAGAATGTTATTTATTGTGCTCCTTCATTGTTGCTTTGTTTAAAGATAGTTGACATGCGTAAAGTCACTGTGTGCAAAGTGCTAATTTAAGTTATTTCACACTAATAAACTTCAAGATTTAGTCACACTGAACTGTAGACCCTCAAATACGAGAGTTTTTACAGGACAGACTGCTGTAGATGTTGTCAAGACACTGCACACTACCAGTATCTGTACGAAAAGCAGAAAATTATGCATGTTTGTGTATTTTTTTAACTGTGAAAATCTTGCTTTGTTGTAAATCATACTGCTAAAAATTACCTTTTTCTTTAATGCCTTTATGCACAGTCACTATCATATGATTTAAGAAGCTGAAAATATTTTCATCGGTTTCAATGTTAGAGTAGTAGCAGATTGATAAAATACTTCCATTATATACACTAGGGTTGACATCGTTCTATTGTCAGTTCTGTTGTCAGCATGTTCTGTTGTCAGTTACCATGACTATTGATTTAAATATGGTGGCCACTTTGGGCAATTTGATCATGGTAGTGAATCAGTGATCCTGGTAATTAATAACGGAGCTCATCTCTTACATTGTATTACCTTAAATGTATCTGAAAGGCAAGGAAATGACAGTGAAGCCTGTGGACTTTTTTAAGTATTATATAGAACTAGCTGCAGTCAGTCTCAGTGAGTACAGCTCATGCATCACCATCCTCATCAAGCAAAAATAGCTCAATACACTTCTAGATTTTCACTCATGCAACAGTGTATAAAACTGTATACGTAATAGTAACCCAAAGCCTCAGATGTGTAAGTATGTGCCTTGAATGGCTAAATAATGAGATTTGCAGTGACTTGTAATAGCAAATGGTGTTCTATTACAGGGCTCATAAAAGAAATATCCGCTTGTGTCCTCTAACATTCAGATGTTTGAAACAGTGTTACTACTAGGGAGCTTCTTCTGTAGCTCATCAGCTGCTTTAAAACCAACTTACAATGAAGTCAAGGAGAAGTTTCTAGATATTCACTTCTTCGAGACCATCATAAAGTCAGTAGGTACTACGTGTGGGGTACCTGCTTGGCTTTCCTCTGGCAGAACATTGTTTAGTAATTTGAGCATATTCTCTCTCTAGCCATTTTAATTTTGAACCAAGCCTTTCAAAAGTGGATGTCTAGTTGGGCTCCTAAGTCCACTTTTAAGTTGCCTAAATACCTAGCTTGATTTTTCCCAAATTGCTGAGCACCCAGCAGTTCCTACTGCATTAGTACATGCTGCAGAACTAGCCCATACAATCTATTTTACATATCTTTCATGCTATGTAGGAGACAATGCAATTAATTAATACAATTATTAAACAGACTTTGAAGGAAAGAAACAAGCAATATGGGAATTTTTTAAAAGAAAAAATACACAAGAGTCAATGTATCCTATGATTATTTAGGTCACCTGTAATCTGGGCCCAGAGTGAAGTAAGGAACTGCCTTCAAATTGAATGTTCCAGTTAAATCATTTTCTAATGTGATTTGGTTAGAAGGTGTGTCAAGGACCAAACTATGATCTAATTAAACAAAATTCAGTGATCTACAGGAAGCCAGCACAAGTTCCTATGCGCCAGTTAAGCTCCATTTTCACCTGTTTTGAAAGCTTAAGTGGTATTTTGCACGGGGCTTTAGCCAGCCCTCTGCAAAGGCATGAATTTCACAGGATGCTCTTAAACACTGAATTCTAGCATGAACCAAACTGAAGCTGTTAGAAACAGACTAAACTGAAACCATGTTTAAAGTGGGTATAACATAGTTCCCTTATTCTTTTTCTGGACCCTTGTTGGTGAGCTTTATTGTATATAGTAGAGGTTAGAAGTTTTAAACTTGATTTAAAATAACCCTCACCTGCTTTAACAATTAGGGACAAGAACATAGTATCTATTTTTGCAGCTAATTTGCCTTGAATGTCTAGAAAAGGATGGTATGAAGTCTAGGTATGATCCTGATGGGATAATAGATTTTTTAAAATCCTTTTAAAAACTTTTCTCCAGTATTGCTTTGTCACACCTTGGTTGTCAGAAAATTACATCTTTTCTGTCCAATACTGTGTGATGAGTCACCTGAAGTGATGTTGTATTGGTAATGCCGTGTTTCACTATGTCAAATAATGCAACGACAGCTATCTGATTCAATCACACTGCAAGTAATCAACAGGCCAGAAAAGTCTAAAACACACTGAGTACTGTAAAAAAGTTAAAACCTCTTAGAAAAAAGCACCATTCAGGAAAAGACAAAGTGTGTGGGTTTCTTTTTGGGGGGAGAGGGAGCAGGGAAGAGGGGAAAGTCGTTAATCTCTACTGTGAATAAACAAAGACAAAAACAAAACAAAACAACAAGCCCAAATAAACCTTACTTTCAGTTTAGTGAAATGCTTTGATAGGTTACGCTACAGATCAAATAAATCAGAACCAGTGAGGTGTCAGTTAAGTTGGCAAATCGAATTTGGTTAAATCGAAGATGTTTCCAAAGCGATATGCCTCTCTTCTTAAAAAGCTATTTTTCAGTTCACCAGCCTCTTCAGTTAGTGGTTTATTAATAGATATTTCATCACAACTGTAGGCTTGTTCTGATCAAAATCTACACGTTCCAAAATAGGATGGAAGGGAAAGTGTAAGAAACGGGGGCCAGAAAAGGGGACTCTTTGTTGATCTCTTAAACTTTATTTCAGACTGCAATCTTGTTCTGATAACATCTGTCTAGAGATCATATAGGTTATCAGATGCTAAAAAGCAAAAGCTGCAGAGACAGGAGGGTAGATGAAAATTGTCACATAGCTTTTTTTAAGAAGTCATTCAACATTGTTAATTGATGTGTGTTATAGTTTTAGTAGACAGGTTAGACCAAAATTTCCACTTCATTCATTGTTCTACTACACTGGTAAAAAGGGCTATGAACATAGTCTTCAGCATAATAAACTGTTACATCCTTGATCTGAGTTCTGTTTTAAAAGTCAGTAAAGTCCAAAAAGCAGTCCAGATAGAGGAATGCAGTTTATATCTAGTTAAACTCATACTAAAATATAAAGTAGAAGAATAAAAATAGACAGGGAGCGCAGAAGTTTGGCAAAGGAGCTTTGAAAGTCACAGCATCAATATTAACACATATTTAACCGATGTGGGCTCACAGCATATATCTGAAAGATATACTGGTTAGTTTTTGTTACAGATTTCAAGTGGATGGGAGAAAATACGCTAATGAAATAAAGTAATATTAGTAGGAAGACGATTATGTAAATAGATGCATTAAGATTGAACACGCCCAGTGTGAGCTAGAGGGGGAAGATCCTCAACTGGTGTAAATTATCATAGTTCTATTAATGTCACCAGAGCTATGCCAATTTGCAGTAGCAGGGGATCTGCCCTGAAGTGTCCAGAAACTCTGAAAGAGTAAGGAGGCCCAATACAATGCTGGCTCTTCACACCTTGCAGTACTGGATTAAACAAAGAATACAATGCTATTTTACAGGAAGAAACTATGTGGTATATATTCCTAGGTCATTTGGAAAAAATAACTATCTTCCAAATTCATGAAAACAAATGCAAATTAATCTACAGAATTGACTCTTGATCCAAAAGAAAGATGCACCAACACCAAATGCGGAAAATGAACCTATCTTTCTAAAGGAATACAAAAAAAAATACAATTGTATAGAACACAGAATGCTACCTATGTGGTTTCTATAGTCTAGCAAAAAAGGTTAAATTAACCTATTTGTCCATATTATATTATCCATGCTATAGTATTAATTTTTCAATCTGATTAAATATTGCCTGAATAAGGACCACAGAAAAGGACACTTTATACTTTTAATAAAGAAGAGATGAATCACAGAGATTATTTAGATGAGTGGATAATTCAAGTTTTTTGTTTTTTGAAAAATACCTAAAGTGTTACAATTATTTTTATCCAGAGTCCTAGATAAGTGTGGTGCTTTACATCACAAAAGTAGGGGATTCCTACCCTGAAGAGCTTAATATGCAAGGGACAGATTCTCCCCCCTTTTTTTGACATTGTGTAGCAAATAGTGTCACTGAAGTAATAAGTTGCACCCTTAGAAGCGTAGCATTAGTAATGAGTAAATTTCAAAATGTTAGGAAACATAGTATTAAAAAACCCTTATATTTTTACAGTGCTAACCAAAAACACTACACGAACATTACTAGCACTACCAGGGTGAAAGCCTGATACCATTGAATTCAGTGGAAGTTTTGCCATTAATATCAGTGGGGGCCAGGATTTCATTGTTAATTTAAAAAAATATATATTTTTACCGTTACTGTAGAATACTGTAGTTCTTTATAACGGCATGTTCTAAAAGGTCAGGTCCTCACCTGAAGTTTACTCAGCTCCCTTAGATCAACCCCACAAGATCCCTTGAATTTTCCCTCCATCTTTTCACCAGTACATGTAGGAATTCTGACTCAGTTTCCTCATCCTGAACCCTTCCAGATTTGAACATGCTCTTCTTAAATTTGAAAGGAACACAGAACCCAACCCCATCTTCCTAATCTGAAATGTGCATGGGACAAGAGGTTTGCATCTCATGGCTGAAACTTTCTGTTGGGATCTAGGGCTTCCTTAGGTCAGAAATGTTCCAAAGGCACTGCCTTCTCTTCAGAACCTGGAAACTTAATGAGACTGAAAGACATCACCTTGCAAAATAGAAACGCCTAGACCCGCTAACACTCTGGGAAGTGTTTCATTAGAGATAGAAGGCCTACGTGGGGAGAGTGAGAGGAGGGAAGAAAAAAAGGAAAGGTGCAGGGCAATGGGTGCTTCTCTGAATCTCTTCACTCTGCTGTCCAGGCTTGGCTATTCCTTCTTCTTTCAGAACGGATTCAGCCATTCTTAGAATGCACACAGATGTTGTAGTGAGTTCCCTTCTGTGCCAAAGGCACTTACATAGTATATAACAAGAACAGAACATCATCTTTATTAAAGACAGAGCAGTTAGAATTAGCCATCAGAGCAGTTACAAGAATACGTACTTGTACTTGTCAGTTCTTACTATTCACTGTGCTCCCTAATGTATTCCACACACACACACACTTTAATACTATATGTTTCTTTCTCCCATCACGTGGGTCATCTTGAGCCAAACAGAGCTACAGTGATCTATTTAACTCAGCTAATAACTTGACGCTGCTTGCTACTCAATATGCACAAATTCACCATCATTACAAAATTCTGTAATTCTCCTGTTTCCAGATACAAAGATAAAAATTACTTTCAGAAACTATACAACTCCAGAGGTGAGAATTATCAAAATTCCTCCAGGAACCAAAAACAGTAGGGGTTGATTAATGTGAATTAGCTATCTGGTAAAACACCTCTAGAGACATACCACCCCGAGGATTATAGGCACCCCACTTGCCTATACAAGTTCAAACTGGATTTTCCAGAGACCAATAGCTTTTGGAATAAAAAGGGTGCATTTAAACTGACTTGGGACCTTCTTTCTGACCCAGCAAACAGAGAGGACGTTCTGACCAAGATCCCTAGCCCTCACAGAAGGATTGGAAAATCTTTGACCTAGTAGGGCCTCATAATAATGATAGGTGATCTCTGGTAAGCTTTTAGCATTCATAGAGGAACTCTTATTGTTTTTATGTTTTCTCTGTAGTGCTTTTACCTTAAGAACAAATGTGATTGCTTAAAGATGTGTGAAAACATAACTGCTGGCAATGCACTGTTTGTAGCCCTTGAAACAAAGCAGAGCACAGGTACTGGCCTTTAGGGAGGATGGCTTGCTGGGGATATCACAGTGTAAGCAGGGAACTGTGCAATCTTAAAAATCCTCATCAGGATGATGAAAGATGAAGGTCTCCATGCAAAAGAGGTGATGACTGGAATCCTTCAGTGAGTGCTCTCCAGGGATCATGGCAGTTGAATACAGGTGCAGTTACCCTGAAAGAGACCCATCATTTGTACCCCTTTTGAGGATCTCATCCAAAGAGCTCTTGTTTAATAATTAGTATTGAAAACATAGAGAAAATAGGTTAATTAAAAGTGAAGGACACTTTCAGAGGAGAACACTTTCTCTCAGTTGGGAAACAAAATGAATAAAGAAGGAATATTTGTAATTAACCCATAGTTAAGGCACTGGACTGGGACTCAGGTTCATTCCTGCCTCTGTCAGATGTCCTATGTGCCACTGAGAAATTCACTTTAGTCTTTGTGCATCTTCATTCCCTATCTCTGACTCTGGATAATACTACTTCCTTTCTCCAATACTTTGTATACTTGGTTTAGCTGGAAGCTAGACCTAGTCAGGTATTTTTTTCATAAAATATTTTCATCCAAAAGTTCCAATTCATCAAACCCACAACTGTTTGCAAGAAATGCTTAGTTTTAAAAATCCCATTTCAAAAATGTTTTGTAAAAATTTCAAAATGGTGAATGTCGTGGTTTGACATTCTTTGATTAAAGGAGACTTTTAATTTCAAAATTTCACTTAAATTATATTTAAATGAAAAAGAGATCAAAATTGAAATGTTACAATACATCTTGTGATCTTTTAAAAATTTTAAAAAATTTTTCAGACTTTCATTTTATGAATTTTTTTTAGATTGACTCGTTCAATTTGACAGGACAGGCATTCAAAATTTCAAGTTCTTGCGAGACAGAAAAATAATTTCCAGTTCAGTTCTGTTATAAACTGTCTCTACTGTGTTAGTGCTTAGCTTTTTGAGGCCTCCATACTTCCACTACACAAAATAAAAATATTGTTTTTTTCTCATTGGGTCATCTTGCACCAAACCATAATACAAATGAATAATTGGTGAAATCCCACACCTGTAATAAATTGGGCTTTTAAATATGACTGATGAACTGATGAATGCTTCAAATTTCCTATAATTGAATCACAAAGGGACATATTTTGCAAAAGTTATTTACAGTAGAACCTCTGCGTTACGAACATCTCGGGAATGGAAGTTGTCCATAACTCTGAAAAGTTTGAAACTCTGAACACAATGTTATGGTTATTCTTTGAAAAGTTTATAACTGGACATTGACTTAATACAGCTTTGAAACATTACTATGCAGAAGGAAAATGTTGCTTTCCCTTTATTTACTTCAGTAGTTTAACACAGTGCAGTACTATATTTGCTCTTTTTTTTCTCTCTGCTGTTGCCAGATAGTGTGCTTCCAGTTCCAAATGAGGTGTTTGGTTGACTGGTCAGTTCATAATTCTGGTGTTTGTAACTCTTGGGGTTCTCCTGTACATGAATTAGCCTTTCTCAAACAAGTAAGCTGACTTCAGTGGGTTTAGTTATGTAACTAAGTGTTAGAAGGCTCAATACCACAATTTCACAGAATGTTTTGCCTTTTCAATACATATATTGGTTGACAAAGTAAAGAAAAGAGGCACAGAATATTAGTACAGAATTTTGACAAACAGTAAGGACATGTTAGTATCTAAAAGCTGGTGTGGAATCCCAGTAAATAATTATTGCCACTGGTTGAGTAGGAGTGGGAGTGCGTGTGTGTGCGTCCATCTGTCTCTCTCTCTTTGTAACAGTTAAGACTGGATCTGAATCCTTCCTGCACTGTCAAATGTTGCAAAGGATAAGTACAAGGCTCTGTGTTAGAATCTCAGATATAAGAATTTAGAATTGATATATTAATTGGGCATAGAAATCTACACTTGATAAACTTCAAATTGTTGTTTGAACTCTGCCCTCATACCAGAATGACTCATCTAAGACATGCTTCCTTCCCTTCTCGATGCTCTATGCATAAAAGAAGAACTGAATATTAGAGCTGAGAATCTCCTGTGAATCTGAGAGATTAAAAACACTACATATTTAGTGGCCAAACTCATTTTTTCCCCTCTTTTTACAATGTTTTAAATAAAAGCGAAAGTCTCTTTCCACTCTGCATTGAAAATGTCTAATTTGCTTATTTTAATAGAAATGACAGTGTATGAGCAATCCCATCCTTACTGGATTCAACGGAAGATGAGAGGATGACTCTGTATATCAAACAGGATCCCATTTGGGCTTCACCTTTTTATCTGTTGGTTTTATCCAAAGTTTTAATGAAAGTATTAATAGAAATATCTTCTCATTTAAATGCTTTAAAATTAATTCGGCCAAATGCTGCGTTTAGTTACAGTAATGTAAATCCTTTGACTTCGGTGGGATTGGACAAGTATAAATGAGGAGAGAATTAGGCCCAGTGTATAAATTAATGCAGCATATCTATAAAATGTCTTACTTTCCCTTCTGGTGTCTAGTCCACATATATGTTAAGAGCTACTGTTGCAGCTAATGGAATTAACTACTTTATCTTGAACATTAGAAGTCTGTTCTTTGGTTATGAAGGTTACAGGTTTAAATTCTGAAACAATATAATGTTAATTTAAAAAAAATAAAAGAGAGAGAGAGAATAGTCAATAAAATGGAGACTTCTCACTGTCATTAAACTAGAGGACCTCATTCATTGGACTTGTACTCCTTTTTCAATGCTGATGGCTTTACCATTGATGTCAAATTTGCTTGAGTAAAGGAGTGGTGAATCAAAATCAAATTGATTTATGTGTTGCAGATTTCCCCTCAAAATGTATATTGCATCAGTAGAAACAAACTGTTGGTGGGAAGTTTTCATTTTTTAGTTGTCTGAACAAAGATGTCTCATGCCTTACTTTTTTGCCAAGATCTTTCAGCATTCTGAGCCAATAGTTACTTTACAAGCAAAGTGTACGAATGGAATTTTTTAGATTTGTATCATTAGCTCTGCTTACTAACTCAATCTGACGGAATAAAACTATGAAATAGATAGTGAATGATTAAAATTTAAATCCATGCATATTTGTGGGTGTTAAAGTTACTGGATTTTCCAAGCTAAAAAGTCATAAGGAAACAGTAGAGGCACAAACTACAAATTTACACCCATCCAGCTTCATGACTTCTCCCTCCTGCCCCTGCAACTGATTTGCCCTGGTGTAACAGATCACCAAGTCCTTTCTCTCTACTGTTTGTGAAGTGTCAATACTTCTAGTTATAACTCCTGATTAATATGGCCTCTCATGCAGACACTCCCTAACCTTTGAATGCTTAACTATGCACATTTATTAGTCTATTAACAGTGGGCCAGATTCACTGGTGCACTCCAGATGCTTCATGTTGCTTGGTAATGTAAATCCAGCTCAGTTGTTCATTTAAGCTGCCTTGTATGCACAGCTAGTGCAAAATATTCAGAGACAACCAGTGAATCTGATTCATTGTTTTTTTCCCTATGGAATATACATTTTATTCTATATGGAAAAACATAACAATTAAAAGTATAGTTAAAGCATAACAATAAAAAGCTTTGTTTTGAAACAGTTAGTGGTGCTAAACCCCTAACAAACCTGACACCAACCCACAAAATTCTGGATTTGGAAAGTTAAGCCACCTAACAGTACATAATCTCTACTTCACCATCCAGAAGCAAACACCTTTGCCATTACCACAACTACCATAACTCTGGTCTCCTCAATTCACAACTATAAATCTGCTCCCCCAAGAAGTGGTGTACTTTTTTAGTTATGACTCAAAATTCAATTTTCATCAACAAGTGCACGGTGAACCACAGTAACCCAGAATACAGCCCTCTAATAAATATTGTATAGACAAAATTTAAAAAAACCCAAAAACATAGCCACCAGTGAACAATCTGACTGGCAATGATAAATTTCAACCAGAGCCTAATTTCAAAGATTTCTATTAAAAATTATTAAAATAAAACCAAAAAAGCCATAAAAATCATAGGGTGTTAAAAATTGCCCCTTTGTGAAATATCACATTGGTTGGCCACAAATTTAGAAGTCAAAATAGGAATTTATGCCCCATTTTAGACTATAATGATATCTATACACAGCAATGAAGACAGCCACGCAGTAAATGAATTTTTAGCAATTTCCTACTGAAGCAGAAGTTGTTGGGATCAGTTGTGGTAGAAAATATGTAAAACAGTAAACAAACTGACAAGTATTCTACAGTATGACTTTACATGTGAAAATCTAACAAGGACCTTGTTTTCTCTTCTTTGAGTTCTAAAATCTTGGTTTTTGTAATGCTTAAAAATACATTACAACCTTTGAGGCAAAGTTGGTGTTTACATCCCATTTGCCATCTAATGAAATGTATTTCTGTACATGGAAAACAGTACATCTGGGATTAGCACATGATGGCCAAAGTATTACTGAGTTACAAAAACAACAAAGTTTGGGAAGATAGGTCCACCAACTGTTATCTGCCAAAAGGGTCAGGGATGCACCCCCATGCTCAGGGCTACCATAACTCTCTGACTACCAGAAACCGGAAGTGGAAGTCAGGGCAGATCACTCCATAATTGTCCTGTTCTGCACTCACATTGAAATGCTGGTATGGGCCACTGTCTGAAACAGAATACTTGGCAAGATGGACAATAGTCTGATGGCAGCTCTTTTCTCTCCAATCGAAAGTAGTTTGTAAAGAGGCAGGAACATATATATTTTTTAAATGGTACAACCAATTTTTTACTGCACAATAGATTAATAAAAAATACTTGTATTCTTTAATAATTTGAGAACAGGAAAAGTGATTCATCTGCTTTATAAAGTTTAAATCAACCAATCAGGGAATAGAAACATTGTCATGCAAACAACAAATACTAAACCAGTTCACAGGAAAAAATAAGCAGACTAATAGTTTTGTATGAGCAAATTTTACTCAAACTAACAATTGCAAACAAAGAAGTTTGGAGGACTCACAACCTCTCTGAATTATTCACATAAAGAGCTAAATTATTCAGTTACATTATTTGCAGTGGATTTACAACATATTTATTATAAACCCAATTTATATTCCATTTTAAAATCCAGAAACACTTTCACAGTAGATTTTGACAGTGAGAAGGTACTGCAAACAATCAAGTAAGCAGTGTAACATTTTTACATATATAGGTACTCCTTTTCTTTGTGATTTTATATATAAAAATTTGAAATATGGATCTAAAAATAACCATCACGCAAATTAAAGGAAGGCTTTTAAAATACCTCAAAATAAAGGAGAGAAAATTCTTGGAGAATTAGGTCCTAAACCTGTAAATACTTCGGCACATGCTGAACTCTACACATGAGAACTCCTGTTGTCTTCAATAGGACTAATCATAGTTATATTAAAAAGTGTCTACAGGATCTACCCTTTACTTTGTTGAGATCTCTAACTTTTTTCCATTATTTTCTTCTCTCCTGCCATTATTTTAAAGTATTAAGAGAGTATTTAGCCCGATAAGCCCTCCTCTGTACACTGAACTACCATTCAATGGACATGCTGCATTATATTAATAGGTATAAAAAGTGTTTGCTGCTTTTGTTTTTGTAAAAGTCATAGCAAAACTACTGATCAAGAAAATAGTCACATTGAGGCTGTGAAACAAATGCAAAAAGCAACATAAAGATCAAATTCCATTCTTTAATTAATCTTCTAGTGAAAGAGTCTCAGACCATTACATTATTAAGTGCCAAATCTTGACTGCATTGATTGAACTTACTGGAAGTGGTATAGGGTACACTGCTCCTGGAGGCATTTTGCCTCAGATAGACACAGTCTCCTGGCTCCATATAAGTTAATTGGAGTTTTGTCATTGCCTTCAGTGGGACGTGGATTTCACCCATGTCTTTTGAAACATTTGTCAAGCATTAACTACCAGACCCATTGAAAGCATCAGACGTTCACTGCCCCTCAACAAACATGAGCATCCAACTTCAGTGGCCTGCAAGAGGCAAGGAAGACTCGAATCACCTCCTTTAGCCTCTGCTGTTCACCTTAGTGGAGTCTAACTTCATAGCCATTATACCTTTCTAAATGCAAGGATCGTAACTGTACCCAGCAGAACCAGTAATTGTTAAAAATGTTACACCAATTTTGAAATTAGGGGGAAAAACAGGAAATTAATTTTTTTTCCAGAAACTTTGCCCTCTTTTTTTTTTATTAATTATACAGCTGGATGGATTTTTTTAAAATAGATATAAATTGAAATTAAAAAAGTAAAAATGAGGGGGAGAATTGAGGGAAGGAAAGCTCTGCAATTTCCCCTCACTCTATTTTTTTAACTCACTCTTGTACCCAGATCTTATTTAGGGGCAAAGGAGAAGACTCCTTGTACCACATCCTACCTCCAGCACACCCACACTAAGGTAAGTATCACCCTGCCCTTAGTGTTTGTACAACATTTTTGAAAGCATGAAGGTGCTCTTAAATTTCTATGTCCTAGGATACTGCTGAAAGATAACCTATGCAGTGCATTGCCTAGGCATAACGGTCAAAGTCATTGTGCTGCAGAGTGGTAGCCTTAACTTTAAGGGCAAGATGGAGAGAGCAAGAAATTTCCTCGTATGGTATCATTTCTTGTGCTTCCTGCATTCTGGGACTGCACATTCATCCCTCTCAACCCCTAGGAAAGAGGATGCATGAAAGGCGGCTTACAATCCTAGAATCATAGGGGTAGAAGGAACCGCAAGGGAAGTCTAGTCTAACACCCTGCCAAGATGCTGGCTTTGTTGTGGAGCTGGGTAAGCAAAACGGTGGAGGGACATAGCCCCACGCCTCTCTGCATCAGCGCACAGTGTGGAGCAAATGCACTGGAGGGTGTGAGATACCCATTGCCACGCATGCTCACACCCTGCATGCAAACATCAGGTCTGGCAGAGAAGGTGCTTGCCAGAGGCAACACCTCTCTCGGATGCATTCTAGGATGTCATTTGCATGTTAATTTGATTTAATTTTAGAGGTTTCTATTTTTTTTTAAACTAGACAGCCATGTTTCTCACTGTTTCAAATCAACATACACAATAGGAAGCAGGGGATATATTGGAAGCAAGGCAGAAGCTCATCCATCCATTCTGTTAGTTCTGCCATTAAGGATCACTGGCCAATGGATTTCTGATGTAGATGGAAGTTTTTGTGCCACTGAGATATTATTGTGACAGATGAGGTCACAATAGCTTTAACTGATAGTTTTTCAAGCCTGAAGAGTTTGCTTTCATAGCTCCTGCTGAAGCATTTCCAGTGCAATGAATGATATTTAGAGCAGCCGAGTTCTCTACAGCAGAACATGTTTCTTTTATTTTTGTTTCAATTTCTGAGGCCTTAAGTTTGCTTCAATGAAAAAAGTATAAATCAGGTTAATTAGAAAAAATAAAGGGGGGATCTTAACAGAAGTAAAGGCCCAGAAGGTTGAGATAATGAAAAGTCATATCTGAAGTAAAATGTTCCACTAATTTGAAATTAACTTAAAAACATGTTTAAAAAAACCCCACATGGCATACTGTTCTTCTAAATTCTGAGCAGAAGTGATATGATTTTTGTAGTAGATTTTTTAGAAATAGCAGATTAAATAATTTAATAAATGCAGTAAGTTAAGTTCTGTACGTATCCCATTTTATTCAGTTAATTAGTATGTGGGGGGAGGGTATACACAGGTATCAGAAAATATTGTTTTTCAGTGAAGTAAATAGAATATAAGAATTAGAAAGGAAAGGAAAAGGGGGAATCCCGTAAGATTCTATCCTGTAATAAACATGCAAAGTTAATGCGTCAAACAATCTAAGATCTGCATAGACCTGACCCAGAATTCGCTGAAGTCTATGGAAAGACTTCCATTGACTTCAAAAGGCTCTGGATCATGCAGTCTAAGAAGACTATCTTTTTTATCATTAATATATTTCTTTTTCCTCTCCCCTACTCTTATCTGCCACTTTTTAATATATTTATTAACATGTATATATACAACTTGTATATTCATTATTTTCTTAAAGCAACATTGAGTTTCAGACAGAAAGAGACCGAGATATTGTTATTTTAAATAATGACAAATCATGATCTACATCTATGGCAATATAACAAATAAATATTAAAATAGGATGAAAATGCTTTATTGTCATTTTCTCTTTCCCTAAAGTATAATAGTCCTGGAAACCACCACATCTAGGAACCATTTTTTTTTTTTTTAAGAATTATTTTGTCTAACTTACACCATTTGTGCAGTGGCCCATGTGAGGGAGGAGAATGTAGTGGAGCCCTTTCTTCCTATAGATTCTCATGGAGGAATTGTGCCAGTTTGTCCATCCATATCCAGGGACTAGTAGAGAAGAGACTAGGGCTTCTGGAGGGAAAGATTTGGACAAATTGGAGAAAGTGCCTCAGTTCCCCACCTGTAACTTGGTAACTTCAGAGGGGTATTGTCAGGATAAATCCATTAAAGATTATGAGTTGCCCAGATACTATAGTGATGGGGACCACATAAATGCAGTTCACACTACAGAGGTGTAAATAGCAGCGTGCACGAAAGTATTGCGCTGTAACTCTCCCATTTGGACACTGAGGATCCAAGCTAATGTAGGAGAGTAAAGTGTTAAAAGCTGGATAAGTGGTCAGGCCTAAGCTGCAGGGAATGGGATCCAGGCACGAGCAAACCTTGTTTCTGCTAATTGGCGTGAATTCTAGTTAGAGTCTGTTATCTCTCTTCTTTTCCTCCCTTCCTGGCCATCTGTTCTGGGAGTAAGGCTAATAAAATCATTGTCGCCACTCCTGCAGAAGGCCTTGGTGGGCATCCTGGCATACCATTACTTCAAAGAATGTTAGTGTAAAAAGTATAGGTTTTAAGCTGATGTGCCTGACCTCTGTATGGTAATCCTGTAAACAACAAACAAGGGTGGGTATAATTATATTCATTATGCAGTCGTTAATATTCATTTTATAGGTGTCAATGTAACCAAATAAGGGTCTATGGGGAGTTGCCTGAAGTGAATACATTTACATACTGTTATGGATAAAAGAATTGTAAAGTAACTCCCTTGTTGCTCATTTGGAGCAGCGAGATGGAACGAGCAGGGAATAAAGGGCTCCGTCTTCCCAGTCCACCCCGGAACAACCTGTTTGGTAATTTCTAACAGCTAAAACTTACCTAGTTAGCATTAGCATTTAGAGGACTGCATTAATATGAACTAAGAACCTTTTTGTTCATGGCCACAGAGTCCATATACGAGAGTTACAGCTCAGCACTTTGGTGCACCCTGCTCTTTAAACCCCTGTTGTCCAAACTTTGCCATAAAGTAGACAAGCCCTTACATAGATAAAAGAACAGAACAAGGTTCATAGGTGGGTGATGTTAGACACCTGGGTATGCCTGGGGTATGTTTCTGCTTGGTAAGCTGCCTACTATTGCTGCACACAGCATTGGATGCTGGAAATTTTATCTTTTTTCAGAGAAGTAACTGTGCCTCTCCAAAGCTCAAAATGACATAAATAATAAATGTCCCCCTCTATTAGCAGTTTCTCTCTCTCATTCATATTTGACAGGTGTTACACACTTCTATTTGTCTTTCTTGATTCAATTCAGATGCCATTCATTATGTCTTAGATGTTTAAAACCACTAGTGTCATGAATGATTCTTTTTTTTATTTGAGACTATAGCTTATTTGATTCACTTTTGACTCAGTGAGCCAAACAAGGTTTATCTTTTTTATTTTATTTCAAATGCACCTTTGAGACAAAAGATGTCACTGACACTTCTTGTCAGCTGCCGCTTATACTTCTTGCCAGCTCATATTTAATGAAATATGACTTTCATGTATTTTAATCCTTATCATTCATGTTTATAGGCTACGCATACTTGACTTTGACTCTTCTTTAATTTCTTATAGAATGGCATACCCACCACTTGTCTTGATATCCTTCCTTTCTGAAGATATACATTATTTATCTGCATTGGTTAAATCATTGTTGTCCCTTGTCCATTATCCCTTAAAACATCTCAGTATTGTATCTGCTGTTCATTATTATTTATGACTGTGGACCTCTATTATCTTTTCCTGACCAATAGGTCTGTCTTTCTTTTTTTCTTTTTTTCTTTTTTTTTCTTGTTCTAGAACCACAGTTTATGGGGGCTAGAGATTAGCCTGTGACCTCAACCTTGCATGTCAAATCTTATTAAAGCTTCCACTCAACATTGTCTTTTGTAAATTTGCATGAGTGCTCAAAAACATTATTCATTTAAATAGTTAACTGTTTGATTTTAGAGCACACTTGGTTAAATTAAACACTTTCTTCCCATCTCTCTACCTTAATGTTTGGCATAACCTTAAGTCTTTGTTAGAAAAGTAATTTGGATCAGAGCTATTTGATCATGATTTTCAGAATAATTTAGGAAATGGGTAAACTGACATTAATCCAAAATGAAAAGATTGCAGTTTTGTAAGTAATGCACAGGAACACAATCTTGACCACAATCTACTTACTAGTTAGAGCTACAATTATGTGGTATGTCCTCTTAGACTCCTCTTAGACTCTTAGACGCTTTACTGTGTCATTACCTTTTTTCTGAGTTTTGACTAAACTAACCTGAGTGTGCTAAAGAGATGCTCAACTGATCTCAAAATGGTTGAAGGGGATGATTTTAATGAATTTGTTTTTAAAATCGTCTCAAATCTAAATTCAAGTGACCTGTCTTCTCTGATTTTACTACTATAGTATTCTGCCATTATGATGCAATAAACTATGTTTATTTACATTGTGACATAAGCTCATTCAGTAAGAGAAACTTGGAGTAGAAATCTGGATATTCTTTTGAATGCGAGCTGTATAAATAAATAAATATTAATTGTAGAAGAGATTCTCAGGTGAGTATGCTAACCACCGAGCTAACCACCAGAAGAGGGACCCATAGGTGAGTTGCTCAGATAGGTGGAGGAATGCCTATTCTTTGAATCCTAATGAGAGTTATACAGCTGGAGTACTTGATGGTGTCAAGACTTAGATGGCTGTGCAATGCCCAGCAGCATAAGTTTAAGTTTCTGGGGAACTTTACCATCAGACATTTTGGTGCCTACTTTGTTAGGCAGCAAATGAATGGTGTTCTTGTGAATGCCAATGATGCCTAAATGTTAGATGTAAGTACCTAAAGTGGCAGCTAGGCACCAAGGTCCCCCTTGTGAGTCTAGCCCCAATGAGTGAAATTCTAGTCATGTTGAAGTCAATAAGAGTTTTTTCTGTTGACTTCACTGGGACTGGGAGTTTACCCAGAGTGTCAGATCTGTTGGATCAACGTCCAAAGCTATGCCTAGTACAAATCAAAACTGGTGTAAAATCAAAGACAGTCCTATACAAATAGAAGATTTCCCTAGGTGGGAGGGATAGTGAAGTGGCCTGTCAAAGCATTTCCATAGCACTGATCATGTCCTCAGAGCTGCATGCTGTCACATTCTCCCCACTACAAGTTGTTGATTGCTGTCCAACTGGCAGACATTCTTTCACTGCTCCTGGAGAACTCCCCAAGGTCTGAACATAATTATGAGACTATTCCATCCTCTCTACATTTTCTCTACAAGAGATGCAGACTTCTGCTTTGGGAGCACTTGTGGGTAGATAGATACTGGGCTGGAAAAGTGAAAGTGGGGATTCACATGAGGTATTTAACAAGCAACTTGATCACCAGTGCAACTGCTTGCTCTGTCAAGTAATACCTGGATCCCTCCTGACCTCAGCTCTCCCCCAACAATCCTGAATCCATATGGGAGTCTGTACTCCCTGTTTCAAGCCATTATAGTCAGATACGCCACTCTGTCAATGCACCTTGATGACATCCATACTAAAGAGTCCAAACTCCTGTGAACTCTAACGCAGCTTATTATGTCAGTGATCTTTGAGCTAAGAGTTTTATAGAGATCCTGTTATGAAACAGAAGCAGTTGTGATTATTTTTTTTAAGAGAAAAGACCTTCAATTAAAGTCTTTGGCAAAACATAATGACCCCAAAGTATCCATCAGAATATACAGAGTGAAAAATAACATTTCCAGAATATGTATTGACCTAAAATGAATAGCTCTGCTGGAGATTTTCTGGTGAATCATCATCATTTTCACTCCCAGATGATGGGATGGATCAGTGCTTTAAGGTGGGAATGCCTTAAATGCCTGCCTAATCTGACTTGCTCCCGATTTGTTGTTGGAGTCTTCTGTTATTATTGATGTATGAGAGTTAGTTTGTTTCAATGTAAACTAAGGGATCCATGGACGTGTCTACACATTGGGCAGACATGATTTTGCCACAACCTGATTTCTCTGTTCATGCTTCTCTTCAGCTTTTTTTGATCTGCTCTTCTCCAAGGCTTTAACCACAGACCGACAGGTTTGCCATCATCCTGACTTATCAGCAGTAGCAGTTTCCCATATGTTTCGATCAACTTAGTCAGCTTTTAGGTGTACTTTGAGAGTATCCTTATATTGTGTTTGTTAGCCTCTCAACTAACATGCTCCCATTTTTAACTGTCCATAAAATATGGCTGTGGAGAGTCACGAATTATCCATACATACAAGGTGCCCAGCCCAGTGAAGTTGAACCTGGATGATTAGGTATTCAATGATGGTCATGCATCACTGGTCCAGGACTTCAATATTTGGTATTCTGTCTGACCACTTCATGTAACAGATGAGATGCAGATAGTGCATGTGAAAATGCTCTAATGGCTTCAAGTACCTGCTATAGAATGTCCACATGTCACAGCCATAGAGAAGAGTGCTTAACATGATTGCATGATACAAACTCATCTTTGTGTGAAGCTGAATGCCTTTCACATTCCACAGGCAGCAACAAAGTTGACTGTAGGCAAAAATGGCTTTAGAAATGCTCTGCCTGATGCCATTATGAAATAAAGGCCTATCAAAGTAGCAAAATTTTTATACTACATTAAGGTACCAAGCTTAGGATCATATTGATCATCATATCTGAGGTCAGGAAAGAATGTTTTCCCAGGTCAGATTGGCAGGGATCTTGGTGTTGGTTTGTCAGTTACCTTTTATTTATTTTTCCCCCCTGCAGAATGGGATGTATTTTGTCTGCTGGGTTCTTCTGTTGCATAGCTCATCTAATCAATCCCTGCCATTGCAGGGATGTTGGGCATTGGTGGCATTTTGGTCTCTCCAGTTCTTTCTGTGACATGAAGTTTAGTCTCCTGGGCACTGAAATACTTTGGTGTGACTAAAGTCTGGGCTTTAATCTCTAGGAAACTATGTATGTGTTTCTTCAAACCTTTAGTACTTTAGGTTGTACAGGTACATACTTCTGATAAAAGGAGTATCAAAGTAAGCCTGTCCACAACCCCATTGAAGCCATTAGAATTTTGCCTGCTTACATGAGGGCGGAACTTGGCCCACTGCATCAGTTTTAACAAAATATATTAAACGAAAGGGAAATAAATTGTTTGATGCTCAAGTACTGATTCAATGTATTAAAAGCCAGGAGTCACTATTCAAGGCTTAAGTTTAAAACTGCCCATTAATCCGAGATCATATTTTAAGAAAACAATGTACAGAGCTAGAGTAGTAACACCAGAGTATCTAATTAATCTTTGGCTTTCTTTGTGTCACTATACTGACAATAAACAAATGTACTAAAATTAAGAGCTTCCACCATCTTTTCAGGAGGACTTTAAATTAAAAGTTCCAGTCCCATTAACACTATGATCCGTCTATTTTGTTTTATTGTGACACCCAGAATTTATCAAACACGTTTGTTTTACTATTCAGTGGGGCTGGATCAACCTAAGGAGTATGCAAGGACCCTAAAACATTTTGTGCTTCTTTCTCCAATATTCAGTACCCTTTTATCTTGATGTGCTGCTAAATTGGGGCAACAGGAACAGCTCAGTTCACTAGATTGCAATGATCCAATATATTGCAATCCTTTCATATTGCAGAGTTAGCACTCCTCAGCAAGTGCTGGAGCACTTCTCTTAGACTGCATTTCTGCTGCAGTGCAGAGCCAATAGGCAGTTGCCGCCTGAATAACTTCAAGCATTCAAAAATAATAAGCACTTAAAAATAATGGGATTGGTTAAAAATAATAACTATGGTTTCTTTTTAATTTCCTTCTGGCATTGGAGTTGTTAGGGTTCCCATTTCCCAGCTTTGCTCCACAACAATGAAAGCTAGAAACTTACTTTTTGGCTATAGCAACACTACATCCCACTTTTCAGTTCCCTGTGTCCACGCTGTGGTGTGTAGCTACATGCCAGTAAAATGCTATGGTACTGGGGAAAGGTCTTCAGCATCTCCTCCCTGCCAGATCCTTCCCCTCATGCTCCAGCAGCTGGGACCTAGCAGAGCATTTCTCCACTACCAGCATCTTTTCCTGTGGCAGGGAAGGGGTCCAGCAGAAGTGAGCTGGCAGAGCCATTCCCCACTGCCTCCCCCTCCAAAGCCTTTCCATAGTGACAGTCTTCTTTTGAGGCAGAGATAGGCTCCAGCCAAGGAGAGGAAGCGGGACACTTTTCAACTAAAAATATCACTGTAGACGAGAAGGTAAGGCTTGGGCAAGTAGAAAGCCAGATACAGGGGTACTTGGGTACATACTCATATTTGCTATTGCTGTTTCCCAGCCTGCTTAGCTATCTATCCAAAACACAGCATCAAAAATGTTTTATCTTGGGCTTCTTTTAGGACTATTCGGTAATATAAATGAGCGGTTTATTTTTCTCCAATATACAGTACAACTAATGGAGTACAGTATAAATATAGGCCATCTCCACAATGGTGACAAGAACTGTTTTTGTTTTGGTTTGGTTTGGTTTTCCCTCATAGGAGGACTTTCAAATTGCAGTGCATGCAAGCAAATTCTCACACTGCACTGCTGTATTCAGAATCTATTATCTCCATAGGAAATAATAGCAAGTGGATACGTTAATTAGGAGTTCTGCATTCTAACAATGAAGCTAGGGTGTGCTGACACTGTAGCTATGTGAATCAGAATAGCAAAGACTGATATGGAAATTGACGTTGACTCCTTTTACAGTAAATAAATTCCTCTACAGTAAATACTGACTGTGAACTAGCTAGTGATACCCTCAGGGGTATATTCTAATGCTACTGTTCTGTCACTAAATTTTACATAAAAGACTCTCTTTCACTGTGGCGTTGGACAAATCACTTAATCCCAGTGTGCATCACAGTGTGCATCTGTAAAATGATAATCAAGATAATATGCAGTGTTGTAGCTGTGTTGGTCCCAGAATGTTAGGGAGACATGATGTATGAAGTATCTGTTGGTAAGAGAGACAACCATTTGAGCTTATACAGTTCTGAATAAGTTCTAAAGCTGGTCTCTCTCACAACAGATGTTGGTCCACTACAAGATATTACTTCACCCATTTTGACTCTGTAAACAAGATCATACTTAACTACCACACAGTGGAGTTGCAAGAGTTAATTAAGTTTGTAGAGCACTATGAAGATGAGACATGCAAGGCCTCGTAAGTGCTAAGCATAATTACTGGTAAACTTTGAAGACTGGATTAAAAAGTATAAAAAGCTCCATTTGGAAAATACTGTGTAATTTAAATAAAAAAATCCATCTTCTTTTCCAGCGGGTCAAGGACATTAAACATCCCTCTGTACAATGACAACAAAATAGTAGAGTAAAGAGTATAATTAGGATGGGCTGCAAATAAACACAGGGTTCTAGGTCCATAATTTTTATTAAATATCCACACCCTTCTTTGTGTTTCAAACTCTGATTATATGTATGAAAGTCTCTGCTACATAGACATGCACTAGACCCAGGATGCACTTTTTATAATGTAGACCTCTCCCTTTAGGGATGAGCAAATCAAATAAAATGAAATAAGAACCAACCTGAATATTCGCTCAAACCTTTTGAAACAAATACTGAGCTAATGGTATTTTAAAATCAAATCTTGTATATAAGCATGGAAGTAACTTCTGAGAAGTCCCCCAGATTTTTACAAAATATTTCAGGTTTTACATGAGAGAAGGATGGGAAAAGGAAAGGACTCTCCAAGAGTGAAGCCACTGAGACAGGGATAGAGGGGGAACCCAGGTCTCTGTGAAGAAAATAGGAAATGAAAAAATGGTGGATGACAATGATTTTCTTAGGCATAGAGTGTGCATTCCAAAGGAGAAAGACAAGGGGAAGGGAGGGCTGAGAGGTTCAAAGAAAGTGTAGTTCTCAGAAAGTCTGGAAGGTCCAATGAGCTGCTACAAAGGTCCAGAACATGCTAGGAGTTTAATGAAAAATGAATCCACATATGGAATATCTGAAACATTTTATTTCAAACATTCCATTTTCCTTTTGTCACCAACTACAAAAACAGCACCTTGTAGCTGGAGCCTCCCAAGCCTGGCACCCCCGGTGGTCGCCTGGGTTACCTGCCCCTAAATCCAGCCCTGACTTAGAGTGGGATGGATTGAGGCTGGAGGGCTGGGGTCTGTTGGTGTGGAGATCATGATGTCTGAGGGTGCAGGAAAAGAAAAGCGAAGGGAAAGGGGAAGGCCATTTGTCACCATATGCAAGGAAGAAAAGGTAAAGGAGGAGGAGAAGGATGTTCAGGTGTGATGTGAATTTGGGAGAATGTGTAAGTCTTTGTGGGGATTCTATGTTTTGGAGTTGTATTTAAACTCAGTGTAACTCCACCAAGTTTGTAAACTTTACAAACAGGAAGTAGTATCATTTTGGGGTAGACAAAGGCATACACAAATCACCATTTTTTCCTGGAATAAAAGTCTCACTGTAAAACTTGAAATACTTTGTAAAGCTCTGGGACACTTGAAATTTCACACTGATTGCCCTTCTAATTCCTAGTAATTTCAGGAAAAGCAATAAAAAATATCCTTTTCTTATTTTCAAATTTAGAAAATTATAGCTCCTTTCCATTATCACTTATGCCACTTTCACTAATAACTGCATTGTGCACTAGTGAATATAGAAGTCAGTTCTTTGCTGAGGTGAAATGGCAGCTTTTACTGGCTAAACGAGTGATTTGGCATGGTAAAAAAAAAATTAAAAAAAGTTTTCATTCATCAAAAATCAGGTTGTTTTTTTTTACAGTTGCACAAGCAGTAACATCTTTGCACAGAGTTCCTGTTAAAAGCACTAATAGTTTTCTCTTTCCTGACCATTATAAATTAATGAATGTTACTTTTCCTCTATCTGCTATATTGTCTAACAAATCTTGCTTTCTAATATGGCATGGCATATGATATAATATTAATGATTTTCTCTTAACTACCACAAAAAAGTCACAATGTATCCCTCTTCTCCCTAGAGAAACTAACCTTTTTGTATAAAATATGTACTCAGTGGGAGGAAATTGAATAAAACATGTCAATAATAAAAATGTACATGATATTGTACATAATACCATACGTTCCTTTCAAATAGCACAGCTTGTGTATAAGTCAATTGTTTTCCTCTGCCCTGGTCTGTTTTCCTGATTGAGACATTATACAACAATCCCTTTCTGCTAAGAAATTCAGTATTGATTTATTATTATTATTTTACTATTATAATTTGTAAGAGTATCACAAACTCAGGAAAAACACAAATCTAAAAAAACCCTGTTCCTCCCATCTCCTTCCTAGGGGACTGCTATTAATAATTTGCACTTCCACAGTTTCTCCCATATTAGGCCTTGAGCCTTCAAACACTTATGCATGTGTTTACCTTTATTATGCTGTGTAGTCTCATTAATTTCTATGGGACTATATGTAGTAGTAAAAGTAAGCACATGTGTAAGTGTTGACAGGATCAAAACTGTAGGATCTCAAAACATTTTATAAATCCAGACAAATGAAGTTTTATTTAAAAAAATCCGGTGATGTTAATACATAATTACTTCCCCCATTTTACAGAGGCAGAAAACTAAGCCCCAGAGAATAAAGGCTTGCACACACTAGCCCTTATGTTGGTATAATTTATGTCACTCCAAGGTGTGAAAAAGCCACTCCCAAGTGAAGTAAGTTACACCAACCTATGTGCCAGAGTGGACAGCCCTATATCTTCAGGAGAGCTTCCAGGATGGCAAGCAGAGAACTGTGTAGAGTATGTACTCGTGCATACCCTCAGCCTTCAAGCATGTCTTTACTCACCTAAGCTGTGCCTCACAGTCTACCTTACTATCATACCCATGTGCGGGGGCTTTGCACGTATATATGTTGTTCTCCAAAAGAAGCATGCAGTGTAGACGTACCCCTAGATGAATATTAATAGTCCTTTAAAATCTCCAGACATTCTCCAGCAAGCATTTGAACTATCCAGCAGAGACATATGGAATTATTCTCAACTCAGAGATTGATTTAAATTTTCAGAAAAATAACGAAACAAGATCCAATCTCATGTTCCAACTGGGATGTATTAGTACTCCTGGCAGCCCCTGGGCATTCAGTTCAGCTTTATATAAATATCTATACAATCAAACAATGCAATATACCTGTTGCATTTAAAACTACATGGGGAATAGAATGGGGCAAAATCATTTATCTAAAAGATTGCTTGCTCTGTTATGTGCATAAATGTTGCAAGATTTTCAATGTATTAAAGAAACAGTTTGGTAGAAGTGAAAATACATCACAAATATTTTGGACACCGATTTGACTGCATGGAGGAAAGTGAAAATGCAGGGCAAGGGTAAGCTTGCTGCCTAGCAGATTAGGTAAGGGAGTTTAGACAGATGCTTAATTTATTAAAGGGCTGTAACAGTGTTTGTGAGGCTACAAATTCTCCATGTTTACCTTGTGGAGCTCATTGCCTATAAATTTCACTGCGGATGCTTCCAAGTGCAACAAAGATGTTTCTTTTTTGTCACTGAATGAACTTTTAGTTAGCCTGTCTCTGGGCATAAGACCTTGGACCCATATTATGGAATGGTGAAGAGATTCCCCTCTGGTTGAGGACTATGACAGAAGGGTTTTACTGGCCTGTTGGATCTGTTTGTTTGTTTTTAAATCTGACTTGCTCTATAGCCTGGTGTGTTTGCTTATATAGAACAATTCCGGATGTTAAGAGCAACAATGGCCGAAAGGACTAAACCTGCCAACGATAATCAACAGTACATGGTGAAAGTGATGGAGCAAAGTTCATGCACTTTCACCCAGGCGCTCATTATGTGTGACTTCTGTGGAGTCATCACAACATTTTCAAAGCTAGAAGCCAAAGGGTTTGTTCTTTAGTCCACAATCAAACATCTGCCTGATTTCTATTTTTATAGGAAGGGGAAAGGCCAGCCATGAAGTACAGGAGAGGGTGTCAGGAGATCCAGCTTTTACTTTTGGCTTGCCACTGACTCATGGTATATATCATAATCTTTTTGGCCTCTGACTACAATAATGCAAAATAGTGTTGGCTATTGTTACATGAGATATTCTACAAAATACTCATTAAAGTGATTGCACAAAATGTCCTGTTTTCTAGTTCACAAAGTGACAAAGAAACTAGCTATGTGATTCAAATAAATAATAAGGATGACCACAAAATTGTCTGATGCTGGCGGGTTTTTTTTGTTTTTTCATTACATCAATGTGCAATTTAAAGTAGGGTTGTTTGATTGAGATAGATTATGACATTCACACAGCAAGGGTTTTGGTTTCCTTGTAGCTAAGTATATTCCATGTGGTCAGGAGATTTAGGCTCGGTCTGCACTTACCTTTGCGATTCAGCAGCAGTCGACGGGAGATATGCAAGTGACTCACTTGCATATCTCCCATCGACTTTGCAGCGTCTCCTCTGCGTGCCGTCCACACTGCGCTGCGCTGACGGGAACAGCGTTCCCTTCAACATGGCGCTATGCCACTTACCGGGGTGGTTTTCCTGTATCACTTCTTGGATTGACTGAGGGGGTCTACACAGACTGCTCAGTCGATCCAGAGCAATCGATGTGATGGCGGTGAATTTGCCACCGTCAGTGTGGACCCAGCCTTAGTAGCAGCCAGTTTGACTCTCAGGGATTAAATGGTTTGGGGTAAACCAGACTGGTGTGTGCTGAGCATTTCTGAAAATGTGAATCTAATTGTAGGTGCAGGGCATTTCTGAAGATCTACATGCCTAACACATCCCAAGGACTGAACCAGACGACTTTTGGTTATATTGTTTCAAATCTTGATGACAGCTTAGTAATGATGAAAAATTTATTAAAACAACAAAATATTTTAGTCTCCTTTGGTAGACCTTTGGTGTGGTATGAGAAATATTACTATCCATATACAATCCTGCTTTCCAAAGACAATTCAGATTGCTTTTATTTTTTGTATGTGTTTGATAATGTTATCTAGTTAGATTGAATCTTTTTCTATATGAGTCCTATTGTGCTCCTATTAAATCAAAATACCAACACCCCTATTTGACTTCAGTGTGAGTTGGATCATCAAGCTTTGTATTGCACTTTCATGAATCAGTTATAGCTCATGACAATTAACTAGATTCTTCATTGTAGAAAGATTTTTTTTTCCTAAATGAAGTGGGAGGAGAAACGACTGGATAAAAAAAGAATTTATATTATAATTTTGTATGCCATATAATTTGTTGTTCAGCAAATAAATAGACCTTTGTGATTCATGCGATCAATATCAAATTACAAGACAGACTGTTGTTTTCTCCAGGTGTGAAAATATGACCTTTACAGTTTTCCAGCAAAAGGCCCCAATATAATTTCTTATTCTTGCCTTCATCAAGCTAACCACTTGTTCATGTTCAATGGAGATTACTTGAACCTGTTAAATTCAGGCTTTTGAACTGAATATTTGTAAGAGATTACTTTTTCCCCATACTGAGCACAAAAAGCTGACTAGCTGTAAATTGGCAGATGAAATACTGTGTATTTCCCACTACTCTTCAATACAGAATAAAAATGAAATTCAGTATTAATATGAAAATATATTCTATTGTTCTTATACATATATTGCCATACAACTTTGAATAATTAGATTTCTGTGTATCTCATTAGACTTTCTTATGGCTACATTTTGTACTGATCTCCATGAAAGTACCAGGGATAGCTATTTCTTGTGAAGGGGCAGGGGCAATGCTGGGTTTTGTTGTACTGCAGCATCATTGCTGAGGTGTGGCCATGATGGATTCTCTCTTCTCGTGCCCACCCCAACTATTGTCTGAGAGAGGAGCCTCCCTCTCTCACAGTCTTTTGTTTCAAACCATATACCCCAATTCCCACCTTACTGGTTGATGTAAAAGAAAGAGACCTTCCCCATTTTTGTTTCTCTTTCAAATAATTTGCACTCTTCTACAGCTGATCAGGGCTTTCCCAAGCCTCAAAGGGAAATTAACATGCATCTGTCACATGTTCTGATCAGAAGTGAAACTGATTGGTTATTTTCAGAGAGACAAGGTGGGTGAGGTAATATCTTTTATTGGACCAACTTCTGTTGGTGAGAGACAAAGTTTTGAGCTTGTGCAGAGCTCTTCTTCGAGTTTGGAAAACTTAGCATGTTGCAAGTAAATACAAGGTGGAACAGATTGTTCAACATAAGTTGTTAACATGTATTTCAAGGGACCTGAAGTGGATAGTTAAAGTTTCACTGAAGTGCTGGGAAGGTAGTAGTTTATACACAAACCTAATTCTTAAGTGAGTGAGAAAGAGTTGGGGAAGAGAATAACATATAAATCCTATTTCTTCAGAGAGAAGTAGATAGAGTGACCAAATGGCAAGTGAGAAAAATTAGGACAGGCAGTAGGGGGTAACAACGCCTTTATAAGACAAAGCCCTGGGACTCTCTCTATAAAGTTGGAATATCTGTTCATCCTAGAAGTAGTTCAGCCACTGCATGTTGTACTCCTGCCCAAGTAGTTCTGGGAGCCTGCATCTACAATGCTCCAATTTATTGCTGTTCCAAACTGGATGAGCATCGAAGCAGCATTGACTCTCACCAGATATGACAGTTTTGCACTGTGCCTACTCAATGGCAACATGTTCAATTTCCAAGCCTTCTATGTGTAAAGTGTACAGTACACATGTATCAGTGTAGCAAGTGCATTACTTTTCTTTGATAGCTTGAGTTTGATTTGATTCCCCATTTGACATTGTGGGAGATAAACACATTTCTATAGAGCACCATTGGCATTTCCTATGTTCCTCAAAACATATGTGCTCTATAGAAAACATATTCAGTGTTATCAGCACGAGAAGATAAGAATAGCCATGCTGGGTCAGACCAACAATCTATCTAGCCCCAAAGCCTGTCTTCCGATTATCTTTGGCTAATACTCATTGCTCCATGAATGTATCTAATGCTTTCTTGAACCCACTTATAGTTATGGCCTTCACAACATCCCCTGACAATGAGTTCCTCAGGCTGATTGTGTGTTCTGTGAAGAAGTACTTCCCTTTTCCCTTTGTATTAAACCTGCTATCTATTAATTATTGAGTGATCCATTCTGTCATCCAGTTCCAGTATCTGGAAGTCAGAGGCTTAGGGACATCCAGAACATGGTTTTGTGTCCCTGACCATCTTGGCTCTTATGATTTTATGGGTCTCCGGTTATTTGATGCTTAAAAAAAAAAAAGCCCTTAGAATCATATGATTACATGAGAATTTCAGCTTTTTTAAATGGAAATTTCTAGCCTTCAAGGTTGGAGAGAAAGTCTCGAAACATGTACCCTAATTCAGATGGCAGAAAATAAATATAAAGAACCCAAAATGTATTATTTTTTTAAATCTTATCATGGGGGGGCGCACAACTTGTTATATTTGAATACCTAGTGTGGATAATAATGGTTTTTGTGGGTTTTTTAACATTAAATGTTATGTTTACAAATTGCTAACATGCATAAATTCTTAATAGAAAGTATAGATGATTGATTTCATTGGCATTTACCTGGAACTCACATCATGTATCCAGATCTGAAATGCCTAATTCTACAGTCAAATTGATTACATATATAGAGAAGACTGCAATCAACAGGAAATGAACTTTGAAGGCTTTATTAATGGATTTTGTGAAAATCAAATTTGAGCATTTATACTGTAATTATATTCTGACTTCACCTTAAAGCCATTGTTAATATTTTAACAGCTGAGCTACTTAAATGTAATGTAATAGCAGATTTTCACACCAACTTAAATCAGTAACACCTGATATTTTGTGAAAATGTTGCAATTATGTTAACTAATTAAAAATTCACACTGGAAAAATTCTTAATGTTTTTCATTTCTTAATATCTTGCCATATAATCTTCTGAACAGTCACCTTATGCAGTACAATAGAAACCATACAATCAACGTGTAGTTAAGTAGGCAATCCGAAAATGTCAGTAGCTCTGAGTAATGCTTTGAAATGCAGAAATACGTACTTTTGGAAAATTTTGGATGGATTTCTAATATTCATCATTTTCCTTATTGCCAGCAGCTCATCAGCTAGCGACAATCAGCAGAGTGTCAATGAAGCTCCATGACATATAGTAGAATGAGGGGTTTCCAAATCACAGGTGTGAAATCTGATTGCCGAAAGTCCAATCATTTGTTTCATGCAGCCAGAGCCCTTAAACAACAACCTCTCTTTCTCTCTCAATCTCCTACACCTGCCAATATGCCCCCTCTCCAACCCCCAAAACACCCACTTTCTTTCAATTTCCATTTTTTGTCTTCCTCTCAAATTGCACCCACCTGTAACACAACTAGAGGGAGAAGGAAAACCCACTAATTATCAATCTAGTGATGTAAAAATGTTTTCCTTAGACTACAGATAAAATTCTAAAAAGTGATATCAATTCAGAGCATTTGCCACAAGTCTATGTTAAAGTACAAAATGAAAGCCTCAGTCCTGCCATCTATAATCAGTCAGACATCTCCTTTATATCAATGGCTGCTTTATTTAAGCATGAGCTATAAAAATGAACTGAAAGTTTAATGATATTTTAACCATTCTTTATTTTAAAGGGGAAGAACTCTGTCTATTATTGATGTCTCAGAAATGTGGACTAAGCTGATGAACTCCTGAGTCCATTTTCTTGGCTGCTGAACCATTCACAAAGATCGTTCTGAAATGGTAAAAACATGTAATAAAATCACCAAACTATTTTTATTTTAATTTCCCACTTACCATGAATGTTGTTATAAATCTGTCTGATTAGTTCCTGACATGATCAGTAGTGCAAAGCACATATTAATGAATGAGGACTTGTCTACAATACAAGCCCTAAACCTGTGCCACTGCAGCATGTTTTATGAAGACGCTCTATGCTGACGGGAGAGAGCTCTTCTGTCGGCATAACAAAACCACCTCCGTGAGAGGCTGTCCACACTGGTGGTTATGTTGGAGTAACTTATGTCTCAGAGGGTTTATTCATATCCATGAGCAACATAAATTATACTGACATAAGATGTAGCGTAGACATAGCCTGAGAACTGACTTGATGGAATGAGTAATCATCCAATGTGATCTTCAGGTTAAAGGCTTATCTACAATGGGGATATTAGCCATTTTTTGTGGCTGCACTAGTGCAAACCCCTAGCAATGATGTGCTGCAATGATGTGAATTATGATTTGCATGTGGCTTACCCTAATTTGTGACCATGTTGACACTAGGGATTTGCATCTGCATCAGTGGGAATAAACTCTAATGTAGACCAGGGCTCTCCTTAGAAATGGAAAAATCTGAGTATCACAGATATATCCTGGACACCTCTAATAAATGAGATTAGGAGATGTGACTCAGAGGATTAACATCTGCCAGGCAAACTAGATCCTCATCTAAATTACAAAATCATTTTAACTGCCTTTCATGCAAGATATTTCAGCCCATATAACGGCCACACTCCTAGCCTCAACAGACTTCACTAATAAGGCGGGATATGCCATCCTGGGAAGTTGCATTGTATTCATCAGATTATCTCAAATTGCTCTTGGAAAACTAATTATGCACCACAACATCCATCTGAGGGAGGCAGTTAAGTATTTTCTGAATTCCCGTTTTACATAGAGGGAAAAAAAGTGAGACACATAGAAACTAAGTCTAAGGTTAGAGGGTGAGTCAGTTGTACAGCTAGGACTAGAATTCATGTCTCAGTCACTGGATCCCATTCTCCTTGGGAATCCCTGATTCTTGTATGAAAACTAATCACCCTTTCCCATTAAAAAAGAAAAAGAAAAGAAAGAAACCACCACCACTATCCAGCTATCCATTAAAGGATTAGTTTGCTCTTACTAACAGAATATGCAATGAAACTTTCTGTTCTTCTGTTAAACTAGATGAAATGTTCAGCAAAAGGCAGGGATACCTGGGGAGTCAAGGGAAGAAAGTGCAGTTTGCCTCTGAGAGGGTCCCCAAACCAAATGGTGTTATGACCTGGCACATGGGGTTTCAGCGTTGCTTAGGTTTGGCCTGCCTGCCCATCCATCATGATGAGGTAGGCAGACAAGCCAAACATGAATGGAGATGAGACCCTATGTGTCAGGTATCAAAAACCAGAGCAGGAAGCTGGGCCCAGCCCCGTAGCATGGATGCCACCACTGTGGGCTGAGGGCAGAGCAGACTGACTCTCCCCCTCCCCAAGGCCTCCCCTCAGTGGTAAATTTTGAGAAGGGTGTGGGGGGGAGCTTAATTTCAGAGTTGCCCTGGATCCCCCCAAATAAACCTCTGTGCAGCCCTGATAAAAGGCAGGAGAAAATATTGCAAACACAGACTTTAATTTACAGTAGGTTCCTGTAACTCGTCTAAATTCCCGTATGACTTATAACAACCTACAAATACAATTAACATCACATGTCCTGTTCTCATTTTTCCCCTCTGGTTTTTTAATGTAATGATTTATTTTCCATCAAGCAGTGAATTTAGCTTATTGTGAGCAGTATTAGTACATAGCATGTGGTCGGGTGACCCCCCCAATAAGTCAAATTCTGCTGTAATGAAAATATAAATACTGAAACACGGAGCTTGTAGAGATGATGATATATTTAGAACACTCTAATTTTCTAAATAAAGAATAATGGATGATTTCTGTAAGCTTGGCCACCTGACTGAAAAAATGAGGAATTCACTGCCTTGGAGTGTCATTATTTCCACCACTTTAAAACAATCTTATTAAAATAATAAGAATTATGTTGCTTTGAGTAATATTGTCAGTTACTTTGCAAAACTAAAGAAATGCAGTTTATAATTAGAATCCTATTGGTAATTTTATTAAAGAGGAGTGATTTAGTATATATTTCTGTCCTTTCTTGTACAGGGTATTTGCTTCTTGTTTTTTACATGTGAAAATCAAGAGAAGTAAAGTGAATTGCATTGGACAAATTCTGGCTTTTTTACAGAAAAACTCACCTTAATGTGTATATACACTTACACATGCTTCAGACAGAAGACTCGACTCCATCCATGCAATAAGTTAATTCCTACCTTTAGTACTATCAATCAAACAGCAAGAAATTAGAAAGGTAAGATACCAGTATATCACTATGTATAAAACCTAGTTCCATGTATTACATTGGTCTGGCCTACACTGGCAATGGAGGTCGATGTAAAGTCACTTATGTTGATCTCTGAAAGCCTGTGTCTACACTGGCATGGCAGACCCATCAACTTAACACGTGGCAAAAATCAACACAATAAAACCATCTCTGCAAGTGGCATAGTGCCTGATTTGGTTTTATTGGTTCCATTTTGCATCCATGTAAACAGAGTGGAATGTAATTCAATGTTCATGACCTCTGGGAGGTATTCCACAATGCCCTGTTGTGACCACTCTAGACATTCACTCTCTGCTGTTACATGGTCATGATCACTGGACATGGCCCCTCCCCTCATGCCCTGGGAAAATTTAAATTTTCATTTTCTGTCCGGCCAGCATGGAGGAAGCTTGTAGCTGAACTCCTCATGGCTTCTACAGGACCCAAACGCGCTCCAGAATGGAGTCGGCCAGAGGTCTTAGATCTCATAGGTCTTTGGAGCAAGGAGTCCGTTATGGCTCAGTTCCGAGCCAGCAAAAGAAATTTGGATATCTATGAGAAGATATCTCTTTGCATGTTGGAGAAGGGGCACAACACTGATGCCAGCAGTGCTGTGTTAAGATCAAAGAGCTGAGGCAGGCTTATCAGCAAATTAGGGAAGCTTACAGTCATTCTGGCTCCTCACCCAAAACATGCCACTTTTACAAGGAGCTACATGCGATTCTCAGTGGAGACCCCACCACTATGCCACCATGCAGCATTGATACCTCAGGGGAATCTGAGGCCAGGATGAATGAGGACGACTCTGTGGATGAGGATGATGATGAGGAGAACAAGGGGCAGGCAAGTTAGGTATCCCTTCTCCCTGAAAGCCAGGAGCTGATTGCAACACAGAAGCAGCCCACCCAGATGCAGGAAACCATGACTGACTGGGATGCCAGGAAGGCACATCTGGTGAGTATGTACTGCAAATTGCATGTCTTTGGTTATATCCCCAGTCCAGAATCTTGTAGCCTTTCCTATTCAAAAGTAGCCTTTCATATTCGAAAGTGCTGCAGCCACAGTTCATCATCCCACCCCTTCATAATGATGCTATCACACCAGTTTCCTGGGACCAGAAGTGATGCTCCACCAACTGCAGATGGTGCATGAGAACCTGAAGCAGATGGGAATTGTTTTGTTCTATGGCTGTAGCAAGGCAGCCTCTGTAACATTGCAATTTTCAGCACTCTGGCTCACCCCTGAAAATACTGCAGAATAAGTCATTAGGTGTTTGTGATGCTCACAATAATAGTGCAGAGCTGAGCAGAGTCCATACCTCTCAGGCAATGGCATGTGTGTGACAGAGAGTGAAGGGTCTGAAAAAATGGCACGAAAAGGCGATCTGTTTGTTTGGACTGGGACAAGAAGGAAGGGGAGGAGGGAGTACGTTGCTGCATGGGAGGTCGAGAAGCTTCCCAAAAGCCTCTGGGCTAGTTGCACTGTGGGATAGCTACACACAGTGCACTGCTTTGATTGTCAACCCAAGCAAGGCTACTGGGGATGCAATCCTCCAATGCAATGAGTGTGCTGTGATCACGCTCCTCTGACTTCTAAAATTCAGCGGGTGACAGTTGATTTAAAAAAATCGACTTCCCTCTGCAGTGTAGACATACCCATTCATATCTGTTCTAGACAGTTGAAAGCCTATGTTATTTGTTTCTTCCCTTAAGAAAGCACTATATATGTTGGCTCTATAATAAATATCCTTTTCATAACATTTCAATGTAAGGGGTAGATTGCCTCTTACTTTATGGAATTCATATGAAAGGAGATAGTCAACACTCCTGCAAAAATATAAGAACAATTTACATCTGTTTAACTCCATATTTTGGCTATTGTCATCTAAGAAGAAACTGATTTTTGTTATTTTACCTATTTGGGCAAATAGCCTAAATATCCCTAAACAGTAGCTCATGAGATTTATCTGACAAAAAGCTTTCCCTCCAGCAATCCTTGATTCCTTTTGACTGAGCTGAAATTACTACCCACACAACTCATTAGCAGATCTGCTGGGTATGGCTAGGTGAGTCCGTTCAAATACAGGGAAATAAAATCTACTTTCAAACCTTTGTTCTAAAATGTCTCTCTCACACATACCTCCACCCACCCACCCACCCACCCACATACCCACACCACACACACCCCACACACAGAATATTTCATTTCCATATCCCTCTGTATTTGCAGACTCTATTCAGGAACAGACACACAATTTTCAAAGTAAGTCAAAAAAAGTTGGTATCACTACTTCCACTTCAACTGGGACTAAAGTGTATAATTATTTCCATGTATATTCAGCATCTCTGAGAGGTTTGGAGTTCTTTACAACTTAATTTTCAAAATCTTAGGGGCTTATCTGGACAAAAAGTATCTCTGTTCCTTTTGAGGCCTGCTTATCACTTGACAAATTCCTGAGGATGCAGTTGCCATCCTCTTTATCCATTATGTACTACGGTCAAGGAAAGAAGTGCTGGGATGGGCTTTCCCTGGCTGTAGTCCTGCACAACTTGCCTGCAGCAGTTGCTCAAATCATCTCGGCACTTATTTCTCAGGTTGCAGGCTAGGAATTCTGCTTATTCACAAGGAAGTAAGGGTCTGTGGGAAGGAGGGGTCATTAGCAGAGAGAGGGGCAGCACTCCTGATGCCAGAGTTGCACAGCACCTCTCCCTGCACTCAGCAGGCTGCACTGTGCTGGGGGACTTCATGCAGGGAAGGAAACGCTGGGACATGCTGAGCACCAATGCCCAAAGAGCACATGGGGGAGTATGGTGCAGTACAATGTGCCCCCAGTACTCCGTTCTACATAGAAAGCCCTGGTACCCAGTCTGTAGCCCCGTCTTCTCTTCTACCGTGCCACCAGGCAGCCTGGCTGCAGCCAAGCACATACCACTACTTCCTTCCCTGTTTCCTGGCTGCCACTTTGCAAACTTGTCTTCTGTTTATTAGCAAATGCTGGATAACAGCAACATTTTGCTGGCATCTGAGGAGTTGCTAATAAGAGGAATCTACTGTAGTTCTTCCAAGTCAGCCTATGTGCTAAGTAATTCCACAAGCTCAAAACTGACTCAACACTTTGCAACCAAATGTTCACGTGTGAGCTGAAGTGCTAACTCTGCCACTGCAGAGAACATGATGGTGGTTATTTGCTTAGACTATAATAATAGAAGGGAAGAAAGAATTTAATTGGCATAGAAACGATCAAGGTCAGAAGGCTTGTCACATTATTTCTTGGCCATAAGTTGTTTTGTAGTTAACTTGTTTAGATTGTTTCAGTAGTTAATTTAATAATAAATATGAACAGAAAAGAAATTTCATTTAGTTTTAGGACAGCTGCTATTAATCAATCCCAGTGATTATAGATGGCTCTGTGATTGGTCAGTAGGTGGTGGGGAATCTGTTCATAAAAGGCAGTGCTCTGAAGAAGTGCCTCTTTTCCTGTTCTGGTCCTACTGTCCCCAAAGAGACACCTGTAGAGCCATCATCTGGCTAAGTTAAACTGCTCAGGATTTAAGTATTAAAGGGTAATCAGGGTGACAGCTCAGAGCAGCAAACTGACTCCTCTCTTCCACTGCTGGCAGGATGTGTAGCCTTTAGGAAAGACCTTCTTCGCGATTTAAAATTACCCTATAATAGAGTTGTTGCCACTTAAGTAAATATGTAAAGCTTGTGTCCACCCTCACTGGCCTCTGCCATTTGCTTCCGTTCTATTGGCTTACAAGGTACAGATGTAGGCCTGAGACAATCTGAGTATGACTCAGTGATCTGGAAAGAGATGGGTATTTTCTCAAGAATCTTACTTTCTGGTGGGTTTGCTCTAGGGGGAGGATTGTTCTTTGTGGCTGGGAATGATTCCTTATTGCAGAGGAAGGCTGTTTGATGACCCTCTTTTGATATTTTCCTGGAAGGTAAAGATGTTTCCTTTCATAGGGCTGGGAATATACAAATGAATCTCAGAGAAAGGTATGCTCCCTAGGACTGACCACAACCTACTAACATTTCTAAAGGTGTTAAAACCTGTCTAGTTTAGGCTTTAGGAAATTTTAAAGCAGTATCTATTTTCCTAACCTAGACAAGGCCTAAGGGTTTATTGAAGTTTGGTCCATTTTAACTGTTCCTGATTAATACTGTATGTGGCATTTCATAGAAGGTGTGGATTAAGCTAAACAGAAACAAGGCACTCTTATTTCACAATGTGTGCCTACATGTGGAGTTGTTCAGGAATAGCTACTTTTATTCATACCCTATCCTAATTTAAAACAGCTTTCAAGTGTAGACAAGCCCTAAGGGAAAGCTTTGCATTTTGAAAGTGAGTACTATCAGGGAAGCCCTGGCCTGAATGTCTATGAGAGCTCTCCACAGCACGCCAAATTTATGTGAAAATATATTTTACCTCCTGTGACTTCCCTTTTAAGAGTCCAAATTTAGACTCTTACTAGCCCTGTTTAATGTTTGGATTACATTTTATAAGATCCTTTCCCTGTTGTATATATTAAAGCTATTTTTAGATTTTATAATAGACGGTAAGCAGGACTTTAAAGACAAGTTTGAACTGAAAAACTGAAAAATTCTAAAACAAACAAATAAAACTAACACTGCCCAATCTTGCCACAGAGTCCCAAGGGACTAATGGTTGGAGGGCCGAAGCCCTTAGAGAGTAAACTCAAAGTAGCACATTCTAGATATTTGATGTGTGAGATTAAATATAATATACAAATTATTACATTATACAATATATATGCAGTACATTATACTATATATATATATATAGTATAAAACATTAGAGCAGAATTTCATGTATTTGACAGATTTTTTTAATATGTTTATTTACAAATGATTTTTTCCCCATTTTTGGTCAGTTAGTAAGGAATATTGATTGCATTACACTTTACTGCCATTTTGATAAGTAAAATGAAGCAATGCTGTTCTCATTCCATAAGCATCTGTGTCTTATTTCATTTCAGGTAACTTGTGTAAATTTTCATTTGCAAGGTGCTCAGGGGAGAAAATTGGACTGTAGTGACTTCATCAGGAGGCACACCTACTTTAAAAGAGGTCTTTAAACTTTAGCAAAAATGAGAGGAAGAAAATAAAGAGAAGCAGAGGAAAAGGAAGAGGAAGAAGAGGTAATCTTTTCCAATGTGAAAAGGGGAAAAGAGGGGATGGTGGGGAAGACGGTATGTGGGGTTTAGACTATGACCAGCAAACCCACCCAGGGTGAAAAAATCATGTTGTATTCAACCACTGACTCTTTATTACCATTATGAGGACTCATCCAAAGGCCACTGATGTTGATGGAAAAACTCTCATTGACCACAATGGGCTTTGGATCCTTCCCTTTGTGCAGCAAGATGATGTGCACTTCCATCTTATTTAAAATAAATGGATCTTGGTACCTGAGCAGCTGATTCAGAGTTGATCATTTTACAGACGAGTTTTCCAGTACCTAGTTAATTTGGGACTCCTTGACAATCTGTGAAACAAGGAAATGCCCTGGTTGCAACCATGTAATCATTTCTTCAGTGGCGTACTGTGGGTCTCTGGCGCCTGGTGGCCAAGCCTACATTTGCGCCTCCCTCCCCCCGCCGATCTTCCATTCCCCACACACAGGACAGGAGGGGTATAAGCGCCCCGGGGAGGGGGAAATGGCTGTATCTGTGGGGGGGCGAGGCCTGGGGGTGTAAATGCAGGCTTGGTTCCACCCTTCCCCCCTACACTTACCCGCTGCAGCCTGGCACTGGCTTGGATGGGGTGACCTCAACCCCCTGCCTGGGGGGAGGTGCTAGGCTGCCATTCATGATGTGCAGGGGGAAGGGGAGCAGGAGGCCCCCCTTCATTACACTTCTGTCTGCAGGCCTGTTTCTCACTGTCATCTTCTTCCCCTTGCAGTGGGGGTGATGGGTGCAGCTGGGAGCCCTGCAGGAAGGAGGGTATGATGGGTTCTGGTCCCCGGGGCTCCCTCATTCCCAGCATGGGGACGCAGGGGCCAGGAGGATATTTGCTGCTGCATCGGGAGCCCTTGGGTGCTAATGTCGTGCCAATAACTAGGACCTATCAGACTTTGGGGCCTTGGTCTGGAACAGTCTCAAATTCTGATAGGCCCTAGTTATCGATACTACACTCGGCATGGCCGCAGCGCCTTGCCCGCCTGTGACAGCGGGGGGGGGCTCATCCTCTGAGGTCCCGGCCGGCAGCCTCCTCCAGGTTGGCACCCAGGGGCATGGCCCCCTGTGCTGCCCCCTTGGTATGCCACTGCATTTCTGAAATAACACATATCAAAGACATTCAGTTGGAAAATAATTAATTATCACTTTAAAAATCTGTTCTAAATCTCTCTATCTGTAAAAGTAAGCTCCTTCCCACTTTTGAAGAAGCTCCTTTAGCATTTGCCTGTCAAAAAATGTGTTTGAAATCAATTATTGGTTCAAAGGGGGCTGTTCAATTCTGTTACTTCAGCAGGGCTCTGATCCTGCAAGCTTCTGAAGTTTTTGCGCTACTAATAGGGTCAATTTATGACCAGTGATTACAACTAACATGAAGAATTAAGTGGAACAAACAGACTAAACTGTAAGATGGCAGTAGTGTTCATGGGAAAATAAAAAGTACAGTGAGGTATTTTATTCTCTGCTTTAAAGCTCACTGGAAGCTTATCCTAAAACTACAACAATAGACTGAAAGTAACTGTTGTTCAAAGGGATTCTTAAAAAATTAAGTTGATTAACTGCTGGTAGCAAACATATGTCATTGTCCAAGGCAACCATAATGCAAGTGTCTGAAAGAGAAAGGACTCCAAAGAATGTTAAGAAATACCATTGCCCTCACTTAGAAAGAGTAACTAGATAGTTCCACTTAGCTCAGAGAAAAACTCTGTGTTACTCCTGGCAATGGACAATTTAAATGAGCTCATACAAAAACATGCAAAGCAGTTGTTGACATTAAGCAGAATGTGGATTTTGGCAATTTATGTTTCTGAAACCTATTCATACATTCCCAGCACGACTTAAAGAAATATAGACTGAAGTTTATTATGGTACTTATCAGGCAGAACCCTCCAAATGGACTAACATCCAACTACAGAAAAATATTTGTGAGCTAAGACACTTCACCAGCAAAATTATTGCAGCCTCTGATCTTACTGGATTGACATTAGATTAGATAAAAGCTATGTAAAGCTAAAGTCCGTAGAGTAATAGATTAAATCCTGGGATCTTAAGCTATATTTGACAGCTATTTTGCTGCTAGTTTTTCAGAATTTGTGTCAAGTGATACATTATTTTTGCTGCATACTGTGATCTCTTGTCATAGCAGTATCATCTTTCTCAAGAGAAATCTCATCTAGAATATTGTTTGGTGTTTTATTAGTTACAGAGAGTCTTTAATTCTCAGTGATTGGCCCAGAGTTGGACATTCTAGTTAAACATCCCACCTGTTCATTAGGTAATAGTGCATCTATCTTGAGAAGGGGAAGAAATGATACCAACCCAGCCTGAAATGCAACCTTCACAACTTTTTGGGAAAATGTGGATCTTTTCAAAGCAGTTGATCTCTTTTAATAAAAATAATTAATCAATTTCTTCTCTAAAATGAACCAAATTTGTATTCCACAAGATCATCCCTATATAAAGGGAATTGTTGTGGACTTTCTCTGCCACACTTCATAGCTGCCTTGCGTGTATTTTCAGATTATGGCTATTAATCATAGGTTCTAAAACTGGGAGCTCAGATTACCTTGCCCTTTCCATGTGGCTAAATTGGGAGAAGTGTCCCAGTCTGGAAAGTTTGAAAACTACTGCTATAGATCTCTTACATTTTCCACGACTGCACCCGCCTGCTCCCTCTTCCTTCCTCCACCTAATGATTTACCATTCCCCAACCATGCACTGCTCCTGTTCCCTACTGATTTTAGTCTGAGCTTCTGCATTTTAGATTCCATAGTGCTAATTACTCCCTGTACAACCTGATGATGAACCCAAGGACTGTACCTTTAAGGATGTTCCCAGGTATGATCAAAGTGGAAATAGACATACAACAGCTAGGGCAAGGGAAGTATGGGAGGTTTCTTGTTGTGGGCAAACTGTATTTAAGAAAAATTGAATGAGATTACTCCATATATCACATAAATGTGACAAGAGGCAGCACTTGAGAGGAAGGAGGATTGGTAGTTTGGTAGTTGTCTTAAAATGGTGGAGGAGGAGGAGGAGTGAGCTAGGGGAAAGGATCACTTTAGGAGATAAACAACAAGTTCAGATAAGAATTCTTATGTTTTGGTGTATATTCAATCTTAGAAACAAGAAATTGGGTATAGACACAGGAATGCATTCATCTGTGAACAGTCAACTCCTTCTCTGCCTAGTAGGAACAAATGGATTAACATCGTAGAAGAAACTACCACAGCCACTTCCTTGAAGTATTTAAAATTATAATAAGGGTGTGTTCTCGGGGCTTGTCTGGCAAGGGAAAGTGAGGACTCAGTATCAGTAGATAGGTTTCAAGCTTACTAACTATCCAAACAACCACAGCCCAAGTACCACGAACTTTTGCAAGCATTAACTAAGGTAGAGTAGAATCTCAGAGTTATAAACATTCCTTAGGAATGTTAGGAATGGTGGGTGTTCAAACTCTGAAATATTTATAACTTTAAACAAAATGTTATGGTTGTTCTTTCAAAATTATAAAATTGAACATTGACTTAATACAACCTTAAAATGTTACTATGCCAAAGAAAAATGGTGCTTTTTACCATCTTAACTTAACTTAAATGAAAGAAACACAGAAACAATTTCCTTACCTTGTCAAATCTTTTCCTTTATTTTTTTTAATATTTTACATTTAACACAATACTGTATTATATATATATATATTTATATATTTGGTCTCTGCTGCTGCCTGATTGTGTACTTCTGGTTCCAAATGAGGAGTATGGTTGACTGGTCCGTTCGTAACTCTGATGTTCTACTATGTGTGATTAAATTAAATCTTGAAAGAAGGATATAGTTGTGCTAGATTGCCTGCTATGGTAGCATACAGTTTCCTTCCTGATAAATATGTCACTTTGATGGTATTTTCCCACACATGAATCTCATTGATGATTTTCTTTTCTACAAGATTAATGTTAATAAATCCTTGAGGTTTTATGTAGAGCAGATTAAAAACCTTATTAAACCCACCCATATTGGTTTCTTTTAGCACCAGTTCTTTTGGCTGTTCTGTCACATAGTTACATGATGGTCTGATCGCAGGTCACACCAAGGTTCATGCTTTCTAAGGCAGAGCAGTTTACACTGAGAACCTCAGGGAGGGGATGGATAAAAGAGAGAAGCTGTCCAAAACCAATATAATTAATAATTCAACTGCAGTAAGTCAAAAAAAATTTTTTTTGAAGGAATGGAGGGGGCTTTTCAGGAAGTCAGAATATGGACTATTATTCTGTTGTTCTTAAGGTACAACATAGTTCAAGCAATTCTAACTAAGCAGAACTCTAATTTTTGTTTCTACCTTTCATCTTGCCTTCTTTCAGTTAGCCAATCACTTTTTAAAATCTCATCCACCCGCTTCTACATCTGATGTTCATGTCGCATGAAGTGTATTAAAATATATATTTCTCCCGCTTAAAAATTCAGTTCTTTTCTCTTATAAATTGATCCTGCTTCATGAAAACTTTTCTTCACTATCTTTTAGAGGGACACTGACATGATTGTGTTGCAAGGCAGTAAGCAGGATAAAAAAATGATCAAGCAGTGTTATTTTTCAGGTGAACTTTATTTAGCTATTCCTTTCTGTTCTGTCCTGAATACTTAAAATCCCATGAGGAGAAATGACTTTGTTTTTTGCTTGTTAGCCCAACAAGAATGTTCTGTTGCAGCTAAACTGATGGCTCTCTGCCAAAAGTGACACAAAAAAGATAAGAGGCAGAGATCAACTTGTATCACAGAAACAAACATCCCAAGAGTTGTTGTGTCTTATGTTGGTAGTCACAAAAAGCTGCAGAGTTGGAAAAGGTCATTGCTGAAGCAGTGAGGCCATTTGTACTAATAGAGAAGCTACAGTATTTTCTTTATACCATACACACTTGAAGTTTTAAGAGCAGGTAGGTATTTTTTATGTCCTTTCAAACTTCAGTGCACTGACTTCAAATAGCAATGCAGGTTGAATACTGGTGTGCTATGACCTTGTCAGACCCAAGTTGAGTCTTGTGTATGCTATTCCTCTCCCAGAAAATGATGTGAATCAATAGCCTCACTTAACAAAGGAGAAGAGAGTTGGTTAATTTAATCCTTTTGTATAGTAAGTTTTTGTATCTTAAAGAAATGGTCTGTACATTGGCACTATAGTCCGTAGGGAAAATTCCATTATGACAAAATTGTGTAAGATTTCCTAGGGGTGAAACCTTAATAAGGTTCTGAAAGTAAAAATTCTAAAAACTTTTAGAATGTGTTAGAGACTATCCTTACTATAGAATATATATAGAATATAATAAATAACTGTAACCCTCCTGTAGAATGTTTAATCCAACCTATGGCTGGTTATAAATCACTATTAAATTCCATGAATTGGTTTAAAAATTCTATCAAAAGAGTATCATTCCCTACTGAATTCTTTAGACTGTTCCAGAAAGGAAAGCTCAAACTATAAGTATTGCTCAAAACATAGTTTATGATAGTCAGTTGAAGTTGAGACAATTAGATTTGTCTCTGCTTATCAGTGTGCAAGCAATACACATGCATCTATACCTTTGTTTTCACTGTAACAGAAGAGAAATCCCTGAATTCTGACTGGATTTCTGACTGACTGGGTGTGATCTGCATATTTGTTATTCCTTTGGACCATACAGTATGGAAATCCTTAATGCAGATTGGATGACTAACACTTTCAGCTAATAAAATGACAAGGATGTGCATAATCACATGCACTGTTTTCTTAACTGTACAAGGAAAATGCAAATCTTTGTTTGGCTTCTATAATCCCTGTGCTCTGATTTCCTCTCTGCTTAGATCTGTGAAAAAGTCACAAGCATTGTCATGTCAGCTTCTCACTCTCTTTGGCTGAAAAATTATGAATATTACATTGCAAGACAAAAAGGTTACTTGAAAGGCAAAGGAAGTGAGCTGTAAAAATAATAAAATAATTTCTAGTAGAAATTAAGACACATACCCAACATTTTCTGTTACTTTTCTTGGCCCTATTTCCCCAATCATCCATGATCATCAACCTCCACCTCAAACACATTGCCATGCATGTAGAGGAAGACTTTGCACAAAGAACAAGCATAATATATTATGTTTTAAATACATTTAACATTCAAATGGGATAACTTTTATTCCTCCATGACTGTTGTGTTACTTAGTACCAAAACTAGGAGGCAGGAAGACAGAGCTCTGTGTCTGAAGTGCTAGTCACAGCCAGTTGCGAGAGGGACCTGTTGCCAAAGGTGCTGAAATCACCACTTTTTGTCTTGTCCTGATCTGCCAGCTCCTCCACAAAGGCACAAGTTTCACTTAAGTCACAAATCCCAACTTTCTACTGAATGTCCAGATATGGGAGATCATTAGATGATTTTTGTTTTGGCCATTGCTTGTGTCATGGACCCAAAAAGATTGAGAACTACTCATCTAAGCTATGATGCCTCCCTTAAAGATTATCTCCAAAACAAGATGTACATAAGATGTGTTATAATTGCCTTTGTCAGCAGAAGAAACTGACCAAGGCCAACAACATTCTAAGTTCTTAATATCACACAGATTTTCAACAATAAAATGCTGTAATAATATATACCTAAAAATCAAGCGAAATCTTATGTTACTCCAAAATTCTGCAATGATACATTTATGTCAGTGAAAGTTTTATGTGTTCCTGTGAAGTTGGTATAATATCTTAATTTAATTCTTCTTTTCCTCATATGTTCCTAGTTCCTGGTTTATCAATAAGCAAGGTAAATTATTTGTAATTTATCTGAAGAGTCAGTGGTTTGTGCCAGAGAACAATATATATTTTAGTTAATTAGATTTATTTTTTGTATGTCTAGGTTCATATACTCTACATTCTCTCCGGTTGCTGAGAACAATGCCTGTAAATGAATTCAAAACGTAAGTTGAATATTGTGCTCTGTTAAAATATATTAGTACAGTGGACTAAGTACATTAACTTCTAGGCTACTGGGTTTCAAACATTGTTTTGGTCACGTGTAAATGATACAGGTGATCTTCTCCTAGTTCTTTGTGGACATCTGTTGACATCACAGAATAATTTGCCTAATTGGAAGATTCACAATTAATAAATTATATGTATCAATAACACAATGAGGCCTGATTTTCAAAAGTTCTAGGCACACAAACATGTAAAATGCAAACATGCTTCAACACCTAATTTACACATACAGTTACTATTAATGCATAGACAATTTGAGTACTGGCATGTGCAACTGACCAACTGAATGGAAGGGTTCCCAACATATGCAAATATTCAAATTGCATGCACAACTATAGCAGTAAGTTATACAGTTGAGTAGGCCTAACTTTCTTGACTATCACACTCTAGATGTGAGATGTATAGATAATATATACAAGCTATTTTATTTAAAAAATATTCTTATATTTATCACTTTTGCTTATAATTTGAGCTTTTGTTTAACAAACCTATGAGACACATTTGCAAAAGAACTCAATGCTTGAATGGCTGGGTACTGAGCAAAGCTAATAAAAAAACCCAGTAACAAGATAATAAAAATGTTTGTTTTGTTTTTTTTCTATATTTTATTTTGCAATAAAGTATTGTGGTCAAGTTTCAGAATAATCTGACAGCTCTGCCAAGAGAAAATATTCAATCAAAATACCATCAGTTCGTATCCTGATTTTTTTTTTTTTTTACTTTTGAATTTCCATCCGATTTTTGAAATTCTAGTAATTTTGACCAGCTGTAGGCCTGGATTCAGGAAATCAGCCCTATTCAGCACAGCATTTTAAGCATACATTAGACTTTAAATACATACAAACATATATTTGAGCCTCATTTGGCCTTACCTACACATAGTACTTGCAATAATTTAGAAAGAATCTGTTTTAGTTAAACCAGTGCAAACTGGTATGTTGATGGTCCTAACTCAGTTGACATGAGATTTTATATTGATTTTTGTTTCAATTAACTGACACTGAATTGAGCTAAAACAATGAGAATCCTATAGCACTTTAAAGACTAACAAACTAGATCGATATAAGCCTGGCGTAAACTGATTTAAAGTTGAAGATCTGGCCATTCATCTCTTGCCATTTTCCATGACAAAGGTGGGCTTCACAATGTCATTTGATTCCCTGGTGAGCCTATAAGCCCACCTTTGCTTAAAACAGGCCCCAAGGAAATAGCAGGGGTAGCTAATGTGTCAGCTAATTCCTCTCTAACATTTTGAATGCAATGAGATGTGAATTTTTTTCCTTACCACTTCATTCATTTCAATGAAGGTGTTAACCACAAAATGTAGTCAGGATCATTTACTATACTAACAGTATGAGGCTGTGGCAATTTTAGAAATGGTGTGCTGTAGTTGAGGCAGTTTAAAATATAATTGATTTACATGGGTGTAAGAAAGAGCAGAACTGAACCCATTATCTGTATGCTTAGCCTGTCTTTTTGTCCTCAGAATTTTTTGGTTTTGGGCTGAGGGATCAGTGAGGTGGTGATATTGAAATGAATAAACCTATATTCAAAGCCCTATTTGCCACATGCGAGGCTGGGCCCTAAATTCTTCAGCAAAACTTCCTGTAGCACTGCAGGTGGCCTAACTAGGGATTTGGCAGCACATACTCATAAATTAAACATTAAGGGCTTTTTGGAACTAAATATGAAAATGATGAACAACATCTGAGCCATAGTTCTTGTGTTGTTTATTTCTGTTAACCTCCTTTCTCTTGTATTGTCTATATGCTAAATTATTTTTGAATGACAAAGCAGAACTGCATAGCAGATACGGTTGCAAAAGTTTCTGGTAGTTCTGGTGATTGGGTATTGAGGCTTTTGACACCCAAAAGGGCGTGGAAGGTGGTTTGGGACCATGGAATAAGATACTAGATGGATGATATTTTTTCTAAACTGATCAGTGATGAAATAGTTAACAATATAAGCATTTAAGTCCTGATCGTACAGCTACCTTGTTTGATGTCTACACAATGATCTAGGAGTGCGACGCCCAGCTCATTTAAGACAGTACACTAAAAATAGTAGCGTAGCCATGGGCAGTGGTGACAAAGGCTAGCCATCCCCAGTACAAACACACCTGAACCCTGTGGTACGTGTTCAGCATAGCTACCCTGTGCTGACACTGCCCATGATACTGCGGCTACACTTCTGTTTTCAGTGTATTTGCTGAGATGACAGCTAATGCAAGTATGTCTTCACAAGCTGGAAATCACACCCTCCGCTTGTAGCGTAGATGTGATCTGGCACAGAGCTCCGTTGCACATGAGTACAAAGTTCAATTGTGTGGATCCAGTTCTTGGATTACAGAGTTTTATTGTCAACATTAGGTCTCAGTTTAACACCCACTAAGATCTGGGTATCCAAAAACACCCAGGAACATGTTAGTGACACTTGCTAAACTCCTCTGTGCCTCTCTTCACACACTTATTAAATGTTTTTTACATTACTGATCCAGCTTTGTAAAGTACTTGGAAATCAACAGGAGAAGAGCTTTGGAATGATTCAAACTATGGGCCAGAATGTTACTCTTGCTCACGTTAAAATATCTTATGTGACAAACATTTCCACCGGTTTTCAATAAAACCACCAGAGGACTACTCAGTATGAGTAAGTGTAACACAATCCAGTGCTACAAAAATAATCAATTATCTTTCTGGAAGTATGGTGTGCTGGAGAACACACTATCTCATTCTAGCAAAGTACTGGTAATAGCCATCACTGCTGTGGTGTGTATTGCCGATGTGCTATGCTAGTCATTTTAAATAAGCAGATGAAATAATTATTTGTGAACTCATGTGCACAAGGCAGTCCAAAAATTGTCTGTTAACTGTCCTGCATTTGAGCCCATTCCCAGAGTAACTTTGTATTGTTTTATTTTTGCATTATTTTTCAAGAGGGAAATGTATTCACTGTTAGAAGGAAAACTAAGTCAAGTAACATGTGCATTTGCAGTTTGCCTAATTGCATCCATTAGAACATTTATTTTCAGTTTACCGTTGGAATGTAAATGGACCCCACTAATTGCAGCATAATGCATCAGTATTAATTGAAATCTAAAAACTAATGGTGCCATTATTCCTCTGTTTTGCTTCATGCTGCATGCTAATTTTTAAATTGACTACTCAGCTTCATTAAATTATGGTCACTGGATCACGTTTGTCTACTTTTTTTATTAACATTGTCCAAAAACATAAATAACAGAATCACTGTTGTCCCTTACATTTTGTTACTATTAGTTTGTGCTTGTCGAAGTGTTACACTTGGCCATTCTCTCAGCTACATTTCCTGGTACGGAAGTGAGACTTATTGTAATTCTCTTAATGTCTGTCAGTGTTAGCAACTCTCCATGATTCAGAAACAGCTGCCATATTACATATCTGTATTAATGATCCCTTTTGTTTCACACTTTATTTATTACATAAACTACAAAATATAATGTCCAGTTCTGGTGATTTACTTCCCTAGAGTTCTTCAAGGAGTTTTGTAACTTGCTCTTTAGAGAATTCAGTGTCCCCACACTGTGATATCCCATGTAAATGGCTTTTGGCCTACATTTTTTTCAAATCTTCTATAGTAAAATCTGATGCAAAAATATATTTAACTTCAATGACTTCACCATCTAATATTAATTATTTATCTATTTGTTGCTCAACGTGCCCTAGGACTTAACTTCATAGCATTAAGAGATAGTCCTTGCCCAAAAGACCTAATACTCTAATTCAAAATAATATAAGTGAAGATGAATTTTAAAAGGGAAAGGATAAGAGGAGGAGAATAACAAGGGGACGTAACAATGATAAGTTCATGAGTTTGCATCTTTGTGTATTTTCTTAAATGTATATTCTTTTTTTATGTACATAGACTTATATCTGTCATTCCAAGTAAGGTATTTTTAAGGCTTGCATTACTGAAGTATATAAGCATTGTACAACAATTAAAGATAACACTGAGCACGTCCAAAGGGCAACATTCTCACAATCAACAACACACACAATGACTGTGGGCAATGTGGTTCTCTGAGGGGTTTTTTACATCATCTTCCTTTTCCAATTCTTGTTTTTAATTCACTTTTTGCTTTTTATTTCCACCTCTTCTCCCACTGTGGATTCCTGAGAGACAGAAGCTGCTACTGGATGAAGTTCTTATCAGAGAGGTGATTTGAACAGACTCAAACTTGGCTGATGATCCCCTTTGGCAAAGCGTTCCATAGTTTGCATCCTGCAACTGAAAAATCTCTGCGCGCTTAAGTGCAAGTCTTTTCACTAGCCAATCTAGTTGTAGCTCCTGTATAGTGTGTGGCTGTCTTGGTACATCATAAATGGATGTAAGACAGTCCAAACTCAGTTTCCAAGTTTTATTTATTTATTTATTTATTTTTACCACTGATAAAGGGGGTTAGGGGAGGGAGGAGAAAGAGAAAAAAATAAAAGAAATTTTGGGTTTTGATCCTGAAAAACTAAACAAAAACACAACTGTTATAGAAAAATCAGGAAAAAAATCAGTTGCTTTCATGAAAAAAAATTGAAAATGTTGTTTGTTTTGTTGTATAAATTAGCAACATAATTGATTGGAGGGTTCTATGGTGCTACCCTCAGGGTACCACACCCCACCCTCCTCTGGATCTACTCCATAATGGAGTAGAGGCTGTAATGGTAAACACTCTTAATTCTGACTAATGAATTGTTGCTTTACACTGTTCAGAATTCATGTTAGTTCACATTATCTTGCTATAGATCATTAGACCAATTTTCCCTGTGTGTGTTATAATCTTAAACTAGAGAAAGAAGTTAAAACTTTAACATTCATTCAGTGTAATGACATTATTTCCAGGATGCAGTCTCCTTTTAGTACGATCACAGTAGACACACAGAGAACAATAATTGACTAATTTCATGGTTTCTATTTGAGATTATCAGTCACTAAAAATATCTGTACTCCTGTAGATCAAAAGGCTACTTGTTACCGGTTGTTCCACTGTGGGGTTTTGCAGTTTTAAAATAAATGTTTTGTCCTTTCTGCACAAGCAAAAATACAGTATAGCAGTTAAATGTATATTAAGGGTCAGTGCAGATACAAATCCCTGAGTTGTACCTCTGGATGAACTACAGTGAAATACTAACTCCATCGAAGTCATGGGAAATTTGCCACTGACTTCTGTGAAGCCAGGATTTCACCCCATGTGTTTCTTCATTGAAAGTTTAGAAAGTGGTGTCCATTTGTCCTCCAATATATTTTTGCCAAGCTCTGGTTATCTGTCCTACTACTAAGTAAGCCTTGATCAGCAAAATCCATTAATCTGTCCTGGGTTTTGGTCAGTTGTCCAGTGCAAATTTGTTGCCATTTTTTTAAAAACTTTGATTCATCTTCTTAGCCAGCAAGCAAATGTTAGCATTCTATGGGAGGAGCATTTAAAATTATTTCTGCTATAGAAGATAATGTATATGTAAGTATGCCCACTGAACTTTTCTACAGATGTTCAATTACAATAACTGGGTAATTGTATAAATAGGTAATGCCATTTCTAAGAACAGAACATAAAGGAATTTTTTTTGATACACAATCAAATGTTTCAGAAAAACTATATTGAAACGAGTGATATGTAAGTTAAACTTGGTAGATGGCAGGAGCCCTTTCAATATTAATTCTTTATCTGTAGGTGGAGCTAGAGAGCTTCTGCTCCATATGAGCTGTCAACCTCCTGGGGCTTGCAAGAGATCTTGAGAAATAATCACCTTGACAAACTTTCAGTGGTAGCAATTGGTTGATATTGCCAAGGATGTCATTGCACCAGAAAAGACAGGAAATATATACTTAAAAATTACTACTAAGGTTAGTAGTAGGCAGGGGATGGGCAAGGGGACTTTTACCATAGATTTCTGGCCAAGTCTACAGTGGAGGAGGGTTGTATTTACATTCCTAAAAATGTATCAAAGGCCATGTAGTTTAAGGTACTTTATATCAGAACCTAATACACCCCAAGTACAACTTCTAACTAACAATGGATTATTTACTGTTCTTAAGTATAAAGTATATACTTTTGGAAATGTGTCCTTTAAGTGAGGCAATGATCAAAATATAAACATATTATTACCCTACTTCTAGGAACTCAAGAGAGTAAGAAGAGTTGGTTGTTTTTTTAAGAAGGGTTTTTGCTAAAATAATATGCCAGAACTTAGACTTTTTCATCATAGATAACTCAGAATTCTTCTGGGAATCATATAGTTATTTCCTCTCCTGCCTCTTTGTATGCCTGTTTACATGGTATAAGATCCTTCCAATGTGCCTGTGAGATAAGGCTTACAGTCAAGAATGAACATTTAAACTTGTATTTGAATGAACATTTAAACCTGTAAATGACCAATGACCCATGCTGCAGACAAAGGCAAAAACCCATAGGGTCTGTGCCAGTCTGACCCAGGGGAAAATTCCTTCCCAACCCCAAATGTGGCAACCAGTTATACCCTGATCATGTGGGCAAGATATACCAGCCAGACACCTGAGAAAGAATTTTCAGTAGTAACTCTGAGCCCACTCCATCTAATGTCCCATCATCAGCCACTGGAGATATTTGCTGCTAGCAGTTGCAAATTGGCTACATGCCATTGTAGGCAGTCTCATCAGACCATCCCCTCCATAAACTTATCAAGCTCAGTCTTGATTCAGCTAGGTTTTTTGTCCCCACTGATCCCTTTGGAAAGCTTCTCCAGAATATCACTCCTCTAGTGGTTAGAAACCTTCACCTAATTTCAAGTATAAACTTGTTAATGGCCAGTTTATATCCATTTGTTCTTGTGTCCCCCTTGGCACTTAACTTAAATAACTCCAGTCCCTCCCTAGTATTTATCTCTCTGATTTATTTATAAAGGGCAATCATATCTCCCTTCAGCCTTCTTTTGGTTAGGCTAAACAAACCATGCTCTTTGAGTCTCTTCTCATAAGGTAGGATCTCCTTTCCTTGGATCATCCTAGTAGCCCTTCTCTGCAGCTGCTGCAATTTGAATTCATCTTTCTTAAACAGGGGAGACCGGAACTGCACACAGTATTCCAGATGAGGTCTCACCAATTTCTTGTATAACGTACTAACACTTATCTGCCTCTTCTGGAAATACCTCACCTGATGCATCCTAAGACTGCATTAGCCCTTTTCATGGCTGCATCACAATGACAGCTCACAGTCATCCTGTGATAAACCAATACATCCAGGTCTTTCTCCAACACTGTCAATTCCTACTGATAAATCCTCTATTTATAGCAAAAATTCTTGTTGTTAGTTCCTAAGTGCACAACTTTGCATTATTACATTTCATCCTATTTCTATTATACCAGTTTTTAATATAATCCAGATCTTCTTGTATGATATTCCAGTGATCCTCCATATTGGCAAAACCTCCCCACTTTGTATCATCCACAAATTTTATTAGCACACTTCCACATTTTGTGCCAAGGTCAGTAATAAAAAGGTTAAATAAGATAGGTCCCGAGATTGATTTCTGAGAGACTCCATTAGTAACATCTCTCCAGCCTGACAGTTCACCTTTCAGTATGACCCATTGTAGTCTCCCCTTTAACCAGTTCCTTATCCACCCTTCAATTCTCATATTAATCCCTATCTTCTCTAATTTAACTAATAATTTTCCCTTTGCAACTGTATCAAATACCTCACTAAAATCCAGGTAGATTAGATCTACTGCATTTCCTTTGTCTAAGAAATCTGTTACCTTCTCAAAGAAGGAGATCAGCTTGGTCCGGCATGATCTATCTTTTCTGACTCTATGTTGTATTTTATCCCAGTTCCCATTTACCTCTATATCCTTTACTACTTTCTCTTTCAAAATTTGTTCCAAGACTTTGCATACAACTGCAGTCAAACTAACAGGCCTGGGGTTTCCCAGATCACTTTTTTTCCCTTTCTATAACTTCCTTGTTACTCACCAATATCAAATCTAAAATAAAAACAATTAGAGTCCTGTAGCACCTTAAAGACTAACAGATTTCTGCAGGCATAAGCTTTTGTGGGCTGCAACCCACTTCATCAGATGCATGAAGTGGAAATCACAGATAGAAATTATATATACACATCCAAGGGTAAGAAACATAACAATGGGGAGGGCAAGTGCTAACAAAGTCAATATAGTTAGGGTAGATTCGGCCTACTCACAACCGTTGATGAGAAGGCGATAATACAAATTAACATGGCTACCCCCCTAAAACTGAAATAGCATCACTTCTTGTTGGTTCAGAGACTACTTGGTAAAGAGATCTATCAGCTATCACACCCAGGAAAATCTGGGACCTATTATTATTAGGATCACTTGTCCTTTAATCTATATCTGGGAAGTTAAGGTTCCCCATAATCACAAAATTAATTTAAAAATATTAAAGAGCTCTCTATCCCATTCACAGAACACTATCCCCTACTAGCCTCTGCAAACTGAACAAAAAAAACCCAAACCCAAAATAAAAAACACACCACACACTCAAAACCTCACTCACTGCCCCTAAGTTTTTTTCTACATATGGGATCATGTGTACTGTCCAGTTTCAGGAATTCAGAGATGAACTTTTATATGACTTGGAGCTAAGAATTAATATAAATCAGAAATCCAACGATATGGTGCTTTTCAGCTGTGATTTGTAAGTGCTTCTATTTTTCTTGCAAGTGCTCCCTAAGACTTGCTTTTGTTAGTGATTCTGCAACTAGTCACATCTGATGCAGTTGCCTTTGCTTTTTTAAACTCAGATTTCATATAGCTTATTCTCTATTGTTGGAAATTCTGGAACATAAGGCTGATAGCTTCCCTGAAACTTTCCCTGAAATTTTTCTCCTCTACTGAAGAAACACCATTTTATAAAGTTCAGCCACAAATGGATAAAGTTCATCTCAGGATGAAGAATTAAAATAATTTCACAGTGTTTTCATTGTCCCCTTGTTCTTCAGCTGTGATAAAATGACATCAGTGCACTTTACTGTTCTGAAGACCTTCGTGCTTGAAGAAGTCTAAACATCTAATCTAATTTTACTCTGTTTAACCTCTAAAGTGGGACAAACAAGGTCTTTTGGGGGGAGAACAAAATACCCAGCTTTGTTGCATTTGCAGATCTTTTCAGTCATTCTAACTCAAATTACTTCTATTTTCTTGGCACCTGTATCTATTCCATGCTGTTGTGCCTTTTGGTGACAACTCTTTGCTTCCAGCAAGGTACAAAGACCTGATTATTTGATATCAGAGGAATGCTGGCATGTGAAGATTGTCACATCTATGCTCTTTGAACACAATCTGTCCCTTCCAGGATCTGCAAACTGAACACTGCATTCCACATAAAGACTTTTTCAAATACCTCTAGGTTCAAAGTTTATTGGTAGACTATACAGGGAATTGAATTAAATCGGGAGGAAAGTAGCTCAGTGATGTTAAGGCATTGATTTTCTATAAAAACACTTATTTTATGAGTACATCAAACACGTGGAACATACTACTAATGAGGTAGATCGGGACTGAGAGCAATGTGAAACCTTTGTCTTCCCAAATAATTATACAAGTGGATATATCTAGAAATGTGATTGTTCCTATGTAGATATGGCATTATCTGGTTAACTTATAGATTGTACTTCTGAAGTGATATGAGAAAATTCATAACAGTAGTAAAACAAGTCAACACACATAGGAAAATACTCTAAATATTAATAATCTGCAATCCTATCTTCACCCATACAAGCCATTTATACACCAATACACTATTGAAAGCAACATTTGGAGGACATCCTAAAAAGAAAGGCATTGCCAAGTACAAACCTATTTGAATACCTCTTTTAAGGAATACCTTAAACATTATGCCACCTGGTAAAAATTAATGGGAGTGAAAAAGGATAAATGGATCAAACAGTTGAGATATGGGTATTGAGAAATTAACCAGACAAGGACGAATTTGACTACTGAATGCTTACTGGTAGGCGCTTCTTTATTCTTCCCATTTCCATCACAAGCCTTTGCTGCAGCTCATTAAGGAGCAAGAACCTGTTGATGAAAAGAGGGGAACGGGTAACACAGAAATTACTTGTCAGAGAATACATCTGCAAAAGCAGGTGTCTATTTTTAGAGGGTGTCAAAAGGCCCAAGGGGGTGTTTAGAACTTACTGTATTTATGAATGATGCTTCAGGCTGTCGCTACACAAGACAGAGATTTGACTGTCAAAGATTATGGTGTTGGGTTATTTTTTTTCTACTCTGTACACCTTATGATAAGGAGGGACTACTCTATGAATATTTTGGTCTAGACCGGAATTGTTACTGTGGATATTTTTAGACTGTTCATGAGGTTTAAGGTCAATGGTTTCAGATTGTGGTTCAAGAACAGAACAATGTGCTAGTTTACAGAGCTATGCCAGGTCACAATCAATAATTTCACTTAAAAATATTATTTTTATTTGGCCTTCTAAATAGGAAGAAAGCCTAGCAACTGCATTTAACTGACTCATTTGTCTGCCTGAGGCGTTTTCTACACAGGAAAACTATTGCAAAATAAGCTAGGGTGTGTATTTAAAAATCTCACTCTGGCACTGGTTTAAGAGCTTGTCAGGGGGCTTAGCTGATGCATGGTATTTGGTGAGCTATCTGTATGCTGTACTAATAGTGTGAGAACAGCTGTGTCTTTCAGTTTGCATCCTAGAAATATGGCAGGGGCTTGGTGCACACTAAGCATGTGGCATTTGGGGAGGGTATCCCATTGGCCTTTGCTTCACTGCTAAACTGTGCATTTTGGGATTTTTCTCATTGTGCTTTGTGGGATGCATAGAGAAAGCCAGGTGGAAGACAATAGAATTCTAGGACTTAGGGGTTACATTAAAAAAAATCCCATGATTCTGCTCCTTTGTTGAATTGCTGTCAGCCAGCATAGACCCAGCACTAGTCCACTCCACTACGCTGGCAATCGTAAATACACAGAGGTGGTTTGGGCTTAATGTGAGCTCTCAGAGCAGGGTGGCTTTGGACAGCACTTGCTGCACTACTGAGCAGATGCTGTGGCTGCAACAGTGGCAGAGACAGGGAGGACAAGGGCGTTGAGGATGACACTAAGCAATTACTACTACAAGATTTGTTTCTGGCAGTACCATGCCATTTTTGAGCTCAGGAAACCAGCATCAACTGGTGGGAAAAGATTGCTCTGAAGATTTGGGATGACAGAAAGGTTGGAGGGTGAAGGCACCTTTTTTGAGCTCTGTTCTGAACTGACCCCTGACTCTGCAGTGGCAGCATACAAACATGTGGGTTGCCATCTGGAAGTTGCCCATCCGTGAATGCTACTGGTCCATAACCAACCAATTTGGAGTAGGGAGATAGACTGTAAGGTACTGGTGCAGTGGCTTATAAAGCTTGGTAACGCTCAGGAGAGAACTGATTTCATTGCATGCCTGTGGTTTTCAAACTGTACTGGGGTAACTGATGGGACCCATGTGCCTATTGTTTGCCTCCCTCACCCCACATCAGGATTTGGAGTGCAAAAACAGAAAGGGGTATATTATGCCATTGCTTTTCGAGACCTGGCTGAGCACTATGGCAGGTTCACACATATAAATGCAGCATGACCAGGAAGAGGCCACGATGCTAGGAACTTTTTTAGTTCAACACTGTAACTCTCTTTACCATAATGATTAAAGGAGACTTTGTCCCCAGGATCACTGTGGTTATCCTGGGAGACCTGGCTTATCCTGTTTCCTTGATTAATGATGCCATTCACAGGCCAGTTGGAGAACCTCCACATTGTGTTTTAAAACCTGTATCAGCAAGTCTCAGAGCTCAGATCTACAGATTTGAGGGCACACTGGAAGCTAAGCTATGAAATCTGAGGGGATAAGGGGGGTTTCAGAGCCTGTGCTCCACACCTACACTACTATTTTTAGCACCATAGTGCAAGCCTCATGAACCTGAGGCTGTAGACATGCATTTTAAAAAGCGGTGGAGATGCACCCTTAGGCAGAAAGTTAAATAGATCTTCCTTCACCTCAGTAGTTTCAGAGTGGCAGTGGAGTGTGTATTTGATCATCTGAAAGGAAAGCAGCACTGCTTTTGGGCTAGGTTGGAAGCTGCATGAAACAATAAAACGTGCCTAAGACCATAGCCGCATGCTGTATTTTGCATGATATTGTGTGATGACGAGAGAAAGTCTTAATGATGGGTGGGAGGCTGAGGTGCAGACTTGCTTTGTGATTTGTGCAGCTAGCATGCCATCCGCTCAGAAAGCTATGGCAAGGATGCCTGTTGGTCTTACGTTCAGTCTCAGGGTGCCAATGTACAGCTCTATGTCCAGCTTTTATCTTGGGGAGCGGGGAATAGATTGTGAGCAGCTCTTTTATGGGTGGCAGAAGTGGCACGTTGTAGCAATCCTTATTTTAATCTTCTGCCTGAGCCTTTGTACTTGCATAAAAATGGATGACCTGTGCAAAATATATGGTCTTCCTGTGTACCAGGCATTGCAGACGCTTTATGAATGAATTTTTAAATGGTTTTTATTATTAAGCAACAGTGTAATATAACAAGAAATAAACCTTTGATTTAAACACCAAAGAAACATAGCATTAAAGTGACAGTGCAGTGGAGGGCAAAAAAACATGTAAAAATCAAGCAGTTGTTTTACATTACCCAGCGGTTAGGGTCGCATTTTTTCTAACATGTATTTCTCATGTCCCCTCTTTGAGTTTCTTCTCTCTGAGATAGGGTGGGCACATGAGGGTTAGAATAGGATTTTGAGGTGGGAAGTATATACTGTTTGGGTTTGCAGTTGTGCCTTGGAGGCTTGGGATGAGTATGGGGCAGGTGGAAATTTTTTCCCAGTTTGGCTTTGCAGTTTTGCTGTGCCTTAGAGATGCTGATGTGGAGTTGAAGCAGTTAGGGGGGTCATCTGGGGATGAGCTGGATGCTCTATGTCCCCTTTTGGCTGCTCTGACTCCAGCTGATGTTACACTGAAATGGGTGACTAGGAGTCAGAGCCTTATTTACAAAGGCAAAGGGCAGACCAGTGAAATACACTGTTAAGCCATTCAGCAAGCTGGTTTCCCCCTAGAAATGCTGTAGGAATGGAAGGAAGGTGTGAGGTATACTGGGTACTATTATCATGCAGCTATCTCCCATAACATGTCTAGACCACAATTAAGCAATTTCTCCCTCTTAGATTCTGCTTTCTCTCTCAGGCAGACATTCTGAAAGTGAAGAGAAGAATTCACTGAATTCTCCAATGATTATTTAAAGCCTGAACTGTTCCCAGTCCTTTTCTATGTAAGCCTTTAAAATCCGATTAATGTTGTACTTCTGGGCCATCCCTGAGGGAAAAGGAAAACAGGTATGAACGCTTCATGGCAGGGGCTTGTGAACAGTTGATGGTCAGGGAGCTGAGATAGAGTGTCCAGGGGAGCTGAACAAATGATAGTGGACAGCATGGTTTGAGGGGAGCAGAAAGGATGAGGCTGGAGACCTGGACAGGCCCTTAGCTCACATCTGCTAAAAATGGCTGTGGTCAGGGGACACCCATAACGCAACACATAACACAAGTTATTACAGCTGCATAGTAGAATAAAAAATTGTAAAGATAGATAATTACATGCCAAGTTTCCCTTGATAGGATCTGCCACCTCAGTCCCAGCCTGGGTTTCTGGCTGGGAATTGGGTTGGCTTCCTACATGGCTGCTCTCAGGGTCCCGAATCCCCAAGAAAACCTGGTTTTCTGAGGAGAGTTCTTTACTGCCCCCTCATATTCCTCCTCCAATGAGCCTTCTTGTGGCTCATTCTTGGGAGGTGGTGTGTGTAGGGTGGGAGAGGATAGAGGGCAGAGATGAAGGCAGGCAGGGGTCCACAGTAATGGTGCAATTGCATGAAATCCTGTCCAGCTTTAAAAAAACAAAACAAAACTACATTTCCAAGATCATGCTGTTTCCTGGCATCCCTGGTTTTAATATAAGTTCTCCTGAGCTGTTTAGTCTTTGTCCAGCACTGGCTGGCATCCTCATTGTGACCCGTCATGGACATCTGACTAGCAACATCTACAAACACACTTTTATTGTGACAGCTTGCCCCAAAAACTTGCTGCATCAGTACTTCTGATGAGATCTAGGGTTTCAGCCCAACTCCCAGCAGCTGCTTGAGGCATGTTGTAAAGTTTGCTGGAATAATACCACAGCAATGTCAATATATTAGAATCCAGAAGTACCTAAAGCCATGCCAGCTTTTAAATAGGGAGGTCTTGACCCCAGGTCAGCTTGATCCCAGAGCAGTGCAGGGTGCACAGGTAGACAGACAGACAGTCATAGATGACAACAAAGTAGCATGGGACAGAAGTTGGAGGACTTCAGAAGCAGTGCTCAGCAGCAAACACAAACGCCAGACCACATTAACTCAGTTCACACTGAACTTAGTATATTTTGAAAGAGGACTCCAGAGTTTGCGATAAACGCAGAGTTAGTGTGCTCTAAGGAACTGTATCATGTGTATGTAGGCATTATCTGATCAGCCAAACCTGACTTTAGTGGCACTGTGGATTAAACCCCTTGGGTAGACAAGCCTATAGCTAAACTGCAGATTCAGAATGTCCACCCCAGGAGTTAATGTGGACTAGCTATTTTGAGATCTGTACAGAAAAGCCCTGAGTTTGGACAGTTTGAAACAATAGCTCCGAGAACATGAACTGAAACATTTAGCTTAATGGGTTATTAACTTTGAAAGCTTTGTTAGCTTGCCCACCCACTGGCCCCCCCACCACAAAAATCAGTTAATTCTGAGAGTAGTCTAATGTAATAATAATAGGGTTTTCAGGACCTGAGTCAAATGTTTTATGAGGGTATAATTAAAGTCCCTTTAATTAAGATTATTTTTAACCGCATTGCATTTTGAGAAGAGGAAATCAATTAGGTGTTTTTATGACTTTTCTTCAAAAGTGTAAACATCTATAAGGTTAACTATTTAATTATATTTCCTGAAAGTACTAAACAATCTGAAAATTAGATTAAGGTTACAATATAAATCACGTTAGTCCACTCCAGGAGTTAATAATAATGCAAATTAAAAATGGTTAACTAAAACAAAAAGAATTTGAGACCAACAATTGGTCAAATCATTACATGAGCACAATCAGTCATCAACTTACACAATTAACACAACACCATTGATTGAATAACTTACTTATTCCTTTTTTTCTGTGAAGTTTGCTTAGCAGCTTATACTTCCTCTTGTAACAATGAGTTAAGATTGGAATCGTTGCGTACTCAGGTGACCTCTAAGGCTATGTCTAAACAAGGATAAAAGACCTGCAGCATGGCCATGACTGGCCTGGTTCAACTGACTTGGGCTCGCAGAACTAAATATTGCTGGTTGCTTAACCAGGCACTGTCTTCTGGCTCAGGTACCATCATTGTAGCAGGTGTCCTCTGGTCAACTTGCTGGTTTGCAATATCTTGGTGTCTACTTTCCTTGAATGGGACAGAGGAGTGTAAACTGTCTGCTGGTCATTTTAAAAATTTTTTTAGGGGGAAACTCAAGCTGTTATTATCCTAAAGGACCTCCCTGGTGGTGATTTGATTGATGCAGGGGATCACAGGCTTTCAACCCCAGCTGCACTGTCCAATCCTGGTTGAATGAGGTCAGTCTGACCTTTGGTCCGTTCTTTGGGCCCTCTTCCTTCTTAGCGTAGTGGTTACTTGTCACATTTACAAGTCCTTGTGTTTTCCCCCAGACAAGACTAACAGCTGATGCTTTCACCAAAATTATCTCAACTCCCCTTATCTGGGTCAACAGTCAGAACTCTTAAATGGCTTGAGCATTAGAGCCTGGTCACTCTCCTGTTCACCTCATATGATCCATTGTCTTTTTACTTACAATTGTTCTGTACACATTTGCACATTTTATGCTTACACTTATGCTCAAGGTGTATAAGACCACATGAGCACAGTAAGAAATTACAGAAATGTCACCCTGTTTGGGAAACCGAAGAACTGTGTGAAAGGTTATCAAAACTCAAAGACGTGTGCTACAAAAGCTACTTGTTAAATCCTATTAACATACATTTATTAAAAAGATGGTAAATTTTAATTTACATTTCTTTAGGCTCTGACCAGTGCCAGTCCAGCAGAAGACTATGTCAGGGAGCCCTCACTGCCACCAAATGATCATAGCAATGAGAGGTGTCAGCAATTACCTCCATAAAGAGTCCTCTGCTCACTTGGCTGTGGGGCTCAGACTCTTTGCTCCAGGACTGAGTGCAATATGCTACAAGTGAGGAGAAGAGAAGACCCTAGCTTGCCCAAAGAGAAAGAGTGGTGTTTGGGGGCCCTCCCAAGACCCAGAGATAACTTTTGTGTGATTTGTCCTTGCCGCTATAACTACAAGCCAGGGAGAAAGGAAGGAGTCTAAGAGGAGTTTCTGGGGCACCAAGTGGAAGAGTTCTGGAAAAGACTGGGCAGTGCGAGGCAGAGAGGATGGCAGAAGCGTATAAGCACTAGAAAGGGGATGCTCAGAGAGCAGGTACAGAAAGAGCTTTAAGAGATTGGTTTCTAAGCAGTGAGTGCAGGGAACTGGACTCCAGAAACCTCACAAATTCTACAGGGCTGGACTTAAAGTCCTGCTGAGTTCCTGAGCTGCACAAGTGTGTGAGGATCCAACCCTACACAGTTTCAGAGTAGGGAAGAGAAGCAGGGCATGGCCATTCAGTGGAGCAATCTGTCACAAACGTTGTGAAATTATTAGTGGGACCATGGTAATTTGGAAGGAAAGATGGAATATGTGATTGTGAAGGGCAGGGAAGTGGCCCACACGACACTGTCCATTAAGAGGCACTCTACACTGCAAAAAAAAGTTTGAAAATCCTGAGCTAGTTTAAGTAACTCTCTTTATTTTTTGATCTTAGGCAGCACATGACAATCCTGAAGTCCAAGAAACCTTGGTTTGGAAGTAAGTTAGTTCACTAAGGCCCAATTGCAGCACGGTAAGCTACATAATTTATGGCTCTCAGTAGTTCAGAAGGTAGTCTTCCTCAACTAAGCAGTCAAGGAATCATCTTGCTTTTCTCTAGTCCTTCCAATCTCATCATGTTAGGCAGAAAATGGACTCACTATGGCTTCTGCAGAAGTGTCTCTGTTCCCCTAAATTTGCGTTTAGGAAACTGAGGTTGTTGCATAAGCAACTGGCTTTAGTGGTGGCTAATGCTTTACATAACAGTATGTCAGTGTTACTTAACCTTTTCTGTTTTCCCCTTGTTCTCACGAACAAGGACATTTAACAAACTGTTTCTCGAGATCAATGATTTATTTTTATGCAGTGCAAATAGAAAGCTTGGTCAGGAAGAAATTCCCATGGGGTATAATGAAGCCACTTTCAAAGCAGCTGGCCTAGCTATTCCCAGATAAATTAACATAACAGATTTATTCATCTGTGAGATAATTGTTATATCATTAGCTGCTTCTTTCCCCATGGTTTGCTCTTTTTAAATTTGTGACTTATGGTGTGCTTCCTTTGTAAATGCCCTGAAGAAAGACATCAGAGCCAAACTGTGATGTGACTGCACATAGAGTTAATTTAAAATAAAAGAGTCAACATAATTGAGGCCTGGTCTACACTAGACGCTTTTGGCGACCATAGTCAGTTTTTTTTGACAAAATAGTTCTGATATACATACTGCAGTCATCCCCCCAACAATCGACAAATCTGCCCAATTTTTCGACAAAATAAAACCACTTGGACGAGAGGCGTAGAGCTTTTTTCCCACAACTTAAATTGACAAAGCATCCATGTAGACATTACAGTTGATTGTATCATAGTAAACGGCCTCCAAAAGTGTCCCACAATGCCCATCCTGACTGCTCTCATCATTAGTTTGAACTCCACTCCTCTGCAGCCACCTTTAGAATCCTGGGAATTTTTGAAATTCCATTTCATGCTTGGTTGGTGTGGAGCACTCACATCTCAACTTCCCAACTGACCATGGCAGCACCATGCACCAAATGCTCTCCTGCTTGGAGTACACTGGAGATTCTGGATCTCATCGTCACTTGGGGAGATTCAGCCATGCAGTCCCAGCTCTTCTCCAGTTGAAGGAACTTTGATACCTATGGCCAGATTTCTCAACGGGACATGCTGCAGTGCTGAGCGAAAATCAAGGAACTATCACAGGTTTACCAAAAGACCTGGGAAACAAACAGTCGCTCTGGTGCACAGCTAAACACCTGCTGCTTCTACAAGAAGCTAGAAGTCATCCTCAGTGGTCACCCCATCCCTAGACTTGACCTGGACAAAAACGTGATAAGGAGGTGGAGTGGGATGAGGAACTGGAGCCAAGGAACGAATCATTTGGTGACATGAAGAGTCAGGATCTCTTTGTAACCCAGCCCTGTGGTGTTGGTATGCAGGAGTTGGGAGCTTTGGTAAGTGTTTTTCAGAGCAGATGCTGCTTCTTTACAGGAGACACAGGGGTCCTTTGATGTGCTAAATGATAGAGGTAATTGAAGGGATAGAAATGCACAAGAATAGCTGTGTTTCTATATGCTTCCCATTTCCTTGTGCAGCTAGGCCGCGCAGCTGAGAAGCATGTTAATGCATGCTGAGATTTCACAGGATCCTCCAGTGAAATCTCTAGGAAATCTTCCTAAAGGTACTTGTCAATCCTCTGCCTCAGATTACTTGACAGAATGGCTTTGTTTCTTTCCCCTGTTGTAGGACACTTTCCCACGCCAATTGGCAATCACTTTTGCAAGGACCAAAGTGACACACAGGCAAGCAGCATATGGACCCAGTTTGAAGCTGCTCACATGCAGGTGATGCATCCTAGCATCCCTGTTTATTCTCAGGAGTAAGGTATGGGCTTCTATGACCCCCACCTGTGGAAAATGGTGGCACAATTTTGAATTTTTTAACCTACATTTATGCCCCAAACAACTACTCACCAAGAACCTCTACCGCAGTGTGATGCCTTCTCCCCCCACCAAAACTCACCATGCCCAGGCTGATCATGGAACTGTGCTCTTCTCAGGGGACAGTGAGAAACGGGTGTGTAACAATAATGCTTCTGTTCATTGTTTCTTGTGCTTCTACATGTGACTTTCACAGTTAAACCTCCCACACCAGCTGAGAAGGAAGTGACCTTGGAGAAGCACAGAGGAAATATTCCAAGAACTCCTCCAGTCCTCTGAGGCAGCAAAAAGAGGGGGGAAAAAAGGCATGGAGACAATCTGTGTCCTAAAGTCAGAAAACTGATATACAGGAAAGGAGAGTAACCTATGACCGGATGATGGCAGGTTGCGAGTGAATGATCAAGGCCTGGAGGAGCAGCCAGGGCTGTTAAAGCCAATAGTGACACTGCAGACAGAGTTAATGCATGCTCGCCTCCCCTTGCAGCCAATACAGAATTGCTTTCCATGCAGTCCCCTACTCCCCACACACACTCCTACCAAACTCCCAGCCTGTCTTGTTACCCCGTTCACTCCACCTTCAGAGAGCTGTGAGAGTGATAACTGGACTTACACCCAGTAGTGATAGCTCTCCCTGACCTTACAGCTTTATCCCCTCCATGCTGGTGTTTTGTTTGTGTTGTAATCTGTTTTGTTTAATAAAGACAAGCTGTGAGAACAATAAGCACTCTTTATTTCTGAGTTGCATACAATACTTTTACCTGACACTGTTACACAACTCACGCTGAATAGCAGCCATAGCATGGCACAGCGCTGTTCACAAAAGAACTTTATTGGTTCTCATTCTCAAAATGGGCCCTCAATGCCTCCTTGATCTTAATGGCGCCCTGGTTGTGCCTGTCTAATACCTCTAGCATCTGGCTGTTCATATTCAGATGGAAGGTGAGCTGCTTTTGCGCTGCACCCCGAAGCAAACTTTTCACCCTTAGTTTCACATAAATTATGGAGCATGTCATACTGGCTGGATTGGAAGGAGGCATTTATTATATTTTTTAACATCAATACATCAGAATCACAGTAATTCATGTGGTATATGCCATGTCACGTACCGTTATAAAGGCCATCATGTGCTAAGTAAGATGATAATGCTTATGTTCATGTGTTATGTGTGTAATGGAAGTTATGGATGTGTTTGTATCTATATTTCAGTTTGTACTTGATTCTGGGCGACACCCCAGACAGGATGGCTGCAGCACTTGCCTGCTTAATGGCCCATTAAAAAATTCACAGGTACAAGAGGCCGAGGGGGAGAAGCCAGGGATATACCTGATGAGTCACCATGACTTACTCATGTGACTCTGGACTCCATCTTATTCCTGTAAATTTCCACAAGCAGCATGGCAAAGGCCAAAGGACTTAAAAGACAGCTGCCCCACATCCATTTTGTCTTCAAGACTTCAGTCTTCTGTCTTCAGTCCTCACCCTTCAGCCTACCTCTGGATCAACTCATCTATAGCTGAATTGAACTTAAGCTGTGAACAAAGAAAGGACTGAGACTCATCCAGGTACTGGATGTACACCAGAGGGACTATACAAGCCTGCAAACTCCACAATTCTACTAGAAACCTAATATATATGGACTTTCAAATCAATTTGTATGTGTCTGATTGCTTTAATCCTTTAACACTTCTCTTATAATTTCTTTCTTTCTTTTTATAATAAACCTTTAGTTTTAGTTACTAAAGGATTGGCTGGCAGCATGGTATTTTGGGTAAGATCCAAACTTACATTGATCTTGTACTGCGGCTGACCCTTTGGGGTCAGGAGAAACCCTTTTGGTAAAGAGCATAGAGTTTTAAAGAACTGATCACTTTATTGACGTAGTGGCTGATTGGGAGATGGAGACTGAAATGTTGTAAAGGGGATGGGTATATTTGTATTTTGGATTCTTGATAACCACGGTGGGGAATCAGAAGCACTGTTTGTGGCTGGATGGGAAGTCTGACTTAAGGGTCACCCACCAGTGCTGGGAGAATCTGCTCTCCTTTTACAGCCTGCCCTGACTTTGGCATTTTCAGGTGGCTAACCTAAGCATGGACTGTTCACACTCAACACTGCAACATCTACATTCCTTTGTGGATCCTACCCTGTGCGGCTGCAAACTTTCTGGAGCTGGGCGTGGTGATGCTGTTGGATGGGCCAGGATCATCCAGAAACTGGGCATGCTCAATAGCTATTTGAAGCTGCTTGGGTAACTTCCACTGTGGGCAAGCACAATGAGGCAGGATACATTCAGTCACTCTCTGAGAAGGAACAACCAATAGGAGCTCAATGGAAGGGAGAGTTTTTAAATAGGGAGTGGCACCCAGTCTGTAGACGTGGTTATGGAACAGTGTAAGGGCCTGAGTGGTCTGTTACAGGGATTGTGTTGCAAATAATTTGCCAATTTTTTGGATTTAGACTTCAGGCTCTGTCATCCCACTAGAAAAGAAGACAAGAATTTTTGCATTCTGTTCATGTTCCATAACGAAACAGAAGTGATGAACTAAGATGGAGATCCCATCTCTTTCCACCAATAAAGAGAAGAGCAGTACTCTTGCTGTTTTCATACAGCATGCTGCATTGGTGAGTGGATCATTATGTAAATATAGGTGCAGGTCTTAACTAACATGGGTACAGAAAAGGGCAACTAAACTGATGGGGGGTATGGACAAGCTTCCATATGAGGAGAGATAAATAAGATAAGACTGGGACTTTTCCGCTTGGAAAAGCACGACAAACAGGGGAACGATAGAGGACTTTAAAATCATGACTGGCATGGAGAAACAAATAAGGAAGTGTTATTTACTCCTTATAACACAAAAATTAGGGGTCACCAAATGAATTAATCATCAGCAGGTTTTAAATTAACAGAAGGAAGTACTTTTTCACACGACATACAGTCAACAGTGGAACTCCTTGTCAGAGGATGTTATGAAGGCCAAAACTGTAATGGGATTCAAAAGAGAACTAGATTGAATGCAATCAGTAATTTGATGGTGTTTGTTTGCATGGCACACAGCAGGTTAGGTGACTTGAATTCTTATTCTGATTGGGAGCGCATTATATAATGTCCAACCAACCACGATATGTTCCGAACGCTGTCAGCAAGAGTGGAGGTCTGTGCAGGATCTGTCCTTTCAGATACAGATGGCAGGCGCTCAGGAAACAGGAAAAATTCCAAAAAATGCAGTCAGAAATACAAGGAATGACAGGACGGAAATGAATGCATGAGACATTGAGCCACACCCATGATGCAATGCAATCCTTTCTGCCTTCCTACAACTCCTGGCAGCACAAGGTGGCAAGTTGCACACTGGGATAGATGCCACCAGTGATAGAACTGCAATGCAAGAAAACCAAGTATGGATGTGCTTTGGCAACACAATGGGTGCTGTGTGGATGCTAATGCTTCAAAATTTTTCATTCTAAATCAGAACTAAGACAAAATTTACCATTAAATGAAATTTTCAAAGTATTGTTTCAGAAATGAAATTTCAAAACAAAAAGTAATTTTGTATCAAATGAACACGCATACCAAAATTCTTCATTCAGAATTTGTCAAAATAGGGTTTTTCGATATTGTGAGAACATTTTCCCCCAGTTTTCTTCTGAAATTCTGGCAAAATTGATGCAGTTCCATTAGAACTGTCTATTCCAAAGGAATATGGTTCCATCAAAGTTTTCCTGATAATTTTTTTAAGTACCATGACTAGCTAATATAAATTAGTCTATGTTATTCTGAGATTAGGTTCACTAAGGCTTGAGAATCAGGAAGTCATCCACTCTTATTTTAATATGCACTCACTTATATCCTTTTTCCTCTGCTACTTTTAGAAATGATCACTTTTGTGACCAAAAACATAGTATGTCAGCTTAATTCTTCAGTTTTTAAACAGAACTGGAATGAAAGCTGCTTTCTCTTTGTGTAACCCTTCTGCCAGAGTGAGCAACAGCAAGGGCCGAGTTCTATATCTAGGGGTCCCTGTCAATGATACAACACCAAACTGGCTTGAGCCCCCACCCAATCACCTGGGAAATCACACACTATCCCCCGGGTGCCCCAAAGGGCAATACTTGCCCTCTCACAAGCATAGAGTCTCAGTGTAGAAAGTAAACCCTTTAATAACAGACGAGAGATAACATGGCACTGGTTTGGGAAACAGTGCAAACAGAATTCATGAACTCAATGAGCCAAACCCATCCCAGAGTATGGGCGTGTCCTTTGCCTCTCCCTTCTTTCCTTCCCCTATACTGACCATCATAGTTGCAATGATCAGTTGGGGATCAGCCTGCCCCTGGCTGCAAAGTCCCACTGGCCACACGCTTGACCAGGCATCCTCCGTTGCTGCCTCCTACTGTCTACGGGTCTTGCCAAGTCCCCGACTGCTGATTATACCTGGCTCCTGCTGACTGCAACTGGCTCCTGCCGACCACTGGCCTCACCAGGCTGGCACAGACCGTGCCCAGCTCCTGCTGATGCCGAATGCACCGGGCTCCCGCTAATCACATCTGTCTGGCGCTGACTGCACCAGGCTCCCGCTGACCATTGGTGCCAAATGCATGGACTCCCACTAATCACATCTGGCTTGCACTGAATGCACTGGGCTCCTGCTGATCACTGGCACTGACCACACCTGGTTCCCACCGATCACTGGTGCCAGCCACACCGGGCTCCCGTTGACAACTGCTGACTCAGCTTTGTCAGTTGTCAGGCAAGATTTCCCAGGTCCTCTAGTGAGTCAGCTCTTAGTGACTTTCAGCTCATGGGTAAACCTTCTGCTGACACTGAAGCGATGTCCCTGCTTTCAAGAAACAAAAGACTCCAAGAGGAGTCATTAATTCTACCTTTTAACAATGGAAGGAGATCATCACTCCATGCCTGGGAGCAGCCCTTTCCCAGGGCTGGTGCAATCCCAGTAGGAGATTCCTCATATCTCCCCCACCCTTTACAACGCTGAAACATCTGTCCGCCACCTTTGTGGCACTCTATTTTAGAGTAAAGTATTTTATCGTAACAGGCTAAGCACAGTTTTGCTGACATTTGTTGATACAATTGAAGGACCCCAGGAGTTAACACAAAAGTGGTTTGTAGCCCCAAAACAGTCAGACTAACCATTTCCCATTACGCTCAGCACCTTGGTGTGCTTATCCATATACAGTGACATTATGCTAAATACTTAATTGTACTCATGCAAATACAAAGGCCCTGCAAAGCCAGGAGGGGGGCTGCTGAGGCTGGGCCTACGGCCGCGCCACCTGCTAGAGCCCAGCAGGGTGCACCGTCCGAGGAAGCCGTGGCGGCAGATGTGGGCTGTACCATAGCCCTCCTGGAGTCCCTCCTGGAGGAGTCCCCGTCTGGAACCCACCCAGCCCTACTGCCATCCAACCCCCCCTCCAGTGCCGGGGAAGATCTCGGGGCAGCGGGAGGAGACTTCTACTCCTTAATGGAGAAGATTGACACCCTAGGGTTGACCCCAGCCTGCCGGAGGAGGACGACCCAGCCCCTCGCGAGGAGGGCTTAGAGTAGGGCAATTTTGAGTGGCCTCTCCCCTCCCCCTCATCCTCAGCTGCCACCCCTGCTCCCACCACCGTGACCCCCCTCGACCCTTCCACCCACTACACGGGAGAAGGGGGACCCACCATCACTGCCCCAGCCACTGAAGAGTCGGCCGAGGCCGAATGGCTGAGCCCCAAGCAACCCTTCTTGAGGGCCAGCCCCTTCCTATCCTCCCCAACGATGCTTGCCCGGCTGTCCCCTCATGAGGGCCTGGAGCCACGGGCACTGCAACCCCACAGAACACCACCATGGAGACCACATGCCCCATGCCCGCCTCCTTAGCTCCTGTCCCAGCGAATAGGCTATGCACCCTGCCTGCCCGGCCACTGTGGCTATGGGACCCATCTCCAATTCTAACCTTGACCCCTCTCCCGCTCCTTGCCCTGACCCCTCCTCTATCTCTACCCCAATTCCTACCTCCTACCTTTCCTCAACCCGCATACCTCTCCGCACACCTTCTTCTTTCCCCCCCCCCCCCCCGCCCGTCCATCTGCCATCTCTGGTGTTGTCTCTTTCCCCCTGAAGAGCTCCCAGGAGGCGGCCTTTGTGTTCAGCACTCCTAGCTCACTTGGGGCTGCTGTCTTCCCTCCGCCGCCGCCACCACCACCCTTAACCCCCATCCCAGTGGTCCACAAGGCAGCTGCGGAGGCTGAGCCGGAGAATGAACTCCGAGGCACTGCGTGAAGAGATCCATGTCTTTCTCCGGGACACACGTGTTGCCCGGAACTGAGTAAGGCTCGCTCTGCAGCGCTGCGGGGAATTCCACCGCATCCTCCGGGCCGTGAGGGCCACCATGAAGGAGGGGAAGGGGAGCGGGCAGCAGGATGCAACGGCCTACCAGTGAGCCCGCAGCTTCCGTGACACCCTCATGGCCTACGGCACCGGCCATGGACTGCTGCGGAGCCTGACGAAGGCCTGCCCGTGAGGATCTCCCTGAGCCCTCCTTGTAATGCCTGTCACCATCATCACCTTAAATACAAGGGGCTGCAGGATGGGTCTCCGCAGGAACCAGGTGCTCTCCTTCCTTCGGGAGGGGGGTAATCTATAGTGTTCCTGCAGGAGACCCATACGGACCCAGCCACCGAGGCCAGCTGGCGGCTGGAGTGGGGAGACGGGGTGCACCTTAGTCATCTCTCCGTCCATGCGGGCGGAGTGGCCACCCTGTTCTCTTATGTCCTGCAGCTCGAGGTCATGCCAGGACGCCTGCTGCACCTTCGGGTCCACGTGAAGGGACTGGCACCGAGCCTCGTCAACATCTTCGACACGACCGTGGGTCTGGAACGGGTGCATTTCTTCCAGAACGTGGCCGCCTTCCTCGGCACTTTAGATCCCGACGAATGCCTGGTCCTGGGCGGGGATTTCAACACCAACCTCGAGAAGCGAGACCACATGGGAACCGAGCAGTGCCAGGCCGCCACGGACTGGGGAATTATCGACCATCATTCCCTGGTGGACGTCTGGCGCGACCACCATCCAGATGATGTCGTCACCTTCACCTATGTCCGGGTGGGGGAAGATGGGTCGCGCCACTCCCGGTTGGACCTCATCTACATCTCTCATCACCATCTTGCGCGGGCCCACTCCTCCAGCGTCCGGCTGGCCCTGTTCTCGGATCACCACATGGTGACCGTGACGGCCTTTCTCACTGCAGAGAGGCCAGGGCCGGCCTACTGGCATTTTAACAACAGCCTGCTGGAGGATGTGGGCTTTGTGACGTCCTTCCAGGAGTTCTGGCTGGCCTGGCGGGGGCAGAGAGGCGCCTTTCCCTTGGCGCGGAACTTGTGGGATGTGGGGAAGGTGCGCACTTGGCTCTTCTACCGTGACTACACTCGGGGGGGGGGCAGCCGGCGGCGGGATGCAGGGATAGAGCAGCTGGAGTGGGAGGTTTTAGATCTGGAGAGGCATCTAGCCACTAGCCCCGAGGATCCGTCCCTCTGCGGAGCGTGCGGGAGAAGCGGGAGGAGCTCTGGGCCCTCAAAGACCTCCGGGCTCGGGGTGCCTTCGTCCAATCCCGCATCCATCTCCTTCGGGAGGTGGTTCACGGCTCCCACTTCTTCCACGCCCTGGAGAAAATGAGGGGGGCCCAGAAGCATGTCATCTGCCTCCTGGCTGCCGACGGCACACCCGTCACGGATCCAGTGGAGATGCGTGGAAGGGTCAGGACCTTCTACACCAACCTTTTCTCCCCAGATCCGACTGACGTCGCCGCCTGCAGGATGCTCTGAAACGAACTTCCCACGGTCAGCGCGGGTGACCGAGGCCGGTTGGAGCTACCTCTCACTCTGGCCGAGTTCTCGGAAGCCCTCCGCCTCATGCCCACCAATAAATCCCCGGGCATGGACGGGCTGACCGTGGAGTTCTACCGCGTGTTTTGGGACGTCCTTGGCCCGGACCTCATCACTGTCTGGGCCGAGTCCGAGGCCAGCGGAGCTCTCCCCCTGTCCTGCAGGAGGGCTGTGCTCGCCCTACTACCGAAAAAGGAGAACCTCCGCAACCTTCAGAACTGGCGTCCCATCTCGCTCCTCATCACGGACTATAAAATTGTGGCCAAGGCCATCTCACTGCGGTTGGGGTCCGTGCTGCAGGACGTGGTCCATCCCAACGAGACCTACACCGTCCTGGGCCGTAGCATCTTTAACAACTTGTATCTGGTCCAGGACCTCCTAGAACTCGGGTGTAGGGATGGTCTGTCATTTTTCCTCCTGTCCCTGGACCAGGAGAAGGCATTCGACAGGATGGACCACGGGTATCTCCTGGGCACCCTGCTGGCGTTCGGCTTCGGACCCCGTTTCGTGGGTTTACTACAGGTGCTGTACACTTCTGCAGAGTGCCTGGTCAAGCTCAACTGGGCCCTGACCGAACCGGTCAGCTTCGGGCAAGGAGTACGTCAGGGCTGTTCGCTGTCAGGCCTGCTGTATGCTCTGGCCATGGAGCCCTTCCTCTGTCTCCTCCGCCGGAGGTTGACGGGGTTGGTGCTCCGTGAGCCAGAGCTGAGGCTGGTCCTGTCAGCGTACGCTGACGACGTGCTCCTTGTGGTTCAGGACCCGGGCGACCTGGTGCAGCTGAAGGCCTGCCTGGCTGTCTACTCGGCAGCGTCCTCCGCCCAGGTCAACTGGGCCAAGAGCTCTGGCCTGACGGTAGGGGCCGGGTGGCTGGTGAGCTCCCTCCCACCTGCGCGTCAAGCCATCCGGTGGAGCACGGGTCCGCTGCTCTATCTGGGCATTTACTTTGCCGCCACCCACCCCTCCCCAGCAAAGAACTGGCAGTATTTGGAGGGCAGGGTGTCTAAGCGGCTGCGGAGATGGACAGGATTGCTCCTGTGCCTCTCCCTCCGGGGGAGGGCACTGGTGTTCAACCAGCTCTGGCACCGGCTCAACATCCTGGTCCCGACCCCGAGTTTCCTGGCCTACCTCCAGAAGACTGTTCTGGAGTTCTTTTGGCCAGGACTGCACTGGGTCTCTGCAAGGATTCTGAGTCTCCCTCTGGAGGCAGGCGGGCAGGGCCTGTGCTGCATCTGCAGCCAGGTCCATACCTTCCACCTCCAGGCCCTGCAGAGAGTCCTCTATGGTGCAGGTAGTATGGCGTGGAGCCACTTTGCGCACGTCTTCCTCCGCCACTTCCGAGGGCTCCGATACGACCGGCAGCTCTTTTTTTTCCACCCGAGAGGTCTTCCGCGAAACCTCTCTGAGCTGCCGGTTTTCTACCAGGACCTCCTCTGGACCTGGAGGCTCGTCTCGGCCTCCAGGCCCCTTGCGGTTACCGAAGTGGAGGATCTCCTTGCGGAGCCCCTGCTACACAATCCTCAGCTGAGTGTGCTGGTGGTGGAGACCCCCTCGGTGCAACAAAGGATGGTCCTGGCAGGAGTCACCTGGGTCAGAGGCCTCCTGGACTACACCTGGGGGGACTGGATGGACCCTCATGCACTGGCTTGGCGTATGGGGATTCTCACCCTCCCAATCCTCTGACGCATACTCCAGGAGGTGAAGGCAGCCTTACCTCCTACGGCTTTGATGTACCTCGGGCGAGTCTTGCAAGATGGTGCTCCCCGCCCCCCCCCTCAGCCCCAGCTCTCCGGTGCTTATCATCGGTCCTTGGCTCTGCAAACCCCCTCGGCCCCCCCCCATCCTCACGCCCCAAGCTGGCTGCTTGATTTGCAGCCGGTCCCCTTCCAGACCGCGCCAAGGAACCATCTGTACGTGCTCGTGCTCCATTCCCTTCACCTCCTCACCCTCGTGTCCCGCCCGGACACCAAGTGGTGGGACCTGTTACCACCCCCGGAGTGTGAGGATCCCCGGTGGGCTGCCTGTATTCCACCCTAACCCCATGGCCCGCCGGGGACATCAGTTGGCGGCTCCTTCACGGAGCCGTGAGCACAGGCGTGTACTTGGCGCGGTTCACCTCACACCCTGACACCTGCCCCTACTGCGGTGCGAGGGATACCCTGGTGCACGTGTACCTGGAGTGCGCCAGGATGCAGCCCCTTTTCCGGTTCCTCTGGAACCTCTTGCTGATGTTCTGGCTGCACTTTTCCCGTCACTTGTTAATCTAGTCACACCCCATCCATGGCCCCACGAAGTCACAGGACCTCCTCGTCAACCTCCTCCTAGCCCTGGCCAAACTAGCCATCTATAAGACCAGGGACAGGAGGTTGGCAGAGGGGGCTCTCTGCGACTGTGGGACCTATTTCCGTTCCCTTGTCAACTCACGTCTCCGGGCAGAGTTCCTCTTGGCAGCGTCCGCTGGCTCCCTGGACACCTTCGAGGAGCAGTGGGCGCTGTCCGGGGTTCTCTGCTCGGTGTCCCCTTCTGGTTTCCTGCGTTTGACCCTGTGACCTTCACACCCTTTCCTGTTTTTCATTTGTTGTCCCCCATAATCAGTTGGACCCAGGTCCAGTGGCTCCGCCCCTAGGCTGGGAGCCTTTAGCAGTGGGTGGGCTTGCGCGCGCCCACCCACCTACTCCCGGATTGAAATTGGAGAACTTTCCCAGTGCCTTCTGCCCTTGTTATAAAATTTCAGGAGTTGGTAACGTTGCTTATTTGTTTATTGTACTTCATTCCTTACTCTGATTTATATCCTTTTTTTTTTAAATAATGAATGGCACAGCATTATCGGCTGCACTGTAGATGTACCAGAGTTTCTATAGAAATAATGAAAAGCTGCTATCTACTGAAATCTGTGACCCAACATATAACTCATTTGTAGGTATATATAATTGTTCATTACTTATTTATGACAATTTTCTTTTTTTTCTGTGCAGAATTCATGGTTTTTTGTGAATGTACTTGTTATTCAAAATTATTTGCTGCTTAATTTGTCTGCATCTTACATCTAGTTGCTCATCACCATGGCACCGAAGAAGCTATTTGCACATATAAATCTTGGTCTATAGCTTGATCATGAGCAACCCATTGTAGGCTTTATGTATTTCGTAATTCTAGGTGTTTTAACTGATTGCAGTACATTCCTATTCTATTACTGGATGTATCTAAGTCTTAGAATCATATTTCCACTGCTAATATTTGCATACATGAACAGGGGAATTAATTCTGTAAATATTTGGCAGTATGTGTCTAATATTTACAGTTTAAATGCATATTCCTTCCATTAAACTCATTTGGTAAACATTTTCAGAAAACAAACAAAAAAGGTGCAAATGCAGTAAAAGCAAATTCATGTAAAAATTCAAAAGTTAAAGAAAATAATTGCACTACTGGTGCAGCTGTGCTCATAAATAGTTGTCTTAAAAGGTATAGCTTGACTGTCTGACATTCTTTTTATAACATGGAAAGACTAACTTTACATTTTGATTGTCACTTCAATGTTTAATCTTTGATTTGAAGTGCAAATCTAAAAGGCTGCATAAATTGGCAATGATGTTCACACTACCAATGAGGTACAAAATTGAAAAGATTTCTTCTAAAGTTGGGAATACTTGATTGAAAAAGGCCTATTAAGTTGTCAAGCTCCCTCCCTACAAAATCTACTGAGTCACATGGTAGTCAGTAGTTAGCACTGAGGACTGGAAACGCATGCTGGATAATAATTTTGCAGAGCCAGCCATGACAAACAAAGCCAATGAGAAGCTCTCTGTTGACAGACTACTACCGTTAAGTTAAAACAAAAAACAAAAACAAACACCAAACACACACAATATTATGTGCCATAGAGTGTTCACTTCAGCTATACTGAATATATTTGTATACATCAAAAGTCATGTAGTTATTTTAACAGGTTTGTTACAAAGCAGAAAGATTTATAATCTCACCAGGGAAAGGAATCTGGCACTGTCTATCTATCTACAGTGCACAAGAAGAGAGTGTCTGTAAGTGTTGATATAGAAACTATACTCTAGCAATTAAAATTCTGTTAAATAACCTTTAAACAAAAGTATTAAGTTGTTGAAATAGTGGTGAAAATCCTTGGATGTAGATAAATATTTTTGTATTAAATCTACTACTTTTTTACTTATGAATTACATGGTGTTCTGTCTTTGAAGGTGACTGAAGTCTAGCACTAAAGCAAAATTTCCTATCCCATGGTTTCCCTGTCATAGTTTCTGAAGAGAAATGATTGCTTGTATGTGTTTCAGCTAAAACATAGGGTGGCATGCAGCAAAGGGACAAACAACTACTGTGGCAAATTATGAATGGATAGCTCAGTGACTATTCATTGGCAATTTCTGCAAAGGAAAAGACTAAGTGACCAAAGGAAGAAGAATATCTTCCTTCTCTGAAATGTGGTCCTTGGTGGGTCAGGATTGAGGCACAAACAAGAAAGATATTTGTACTATTCTTGTCCTATGAATAAAGAAAAGACTTGTTTCTAAGATTGTCAATCCGGGACCTTGAAATTGTTTTTTTCCTGGAAGTTATATTGGGATACTTAATCTGTGATAGAAGGTCATTGATTCCTTCACATACAATTAAGCATGGATACCAACCCTGATGGGCTGGTATCTCATCCATGCTAAGCCCATGAAGAGCAATCCTAATGAGAAAAAAAATAAGGAAAGCAGAAGAATGACATTGCTACTGGCTACAAACTAGTGGACCTAGTCCTTTAGCTCAGGTGATAGAAGCTCATGCTTTTGGATCCAGAATTCAGCCCCTGCAGATGACAAGCCATCCAGGGTCTTCGTTACACTTGAAGGCAAATGGAGGGGAGGCTCTTGTGTATATACAGCGTGACAGGGCTGCTGCAGCCATCCATGTGGCAAAGTAACAGCCCCACCAACACATGCACAGGTTTTCACTGGAGATCCAGTGTTCTCACAATCCACCAGTCCGACCAGACACTACTCAAGAACATTTAAAGTGTCCCAAATTGCCGGTGCTTGCTTTTTCCCCTATTCTCAAGTCAAGAGCCAGGGCTCCTGGGAGTTATGGTTGCTATTGCTACATGATGGCAGGTGTCATTTTCCCCAGAGCATTGAGGAAAAGTGAAGGGAATTATAGTGAATGCAACTGAGCTGGCACTGGTTCTGGGGAAGTGGGTTTAAAGCCCGCCCGTATCGTCTCCTTCACAACTTATTGCTCCAGAGTTTTTTTTTTTTTAAAGCTTCCTTTCCCTTTTAATTCACAACATTCGCCAGAGACTCTGAGTGTGCAATGCCTTGTGGCCAGAATACTGAAAGATCACCTGAAGTTCTGGGATGAGAATCAGGGTCTACTACTTAGGCATGATGGAGCTGTCCATGGCAGGGGAAAAGATGACAGAGCTTTTTTTTTGGAGCTTCTGCAACAAGGTTGTGCAACAAACTCCTGGATGATCTGAAAACTGCTTCAGACATCCTCATTTTGTGTTCCTAGTCTCAAGTACACTTCTTAGACTTGCCTTCACTAAGCAACACACAGAGCATGCCAGGCATAAAACAAACACAGCCAATACAGTAAATTAACTTCACATTCATTTCTCATTGGGGAGTAAAGGAAGAAATCAAATCATACATGACAAATGATAGCCATGTTGCTTGGTGCAAATATCCAATATAGCAGGTTTTTCCTCATTTTCTTCCTCGTTCTAAGATGTTGACATACTCCTAAGGACAGCTCCATACTCCTCATGACAACTCTTTTAATGTTGCATCTGACGAAATAAATTTGTTAGTCTTTCAGGTGCCATTTTTTTGCATTTCCAGAATTATCTGTTATTACTATAAAGTCTCCAATTTTACTCCTTTCTCCCCAGTTCTCAAATATTGATATGAAATCCTCTCAGATTATGCTTTTTATTATTAATGAAAATATCTCAGCCCCACAGGTCCCTTCTCCATGGAGAAGTATGGGGAGGAATGCACTTAAAGTCTTTGAGCGTTAGCTCTTACACTACAGATCATTTGTGTTTAAAGAACAAGATTAAACATCTTTTTGTTTGAGCCCATCATTTGTATTACACAAGGTTTTTAGTCACCTAGGTTTCCAGGGCAAATGTTTGCTACCACATTGTAACAGGGGACAGATAAGTGAAAACAACGCATGCAGCATCGCACCAGTTTTTCATAAATATATAAAAATGTGTATAGTGTTTATCTCCACTTTGAACTACACTAGCATACTAGTCAGCTGGTCTGGCTTCCAGCTGTGAGTATGTCAGCTCTCAGCTGATGCCTAGGCCTTGGCCAGAACTGGTTTACTGGCACCCCAATGTGGTTCAAGTTTAGCAGCATCTCCTATTTGGGAAAGAAACTTTAAATTGACTTTTATCCACTGAATTTTAGAAGTTGCAGGAGCGTGATCACACCGTGTTTCTTGTGCCAAGCTCATGTCCCCACACGTCATGCTTGGCTCAACATTCAAAGCAGTGCACCATAGATAGCGATCCTACAGTGGAATTAGCCGCAGAGACTTTTGGGAACCTTGTCATCCTCCCATGATGCAACATGCTCCTTTTCCACTCCCTTCTTGTCCCAAACTACAAACGTTTTTTGTGCCGTTTTTCCATGCCACACACGTGCGGGTGCCGGAGAGACATGGAGTCTGCTCAGCTCTGCACTATCATTGTGAGCATCACAAATACCTCATGTTTTATCTTGCAGTATTTTCAAAGGTGAGAGAGGAGCCTCAGCACAGAAAATAGCAATGTTACTGAGGCCGTCCTGCTACAAGTCACAGAGTGGAACAATTCCCATTTCCTGCAGATTGTCACGCATCATCTTCGGGCCATTGAGCACTGGTTCTGGAAACAAGCACACATCGGTGGGATCACATTGTTATGAAGGTGTGGGATGATGAGCATGGCTGCAGAACTTTCATATGCAAAAGGCCACTTTCAATGAACTTTGAATGGAGCTGTCCCCAGCCCTGAAGAGTGTGCATACTTGATTGAAACCAGCTCTGATGGTGGAGAATCGAGTGGCCATCATTCTGTGGAAGCGGGCAACTCCAGACTGCTACCAGTCAGTTGGGAATCAATTAGGAGTCAGTAAATCCACTGTTGGAGCTGCTGTGATGCAAGTGTGCAGGGTCATCACTAGGCTTCTGCTAAGAAGGGTAGTGACTTTGGGAAATGTGCAGGATATAGTGGAAGAGTTTGCTTCAAAGAGGTGTGGGAGGGCAATAGATGGTCCGTATATCCATATCCTAGCACCTGAGCACCTTGCCATAGCGTACATAAACCAGAAGGGATACGTCTCAGTGGTGTTGCAAGCCCCTGTGGATCACAGGGGATGTTTCACCAACATCAGTGTGGGGTGATCTGGAAAGGTGCATGATGCACAAATCTTTAGGATCTCGGATCTGTTCAATAAGATGCAGGCAGGCACTTTCTTCCCTGATCAAAAATAAACATTTGGGATGTGGAATTGCAAATAGTGATCCTGGGGGATCCTGCCTACCCCGTGCTCCCTTGGCTAATGAAGCCCTATGCTGGACAGTGAGAAGGAGCATTTTAATAACAGGCTCAGTGTAGGAAGGTGCAGTGGCCTTCTGCTGCGGCTGGGCTCAAGGAAGGGCCGCAGCCCCAAGCACAGGCCATCAAAGAGGTAGTAGACCAGTCTGCCCAGCAACCCGGGAGTCAGACTGCGATAGGTCCACCCGAATGGCCAATCCGTCTGGAGAGGGGCGGGGCTTCTGCCAGGGGTGGGAGGATAAAAGGCAGAGCCCGCCGCTTAGTGTGGGACTGCCTGCCTGCCTGCGGGTGCAGATGTGCCTTTCTGCTGGCTGCAGCGGGTACGGATGTGCCTTCCCGCGGGCTGCAGCGCTGGCCTGATCCCAGCTGGGCCAAGGCCCAGCACAAGGCCTTCCCTGAGCCGGAGCGCCGGGAGCAGCCCCACCTCCCAGGGCCCCAGGACTGGGTAGGGCCCCTGGATCCCAGGGAGTGGGCCAAGCCCCCAGACACTCTGGGGTGGGAGCTACCCCCTGAAGCTGGCCTTGACCTGGACGAGCTGCTGGCCGCAGAGCCCCCGGAGGTGGGGCTTGACTTGGACCAGCTGCCAGATGCTGAAGAACCCCGGGGATCCTGTGACCTGGATGAGCTGCCCCTCGCCGAGGAGCTCCCTGCCCTGCCGCCTGTCAATGAAGAGGGCCTGCTAAGCCTGCCATGGGCTGTGTATCCCAAAGACCCCGAGGAAGGAGGTACCTGGGAGTAAGGGCAAGAAGTGGCCTAGGGATAGCCATAGTTGTGGCTGTGGCCAGGGGTCCACCCCAGTCGGCGTGTTGCAGTGGAACCCTACCGGCACAGTGGCAATGCCTGTGCCACTGCTGGGGCCCTGGGCTGTGACGCAGTGGAGTTGGGTGGGCCTGCGTCCCCTTCTCCCCCCCCCTTCCCTGGAGACCCGGGGAATCCGCATTTACCCTAGGTTGCTGGAGTGAGCCCCTGTTGCTTGCCTGCCCTGCCAGGGGCCGGGGCACTGGACTACCTGTTTTGCTAATTTGCCCGCTTTTTCTGGAAGGTGCAGTGGCCTTCCACTGAGGCTGGGCCCAAGGAAGGGCCGCAGCAACTAGCCCAGAGCGAATGCCGGGCTATACTCAGCAAGTACAGAATGGTGGTATTCATTTGGCCATTTAAAAGCCAGATGGAGATGTCTGTCTACTAGGCTTAACATCAGTGAAAAGAACATCCACGCAGTTATTTTTGTGTTGTGTGCTCCATAATTCGTGTGAAACGAAGGGGGAAAACTTCCCCCAGGGTTGGGCCATGGAAGCTGATAGGCTGGCTGCTCAGAGCCAACTGTGGAGCGTTTCAGTTTCGGGAAGCATTAAAAACTGGTTTTGTAATGAATTGCAGTAATGTATGTTTGTGCTGTACCTTTATTTCCCATTCCCCACCCTCACTCCAGCAGCCCCCACCCCTTTTCTCCCCACCTAAGCTGTGAATGAATAGAAACAGATGTTTTTAATAGTACAAAGTTTTATTTGTGACCCCTTTTAATGTGGGGTAAGGAGGATAACAACTTTATAAAGTGTCACAGTGCAAGAAACTAGGGTTGCCATTGCATCTTTCTGCTCGCCTTCACCGGGTGTGGAGGGCAGCATGTACTGCAGCCTGTTCAGTCTCCTCCTAAACGACTTGAGAGTCAGGGTTGATGACAAAGCAGTAGGTCACGGAGTGTTTTGGAGGGGCTACAGAAAGAGTTTTTCCAGCTGCTGCTCTTCCTGGAGCTCTACCAGACACCTCAGCATGTCAAACAGATCCCTTACTATACGCAACAGTTCCTGTTGTGTATCACGCTCCTCCTGCTCCTTTACAAAGCTCCTGTATTTCATGTCCACGTCTACTTTTTCACACAAAGATATCCTCCAGACTCTGAGCTCTGTGTCAGTAACTGCAGAGGCATTCATTAGGTCATTGAACATGTCATCTTGCATTTCTTTTTTCCACTTCCTAATGTGGGAAAGCAAGGGGGCTGAAGGCTGAGGTATAAGATAAACAAAGCACAAAGTTGCCATTTAGCTGACCAAAAGTAGTAAAGAAAATATTATTCCCCTTCACGTTCACAAGGCTAAACTGACCTGCATTCCATTCTGTACATCGTGGAAGGGTTAGACTGGTGTTACTGACATGGTAAGCAAGGGGCCCTTTCTACTGTTATAGAGAGGCTTTATTAGCACTAAAATCCGCAATCCACACTTGAGCAAGGAGAGGGATCACCAGGCTCCCCTGTAACATGCCAAAGACCGGTTTGGGAGGAGGTGGGCAGAACAAGTTAGAGGACACTGCGGGTGAATTGTAGTGGCAACCAGTATAGGGCAACCAATGTCCCAACACATAATACCCATTGCAATAGTACTAGGACTAAGAATAGTCTTGAGGAGGTGCCAAGGAACCCAGTCTATGGCAGAGGAATAAAACAGAGTGATTGTATTGGTCAGGTACTTTAAACTTGCGCCATCTTCCCTACGTGACCATGTTGATACCAGTCTCCTGAGGGTAATGCAGGTGGAAAGGGAAGATTTGCTGCAAGCACTGGGATACAGGCCTGAACCTTATGCTGCTATGCTGTGTTCCATGATGATACCTGCTCATTCAATTGCAGAGTGGCAGGGAAAAGTATCCTATTATGGTGGAATAAATAAGGCTGCCCTCCCCCAGAAACCTTCTACAAAGGTTAACAGACTACCTACATGAACATTTCCTTGAGATATCCACAGAGGATTCTCAGAGCATACCTCTGCACAAAAATAGTTTGGTTTTTTTTTTGGAGAGTAATGCTCCACTGAAGTTTGCCACCATCCAGTAAAACCCTCCTCTCAAAAACACAAACTCCTTTTAAGAATCTGGACTGGGGACATAACAGCCAAAAAAGATTTGCCCCACACACTCACCAGATGTGCCTTTCCCTGCATCTCAATCAGTCTCGCTGTCTTGTGTGTGGCTGAACTGCTCTGGGGTAACAAAAAGGTCCTGACTCTCAGGGAGAATAGATAGCCCCCAATCTCCTACACGCATGCAAATTTGACCCACGGAATTCGAATTCAGTGCTATGCCACTTGCAGAAGTGGTTTTAAGTCAACTTTTACCACATTTTAAATCAATAGAATTTACGTGCCAATGAAGATGCATACCTTAAAGGGTTGACGTAAGTGGCATTACATCAACGTCCATTGCCAGCGTAGACCAGGCTTCAGTTATTGTGCATATCAGAAGTTACAAAGAGAGAGCAGGCAAATTCCCTAAACATCAACTTTTCCTCTTTACATTCATTGGCACAAACTATGAAAGGAAGTGTTGGATTCATCTATCTCTGGATGTCTTCAAATCAAGACTGCATACCTTTCTGGAAGATAAAATTTAGTCTGACACATTATTGGGCTCACTGCAGGAGTAACTGGATGACATTCTGTGGCCTTTGTTATACAGGGGAGATTGGACTAGATGATCTAATGGTCCCTTCTGGCCTTAAAAATCTATAAATTTATGAACACACACAGTCTGAAACAGACCCTCTAAAGTCAGTAAAAGCCTTGCCATTTATTATATGGCTTTGGATCAGGCCCAAAGAGCCTTCAGGATGGCCAACAGAGCACTTTCAGAGAGAATAATCTTGAATATTTGCATTAGCAGTTGCAGTGCTTTTTTGCCCCACATACATTCTTAGAAAATAAAACCTTCCACAGCTGAATGTTTGCTTGAAAGTGAATAAAATTGCTTGTAGATATTGGTGACATGAGACTCAGCAGGGTTTGTTTTAAAAAATGTCTGTATTGCTGACCCCAAACATTCAAAAATCATGAGTCAGGCCCTAAAAAGAAAAATAATAAAATTGGCTTAATAACCATAAAATTAGGGAGGGAAATGGGGCTCATTCTATTTGCATTCTAGTTTTTGAGGTTTTAGGATTCAAAGTTTTCAAGCTTTTCTCCCCTGCCCTGATGTGAAAGTTGATATTCTCACATAATCTAGGACCTCAGGTTTTATTAAGGATACTGAAATTGTGACTAAAAACACAAACTTAGCAGTTCTGGAAAAATTAGGAATACTTTATTTTATACTGAATTTGCCCTAAAGCTTGCTAAAGAATCATAGCTACAATTGTATGATGAACATTTCTTTCTCATGCTTAACTTGCAGACCAATATTTTTAGAAAATTCTTGAAGCAAGATTTGTATTTTGCACATGTATTCAAGAATTATTAAAAAAGTAAGCAACAGCTATTTTGCATTTAAATTCCTAATTGTTTTTCTGATGTTCCAGAAACTAATTTTTGCTTCTTTGTAGATTTTTAACTGTGAATATTACATAGTTTCCAGTGTCTCATTCCTGGATTATAATATGATGGATAAATTCTCTTTTTTCTTTCGGAGTTTACTGCTCTACCCTCATATAAAGAATAGTCATTATTATTTTGCACTTCTATCCACATTCTGGTAGCAAGCAAAGAGAATTAAAGAACCCTCTCCTCTTCTTTTGCTGTTACACCATATATGAAATGATTAAATAATCAGTGGGGCAGACTCTATAGCCCGTGGTTAGGGCACTCACCTGGAATGTGGGAGACTCTCAAGTGTGGTTCCCTACTCCAATGAATAGTTAATGATTTATACAAAGCTTCAACAGGAAAGATTGAGAAATACCCATCTAGAATATCCCATAGACAATGATGAGGGCACTCTCCTGGGAAGTGAGAGACCTGGGTTTAAATATCTGTTCTGACCTAGACAGTCTCTCAGATCCTGAATGAGTGCTTTAACCACTGTTATTAGGTAAATGAAGTCCACTACCTCCTCCTCTGGTGACCTGCGGTTTTTGGGGGAAGGGTTTGATTTTGTAGGTGACCTCTGAGCTGGGGAGACATGACTAGTTTGAAGATGCCTCTGAGGCTTAGGCATGAGTTAGGTGTTGGGACTGAGGTGTCTGTGCACACCCACCAGCAGAAATTTAGGCAGCTAGGTGACTTTACCAGTGGAAACTTAGACATCCCAGGAACCACAAAGTTTGGAGGCAGTTAAGCTGGAATCATGAGGATCTAATTTTTAGATTTTGAACACTCAATTAGTAGTTAGGGTACCTAAATCCCTTTGTAAATCTTGCCCATTTCTCAAGGAGTACTAGCTCATCTTCTGAAAGAGTGCCATATTCTGTCCTCCATATTTGAATTTTTATGTAAGGTTCCATGTGACAATGTAGTTGCTAAAAAGCCTCTCTTAGGTAAAATATAAAAATGATTTGATAACTGTGAATCTACACAAAAATAAAAAAGGGAAATCATGCCTCATCAAACTATTATAATTCTTTGGGAGGATCAGCAAATATGTGGACAAAAATGATCCACTGTATATAGTGTACTGGACTTTCACAAAGCCCTTGACACGTTCCCTCACCAAAGCCTCTTAAGCAAAGTAGGCAGCAATGAGATAAGAGATAAGATCTTCTCAT
>ML675610.1:25675811-25714294 GCA_007922155.1 Mesoclemmys tuberculata
TCTCATGGATCAGGAACTGATTAAACAATAGGAAAGAAAGGGTAGAAATAAATGGTCAGTTTTCATAGTGGAGATCACCCAAGGAACCGTACTGAGACCTGAGCTGTTCAACATATTCATAAATGATCTGGAAAGAGATGAACTGTGAGGTGGCAAAGCTTGCAGAAGATACTACATAACTATTTTGAGTAAAGTCCAAAGCAGACCATGAAAGTTAACAAAGGAATCTCACAAATCAGGGTGACCAGGCAACAAAATGGTAGATCAAATTCAGTTTTGATAAATGCAAAGTAATGCACAATGGAAAACATAATCCAAACTATAAATATAAAATTGTGGCATCTAAATTAAATGTTATCACCCAAAGAAGAGATTCAGAATAATCATGGATCATTCTCTGAAAACATCTGCTCAATGTATAGCTGCAGTCTAAAAAGCTAATAATGTTAAGAACCATTATGAAAGGACAGATGATAAAACTAACAACATAATGCCACTATATAAGTCCATGGTATGCCCACACCTTGAATATTTCATGAAGTTTTGGTTGCCACATCTCAAAAATATGCATTAGATTTAGAAAAAGTGGAGAGAGAGGCAAAGAAAATGATTAGGGATATGGAACAGCTTCCATATAAGGAGATATTAAAAAGATTTGGACTGTTCAGCTTGGAAAAGAGATTGCTAAAAGGGGATATCACAGAGGACACAGTGGAGAAAGTGAAAGTGTTATTTACCCCTTCACGTAACACAAAAACGAGGAATCACCCAATTAAATTAATAGGCATTAAGGTTTTAAACAAACATAAGAAAGTACTTTACATAATGCACAGTTAGCCCGTGGAACTCACTTCCAGGGGATATTGTGAAGGCCAAAAGTATAACTGGATTCAAAAAAGAATTTGATAGATTCATGGAAGATAGATCCATCAATTGCTATTAGCGAATATGGTCTGGGACTTAGCCCCGAGCTCTGGATTTCCTTAAAATTTTGACTGCCAGAAGCTGGGTCTGGATGACAGGAATCACTTAATAAATTGCCCTGTTCTGTTAATTCCCTCTGAAGCATACAGGGTAAAGGCCACAGAAGACAGGATACTGGGTGTGATGGACCATTGATCTGACCTGGTATGACCGTTCTTATGCTCTTAAATTACAATGTGTAAGCTTTAAAACTGACTCCCCCTCCACCAGCACCAGTTTGACTAACACAAAATGGCTTGTATTAAATGAATCAAAAGGGACTACTTGAGGAATGTTAACACAAAGTGAATTATCGAGGTATTTGCTGATATTATTACTGATGGTCATTCCATTACATGAGCAGATATACCACGTGGAATTAAATTCAACCCTTATTTTTCCTTTACTCATCACTGTACTAATTCTTCAGATTTTGAATTTGATTAATCAGATTACCTGCATAATGTTGAAGCCATGGCATCTTTGAAGCCCTGATATAGCAAAGCACTTGAACCACTGACTTTCATCTATATAGTTATTTTAGGTATTTGTGGCACCATTACCACAGTATCTGAGCATTTCACAATCTTTAATGAATTCTCCTCATAACACCCTTGTGAGAGAGGGAAGTATTATTATTTCCAATCTACAGATGAGAACTGAGACTGGGAGAAACTCGGGCTTGTCTACAGATGAACAAGCCCTAATAGTTCTGTGTGTGGACACTCTTATTCCAGAATAATGGTGCCTTGCTCCCAGTTAGCTTAATCCACTTTCAAATTGCATTAAAACTAAACAGGAAAAAGACATTCTCATTCCAAGATAAGTGTCCACACACGGAGTTATTAAGGCTTTAAATTATTCTTGTGTCTGGAATTCACATCCTACCTGAATCTCAATTAACTTTAAAGTTTAGACAAGCCCTAAGTGACTTAGTTAAGGTCACACTGGAAGGCAGTGACAGAGCAGAGAATTGAACCTATCTCTCCCAAACTCCAGGTCTTAAACACTTAAGTGCTTTGCTGAATTGGGGCCTGAAACGATAGGTCTTAGGCCCAATGTCTATCTTTAAGCATGAAGTCCCTTTTATGTGCCTATTTATAAGGACGACACAATAGATATGGAAGTTTGTAAAACTGTAGTTCTGTGATACATGAAGGAAAGCAAATTCTATTGATATAAGGTACTAGAGAGCAACCATTGGAAAAGACATTCATTAATGTATCACTAATCATACCAGTGAAAATACTAACAATTATTGGCTATGAGTATACCCATGACTGAGAATGGGAGTCACGACAAAGAAAAGCATAAGTGCATAACAGCCTGCTTGAAGTTACTCAGGAAGAAGCATAAGGCAATGTTGCACTGTGTGTCTACATTATCACCCATTTAGCAAAATCCACATATAGGCAGTGACAACACTGTGAGTAAAAGCCTCTAGCCATTACAGCTTGTCCTAAGAATATTTAAGCTATGTCTCACCTCTGCAATTCTTCTGAATCTTAAAATAGCCTGTTAAACTATGAAAAAACTGGATTAAATGTGAAGCAATCATGCATAGCCAAGCGAAATTACGATAAAGAAGATAAATAGGACTAAGAACTAACCCCACACAAAATCGATGACAGGCAAGACAGATAAGCCCTGACAGAAGATACTTAATAGCAATAAAGAGTGCCAGAAAATGTTAAGATTTCCTGAATGAAAATGACAAAAGTTGGATGGTATAATTTTGGGCTTCATCTTCTTCCTCATTTAATTCACTGATTTGGTTATTAGACACACTTAGGCCGTGGTTACAAAATCAAAACAAAACAAGCATTCCTTTCTTAAAAGGACTTAAAGGATGAAATTTTGACTCTAGTAAAATCAATGAGTAAATTTACATTGACTACAGTTGGGTCAGGATTTCCACTAAACTCCCTGTTGAGCATTATGTGAGTGGAATGGCCTAAGATAGTATATTCAAGTACATATGTACGTTTACTATACATAGAATTTCATCAAACACCCAGAAGTGTCAAACATTATGGGCAATGATGCTTTTTTTTTTTTGGCCTGGAAAAGAATTGTTTGTATTAGTTATAAATAACAGATGTCCATACCAGGAATTAATCAATATAAATTAAAGCTATAGTTTGCTGTCAGCCAGAACAAATGCTGTACAAGCTCCTGATCATTAGTTCATAAACCCACTGCTATTCTCTGTCAGGATTAAGATAAGGGAGTTCCAAGATAGATAAAAATTGTGCCACTGTAAACTACCAGATCTCTAGAAAATGTCACGCTGCTCCAGGGGCTGAAAGCAAATGGAGACATGGAAGTCATGAGGTAGCATTCCAAATGCAATCACCACACAATGATCTGTGAACATGATTTATAAGTGCATTTATGAACTAAATATTTGCCATTAGAAAGGCTGGGGGAAGAATGGAATGAGTAGAGATAGTGTCCTCTATAAGAGCATCTGAGTTTTTTGCTTTTCTTTCATGTGCATGTTCACAGGGGGGGGTTGGAGGTGACAGAGAAAGAGAGAATGTAATTGTATGTGTGTGTGTGTGTGATTGTTAGTTAGAGAGAGAATCCACATTAAGACTTGTAGGATGAAGTAACCTCACATATAGGAAAGGTTGGGAAAAAAGTGTAGAGGTGGGGAGCAGGGAGGCGTGGCGGGGAGTGTTAATCATTTTTTTCTCTCTAGCAATTAGCCCATTCTTTTCCTCAATTCAATATGGTGAAATTTGAAATGTCAAAACCAGAAATTTTGACTAGAGATGCTACTGGAACTAGTCATTTTTAAAACTCTGTACAATGTGAAGCTTTTTTGCGTGGCAATAAGATGGCCATCATGTTTACATAAAAGTAAAAGCAATAGCTTGTTACTTTTTAATCATTAATTTCCAAAAACCCAGATGAGAAATTCCATTTAATCAATTTTTGTCAAAGACAAAATGTGCCTTATCAAAGCATCCTGAGGGATGATCATACCATTGAATTCAATAAAAACATCATCAATAACTGCTACTAACATAGCAGTGTCTCAAACACTAGATAAACACTGAGATACACAGCATCAAGGCATGCATGTGGCTAGAATCTGTCCTGAGCTCCAGTTTTAATTATATTAGGCAATGGTTTGATCAATAAGATATTGGACCATCTGAGAAAATTACTACTCAGACTGGCATGAGCAGAAGAGAAAAATGTCTCACCTGGAATTGACAGTGGACGTACAAAATACCCTGGATATGAAGACAATTAAAGATAACAAAAGCCTTAAGAATAATCTTCAGACACTGAAAAAATATGTTCTGGCTAAGACCCTGTCTATATTACAGACATTGGCAGAAGTCAAATTATAGACATGTATTTATACTAAAGATGATTTTTCAATTTGCTGGCAATTTGACAAAAAAAACAAACAAATTTTTGGGTTGACATGAATTTTTTCAGAGAATTGAAAAATTGGGAAAAAATTGTTTAACATCAAATGAAACATTGTTTTAAATTAGAAAACAACTTTTTTTAAAAACAAGGTAATTTTGAAATGAAAAATCATTTTAAATAAAAAAAATCAATGTTTTGTTTAAAAAAGTAAATAATGGTTTGAACTTTTTCGAACTTTAGAGGGATGATTACAGAAGAAATTAGGCAAAACTGACATGAATTTGTGAAATATCTTCATTGCAAAAGTGGAAGACAGGGAAATTAATACATTGGAGATTTTGAATTGTTGTGTCATTTGTTCAATAAGTATGTGACATTAGTAAAAAAATATACTTGTCTTATTTCTGCTTTTATGTATTTTGCCCAGATCACTGAATCAGCAGTACATTCACTAAAAGAAGGTGATTAATTTTTCTTTGTGCATTCTGAGGCTTCAGGAGTATACCAGGCTCTCTGGAGAATGCTAAGGGAGAAATAAAAATAGAGTAGGAAATTATAAATCCAGAGATCTTTAAACTGCTTAAAATTACTGGTCCTGGAAGGTTATGACAGAAAATATGTCAGCTGAATGAAGTTTATGTTGAGTGGTATGGACAACAGTTATGAATCCATAATTGTTATTAAAGTATCAGGGCTAACATTTTAAAAATTACATACTGTAACTATTAAAGCTGTCATGTGATCACCATGGTACTAGAACAAGGATTGTGACGTGCCTTAAATTGCACAACAATTGGCTTTTTATAGTTTCACAAAATTACCTTCCTTATTTGGTTCTGTCTGTTGATTTCTTTCCTTACTTTTGAACTACATTATTTTCTCTTCCCCCTCCTCCTGAACATACTCCTCCAGACACTTGTCATGGTGAACTTCAAACACCCCTAGCTGGATACCTATAATGAACTAAAAGAAATTAATGAAGCTAATTTTGGAATCCTGGAAATTTTTAACTAAAAATTAAAAATCCTGGAAATTTTTAACTAAAGACATTTATAAATATCAGGTATTGCTGATAAAGAATTTCCTGATATCAGTGAACCTGAAGAGTTAATAGGAACTCTGCCAGATTGTCATCCCCTATGAAAGGAGCTGTCTAGAGACATATATCTAAGAAAAGGAGTGGGTTGAAGATTAAAGGAGACATATTCACAATCAGAGACAGATTCCTTTTTTTCCAGTTCTGTCTGTCTTTGCCCCCCACATTAATTTTACCAGTCTGAATGAAGATGGGTTTACTTAAATTAAATGGTAGACAGAAACATTCATGTGTTTCCAGACTCCCTTTCCGAGCAAAGGAACAAACATCTTGTCATCAAAGTGACCTTTGTTTTGAGTAAAGTTTTGAAAATTATTTGTACCTTCATATTGTACTCTGACAATCATGGTGTAACATTTCAGTTGTTATGTGGTGATTTAGTCCCTTGTTTCATTAGGGTATAGGGTCCTTATAATTCTTGCTCTAGTAGGGTCTTAGTATTGCAACACAGAGTTATTGGGCTAGATTATTATTGGTCAGACCATAGAAGCTATTGTAATAAATATGATTATTATGGCTCTATGGTGAAAATATAATCCAACAGATTATATAAGAAGACCAAATGAATGAGAATAATACTGGTTGAACCATTTGCAGTAAATAATTAATTAATCAAATATACTCTTCTCTGTTCACAAATTACTCATGAGCAGATCACAGCTCTGATGTTGACAATTATTTACTATTTTATCCAAACATTTCTGTGAACATTAAGAATTTGTGCTGTTTTGATTGGATACATAGGTCATAAAGTCTGTTTCTGTTTCCTGATTGAATGTTTAACTCTTGAGTCCTGACTATTCTATTCTAGTGCATATACCTATAACTACAAGTTCAAAGTTTGTGTGTGAATATTCTACAATAAGTGATTAAATTTGATTCCAGCTGACTTGTTTGCATTCCATAAATATTTTAGCAAACACAGAAGGGGCACAAACATGGTCAAAGTAAATATGCTTAAAAATTAGAATTAATGTTTGTGAACAACTTTTCGCAATATGCATCCAGATGAGAACAGGTGCCAAAAGTTCCGGCCAACACCAGATCCCTGGGTGCCAAAATACTCAATTGCCACAATTTATCTGCCAAAGACTCTGATCTTTCCCCTTGACAACTTCTACAGTGCAGATATACAAGCCAATACTAAATTCTGTGACATGCTGACACACTGAGAGCAAGATAAAATTAATTGGAAAAACCCTACCAAATACACTGTGCTGTTTACAAATGTCTGCTTCTCAATTGGCTTTGCAGAAATTCTTGCTACTTCAAGGCTTGCTTCAGAATTTAAGTCCAGTTTGTTATGGATACATGGACCTTTTCAAATGTTTTGTTTTCCAGCTTGAACACTTGAATACTTCTCAGTGAGAAGAAGCAGACAGAAAGGGAGATTTTAATCTAAAATTCCATGATGGGATGCATAAGCCTCACACTGGGGAAATCAAGGGTTAACGAGCAACTCTGGCCCCAAAGATGCCATCCAACTGGGAGATACCCAGTTCAGTCAGGGCAGACAAAATAAGGGAGCAGTCCTCTACTGTTAACTCCTTCAGAAGCTCCACACAATCAGAACCAGACCCCACTGCTGGGCCACCAAAGGCCCCTGTGGAATGGGAGGCTGAAACTGAGGGAGAAGAGCCTCTGGATCATGGTCAGAGAGAACCTGTGAGTCTGTAAGTGGACCCTGTTGTGTCTCTGAAAGGCAGAGGCCAGAGTAGGAAGCGACCCAGGGAGCGGGTTTGGTTGCATCTGCCCTCAGGCCTCATATCCAACCTGCCAGTCACAGAGCACTGAGTTAGAACCCAAGGGAGCAGGGAGGCCCCAGGCTCCCCTGAGGCTGGCACCTCAGACTCTTGCCACTAGGTGATACCGCCGGGCTCAGAGGCTGAACCCCTCTTCCCTTTGACAACAAGTGGTGGAGAACATGGGTAATGACCCAGTCCTGACAGAAGGGCATTGGACGTATCGGCAAACTGGCCCCGAGGAGACCAGGGATGCAGAAAAGCTGCTGAGATGACAGTGAGCCAACAGCAGCAGGCAGCCCAGAAACAGAAACAACAGGGTAAGCTACTGCACAGATAGCTGCCCGGCAGCAACAGCAACTGCAGCAGCTGTTCTGAGGCCAGTGGAACATTATCAGGAGCCACAGCAACGCCTTATTCAACAGATAAGGACAGTTCTGCAGCTTCAGAGGACACAATGCCAGGGCACCAGAACCCTTAGGTGATGTCCTTCCCCCTCCTCCCCTCCCCCCCCCAGCAGCCCAACAAGCCTACAAAAATGGACCCCAAAGATGATCCAGAAACCTTGTAGGCGGTGGCCACTGCAGTGCACTGGCCGCAAACACACTGGGCCACCCTCATAGTCCCAGAATTGACAGGACCTGCCCAAACTGCCAAATTGGGCCTGGACCCTATAAAAGTGCTGGATTATGTCAAAGTGAAAGCAGCCATTTTACACAATATGGGTATCAAGCCTGAGACATTCCACCAATGATTCAGAGAGGAAAGTCTGCAGGAAACCCCTCCACATTTTGCTGGTGACGGCAACATGTCTGAAAGCATGGTATTGGTGCTGGCTAGCGTCTGAGAAGCAGACCAGAGTATAAGTAGTGGAGGCCATCATGCTGGAGCAGTTCATCCAGGTTCTCCCAGTCGGCGAGAGAGAATAGGTGAAACACCAATCAACCAGAGACACTGGTGCAGGCCAGAACGCTAATGAAAAACTGTGTGGCCATAGAGGGTATGGCCTTTCCAACACCTAGGACTGGGGTATTTGAACTCAGGACACCGACTTCTAGAAAAGGCCAGGCTGGCAGGGGAAGCTGAGGGTTGCTCAACTGGCTTCTGCCCTTCAGGTTGCTCCTATTTGAAGTCCAGAGCCCAGCCACCAAAGTGGAGCAGAGAGGAAATCAAAGAAGGGAGATATACCTATGGGTGGTGGGCATAAGAGATGCAGCCACTGCCAACCCACTGTTGGATACCTGGTGGAGCAGTTAAACAGGACCCTGAAGAATACTTAAGGAAATTTGTGGATTTAGGCCCTCAGCACTGGGACCAACTGCTTGAGTCACTGTTGTTTGCCATACAGGAGATACCTCAAGCCTCCAGGGGGTTCTCACCTTCTGAAATGTTGTACAGGAGTCAGCCCAGGGAGATTTTGGACCCCCTCTGGGAAGTCTGGGGGGAACAGGAATCCAGGGTTTTGGACTCAGTACTATTTGTTCTTCAGCCATAGGGGTGGCCGAAAGTACTTGGAAGCTCTGTGACAGAGAACCTTGTGAAAGCCCAACAAATCCAGGAATGCATCTGCAACCAAATCTGGTGCTATCATTACACCGAACCTCTGAGTCAAAACTACTGGCCTTGGAGCAAGGGCCCTTTGACATGATAAGGAGGGTAGGATCAGTTGACTATGAGATCTCTCAACCCAAAAGATGAAATGATATGCAAATATATCCTTTCAACTTCCTAAAGGCCTAGAAAGCTCAGGAGAATCTACTGATAATGTACCCACTTCAGTCAGAGCTGGGGCCTCAAGCCATGACATCTCAGACCATACCCATGCCAATCAGGCTGATGCAGGAAGTGCAAATGCTGCAACTGATTCAGGTATTCCTCACAGTGTTCTTGGTTTCCCTGGAAAGGCCCTCATAACCCTCCTCCACATTATGAAGGCACTAGGGAAGAGGAATATTTGAAAGCCATTGACCCCTGCTGAAGATTTGGGTAGTAGTCCACAGTGAATGACAAGTGATGTTCACCCTGGAAGTCAACGAAGAGTCCCACAACCAATGGAGGAGTTGGATCATGCTGGTACCAAAAAAATATGGCTCGCCATGGTTCTGCATAGACCTTCAGAAAGTCAACACATTATCAAGATTCAAAATGTACCCAGTACCCCAGATGAATGAGCTATTGGAGAAACTGGATAACAGTGAGTACATCTCCACACTGGACTTGACCAAAGGGTACTGGCAGATTCCACTGATGGCAGAGTCCTGGGAAAATATGATCTTCTCTAATCTCTTTAGCCTGTACCTATACCCACCTTTCAGTGGCTGATGGATTGGATACAGTGGCCCCATGATCAGCATGCAGCCACATATATCAGTGACACAGTCATCTGTAGCCGTAACCCACCCAGTACCACCACAGACAGTTGGAAGTGACATGACTCAGATACAGTGTGGGGAAGGACCAGCTGCAGCCCTTGATAAACAAGATCAAGCACTGTCAGATTGCCTGATACCATCAACCAAAAAAGCAGGTATGACACTGTCTGGGCGTGGACAGCTATTACAGGTGGTTTGTACCAGATTTTGCCACAATAGCCATCCCTTCTTACTGACCTGCTGAAAGACACCAGTACCAAGATGGTGAAATGGATAGAGGCCTGTGACAGGGCCTTCAGAACCTTAAAGAACCAGCTAATCCAGGGGCCAGTTGTCTTCCTCTCTGACTTCATGAAACAATTCATTCTACAAACAGACATGTCAGAAATGGGCCTCGGGACCTAAGTGGACAAGGACAAAGAACTTCTGATCCTAAACATGAGTAGAAAGCTGTTCTCTCCGGAGGTGAACTATTCAACAATCAACAAAGAGGCCATAGTCATGAAGTGGGCCTCAGAGGCACTTTGCTATCATCTCCTAAGGAATTCCTTCCTGTTTGCCATAGACCCCCTCTGTTGGCTAAACTCCAGGAAAGACACCAATGCCTGGACCATGAGGTGATAACTTTCCTTGCAACCTACAACTTCCAGGTAGTTCATTGCCCAGGAAAGACACACAATATGGCTGATTTCTTTTATTGGGCTAGGTCATAACCTGAGGTAGAGGGTGTGTACGATGGGGTATATAAACCCCACTTTGGGAAACCAAGGATTAAATGAGCAACTCTGGTCCCAGGAAGCCCCACCCAGCCACACCTGCTGGGAGTGCTCACAATGGAAGTAGAAATCCTCAAAAGGGAGCCACCCCATTCAGTCATGGCAGACAAAGAAAGGGAGCAGTTCCACACTGTTAGCTTCTGAAGAGAGGCTGCGGGAGCTCCACCCCACCTGGACCAGACCATATTGCCAAAAGCATCTGTGAAGACCATGGACAGCAGGCCAAGACTGAGAGAGAAGAGCATCCAGACCACAGTCAGGGAGAACTCCTCCCCTTGTGAGTCTGTAAGAATATCCTGTTGTGACTTTGGAGAGCAGAGGCTACAGTAAGAAGTGACTCAAGGAGCAGGCTTGGTGGCATTCACTCCCAGCTTGCATCTCTGACCTGTCTGTCACTGGGCATGGGATTGGAACCTGGTGGAGCAGGTTTCAGCCCCACAAACTCACCACTGGATAACCCAGCCACAGACTCCACTAGGTGATACCACCAGGCTCAGATACCAAACCCCTGCCCGAGACATCCAGAGACAAAGCCTCCATTTTAGTGGGTCAACCCTAGTATAAAAAATGAACAGGACAGAGTAGCATGAGAAACATACATTTTTTCCCAGTAGAAAAAGAGAAAAAAGATACATAATGGAAAGTTATTGTGAATTTTTCAGCTCAACACACAACTCTTCATCTGAAATAGCCCTCTTTCTTTAGAGTGCATGAAGGTCTCTCCTATAATTAATCTGTAGGCCATGTAATAAGTATTTAAAAGAAGATGCAAGCATGACCCATGCTATCCTATTTCATAAAAGCTAAATAAAGAAATGGTTACAGTGATCATATTCCACCTGCATACCGTCTCAGACACCAAGTTGTTTGGCTTAAGGTAGTTAATGCAGCATGCAGTAACTCATTATGAGTAGCCATCACACTCATCTAGCTCATTTTTTTCCAGAAACACAATGCCAGTTGTGTGTAAAGACTGATATCAGAAGGTGACTTGGGCCCTGAAGATGTCTGTAGTCCTAATATTGCCACTGATCTTCATCTATCTTGGGTATTTATATAGCACCCATCACTATAACATACAGATGTTGCCTAGGCATATGAGGAAAGTAAAATTAAAAACACTTAAATACTTCATTAATCTCTATGGGATAGACTGACTCCCATGAAATTCTTGGTATTAACCATCATTAGGCCCCTAAGAGACCTACCTGGACATTGTATTCAGTTGTATACGAGTAAGCAGGTCTACCTGCTCTCTTACTGCCCTACAAGAGAGATTAGGTAAGAAATGGGTGGAGTCCTGTCTTCTTCCTCTTACCCACTGGCTAGAATAGCTAAACCAGTCAATCAGAGTTAGGATAGGTGGAATATTTTTAGGGTAATTTACTGCTGATACAATGTGATATATTTTTTTTTCTGTGGAGAGAACCTTTAATAAGCCAAGAAAAAATAAAAGCAAAAACATATTTAACTGAAAATCCAATAAGAGTAATCTGTCTTTATAGTAGATTATCAAGTTTAACCTGTCATATCAGACATCCTGATGTAGTGCAATGTGTAGAGATGCATGTGTCTTATTCTATCACAGTCAAAAAAATGAGTTATGCACAAACAAATATGAGGCAAGAAAGGAGTAAATATGGGACAGAAAGTAGCATATTGATCATGCCATTTCTGAGATAGGAAAATCGTGATGAGTAAACTTCACAGAAAATCAGATCAGTGCTTCCAAAATGACACACAAAATACTCTGTTTACCAGCTGTTTGCAATGATTTTAAAATATAAGAGGTAATCACAGGACATGTCCTGGGATCCTCTAAAATAGTAATAAGGCCGTACAATAATGCAAAAGGCAACAGAGGCATATAACATATGTAAAAATTAAATTTTAATCAGAATTATATACACACACCTATATACCCACCAACCAAAAGCAAAGCCTTATGTAAGCAAAGAAAGGAGATCAGAAGATTTTCTGTTGTCCACTGAAGAGCCTAAATGTGGATTCAATATACCAGGGAATTGCTTAAATATTATGGTAATAGGTTCTAACAAAAATCCTAAAATGATAGCTAGAAAACAAAATGGCAGCACAATCTACGGATGTTTCCATAGGTGGGAGTAGCAGATAGCCTGGAGATCTGTGTCCAGGCACAGTATCTCTGAACTGATAGCCCTGGTTTCTCTCAGTATCCTAAAAGCTACATAGATCCAAAGAAACCTGTGTGTTGGGAGGGCCAAATTCTTTGCCACCCTTATTAAATGATTGGGAGGAATCTCTGGAAGATGCAACTTTCAGAGATTTCTGAGCACCACTTAATAAAAAATATTAATTTTACTTTCAAAAAGGAAGCACGGTTTGCAAAATCACTGGTATCTGGAGGACTGTGAATACAGACAGAGTTACCAATCACAGAAAACAAAGGAACAATCACAACAAACAATTGAGATCTTTGTAGCAGGCAATGAATAACTCACTGCTCAATCATATTAATGGTATGTTTAAGAAATACTGAACACAGAGGAAAGAAAATGAAGAATTTTTTTCTATTTATCAAACATTTTGAGGGTCAAATAACTCAACATGAAATCCAATACTTTTGAAAACTAGTCCAAGGTTCATACAATCTCAAATGCTAAGAGTTCACCCATCACTATTTCAGTCTTTCAAGACTGTCATGAAAATTTAATGTCTCAAACACAAAATCTATTCACCCACATTTCATCTTGATGAGGTTTATAGGGAAAAATGTCATGGACTTTTACTTGCCTTTAAAAAGAATTGCTTGCGTTGGGTGAGTATCATTTTGTAAGGCTGCCCTCTATTTAATATTATAATGGAAACGGATTACAGGATAACACTTTTCCTCAGAAAGGTTTGAACAATCAAAGTTATAGGTATGATTATTCTTCTGTTGTTGTTGATTTCCTTAGATAAAAACCACTCAGAAGATCTTAGCACAACAATTTTCTCTATTTCTGTGCAAGGGATAGAAAATCTGACCTCAAGGAACAGTAGAGGCTTACTCCTGCATAATACCAATTTGGCTTTATACGATATAATTTTGTTCGAATTCTGATAAGTTAAATGAACCATAATCCTGCCAGCACTTGCCAATGGGACTACTCAAATGACTAAAGTTCCTCTTGCACCTAAACATTTGCAAGATCAGATCATATGTTTAACAAGTAGCAGTGGTAAACAAATGAAATGAAGATTAAAAATATAAGCAGCTACCTTCAAATTCGATGGAAACTAGCATTAAGTAAATACAAAATTGACAGTATCAGTAGTGACAAGACCTAAAGTATCCATGTACAGCTGTAACAGCTGCGTAGGACAAGGATCAAGGGAGCAGGTGGTAAGACACAATTGCTAAGTGGCTATCTTAACTTCATCAACACTAGGTAAAGAAAAATAAAAAACTGAAACAAGTTGCAGATGGTAACCATGAAAAAATGTTATTAAAGACATGAGAAGGAACATTGACATGAAGCACTCAATATCAAGATATTTAAGAGAAAAGGCTCCCTGTTCTGAACTAAGAAGAGCACTTATAATTCAAAACAAAATAGGCATTTATCTGCCATGGAAAGAGATGACAAAAAACAAGTCTCTTTTAGATTTTTTTCTTTAGTAAAATTTATGAAGTCAAGATCATAGTTCCTAAAAAAATGGCTATGTAAATGTAACCCATTGGTGAGTCTGTCACGGGACCCGTCTGCACCTGAACCACATAGTTACTTATCTCAAGCTGTAGCACCTCATGTTTTTAATATGTGGAGGTCTCCAATTCAAATACCAGTGGGTCAACCAAAATGGTAGCCATCGCACAAAACTCAGATATAAACATAATGTAGTATAATAGTGATTAAGAGGTGTAAAATAATCATACTACTGAATGTGCCTGGAGATATTACACTACATGGGAACACAGAACTGGTACACTTTACTTCATTAGTGAAACATAGCACATATGCAAATAGCTTTATAGGGGGAGAGCTGGTTAGGAAAGTGATTCAATTTCTATGCAAAATGTTGAGGTATGGGAAATTGTTTTTCATCCTGCATTGAGATGAAAACCCAAAACCTTGAAAAATTTTCATGGAGAAATGTTTACAATATTTTATTTTGGAAACACCGAAAGGTTCCTGCAGGAATCAAAATATGTTCCCTGGTCTCCCAGGAAGTCCAGCAGCTCATGTGGAGCCTCAGATTCACAGAAGCCCCCCAAATGATCTGCATGGGAGACCAGGAAACCAGGGCACCTTAGTTTCCTTCAAAAGCTTTGTCTAAATCAACATGTTCCACAGAATATTTTGCTTTCAACAACTCTGCTTTTTATTAGCTCTAATTATAGCATAGCATTACATAGCTTTTAGAAATATTGTTATAGGCTTACTCCTGTCAATGATATTATTACATGTAATAGAGTCAGTCTCAGGCTGAAGGTAAAGTTGGAACTATTCTTCCAATAAGTCATATAGAAATTAAGAAATGAAACAAGTGATGTCCTATAGAAATTAATTAAAAACATATAGAAGTTATTGTCAAAATTATATACTTCCTACAAACTTTTAGAACAATAGAATGAATACAATGCCAACACAGTATTATTGTTTTGTATCAAAGTCTATAGAATACATTTAATTTAAAAAAAATTAAAGAAAATTTACCATTTTCTATTAATTTCTATAGGACATTTACGTTAATAACTGGATCTCAACATTTCCAAAGTTAGGGAATGTTAGGATCTAAATTTTTTTCTTTTCTTCCTTCCCTCGGGCTCGAATAAATGGAAAAATGGTACACTTGAACATGGATGTTGCACTAACAAATGTTCACTAATACTATTTGCATTCCTAGAAAAGCAACTCCACAAACAAAACGTTAAAAATATTTCTCACTAAACCGATAAATCATTACTGTTGCCATTAAGGTAACCCAAATAAATAGTCAATGAGCAACTGTGATGAATTAAGTTTTTTCAAAGTCACCAAAACACAAAAACAATAAAATAATACATTTGTATTGATTCAAAATCCAAAATTATACACAAATTCAATATCTGAATTTTTGAATATATCAATAATTGATGTCTGGCAAATATGCACATACACAAACATGTTGTGATAATGCCCACAAATTACCACAATGTGTTTGTGTATGTGCATGTTTGCCAGACATCAATTATTTTCAATTAATCTGAATCAATAATTTAAGTTTTACTTTATTGGACAGATGGTAATTGCTTGACAAGAGATGTTTGATCTCTGCTTCTAAAGTTTTTGGTTTCAATAACTAAAGAAATAAAGTAGTCTGGATTGAAAAATAATTTCTATAATGTATTTAAAGAAACCGCAGACCTCATGTTTGCAGACAAATATAGCATATGGTTGATTCACACTAATTGTACACCTAGTTTCAATCCATCAGGCAAACAAACATTAACAAAAGGGTTATTTTAACAGTTATGTCATCTGGTCATCAGAAACAGAAGCTATGATTTGAAACAACCAAATGAAATGAAAATTAATGACAAATAGGGAGAACAAAGATATGACTATTGGGAGCTAATTATCCTTTTGAAGGTTTAAGAATTCCTACAGATAGAAGTATCCAGTGTAATTGTAGCCATATTGTTCGCATGATATTAGAGAGACAAGGTGACACGCTGTATGATTGAAATGTGACCGTGCATATCACTGATATTGACACAGTTAATCAATTGCTACAAATCTTCTACAAAGTACATCATGTAAGATGTCAATAGAAGAGTTTGATTTGCTAAATAAGATTATCCTGTTTAAATCCATGTCATCACTGCATCTGAAGTTAAGAATATTGACCACATACCTATATTTCAAATGTGTTTGCTCCTGGGATAACACCTACATGGTAGTTTACATCCAATTTAGCCAGTCATTGAATGGAATATTCAAGGTTGATGGCCCATTAAAGACACTTCACTCTCACAGTGGGCCATAGAAGAAAACTCATCCCACCCAGCAAGCCATTCCTGTGAACATCCCTAGAAGCCATGTAAAGGCATGTGACTTGTTCATGTGACCCTGGCTTGTCATGTGACAAGTTCATGTGACTTGTTCATTTTGTGCCTGTACATTTTCCACAAACTGTGCTGTGAGCTTTGTGTTGGAACAGTGAAATCCCATGGCAGAGGGGATAAAAGGTTCTTAAAACATCTCCATCTTCCCTCTTTCCTGCTCTGAATCTCTGGACTATGGACTTACAACTGAAAGGAACATTCTAATCAATGGACTGAGGATCTTCCACTCTTTTTGGAAGTTCCCAAAGACTTCAACACCCAGCAGTTGATTTAATCATGCTACAAACCTGATATGAGAACTTTACAATGATTGTATGTGTATGATTTATTAACCTTTTAAACTCTCTTTTTCTTTTCTCTTATAAATAAACCTTTAGATTTTAGTTGCTAAAGGGTTGGAAGCTACATGATCATTGGGTAAGATCTGAGTTATATATTGACCTGGCTACATGGTAGACCTTTTGAGATCAGAAAAACGCTTTGTTTGATAAAACTGGTTTTCAACAACCATTAATTATAAAGTCTTGTGTCTGGATGGTGTAGCAAAGGCTGGAATGCATAAGGAGACTGCCTTTTTTACTTCTTGTTAGCCAGTTTATAAAACAAAGTGGAACACTCTACCTTGAATGGTCCCTTACAATATGCACTAACTACTTATGCTAAACGATTTGTTCCACCTTCCATTTTGCAATGATGCAGGAAGTACTTTTCCCGGACTGAAGAAGTGCACTGTGTAGCTTGAAAGCTTGTCTTGCTCACCAACAGAACGTGGTCCAATAAAATATATTACCTCACCCACCCTGTCTCTAAAAATAGAAGCACAGCCTGCTTCCTTCTTTATGGATGTAGAGTTTCCTGGGGAAAAAACGTTACAGTGCTGTTCCATTATTATAGAGGGCAGCTGAAGAGATCTGAAGACCATCAGCTCTCTCAGTACCAGAGAGATCCATATGGAGGCAGAGGATCCATATCTTTGCTCCTGTCCTTTCTCCTGTGAGGAGAAGACACATTATGACGGTAGTAATGATGAGCCTGTAGAATGAATCTGTGACCTTGGTTGGAAGACCACTTCTCCCAGACGCATTCGGAATCACCTAGCATACAGACCAATACTCAGGCTGGGCACTCCAAGGGAGCATTTGAGACAAAGGGCCAGATCCTCATCTGGTGTAAATCGGTGTAGCTCTGTTGATGTTAACAGAGCTACACCTGTTCAAGCCATCTGACAATTTGGCCCTGTTAGAGAGCTTAATAATATATAAGACCATCAAATCATCATCTGGAAAAGGGTAATTGAATGTTTACAAAATGAAAATTGACATAATTGGACTGATTCTCTAGATTTTGTAAGTGACAGCATGTGATGGAGTTCACTCACCAGAACGGTGCCTCCTGCTGGCTGCCTCAGGGATTAGCTCTCTCAGCCAGTGATCCCTCTTCTGATGATATCTCTCTCACTGCCTTCTCTACTTGCAGACCCATCTCAGCCCAGGAACTGCAACATCCTTTTTATGACTCAGCCTTCTGGCCCTGCCACCATCCATGTTTTTCTCCTTCTGGGGAGGGGGCTGGAGAAGGATCTCTCAGTTCTATTGTCACCAGAAGTGGTGAGTTGAGGGAGACACAGGCCCAACCACTACTCCAAGTCCTAGCCCAGTGACCCTGAAGATAGCAGCCTCCCGCCACCTATCCTTAATTTCTCCACCAATATTGCTTCAATTCCATGGGCCACTTCTCCACAATCCCGGCACCTTCTTACCCTCTTCCCAGGGTCTTCATCCCACAAATCCCAGCAGCCAATCAGGAGCTCCCTCTTACTGCCCCATTCCCTGCCAGCAACTGCCCTGTCCAAGGTGCTACCCTTCTGCAGCTCACTAGGAACACAGTGTTCTCTCCTTGGGGTCCCTGCAGCCACTGACTGTCTCTGGCCCTGCAGCTTCTTTTACGTAAGTCCTCTGGACCCTGAATGGCTGCTCCCTACACCTCCTTCCTGGGGTTGGGTGAACACCTCATCACATGATACATCACAACATTCTCTCTCAACCAGGTGTGAGGTTGAGTTTCCAACAGTATGTCGTTAGAAAGTTCCTGCTCCTTATGTTCCAAATTAGGAACTGATGTATGAAGAACTGCTAAAGCCTTAAGTTACTAACTGAATATAACTTCTATACTGTTCATGCTAAACAAAGCTTCTGAAACTGTTACAAGCCATGGGTGTAGGAGTCGAACATTTATCAGAATCTATGCCATAGCTCTAGATAGCATGAACACAGAAGAAGCATTTTCCAAAATACATTCTACTTAGTCAGTCTTTGCTGATTGGCAAGTAAATAGTAAACCATTAGATTGAACATATTGGCAAAGGCTCTAGGGAATTTTCACCTTCCTCCGTAGCATGGGGCACTGCTTACTTGTTGGTGGATTCTCTGTACCTTAAAGTCTTCAATCCTTGATTTGAGGACTTAAATAATTCAGTCATAGGTTAGAGATTTATTACAGAAGTGGATGGGTGAGGTTCTGTGGCCCGTGTTGTGCAGGAGGTCAGACTAAATGATCATATTGGTCCCATCTGACCTTAGAGTCTATTAGATCCTATCCACAGCACTAGAATGACTAGAACCTATTGTGGGTTGCTACGGTGATGCTTAGGAGCAAACTTTTATTAACAACGTACATAGTTAACTATGCCCATACTATATCATATATATAGTATATATATATAGTATGGTTATACTATACCCTAACTATGCCCTAAACATTGCAGGGACTAGCTTCATCAAGGGATTTAGATGTTTAACTGCCACTTTACACACCCAAGTACAAAATTTAGAATGTCAAAGACTCTGCTCAGCTGCCCCTAATATTCTCGGTGCCTAAAGTCTCTAGGTCCTTGAATTTCCATTGGTAAATCTTCATAGTGCCTAAATTACTGCAGCTGGGCATCCACATAGCCACCTAAGCTTCCTACCTCATGCCTATTCTCCAGTGGGATCTTCAAAGGAGGTGTCTATCTCTCCTGTGAGGCCTGATCCAATAGACTGGTCTGGCTCAAAATATGATGGCACACTGAAGGTGTGGTGGTGACACTGCACCCCCCCCCATTTTAAATATTCAAGGGCCAGAAAAAGAGTGAGACTAACTCTATAGTCCAGTAGTTAGGGAACTGACCTGGAACGTGGGAGTTCAAGTTCCAGTCCCAAAGCTATTTAGTTGCTAATACAAAAAGGAACAACTTTATATAGGGCACTCTCCTGGGAGGTGAAACACCCTAGCTCTTTCTCCACATTAGTTAGAGAGGAGAACTGAAAAATGGTCTTCTACATCCTGGATGAGAGCACTAGCTGGATTAAAATTTATAAAGGGGCAGTGGCACCTCCACCTCCATCCAAGAAAAGGCTAATGGCTCCAGGACAGGGTTCATATATGTGAATCCCAAGCAGAAGGAAGCGCCTAACTCTGCCCCTTATTTATGCACCTAAATCCATTTGATGGGTGCAGCCTCTGTCTTACCGTCATCCTTGGCCTTTCCTATTGGTTAGATTAAACAGCCCCATTTTTCAGTGTGCTAGCTTTTCTGGATCCCATTCTTAGGTGCCTAACTCTTCCCATGCATTGTACAGAGAATCCATGTGCCTAACTTAGGGCTGTGGCAGGGCTAGGCATTGCAACTTAGGCGTTTAAGTTCCTTTTGTGGATCTAGCCTCAGGATATAAAGATAAATATAAAGATATTGGCATCATTATACAGGGAGAGAGGGGCAGGGTCCAGACAACATCACACCTGGATTCAGGGTTTGGCTCAGCTAATTAGATGGGCAAGATCAAAGTTGGATGTTGTTACACATGCTGAATATCAAGTTACTTCCCAAATCATCCCTTTGACCATAGTGGGATTCATTGTGTAATAAAAGTAGAACTCAGTATGATAAAAGGTATCAGAAAATGCCCAGTAGTGACTACCTGATATATTTACATCTAAATCATCCCCCCCCCACCCCCGCAGCCGCTCCCAGTCTGGACATTTGTTTCCAGAAGTTTAGTTTAGTCCTGTTGAAAGTAGCATGGATATCAAGATTTAAGCACAACCTGAACTTCACTAGATGCCTCAGTTTTCATTATCCTGGTTTTTCCATGTCTAAAACTAAACTGAATTCCAAGCTCTTTTCATATTTGATTTAAAAGATCAGTAAATTCATCAGATCAAAGGAAGTAGTAAAATGCTTCACTCACTCAACACAGAAAACAGCTTAAATGGAAGCTGTGTGAAACATTACAAGGAAGAACAAGACAATGCTGTAAAATATGAAATACCCATTTCTTTGCAATATTTCTTTCTCAAATGTTTTTCCTTAAGGATACCAGTTCTCTCTATACATATGCCCCCCCCTCCCTCCTTGCCCTTACACAGATGCATTCTTTGCGGGTGTGAACACTATTGATCACACTTGGATAATTTAGCTTGCAAAATGTGTCACAGCAAAAAGAACTGACATCTCTCTTCCCACTGGCAGTGATGCACAAACTTAGTATTTTTTTTAAATGAAGTGAAAAGCAATTTTCCATGCAAGAATACCTAACACCTCCTCTTAAAAACACATTGTGAGAATTCTGTCCTTAATTTGCCAATTGATCTGTGTCTTTTATATTACTGCTGTATAGCAACAACAAGGATCCCTTCATTTTGACTATTGAGGAGTATTTCCTCTTGCTTAACTTAAGTAACTCGTCATTTTAGGAATGTACATGTACATTCAAATCTCAATATTCCACAGTGAAGTCAATGGTAAAATAGCCCATTAATTTCAATGCCAGTAGTATCAAGCTCATAGAGCAGAAGAGACCTTCCATTGCATGAGATGTTTAAGCAGTGCATGTTTATTAGATGGTAAATTCTTCAGTGTAGGGACAGTTTCTTATTCTGAGTGTGTACAGTGACTAACAATGCAGATCTGAGCCTCAGAGGGTTTACTGGGTGCTTAACAAATAGAAATAATGAATAATAATTGAATCAGTTCTTACCGCACGTTATAATTAAAGTGCCACATCTGTAACAGAGGACAACGGCAGGTCAATGGAGCTGTTTACATTTATACCAGCTGAGGATCTGGCCCCGGCTTCAGAAGCACAATGAGGTCATAGCTTAGGTACACAGTTTGTTTCCTCTGACTTTTCTAGCTCTTTGCCGCTTTAAGTCAGACCTTGAGCTTTACCTGATTATATTTTTCTATGTGTGATTCCCATTTTCTCCAGTTTAATTGGTTGAAACGATATCAGCTCAGAAAAGACTTCTTTTCTGTTTGCTAAAGCTAAATGGAGAATAATCCATGCACCAACAGCACTTTTTATTAATGATACAGATAAAGATCAGCATCATTAGATTGAAGAGTACAGCTAGCCTCATCTCACTGAAGAAATAAGGGGAAAATGGTTATTAAGGCTATTTTAGATACAGTACATTGAAACAAAAAAAATCCCATTTGAAAGTCAGATACAAATCAGTGCTTTAATATTAAACAATTTTAGTCTAAATGTCTATAGCTGAACACAATTATTGTCTCATTATGCAGTATGTTCAATTTATGCAGTGAGTAGATTGGCTTCATAAAGAATGAATCAGGAAATTAGATCTGAGTAAGAGAGAAAATAATCTGTCTCAAAATTAAAACAACAAGTCTAAATGCTACTTTGCCAAGCTAAAGAGACATCTGGAATAAACTTTTTGTCCTGTATAGTGAGATAAGCAAAACTGTAAAATAATCTTGCCAAGCAGATATGGGCAAAAGCAGCGGTGATTTTGTAAATCCTATTCCCAGAACTGGTTCAAGCCTTAATTCATCTGACCGCATAAGAGCTCAGTGCTGTGAGGTGCTGAGCACACTCAATTTCAATTGTAATCAATGACACTCAACACCTCATAGGATTCATTCCCTGCAAGGTGCTGAGTGTGTTTAAAGTTTAGGAAGCTATTTGTAAGTGAGAGGGAAAAATATATAGTTCCCAGTCTGGCCCAGCTCTCTTTTAAATAGAAATGGGGAGAAAGGGGGAGAACAGGGGATGATTTGAGGATTTTATACTTTCCACCACACAGAAATATGATTTTGTTTTAGAAGGTACAAAATAAGAAATGGATCACATCTCTGCCCTCTCTAATCAGATCCAGTCAAAATTCATGGGGATTCAGAAAAGTGGTTCAGAGCTATTTCTAAGAGCAAATAACTCCAGACCTGTTTATGTTTATTAATTTGATTCCAGATGCCTTATATTGCCCTAACTGAAAAGCTCTAATGTTTATATGGGAGAAAAAAAAACAACTGCAAGATACACATTGATATTAGTTAACAAACAAATTTAGCTACTATCTTTTTAATCTTCCTATTATCAAGCATGATATGAGTCAGCCTTGGACCAGACTTTTCCAAATGATCATCAATGCATTATGTTCTGAAAATGAATCCTCACAGAGATTACTACACAATTTGACTAAACAGAAGACTTTAATTTAGATGGAATCCTAAATTCAGAGCACAAAATATGAAGATTGTATTCACTCTGGGGCTGTACTGCAATTTGTGATATAATGAAAATAATTTTATAGGCAGTGAGTCATTAAGTTATTTTAATTTTCAATCTCTAATGTAGTAGAAAAAGATATGAAGCAGATTTATTGTGCCGGTATTAAAACAGCCAAAAAAACCTGAAAACTACCTTAGGGAATTAGGACATAAACACTTCTTTTAATACCTTAGAAAATCTGAAAAGATTTTCTGGTACAGCAGTTTATCCTTTTCAGTTGGGGAGGGAAGAGGGTTTGAGAAACTTTCTGATTGCAAGTAAGTATAATAGTTATGGTCCCTGCCCCTTCAGTAAACAGACTCAGTTGCAAAAAACAAAACAAAAATGTCTCAATGGCGACATGCAACCAGCTTCTCACAGGTTAAAAAAAAAATCATCAGCTGGGAAGGAGTTGACTTGAGAGGTCTCTCCCACGGAAGCTTTATTTTTCTAGTTTGGAGTACAAGGTGAAGCAAGCCTTTTGAGTTTCCTTGTAAACACAGAAGGAAAGTCAGTGGAAGTTTGGTGCCTAGAATTTGAGATGGTCTTGTAAATCTCACTGGGTGCCGATCTGCATCTCTAGGCATCTAAATCCTTTTGGAACACTAGCCCATCATCTCTGAAGAAAACACTTTCCCCATGCATCCCACGGTGGCTTGGTTATGGAATTAACCTTACTACTTTCCCCTCACCTGCACTCCCATCACCCTTTGTCCAATTTCCTGATTTAAATAGCAGTACAACACATTCCCACACACTCAAAGCTATCCAAATAATACTAGGATTAGATAAAATATGAGACAGATATGGCAATTTCCTGCAATATCCTTTGGACACATTATTACATTAAGTTGAAGTATGTCTGGGAACCATTGTGTTAAATGAGTCCTTTGTGTATTATTGTGGGGCAAGATTGTATATAACCTCTTTCCAGGGGGAAGATGGGCTGTGAACTCTTGGAAAGGGTTATGAACTTCAGAAGACAATACTGCACAGTGTCCTGCACAAGAATGGACTTTTGGGACAAACAGTGTCAAGTGGTTTCCTGGGAAATCTCTAGGGGGAGATTGAATGCAAATTCCTCACCTCTAGTTATGCAAAAACCCAGCCTTCTGAAGCTACACCTGAGGCTAGGACCATTATCTGCTGATTACTTGTTCCTGGAGTTTAAGATCAAAGGCCCAAGCTGTATAAAAGAAAGACCAACTTATTCATGAGAGTACAAGTTCTGCGTTAAGGCTGTTATGAATTTATAATCACAGGGTGGGGAGAAGCTTGGTTGGGTTTGAAGTACTGCTTCCTAACAGAGCCTGAGGTTGGGGTGATGTCTGCTAAGATTTTTAGCATGCATGTAGGTTCTTTTATTGTTTTAATAGATTTTCTTGGGAATGCTTTCATCTTAAGAATAAACATGCTTCCTTATAAAGGAGCGTGTGATAACTTGTAAAAGCTGGAAATAATAGATCTTCATAGTTTTTGAAAAGCAGAGTGCAGACGCTCTGTCTAGGCAGGTCTGGCTTGCTGGGAATATCACAATGTAGGCAGGGAACTGTGCAGCTTTGAAAAACCCCGATAATGGGAGACACACACACACATGGGTCTCTGTCCAAGAGACATGACAGCTGAGGAGTCATCAGTTTAGAGTGGGTGCCTTAGGTGGACCACAGAGTAGGAAATACAAGTTCAAAAAGACATGCATTCAATCACATTTAATAGCAAATTGAAAGAAAAACTACAAAGGGATGCAGAACAGTCATACAAGGGGAACATGTATCTATTGGTCTATTTTTAAAGGTCTGATTGAGTGGCTTTGAATGCAACCAGTTTGCAAGTTTTTGTCTCGCTTTCATTTTGCTTAACAACTCCTACAAGTAGGGAAACAACCTTACACTACTTGAAGATCAGATTCTCCTGCCTGTGATTACTTAACTGTTCAGTTGTCTTAACAACTCTCTGGTGAACAGCCTGTCACCAAGAACCAAAAAAAAAGTAAAAAGAAAATGTATAGTTTTGTAGAAAAAAAAGACTTGGCTTCAGTCATAATTGCTTCCACAAAAATACCACCAAAGCTACATTTCTTGAGAGGTATCTCTCTCAGAAACCGGCATCCGATTAAAAACATTCATGAATAATGACTTGATCCCCAGGGGAAAACCTCCCACTGATTTCTGATTTGTATGATCAGATCTGAATGGTCACCAAAACAAATAAGCAAACAAAAATAGGAAGTCACTGGATTAAATCTGTTGGAACGAGAAGAGTTACAAAACTAATCTCAAAAGAAAATCATTCAATACTTCGAAGAATCACACCTCAATTTTGCAAGCTGAATCATGTACATAAATCCCTGGTCCAATAAAAATCCCAATAAACTTCATGAAAGCTGCACATCCCATGATCTGTCTAATGTAAATGAGCATTGTAAGGGAGTTGCCTGCACTTTATCTATACAAACTCAAAATGGGAATATACTTTCTCAGAGACTTTTATTATAAAAAGCTTTAAAGCATTTATTTTAAACCCTCTTCCTTTGGAGAAAAGAGTGTTCCTATTGGGATTTTAAAAAAAGGAGTGTAACAAAACCCTGTTTGGTTGCTCCACTTTCTTCAGTCTCATTGCTAAGTTTGGGCACTTACCTCCCTGTGCCAAAGAGCCTGGTCCCATCTCCTCTAGTAAGGAGTCTTCCTTAGCTATGTCAACATTCTTGTATGCCCTAACACTGGAAAAAAAATGAAGTATCAAACTTCGCATGCTGGCTTTGACATATGCTTCCATACTCCATCGTAGTTAGAGACACATGTCAGTGTTCTGTTGACACCAGTCTTTGCTTTGTTCAGTGATGGATTCAAACAAAGGCTGCTTCTCTGATTACTGGGGCTTTAACAAAACCTCTTCAGGTTATGTTTTCAAGAAAATAAGGAGAATATTGTCTATGAAGAGAAGCAAACAAAGCAACACCACATCATACTTCATACCATTTGTGCTAATCCAAATATAGATTACACAGCCTCTTTCAGCCAATCTACTCTACTCCCGTAGGTCACAGATCTCAGAATACTCTATTAATCAAACCAGGCCAATAAAGGAACAAAGATAACTGACATATAACTCTGTTTCCATTTCCTCTAGCAAACAAATAGAAAAAATTGACCAGTTTTCTTTATACTTTGCAGTTGGATGATGTTCTGCAACTAACCCGTAGTTACAAACAGAACAAACATAGTTACTGAATAAACCACATAGTCCTGAAATTTGGGACTAAAAATCTGATACTTTTGCTCCAAAATCAGCCTCTGTCTTTTGAGCTAAAAGAAAAATATTGTTATAATGATGAAGTATAGAAAGACATTTTTCTCTTTACTCTTAACCACCAAAAGACAAACTAATCATATATACACACACTATAAATATTACAATTAGAAAAGAAAAGGTATTACTGATTGTTTTCTCTTTCTTCTTACAAATATAGTTGATGGATGAAGCATAAAGGAGATTTAATTATATGAAAAGTCAACTAAATGTTAGAAATACTATGATTTTACATCAGGGAATTTTTTTTAAATGACCTGTAAACACAAGAAACTGATGAATATTTTTTCTTCCTAAAGTTTGAAAAAAAAAGACAGCCTTCAGAATAAACCAGGTAATTTTCAGTTCAACCTGATTTTACTAGGCAAAGTTAAGGGGGAGTAAGAAAGATAAAACAAAGGCTTATAATAAAAATGTATGTAACCTTTACTTTGCAGATTATCATCATCTCAATAGAATACTACATCTAGAAACTGAACAACTACCCATGTATGTTCCACGTATATTTGTTTGTGTACTTACCTTTTTCTTTTTAAAATATTAATATCCATTCAGCAATTGGATAATACACATGTATTGGAATGCACCTCTGCCAGACAAGGCACAATACCGCAATATGGATCATTTCTATATTGAGAGAGATTTTCATTTTCCTTTGTAAGAGAAATAATGATTGTCATCCACATAAATGTCTAGGGAACCTGTGGGTAAGCTTGTGGGAACTCACCAGTTTCTTATTCATTTTAAAAGGGGTGACTTGTAGGACTTAGACTACATACACAATTCTTCTTACAAATCCTTGCTGCTTTGGAATGGATGGTAATGTACAAAGTGCTGAAGAGAGAAAAAAGGAATTTTAGAGCGTAAGAAATCTCCAGTGCATCTGTTCCAGTTTTCCCTCTGATTAGTTATTACCTGCTGAGGCTCAATTAATCATATCCCTGGTGGTTTATTCCCTCTACAACACTCTAATAGCAAAAGAGATATTGTCATGTGTGTGTATCCATATATAGTTTAATTAAATCATAAATTACAGCTATGGTTTGTGATTTTAACCTCGGCCCCTTTTCTCCTCAGACTGCAGAAACATTGTGTCTCACTCTTTAATAATGCAATGATGATGATGACATATGATTGATTTTCCATTCTGACATTCTGAGTGTATAAAAAAGGAATTAGCTACTGTGCTCAGGGTCAGAACTATCTGAAAGACAAGATTTATCAGAGCACATCTCGGCTGCTTGACAACCTTGGGTGGAGTATCATGAAAATGAAGAATTTGGGACTTTTCAGTTTAACCTACAGCCTTCCATTGAAGACCGGAGAGAACGAAACTACAGCTGAACACTAGGAATAAAGACAAAAGATAGGGGAGAGATACAGAAGTGTGGCCATCAGAGAGCTAAGGGAAGGGCTATGATGAGCTACTACTCCAAAGGGCTAAGAATTAACAGTTAAAGGAAAAGTGGGGCTCATTTTGTCCTGAGTCACTAGTCAAAAGTTTGGGTCTCCTAGGCTGTTCCTGTAAGGAGGAGACAATGGTGACAATCAGGTATTTCTTTGGTGTACATTCTTTGTAAATAAACAAACTACAAAGTACTGTGTCCCTGTATGCAGAAGGAATCTAAACCATGAAACAACTCCTCTCACAGCAGCAAGAGAACTTTTTTCAGCCTGTACTGCTGACTCAAAAATCTCTCATCAGGTTTCTTCCAGGGTCAGCCACCTTCCACTTTCAGCTGCTGTTTCGGGCTCTCTGTCTCTCTCAGGCCATGTTTACACGATCGTGACTATAGTGGCATAGCTGGTGCACAGGGATGTGGATTTTTCACAACCTTGAGCAACATAGATACATCAACCTAAAATTTAAATATCGATAGGCCTTAATCTTTCCCAGTTTTTCATCTGCTCTGCCTTCCTCACATCCACACAGTCCCCATCCCCACAGCTACCCAAAACAATACTCAGCAAAACTTTCTGAGTGGGTTCATACTCCCTTTGTTTTAGGGGAGGGTTTAGGCTTACAGTTATGATAGCTGAAGAGTGAGTTCACACCTATCAGTCTCACGGAGGTTTTAACTCAACCATTAACAAGGTTTCACACAGCTCATAACAGAAGGACGGGTAAGTGGGAAATTTATTTTGGCAAAGAAAAATGTATAAGACAACAAAGAAGGACTTTAAAATTTTGTTTTCCAATTAGATTTTATGCCATTATGGCACCATGGCATCTGAATGCATTCTTTCTGTGGAAGAGAGAGATAAGGAAAGGTACTGAACTCAGTAAAGCAGTCTAGCAAGATCCAATTGATATAAGTGGATAGGATAGGAAAGAATGTAATGACAGAACACAGGACATAGGCAGAAACAGACAAAAAAAACATTAAATAATGAGTACTATGAGCCAAAACAAAAATACACAGACCATGATTTCTAGGATTTAGAGGTCCCAAGTCAGCACATAAAAACTCACACTAAGGTAAAATACTGGCTCCACTGAAGTTAATGTGTGTTGTCACAATTAGTGTGCTAAATAAATCTCAGTATTAAGACAATGGGATATTGCAGGTGGTTTTCTATATGAATTAAGTGCATAACAAGTTTGAAGCTTAAAAAACTAACCAATTTTACTTGACTTTGGGCTTGAGCTGAAAAGCTAGGATCTAGACCTAAACTTCAAAATCCAAAGGTGCTTGGATCCAGAATTTTGATTCACCTCAGTATAAAGGAGGGTGAGCCACAAAGTTTGCCTATAACTCTAGACCAACCTCCCCAAAGTTTGGATGATGAGATTTTTTGAGGCCCATCATTCGTTTTATTCTACCAGCCCTGTACTTTGTGCATTTTGCCTAAATACCTACCTTCCATGCAAGTAAGGATAAGTTTCTAAACAGAATATTTTTCATCAGGCATCAGATAGTTTTAAAGACATTTAAAACAAGAGACCCTTAGAGATTCAATCTGGAAATTTACAAAATATACTTAAGAGATGAGCTTTACAGATGGTTTTATTTTCTACAGAAATGTATTAATTTCTTTTACTTGTAGCTAAGGCCTAATATGTTCTGTTGACCTGTGAGGCTGTAAAAGCCCTGCAAAGTAGGCACATAAAAGTCACCAGTCATTGGAATGGGAATAGCCTTTAAAAATCTTGTTTGACCAGTCTTAGAGGTCGGAAATTAGAATTCTTGAAGATTTAGATGATATTACAAGCCAAGCCTTTAAACAGACAGGGGGAAAAGATTAATGAATTTAGGTGCCTAAAGATACAGATGGGTGCCTACTGTAATTTTCATAAGTGCCTAGGCAACTGACACATTGATTTCATTAGGAGTTTGGCATCTAGGCACTTTTGAAAATCCTTTTAGGTGGCTGTCTCCATCTTTAGGACCTAAATACCTTTGATATGGTAGGCCTGGGAACACATCTGCAGCATTAGGTACCTAACTATCTTATAAAAATCTGCCCTTATCACTCCAATCTTGCTACAGTTCCATAACTGAGGACCTCTGTGCTTGTCTGCAGCCTCATTGATATCATCAAGGTTCTACAAAGGTGCTGAGGTCTGTTCCAAGTGGCTCTGGTTGGAGAATGGAGGCTATTAATCATTAGTGCAAAGAGCCCTGGAGGAAGGAGAGATTAAAAAGTTTCACAAGAAACATTAAAGTAACTTTAAAAATACATTACTTTTCTGGGTCTGACTGATCCAATAGTGGGGTTCCATTTTGGTACTCAATATCTATTCACTAATTTGACTCCTGATAATTCCTAAGCATTTTAATTTACAAAAGTGTTACATTCTAATGCATTCGTGTCTATTACTACAGACAATTATATTAAACTTGTAAAGGTTTCTTTTCTTTATATTTTCCCCTTCTTTGTTTGTATTTGTTCGTTTTCTCTTCTCGTTGATTAGACTTTTTTTCCAGAAATTCTCATTTCAGGGTGCTTACATTGAAGAAACATGTTTGAAAGTTCCCCTTGCCTCTAAGGTAATGTTATCTTGGAGACAGCAGGGGCAGATGGAAGTTGTGATCGATTGAGTGGCCAGAAAGAAGTAGATGGATATGTATGTGTGTGTGTGTCTTACTAAGACTGAATTCAGAATTTTAACTCTCTGGAACTGCTTATGAAACATGTAAAGGGAGAGCCCCCAAAATGGAATGGAAAAGCAATGAGCAGAGTGCAGAGGAAATCAGCAAAACAGAACATGTTCCAGATTACAGCATCATCATCGTCGTCGTCATATCTACCAGTGAGGACAAGGAAACCAGTACATCTCCATTAAAGGCTAAACTTGCCAGAAGTCTTGTGTATAATTTCTATTTCCCTGCCAGTTACTCTGGACTCCCTCCATTCAGGCCTACTATTTGAAATGCATTGATCTCTTTAGCTAAAGGACTCTCCAGACAATATTCAGCCCACTTTGATATCTCCCTTCTCTCCAAACAATTTCCCTGTTAGCACTCCATGGGTCTTAAGAACTAATTGCTTGCTCTTTCCATCCCTCGATGTCTTTTATTCTGCCTCTTCTTTCATTGGCCCCGAGCCGCTCCAAGAATCTTCCACAGTCATATTGGGTAGGATTCACAAAGGGACATAGGTATTCCAATGTTAAGCATCACAGCACCTAACTTTTAGGTGCCTTAAAATAAAATAAATAAATGAAATAAAAATCACAGGAGCAACACTGCAATCCACAATGCCAAAACATAGGCTTCTAGGAACTTTTACCTTAAAACTAGAGGTGCCTGCTGAATTTGGCAAGAGTTTTGTGGACTGCAGTGGAGCCAAAACTGAGATTTAGGCATATAAATTCAAGACCTATATGCCTAAGTACCTTTGTGGATCTAGGCCATTGTCCTTTTCTATTGACAACGTATGAAATGTCCTTTACGACCTTGACAGGCTCCCTAATTTTCTAGCCATTTCTGCACTTCTCTAATCCCTTCCAACACATATACACTGCAGTGGAGTTCACCTATGTCAACAATCCTGGCAAACGCAGTACGTTTTATTTTGTATTATTAGGATTATTGTTTTTATTAAAAAATAAAACACGCTTACCAGATGGGTTTTCTAAAATGACTAATCACTAACACAGTTTTCATGGCACTGAGAAGTTGCCTGTCCAGGCACACCAATCACACACTACAGTTGAAAAAAAGAGTTATGTTCACCATCTATATAAATACACTTAATAAGTATATGTACTGAAGTGTGATATATGTGATATACTTAATAAGTTGTTGTACAAAGACCAGGCCATTACTAATATACAACTTCTGAGTTCAGGAATGAGGATTCTTAAACAAAATTCAACTTCTTGTATTCACTACCTGAATCAGACCCAGTTTAAAGCTGTACAAAATTAAGCTAAGAAAAAACAAAACAAAAGCCCCCTGTCTCCCTACAGGTCATAAAATCTTATGGCAACCCAGAAAAATATTCTGGGTATGCTCTAGTGACCATTAGATAGATAATACCAGGATGAATATAATGTGGTCATCCACCGAGGCTCAAAAATGTGTTATGAGCCATTTAATTTTTGTCTTCACTTTCTTATCACAGTATAAATTAGAAATTGCTTCATATAATGGCACGGAAAACTCCTGCAGAGAATCTCCCTGCAAATCAAGGTTGATATTGTTAGAAAGTTGTATGGTAGTTGCCTTAACTTGTCTTATAGATAGTAAAAATCACTGAAGTAGCAGCACATTCGATTACTGTCTGACTGTTCTGATCACACTGGGATGCTTGGTCAGTCACTTTAAATTAGTGTCATCATTGCAGAAATTAGGTCATAAGCATCAAGTAATAGAGGCCTGAACTCTGGAGATAGCAATTAACATCTACCTTTCAGTTTAGCTTTCTTTCATCCAACAGTGTGAGTTTAATTGGATCATGCTCATTTCATTTTCAAATGACATGCACAGTTGGTGCTGTATTAAATGATAAAGTAGTAATTAACGATATAACGGAAAACCTTGGAGCCGATTCTCTCATAGGTTGGGACAGCTTTGTGCCTCTCTGTCAGCACAAAGCTGTCCCTAAAGATGTTTAGCTGAGTACTGAAAGATTCTCTCAGGATATGATTTTACTCCAATTACAGAGTGACTCTACTGCCTCTTGTGCTAACCCTCATCCGGCAATCAGTATAAAGAGAGTGGCTGCGATTCTTCAGGACTAGCTGAGCCCTGACTGCTGGAAGGGCGGCTTGAGTCTGCTGACAAGCTATGTCAATTAGGGACCACTTAGCCACTTCAGTCTCTTGCCTTTGAACTGCAATGAATGATGTTCAGCTATAGCCAAGGATCTAGGCAACTATATATTCCATGCTGGAGTCAAGATAGTCTACCTGGTTATGTTTTCACTGTAAAAGACTGAACAAGAAAATGTAGATGTGAGTTGATCTTAAGACCAAAAAAATATTTTATGTTTATATGTGTAAAAAATATTATACTATAATTAGGCCTAAAGTATTGAGTGATCTAGTAATGGGGATGCTGAGACTTTTGATTCTAGCTCCTTTGTTCGAGTCTGCCCACTAGTGATAGAAATGTTAGTTACAATTGGATGGCTGTAGGTGTCTAATAATTTGGTGCTCTCAGTCCAGCTCCTGGGGACAAGATTTTACATCACGTCTCCCTCATTAGAACTGACACTCATCAGAAACCTGCTGGCATCTTCTGCAGAGGTCTAGCACTGAAGAGTCATGGTATATGAACTACCTTGTCACCCCTCCCTAGCATTTTTATTGGAAAAAATGGAGAGGTGTAAAAAACTCAGCTATCCAGAGATGCCTAAATATAAAATAAAAGGACTTAGGCAGATTGTAGAGGGTCACCTGAACTTTCATCCAGCCATGATCACCACAGGTGATCAAAAGAGGAAAAAAATCAGTACATAGCAGTACACACCAGGAATAAGGGCCCGTTTCTCTGCTCCTGGTCCATCGGAATGGTCAGTTTGTTAGCAAACCGGATAGATATGCCACTTAAACGTGAGAAAGTTTCATTCTCTAAATACGAGCATAAGCATTATACAGCAGACCCTGGAGTTGGGGTAAAACCAAAAACAAAAGAAAATGTAAATAAAACAACTTATAAATGGTTACACACATCATCTAAGGCCACTGTAAAGAGCTGACATTGCTTGGGAGGAGGACGGAAGGGAGACCAAAGAAGAAAGAAATATTCAAGTGGAAAATGAGAAACAAGGAAGTTCCAACTGAAATGGTAAGAAGTAAAAAGAGATATAAAGAGTAAGTAATAGATAATTAGTTCTTATAGTTTGATATCTGTATCAAAGTAGATAAGATTTTTTTTAAAAAAGCAATTAAGATCGTTTGGAAGAAAAATCATTACAGAAAGTTCAAGAAGTTACATTACCATCATAAATTTTATTATTTGACCATTCATTTGATAAAATTAAATTGGGATCAACATTTTACCTTTTAAAATTATAGGTGGAGGAGGTGGTGATTCCTCCCTCATAGCCAGAATGCCTATCTTCCCCAGTTGGTGGATTGCTCTGAACCTTGCTCATATATGAGATAAGCACTTCTGTGTCTAGAGTGCGGCGCATACCCAGAGGCAGAAATGTAGGTGCCTAGGGAACTTTTACAGCAGCAATTTAAGCACTGAGTAAGGTTAGGTGCCTCCAGAGTTAGGCATCAGCTAAATGGGGGTTTTATGGATTGCAGTGGTGCCTAAAATAGAGACTTATTTGTGGATCTGGGAATTAGGGAATTTTTACCTTAAAAATTTAGATGCAGAGTGAGTTTAGGTGCCTGCGGGGTTAGGTGACAGCCAAGCGGGGCTATGAATTGCAGTCGTGCCTAATTCTGGGATTTAGGATCCTAAGTCCTTTTGTGGATCTGAACCCGCGTATCCAGAATGAAGAGAAGCATGCAGCTCCACAGCTTTGCCCTCAGCAAACAAGCATCAAATTTTTCAAGTATTGAAATTAATGACAACATACAGTTCTTGCATTCAAATCTGGAAACCAAATAACAAGTAATAAATAATACCTAGCCAGTACATAGATAAAATAAATGAATTAGATGTCACCTGTGTTATTATTAAAAGACTTATTACAACAATAAATTACAACGGGGTGTCCATTGTGCTGAGCACTGTGGCTTGGCTGCAGAGGAAAGAGCTGGTTTCTTTTTCAATTAGCACCACAGGAGTGGCTGTATCCTTGACATTTCCCTTCACAGGTCACCCCGGGCACACAACAATGCCACAGAAACAGTCAGACTGTGTTGCATAACTGTTAGTAAAAATGGAGCTCACTTAGATCACTCACTTCAGGGAAAGATTAATTGTAAAGGCAGAGAGCTAAAAGAGAGAGAGAAACAAAGAGAGAAGGAGATAAGAAGCTTTGTCTGCCCTTGAAATATCAGTTTATCTTCTGTGGCAAGAAAACATGCTGGTCTGTTTTAACATGAGATGACTTATTGGAGACCAGCTATAGAAATGGATTATCTAGAGCCATATTCTGAATGGGGTATTTCAGCTTTTATTATTGATGTTAAGGATATGCACAGTCACAAGTAGGGATCTCATCACCACTAAGAACATAATAATTTGAAAAATCATGTTATGTTTAATAGATGTGGGTGGGCAGGGGAAGACATAAAAAGTTTGCTTTTCCTTCTTATTTTAATTGATATTAAAAATTATTAAGTCCTATGTAATAAAATTAATTTGAGTTTCTATAGAGGCTTCCATCCAAAGATTTCAAAGCACTTAAATATAGACTAATTTAGCCTCACAATCCCTGAGAGGTAGGCAGGTATTGTGCCAGGGAGGAATCGGCGGTAGAGAGGTTAAGTGATTGATGAAGGTCACGCAGAAAGTTTGTAGAAAAGACAGGCATAGAATTCAGGGCTAAGACTTTCAAAAGTTTCTAAGTTCATATTTAGAAACCTAAATAAGCGGTCTGGTTATCTCATTTACGATAGAAAATTCAGATGCTCAGCATTTCTAAAGATCTGGGCAATCTTACTTAGGTGCTTAAATATGGATTTAGTTGCATAATTTTTCACACCCATGAATGAAAATTTTGGCCTCTTGCAAAACATTGTACTTTTGCAAACAAATCCCAAACAGTGTTGCTGGAAAAAATGACATTTTTCCAGGTCTGAGCATGTGTTATTTTGTTTTATTGTTGACTTTTACAATTTAGCTATGGTTAATTGCACAAAACTAAATACAAATTCAAGGCAATAGTGGATTTTGCTCTACATGGCCATGAAGGCTCTAGTCCTCCTTCTGTACAATGAGCAGAGAACAGACAGGTAGAAGCAGGGAATGGGTGGACCCCAGACTTCATCCCCTCGGAAGGTTAGCCAATGGAACAACTGAGCCCGCATGAAGGGGGAAGTAATTTGTTTCTGATATAAACAACTCCTGGGACAAAGCTGCAGGCATCCTCTTACTATTGAGAGATATTATAACCCATGCCTCAATATTTATTCTCTGCATATAAAAAGTTATTACCACCACACACAGATCCAGGATGGTGTTAATAAGCACATTTACCTTCCTGAATTAGAGACTATATTGGGAGAATTCAGGTTTCATGCATTAGGCAGTGACATAAGCAATGTTTATAGTTAATGTTTAGCAAAAAGTTGAATGACATTTTACAACATAGGGATGAACATTTTGAAAGGTTTTCCTGTGTTAATTATAGCTCATACCTTGTCACTCTCATCTGCAACTGAGACTAATAGTCTGCCTTATAAAGAGACATGCTTATTGATTTTGCGAAGGCTGTAACAAACTAAGCTGTACTCTTTTCTACTGATATAATAAGCATTGCCTGCCTGTATTGATTGCTTATCCCACAGAGTAATAGCAAATTGCTTTTGTAGAAACATAATGATGCTGAACACTGGTTGCACAGATGATAGGGCAGTATTTAAATGCTGTGTGTCCTGGTCTTCATAGATTTACTAATAACCTCCTTAATCATTCCTCTTCAAAATACCAGGAATCCTGAAGCAAATGCTAACCTAACGATACAATATCATTTACAGAGCATAACATTTTATAAATGCAAAAGGAATTAAATCAGCTGTTTTTCCCTCCACCAACTAAACTGGATGACAGTTTTACCTAACATTTTGCAAGGCCTGGTTACTTACAGCTGGATTCTGTCAGCCCTATTCGCATCAAGTAGTACTTTATTCTGTGAGTAGTCTTATTGAATTCAAATGAACTATTTAATGAGTGAAATATTACTCACTATGTGGCAGAATCTGGTCCTTGGCCGCCTTTAAAACAAAGTTGTGCACCATTAACAGCTTCAGTTATCTGGCATTGATATTGCATTCTGATTAATTAAAGTTTGCACAGCACATTAACAAATGTATATCCATTTACAAGTGCTATGAATTTTACTTATTAGATGTTATTTCTTCTTATTAGAGCTGTGCAAACACTTTTGTAATGAAACTTTAATTAAGATGAAAGTGATTAAGCTCAGGTTCTGTTACAAATTACAAACTGGTGAAGTTCACGTAAAAATTTTACCAAATCTTTTTGTTGTCCCGGGGGGAGGGGTGCAGAGGGGAGGGAAGGGATTGGAATTTTCTATAGGAGGTCCCCATCTTGCACAAAAGCCCTGATTCAACAAAGCACTTGTAAGTGATGAACAGATATAGATTTAATCATTTGCTTAAAATTAAACATGCCTTTTTCTCTCTTTATTCTAAAAGTAGGCAGTTAGGTAGTGAGAACTAATGCTAATTGGCCCCTGCTCCTACAGCTCTTTTCAAATCTTTCCTTCTTGTACTGATTCCAAAGTGCAATGCACATCTCTGAATCCCCTTTCTCCATACTACATTGGCGGAATTATTTTTTGAGGTTCACAAGCTACACTGAAAGCCTTTTCACTGGGGGTCTACAAAAGTAGGGTTGATCAAAATGGTAGGTCATGGTAGCAGGAGCCACATGTATAGTTTGTGGCAAGCAAATCTAGCCTGCCACACACTGAATAAGTTTTCATATAAACAAACCCAAAGATCCTGTTTCCAGTTGCATATAACTTGGCCAAATATTTACCATTCAGACTGACATTTTCCATGCTGAGCGCCAACAAGGAACATCTCCCTGCTCTGAATTCCTGTCGGTAGTGCTACATAAGCCCCTAGCAGACAAGAGCAACAATTACAGGGAACACCTAGTTCAGTTTCCACAGGGTCCAGTTTGTTTAGTTACTGAGTGGGGACTCAGGCATACGTTTTCGAAAAATTTCAGCTACAATGATTCAGCTGTTTGAGAATGAGGTTAAGGAAAAAATAGCAGGGAAATTATTTGACCTCTGTAAACAGCATTGAGGAGACTGATATCAGAACACTGCATCCAGCTCTGGTGTCCATATTTTTTAAAGGATGTTGAAAAATGTAAGATGGTGCAAAGAAGAGCCACAAAAAAGATTCAAGAGCTGAAGAAAATGCCTTCTAGAATAGGCAATTCAGTCTGCCTATTTTACCCAAGAAAGATTGATAGGTATCTTGATTACGAACTATAAGTACCTATGCAGGGGGTAATACCGAGTATTAAGGCTCTTTAAACTAGTGGAGAAAGGCATAACAAGAACAAATGGCTGGAATCTGAAACAAAACCAATTAAAATTGGAAATAAGGCACACGTTTTTAAGTGAGGATGGAACAAACTATCAAGAGAAATGGTTGGTTCTTTGTCTTTTGATGTCTACACTGGATGCCTTTTTGGAAGATATGCTTCAGTCAAACAATTGATATTTAAGTCACAAGTTGGGCTTATTGGACTATATGGAGGGATAACTGGGTGAAAATTAATAGCCTTTAATAAACAAGAGATCAGACAAGATGATCTTATGGGCCTCTCCAGCCTTAAGCGCTCTGAATCTATGTTTGATCATGGTTTAAAAAATAAAATAAATCAATAAATCCCTAAATCTGTTTCACTGAGAAGTTCAAGCATCCTATGTTGTGGAGCAGAGATTTGAAATTTGGTAGAGATCTTACATGAGTAAGACCCTATGAAAAATCATGATTTTACAAATTGTGCAGAAATCATGCAGTTCCCAATATTTTGATTTTTCCTCCAACACAGGGGAGTGGAAGCATGATATCCATGCACACCAGTCTTGTGCTTGGTGTGACTCGTAGCCAATGTGATATGGCTGTTAAAAAAGCAAATGCGGTTTTAGGATG
>ML675610.1:25714694-25750180 GCA_007922155.1 Mesoclemmys tuberculata
GATCATGTTGGTCCCTTCTGACCTATGAGTCTATGTTTCTATGTAGCATGCAGCAATATCCTGTTGGAGCAGCAGTAACAGGGGCATAGGGGGAGACCCAGCAGCCATATTTATGCGAGGCACAGCAGCCAGTACCACCCGCACCCCCACTGGAACAGAAACAGCCACGGCTTCAGGGAGACTGAAGTGGGCATCTGTGTGCTGGTCTTGCACGCAGTGTCATTCTGGAAGTGCTTATTCTGTAAATTCTATACCCATGACATTTCTCTGAACAAAAACACGCAGATTTTCTCAGGGCCTTACACATGACAGTCAGGGATATGTTGTTTGCCATCTGCAACGCTCTGCCTCTCTGTGGCCAAGCTATGAGCCCTGAAGAATCAGCAAGGACTTGTGAGAGTTAGCCCACTAATCTCTCTGCAGATTCAGTCTGCACTAAGTATACTCCATCCCCTCACAGCTCCTACATCCCAGTCAGGCTGAGCACATACAGTCCACACTGAACAACCACATAAACCACAAATCCTAGAGCCAGAGCTGGGTTTTTCCTGAAATTGCTGGTTCCAGGGGCCTATGTGGCACCTCCCACAGGACATAAGAGCAGGAAGACTCTCCTGTGCTCTCAGTGTTCCCTGTTGGTGCCCAGGCAGCATGAAGCAGAAGGAAGCTGTCTGACTCAAATGCAGAGGGATGAGGACCCAGAGGATGGGAGAGAGACAGGAGCAGAAGGAGAGGTCAGGGCTCAGGAGCAAGGGGAGGGGGAAGGGCAGGAGTTGTGGAGGAGGAAAGGAGTGCATGTATGGGGGAGGAGTGTAATATAGGCAGGAGCTGAGGGAGGGGGACAGGGGCAGGAGCATAAAAGGGACTGTAAAAGGTCACAGGGGACAGGGGCAGAAAGATCTGCAATAGAGAAAATTCCTCTATAGAAGCTGGAATTGAACCCAGGGTTCCTGTGTCTTAATATTCTTTTGCTGTTTAGCAAATAGCTTTGAAGCCCACTGACAAAAGGAGGGAGTCTATCTCCTCTAAGGCAGGTCCACATAGAAGGAAACATCTTCTACGCCCAGTTATTCAGTTAGCACAAGTTAAAGAGAAGAGAGCCGTGGATCTAGAGATCGCATCTCTGCTGATGGACCATATGGGAGAGGTGGTGGGGAAAGGGGATGTCATTCATGATTTATTCAATGTTTAAGTAATTATATATAGAAAAATCCATGTTAAAATATTTTTATTAGGGTTGCATAATCAAACACACAGAAGTTAGGATATTCAATCTTAATTCAATCTCCTTGTGTAAATGCATTATTTTACAATCTTTAATTACATAGTCACATACTATTTTTTCCACAGGACACCCTGTCTCATTCAATGCATGGGACAGATTATTCTCTGGAAATGAATCAGGGTTGCGTAGTGAAGCAGGCTGTTGTTTTAGGACCCTGTCTTATTTGCTGCTGAAGTTGGAAGGAATGCAGTGAACAAAGCAGGGGGATTACTGAAATAGAAAGGATGGTGTCATGATAAGGGCAATTGAATGCTGTCTGGGAAAACAGGATCCTCCCTCTGCATCTGCCATAAAAGTTGTGTGATGTCGGTTAAGTCATGTAAACCAAAATATTCAAAGGTGGCCACTTTGTGTCCCTCAGTTTGTAACCCTGGGTTTCATCTGCAGAAATGCAGAGCACCCATAGCTGCAAATGAAGTCAATGACAGTATTTTATAGCCCTCATGTGTTCAAAACAAAGTTAAGTATTCTGAAATATCAGGCCCAAAACTCTTTAAATTGGACAGCCAAAAGTAGTTGGCACTTCTGCCAATTTTGACATTAATGTCAAGGCGTGTTCCCCATGAACATAAAGGGAATAATACCACCTCACCTCAGAGAAGTGTTATGAAGATTATTAACATGAGTTAATTTAACAATTAATTAAACTCAGCTACTAGATTGACAGTGCCATAGAAAAGCCCATAAGGAAACTAATAATTCTGTATTCAGTGTAGGGTTTGGATGCTGTGTAGTAAATGTTTGTGTGGGACTACATGCCGAATGATGAGGTTAACAAGCAATATAGAATAGCTACCCATTCAGTGAGCACTGCCCATCTTGTGCAATGAATGAAGCAGAAGCCCTGTGGAAAAATACTATGTGATCATGTAATTAAATATTGCATCATAATGCCCATGCACAAGGCCTAAATTAAGATTTGAGGACTCCAGTAACTCAGCCAGTTCTGGGAGGGAGATTCTGTGGCCTGAGATGTGAGGGGGTTAGACTACGTGATCATGATGGTCTTTTCTGGCCTTAAAGTCTATATGGCCTGACAATCCTATTTTCTTCACTGGTCAGAATCAAAGAGGAGATTTGTCTGTTTGATTAGTTAGCTGCAGGGACTATAATGGACCACAACACCTGAAGAAATCTTTTCCCGTCTCAGACTATATCTCCAGACCCCTGACAAGTCTTATTCCCTGTAATTCATGATGCTGGAGAAATAGTTCATGTCAATTATAATTATTTCTTAAGTCCCTTCATAATAATCCATACAAAATACAGTTTAATAATAATATCCATCTCTATCAAAAATCAATCCATTAGGGAGGTAAAGAGTTATAACAAATCCCATGGGAAAAAAAAAATAAATTTCATGAATTTGGAAGTATATGTGGGACAACTATAGGTGACTTTTATAGGTTTTGAACAATATTATTGTTCTAATATCGTGCGCACTTCTGTAATGGATTTTAAAGCAGTTTACAAACAATATTTATAATTAACAGCAGAAACTGAAAATCATTACTGGCAGAATTGGGCTGAGGGGTATTGTGTCCCTCAAATCCCTCCAGTTATTTCAGGGAGAGCTGAGGGTGCTCGTTACCTTGCAAAATCCCGCCTGAGAAAAATGTTTCTTATGAAATATTCAAGTGGTAATAAAAATAGTATAGTACTTTTCTGTGTACGGGAAATGGTCTCACTAAACTTGATTCCTCTGACCTCTGTGCTATTCTGCTAGACCTCTATTGACTTTATTTTTTTTTCTGGCAGTTTGTTTAGATGACACCAAAATTCTAAACAATAAGGGTATTTCCTCATCCGTCTCCTTGTATTTCTTTGTTTCTAACAACTAAACAATTCTAAAGACTGAATCAAAGGACGGATGAAAAATATTCCACAATATAGACAAAGACATGATGACTGATAGCATACTTCTATATTAGTATCAGGCCTATCTGAAATAAACCTCCTAGCATTGGTCTCAGGAGAGAATGAAGAAACTAAAGTGCATAGCATCTGACAACCATCCTGACTCAATCTGTCAAACAAAGTGTATTGCAGTCACTTTATTAGTGACCTTTGCAGTTAGTGACTTTGATAAAACACCTCCCAAACAGAGGAAAGTTTATTTTCCTTTAGGGCTTCTTTGTATTATGCCTTGTACAGGACACTTTTTCCTCTCAGATTACATGTACAAGAGTCTCATTACTTGAAAACAGGAGTCGAATTTAGTTCCTCAATAAGTTTATGTAGACTTCTCTCACTGTTTGTCGCCATAATTATTAAAATGGATTGCCCTCGCTTTAGACCCAAATTTACCATTCTATACAAACCCACAGGTCATTTTCTTCTTTATCATTGTGAGTTAATCAAAACATTGAGATATGAAACCAAATATAGAGAATGTTATTTACTGTATAATTAACTATCCCCACATTGCAAGTGTTATACATTGTCTATATTGTGTTTATTTCCTCCATATTTTGTTCTGCATTTGGGCAGTGACGTTTGAGATATTTCTATAGAACTCCTATGCCAATTTTCAATATACACACTGGCTATATATTTTTCAAAAGCTCACTTTGATTCAGATTCTGCCTTTATTATTCACGTTAAGCTGTACCTTTCACCAGGAGTAGTCTCTACAATGTTGCTACTTGTGGAGTAAGAAACTACTCTCTCAGTCCCTTTGTGTTGTTACCACCATAGAGAAACAAGTTACTCAGAGGCAAAGAATCCTCTACCCAGCTGAATGATATAGTCACAAAAGACTATATTGTTCAACCTTTTCTTATGGTGATGAGGATTTACTCATATGAGTGCTCCCTAAAGTCAATGCGTCTACTTGTGTAAGAATACATTCACTTTTCTAAATAAAGATTGTAATTTGTAACTTTTTGGGGTTACATTGTGCAGTCTTTTTTTTTAAATATGGGCTTGATTGTGCCATTTAGGCTTTTTATCACTTTAGAATTAGGCAACACATTACTAAAAATGCCTGCGTCTCATGCTCACGCTATAGTTTTCACTCTAGTTGCCAGCAGGGAAGTGACACATGTAAAGATGTAGGGGATCTAGTTTTCCTCATGTATGTATGCCCACTGAGACTGTAGCTACATACACCATTGTTACGGAAGTCTTTGGAATTTGAGTGGAAGTGGAATGAATTTAATGTGGTAAAGGTAGTATTTCCTCCTTTCAGAGAGGTAATTATGACAGCATGAGAAAGCTCTGCATCTATTAAGGACTTAATCCTTCTCCCTCTGTAGCTGTAGAAGGTACAAATGCAAAAATGTGTATAAATAATAAAGGACAAAGTATTCAGATTTTTTTGGGACATATCAAAATAACATCAGTGTGGCAACCTAGACATTTAGGCAGTTTAGAAGTATCTGATATTTCTTTCCTAACTCTTTGAAATAAAGCTTCATGGCATAATATACATTTAAGGCATGCAATATAGCCTCTGGTGTTTGAATTTAAGCCTCTGTGGTTGTGTGTCAATATACAATTTTTAGTAAAAAAAAAAAAAAATGATAAATATTGTAAATAAACCACCATTAGGAATTCAGCACAGTAAACACTTTTAGCCAAATGTTGGGTGGAAAAAATTGGTACTTTCCAACAGGAATCTTAAAAAAAAAAAAAAAAAAAAAACCTACTGAATTACCCTAGTCATGCCCTCATTTTTAATATGACCCACATTAGGAAATTCATTAAAATAGCTAATGAAACAAAGCTTCCATTAATGTAAAAAATATCCTGCACATAAAAGAATAATGTTAACTGTCAATCATCAACTGAGTGCACAATAGGTTTTCCATTATAAGCAGCTTAAAACTTCACTTTGGTTTTTATTCACCATCTATTGTACACCAGTAAATTTTTCCCTTCCACTAGAAATGTAAATTTTCAATATTCTAGGTTGAAATTAATTGCCATATGTAGTTTTCAAAGAAAAGAAAAAGAAAAACTGAGGTTTCTTAGGCAGGTTAAGATACTATCTGGATAATCTTCACATCTGAGAATGCAATTGTCTCACAATTTTTCTTTCATGCTTCCAGTTTTAGCAGTTGCCTCAGTCATCTGCTCAGTAAGTGGAAAGCCAAAAAGGTACAACCTTTCCTGAATTAAAACACAAAAAAAGTTTTCATGCTGCTATATACAGATAAAGAAGGTCTAGCTTTTTGATATTCAAACTGCAATAAGTCTTTATAGAGAAGGCCACACTCTAACCCCTAGAGAAATTTTTTCTTCTCATCTGTGTGAATTAAAAGGTCTTCTGCCCTTTTTGGAAAATACAGTAGACGTGATTCTACAGAATCCTGTAGTTCTACTACAAACTTCTGCCTACCCAGGAACGCAGGTAAGGCCCTTTGCTAGCAGTCTACAGTTCCCTGAATCCACAATTTTGGTGTGGGTGTGTGGCATCTCCCCTAAGGCTTTGGTGAATATCAAAGTGGGTACCCATAAGGAAGCTTATGCTGCTCCTTGCAGCATTAAATGGTATAGAGGAAAGGTGTGAAATGTAGAGAGGGACATTTTGTAGTGACACAAGCTAAGGCGCTAATTGCATCACAGATCTTAAGGAAAACATGTTACATGGTGAGGCAAAGCCAGGGTATAGCTATTTCCTGGGGCTATCACATTCTCACCAGATCCCAAAGAGATATGAAATTTGAGCATCACTCCTACCACCTCCTTGCTGCCTCACAAATCCCTTTGATCTGTGCATCAGTCAGAGACTCCAAGAAGTCTTGGACTCTCTCAAAGACGACATTGACTTTTCAGCCTCTTGTGGCACTCCTGTGGGTTTTACTGCAGAAGGTTATATATAACATCACATAGCTGGAAAATTACATCTGGTGACTTATGGCTAAAGAGACTATATAAATATACATTAATAGAGACAAACAACTAGATGGGAGTCAGCAATATGCCCGTATTGCCAAGAAGTCTAATAGCATATTGGGCTGCATTAGTAGTAGCATTGCCAGCAGATTGAAGGAAGTGATTATTTTCTTCTATTTGGCACTGGTGAGGCCATATTTGGAGTGCTGTGGCACATTTAGGGCCCCCTGCTACAGAAAGGTTGTGGACAGATTGGAGAGAGTCTAGTGGAGGGCAACAAATATGATCAGGGGGCTGGAGTGTGACTTATGAGGAGAGACTGAGGAAACTAGGCTTCTTTAGTCTGCAAAAGAGAAGAATGAATGGGATTTGATAGCAATCTTTAACTACCTGAAAGCAGGCTCCAGGGAGGATGCAGCTAAACTGTTCTCAGTTGTAGTAGATGACAGAACAAGGAGCAATAGTCTCCAGTTGAAGTGAGGTGAGTCTAGGGCTGACTGATGGTGGCAAATTTGCCGCCATCAGTTCGATGTATCTGGATCGACTGAGCAGTCTGTGTAGACCTTTCTCAGTCAATCCAGCAATCTACGCAGGAAAACCACCCCAGTAAGTGACGTAGTGCTGCATTGAAGGGAACACTGAGCAGAAGCAGCAAAGTCGACGGGAGATACGCAAGTGATTTACATCACTTGCGTATCTTCCGTCGACTGCCGTTGAATCCGGAAGGTAAGTGTAGACCGGGCCTTAGTTGGATATTAGGAAAAGCTTTTTCACTAGGAGATTGTTGAAAACTGGAATGGGTTACCTAGGGAGGTGGTGGAATCTCTGTCTTCAGAGGTTTTTAAGGTGCAGCTTGACAAAGCTCCTGCTGGGATGATCTAGTTGTGGTTTGTCCTGCTTTGAGGAGTAGGTTGGACTAGATGACCTCCTGTGGTCCCTTCCAACCATAATCTTCTATGCTTAACTACTTCTAAAGTAGGTCAGAATTTTGCAGGGAGATGTCTCTGATTAAGAGAAGTAATATTTCAGGAAAGCTATCAAGACATTGACGTATACAGAGCATTAAAAATGGTTTAAATATTTAAAGTGTTTCTGATAATATTTAACAAAGGAAAAGTTATTTTATCATATTTGTTAGGTGTTTACCATCATCATTCTTTGTTAACTTTATTCACAAATCTGGAAGTTGATGGGGAAATGTACATGTTCCCAATCTTTTGTATCTTCAGCAAATCTTCTCAGATGTTGGCTCATCAATTCCCCTCTCCTCCCCTCACGCTACATTTGCGATCTCATTCCACGAAAGAGAAAAAGTGTCTTCTCAATAATATCAGAGTCTCCAGAATAAATGGCTAGCTGCTGAAGGAAGGAATAACCAACTGTCAGGAGTCAATAAGCTTTTAATCAAAGTTCTTAAAAATCACTAATGATAGTACAGTAATAAAAAAATTAGAAATATTTTATACACCCAACATATGTGGTTGTGATATTGACATGATTAGGGCTGTAGTTTACCATGGCCATCATTTATATGACAAAACCTATGACTTATGATTCCCCCTCCATAACCTGTCATAATCTGTATCAGTCCAATCAACTTGCTCTAAAGCAAGACTCATGAGTTGTTACAAGTTTGGCTTTATGGACATGTATATCACATTAAGAATGTATAATATGCTGCATAGGTACTTACATAAGACCTATTTCCATTCTATCTGAGCAACTCACACTCTGTCAACCCTCATGATACCCCAATGAGGCAAGGAAATATTATTGAACCCAATTTACAGATATGGAACTGAAGCACAGAGAAAAAGAGACCTGGTTAAGGGGACATAGGAATTCTGTGGTGGAACAGGGGATGGTTCCTGGGTCTCTCAGGTTCCAGATTAGCATTTAACTCTGGACCATCCTTCCTCCTTCTGCTCTACCAAATGAAGCATACAGAAAAAAAAATTGAAAATGAAAATTTGTATCTTGTCTGTGCATTTGGGTATTTTGCTTCCATTAAAGAAAAACAAAACTAAGCAGTTTTCCTATATTGAAATAGGATTTTGTACTTTTATTTATTATTTCTGGGCCACGACTTCCCTCCTTTCTCCATGGCAAACAAATAATCAGGTCCATGGGAAGACTTATAGAACCTTGATATAAGCCACAATAATCATATAGATTTGATAGCCTCCCCTGTCTTCTTTCCACTAAGACATGTCTGCTGGGACTGTATCTAATATTCCAAATCTCTGAGCAGATTAAAACAACCTGTAATTTCAATTTTAAAAACCAACTTTCCAGGGAAGAGTTTCCTTCTTTCCTCCTCAAAATATACTGGTTTGAAGCACAGGCTGGAGCAATATTTACCTTCAGAATAGCGATTAAAAAAAAAAAAAAAACACTTATAAATGGTGACTAAGGTTAAAACAAGAAGTTCTGTGCCACTGGAAAAGGAGTTTCCTAATTTTCCAGTCACACACATACGCACTGGATTTGCTCGGATCCCATGACATTGTAGTTTTAATAAACCTGCCACATTGTTACAATATAGCTATATTAACTCTTGAACTAATGGCATTTCTCATGCTTCACTAAAGCTAGAAACAGTGCTAGACTAGATCTTTAGTGGGTCTAAATCAGCATAGGCTTATTGACTTCTCAGCTACACACATTTATACCAACTGAGATCTGCTCCTATGACTTTTTTTTTTCCATGAGACAGATAGAATTCCAGGCTTTTCAGTGATTTAAAGTATTAATTTCTAGCCTTCTGCTTTTGGAGTATTTATTCTCATATATTTTACACAATGAAATGATCACATGGAAAGTAAGGCCATATGACTTTGCAAAGGTTCTATTTTTCATATTCTCCTTCCTGTAATGTTCACAAAAAAGTGATTATAGAAATATGATAAAATACATAGTTGTATTAGGGCAGTATAACGTTTTACTGGCAATCAGGTCAACCTAATTAACATACTTGTAACTTCATTCATAAGTAAACCTGAAGTCAATGAAATCTTGATTCTATTTGAAACCAAACTAAGTTCTAGCTATTGGTCAAATCAGAAAGACCATGTGGCGGTGGGGGGAGGAATGGTGGACGGAGTCCCATAAAGGCACTTTTAAGTAAGATTTGAGTAAAGTCTGACTGAGGTTGTCAGGATTAGGTATTATGTATGTTGATCTTATGACAGATTTGACTTTATGGATTGATTCAGAACATTGGATTACAAGTGTTCTAATATTTGCCCACCCCCGAATGTCATAACGATCTTTTTTTGTTCCTGTGGAGTACCATGCAGTGCCTACCGTAATTCTGAGTACAAAGAAAGATAATGAAAATAAGAAATACAGTAGCCATTAGCATGGTTCCAGGAAAAGACTTCAATTCCATTCTTTTAATGACACATTTGAATGTGGAATTTGTAGCAGACTATCTAAAACAGAACTTGATCAGTTGTTACAAATAAAAACATTTTTTTCAAGGCCAAACATTTCCAACTCAGTACATATTTCTTTGGTTATTATTTAAGGAAAATTATATTGTGTTATTACCTCCCCCCCGTACATCTAAGTTGGCTCTTTGTTAATAAATCATTTTGTCATGAAGCAGCACAGAATTATTTTATGCCAAAGGACAAGTCACTTCAGTCATGGTAGCGTTCATAATTCTTTTTCATTGCATTTGTCTACTTTATAAAGATATCACAAAGTGTGTTTAAAATGGAGTATGTATGTGTATAAACTCCCATAGAAACTACCATTTGTTTGAGAGCCTTGTCAGTCTTTTCTTTCATAGTAATGAGAGCCTGCTCTTCAGAAAATTGCTCCTGGAGGCTGAAATAAGTCACCAAAGACAGTTGGAATGTTTCAGAACTCTGGGACTTCCCCCATGAGGAGGGGATCTGCAGCAAAGTTTGAAAAAGTCAGGTAAGTGCCTGTGAGGAAGAGAAGGTTCAGACTGGAGAACATCATCCACAAGCTGCAGTTCCTCTCAGCACAAGATACCTAAGGGGTGGCAAACTGTCAGGAGAAACACCAAGCCAGAAAGCTAGAGAAGGACCCTTAATCATGACTGGGAGTTCTGCCAGATGTTGTCCTCCTGAGAAGGATATGGATGCCTGACAATAGTCAATAGACAAATTGGATTTGCTCTGGGTAACCTTCTGGCACTGATTTGGAGCAGGTGCCACAACCTCACCTACAAACAGAGACTCAGTGTAAATATTGGCAACTCTTAGCATTTGTAATCATGAATCTAGTCACATAAAAATCTCAGGACTCCCCTCTACTACCTCTCCTCCTTTCCCCCAATAATACATCTTGGGTTCTTTTTATTTGCAGTCTAAATTTTGAGCCTTCAGTTTAGACCTGCAACAAAAGGTTACACCACCTATAAGACAGCTAACATTTATACACCTAAAGAACAGAGAAATCCAAGCTCCATACACCTCAATGGTAACATTCCTACTGATTTCAATAAGGTCAGGATTTCATCTTGGATGTTTTCATAACTTGCTGTCTAGTAGTTAATAGTTAGCAAATGGCATTTGTTGGGAGCTAGACTTGGTGAAAGATGGAACCACTCAGTGTGATGTTTGTAAGAAAGGTTGGATTATAGCTATGTCAATATGCCTCAGATTTGTGTTTCAGTTACATTTCTATATTTATCATTTTCCATGGTCATTTCTGATTCCTTGTTCATTTACAATAATTCAAGTGGACTGCCTGCTTTTCATGTTATTTACTGCCCTGCCTAGTAAGAAGGGATGTTTGGGGACTCTGGCAGTTATTCCAGACCATGAGTCTGTTTAATTGAATTTAAACTAAGTATTGTTCCCACTAGTTTCAGGGGGTTTCTCTGCAGGTTTTCTGAGGAGCTAAAGTCTGTGCTCTCCAAAGATTTCTCCGTGGAGGCACTGAACATTTTATCTGACAGGACACTTATTCTCTTTGAGTGCATTACACTGTTCCCATGTCTCCTGCTCAAAGCCTGAGAATAACAAAATTCACAAGTGACAGTAATTTTGGGAGGTTTATTCTGCTGTATTACACCCATAACAAAACTGGTTCAGCTCCCCCCTGTTGCGGACAATTGACAGACAGCTGTTAGGGGATCCAAATGCTCAATCTCCTGTGCCCTTAGCTTGCTGGGGTGGGATCTGGTTAGTTTAGGCACTGTGCCTGGATTTGGAGCTCCAGGCACTTACTCCAGATGCAGACTGCTTCTGACACCCTTCTTGGCAGTGGAGGCCTCACTATTCTATGCCTAGTCCCAGAAATTAATGCCATTTCCCACGAGCTTCCTCTGGAGCACTTTCATGTCCCCCAGAAACTCACTGAAGTTGTGAGCCTTCTTGTTTACAGATTACGTCTTCAGGGGTAAGAGACATTGAAAGCCAACATATATATACAGGCTTTGAACAGGATTCTAAAAACACCCTTTACTCTTGACATAGCAACACAAGTGATACAGATCTAAACAAAATAAGAAACACCCCTGTAATGCATTTTCCTGCTTTGGCCCCTCATTACTCTGAAAAGTTCTTTAGGTTTGGGCAGAGCTGTCTGGAGTGCCCTGTTTTGTTCCTGTCCTCCTGCACACGGCTTCTCATTCAGAAGATGGAATCTCAGGCATCTTCTCCCTCTCTCTATGATGGCTCCTAATGGTCCATCTCCAACACATTTTGTCAGATGACTCTGAGCAGCCTCAGTGGGTGGCCACAGACCCCTACCAGGAGGATTTGTTGCCAGATGACCTCTACCCTGATACCCAGAGGAACTGATTTAAAAGCTAGTTTTTTGTCTAGGGTGCATCAATTTGAATAGATGACCAAGATTTAATGAGTCTCCAATTTTAGCCATATGCCTCTGCCCACTGCCTGGAGGTAAAAGGACAACCAAGGCAGCAAACACTCCACATATTCAAAATGGAGTCCACAATCTGACAGAGATATATAGAAAGTTTGAGATTTTAAAAGAATTCATAAACTGTACATATATCTAGATTAATTTATAGATTGTTGTGATCATTTGGGGAATATATCTAAATCATACTGTAGGTTAATCTGAACATTAGTCTTACAAAACTGTCAACCTATACATAACAGCTTGAATTTAGCTATGATGGAACCACCTGCTAGGTTGCATAATTTTTAAAACAAGTACTTTCTAGATTATGAAAAAAGATTGAAAAATTGTTTTCTGTTTTAATCTTCTTGCACAATCACTGAACAAATTATGCAGTTTCTGAAAATAATAGTGTTAAGAAACTACATTTTCTAAATGTAAAGTAAATGAGGTCAAACTTACTACATTGAGCTCTCTGAGTGTCAACTCTTAATGATCATTTATAAAGGTACATGTAGTTTATTAGAGTAAAGGTTGTAGATTTTTCATAGCTAAATGTTTCATTGCAGAGTTGTGAAGATGATGCTACTATTTGGGAATGCAAATGATGAAGTGGAAAAGATTACATGAGCTGTGTGACACACTGCACCCCCATGTTCACCCTTTTAGTGTAACTGTATATTATTTAATGCAAATTATGTCATGTAAGATGTTTTTGAAAGCTCATGGCATACCGAACATTATTGTTACAATGTCATGTGTTTGGTTATGAGGCTTTGTTATGTAACATTCCCAAACATGTGTCTCATGACTTGAGACAGATCTAGGCAAAATCCCATGGAGCTGAGGAGCAATTTGCAAATCACTTAGGCATGCATGAAAGAAATCCAGGTCTTCCACGAACAAAGGACTAGCCTGAGAGTCAAGAAAGGAACCACGAGATGAAGGGATGCTCACTGACAAGACATGGATGAAGCCATACACGGACATTGTTTGCCCTGAAAGAGAAGGGCAAAGCCCAAGAGGGCAGAAAGGACATTTTAAAAAGGGGAATATGCACCCCTATTATATCTATATTTTAGAGATAGGGAAAGGATGCACAGAATTAGGATTAAAAAATTACCTGATCATTTGCAGTACCAATGTGAGACACCTAGAACACTCTTTTTCAAAATACCACTTTAAGTGTTCAAAACCTAGCTCCTACTGACTTCTGTAGTAACTTTGAGTGCTCAGTACTGCTGCAAATCAGACTAAATGTGGAACACAATTAGTGACCACTTGTGAAAAATTTTGCCCAGCATCACATGGGAACTCTGGCAGAGGCAGGGATAGAATCCAATTCTCCAGGGCAGTATTCAACTATCTTAACCATGAGACTATGCCTTCGCTTTCGGCTATCTTCTTGTCTCATTCACTATACACTTTTCAACTTCTGCAACACATTTAGCAGGTTTTTACTACACATCCTTGATTCAGCCTAAGAGCAAGTCTATGCTATGCACTGAATGAGGCAGGGGTCTTGGGCAATAAACCGTATGCAATCATAAAATTAATTGCACTATAATGTGTCTGCACAAGGGTGCTGAAGTTAAGGTCACACTGGCATACACAATTCTGACATTTCTATTAAGATTGCTAAAGTCAACCACCCAGTGTTTTAATCAAGGCTGTCAAACTATTAAAAAAAGTTTAATTAATTGCAGTTTTATTCATTGTTAATAATACTAATTTATTATAAATATGTAGAAAATCAACATTTTCAAATAGGATTTCAATTAAAGCATTGAAAGTGTACAATGCTCACTTTACATTACAAATATTTGCACTGTAAAAAGAAATACTGTTTTGTAATTCACCTCAGGCAAATAATGTGGTGGAATCTATCATAAAAGATCAAAAAAATTCTACATTTGTAAGTTTAACATAGCAGCACTCAAAAGCAAAATGTAAAATTTTAGAGCTTGCAAATCAAAGCATGAAGGGGCATAAGAATGTTTTGCACACCTGACATGTAAATGTTATGCAATGCTAGCTACAACAGTGTCATATGAATGTCCATTCTCACTTTCTGGTGACATTGTAAATAAGAAAAGGGCAGCATTATCTCCCATAAATGTGAACAAACTTATTTGGCTTAGCGATTGGCTGAACAGGGAGTAAGACTGAGTGGGATTTGTAGGAGGGGAATTAAAAAAACCAATTTCTTTTATTTATCTTTTTTACAGTGTGATTAATCACGATTTTTAATCTAGTTAAGTTGTTCTGCATTAATGGCATGCATTAACTGTGATTAATTAACAACATTAGTTTTAACATTTTGTTTATGTGCAGTTTCCTAGGTGTTTACACAAGCAAACTGGAAAAAGGAAAAACATACACAAAAATTCCATCATGTGTCATTTTATTGACCCACATGGGTCATCAGCAGGGATGGAACTTTAAGATCCACAGCACAGTGATATGACACTTGAGCTAACACAGTAACGGAGAGCAGTACTAGTCTGCCATCCTCTATGTGGGCCAGCAGTAAAGGGGAATCTCACACACATTTGTGGGTTTCACACATACTTGTTGACAGCAGAGGAATGAGTTGATTCAAGATTCTTCAGCTAATTCAAGGCTCTGAGAAAGTGCGCTTTAGTTGCCATTCTTCTGGCCCATCCCATCCTACCTGTTCATGTCTCATTCCTTCCCCACCTCTCTCTGTCTCCTCATATCTCTCTGCCTCTTCCATCTCTTCTCCTAGCCACTGAAATACCTCCCCTGAATTCTCCTCTCCCTGTTCAGTTGCTCCTTCGACCTCACTGGCCTCTAGTCACACCTCCTCCCATGTTTGCCACCTTACACTCCACTGCCATAGGGTCCCAATCTCCCTATTCACCTCCCCTGCCCCCCTCACTGGCTCCCAATCCACGCATTCCATAACTCCAGTTTCACTGTCCAGCCAGCTCCCAGTCCCCCATACTCTGTCTACCCGCACACCTCCAAATCCAGTCTTTCCTCACAGTCTTCTTGTACCTAATCTACTCCTTTTGCACATAAAACAGTTAGAACTGGGTGTCTCTACATTCAAATCAAGCAGCTTGGACGTCAGCACTGTGGGGAGAAGGTGAGAGGAGACAGACATGGAGAACAAAGAAACAGACTGTCTCTGCTCTCAGTTCCAGTGCCCAGTCCCAGCCTGCAGCAGCAATTGCAAAATAAGTCCTATTCAGTGCCCAGCAGTGCAGAGCTGGAGCATTCTCACTGCAAACAGAATCTTTTTTCATCTGTTATACTCTACCAAATCATAGAACGTTAGAGTTGGAAGGGACCTCAGGAGGTATCTAGTCCAACCCCCTGCTCAAAGCAGGGCTATCCTCAGCTAAATCATCCCAACCAGGGTTTTGTCAAGCTGCAGCTTAAAAACCTCTAAAGATGGAGATGCCACCACCTCCCTAGGTAACCCATTCCAATGCTTCACCACTCTCCTAGTGAAAAACGTTTTCCTAATGTCCAACCTAGACCTCCCCCACTGCAACTTGAGACCATTGCTCCTTGTTCTGTCATCTGCCACCATTGAGAAGAGCCTAGATCCGTACTCCCTGGAACCCCCTTTCAGGTAGTTAAAGGCTGCTATCAAATGCCCCCTCATTCTTCTCTTCTGCAGACTAAACAAGCCTAGTTCCCTCAGCCTCTCCTCATAAGTCTTGTGCATTTTTGTTCCCCTCTGCTGGACTCTCTCTCCAACTTGTCCACATCCTATTTGTAGTGGGGAGCCCAAACCTGGACACAATACCCCAAATGCGGCCTCACCAATGCCGAATAGAGGGGAATGATCACTTCCCGCGATCTACTGGCAATGCTCTTACTAATGCAGCCCAATATGCCATTAGCCTTATTGGCAACCAGGGCACACTGAGCATCTGAGCATGCATAAACTGCAATTTGTCAAAGGCTTATAATTTGGCCACATGTGGGTATATTTTTGCAAACATCACATCCCTGATATAAAGGTCATTCTTCAACCAAATTTCAAGCCCAATCTCCCAAAGCATGTTTAAAATACAGCAGTTATGATCAGCTGAAATCAAGGTCCTCTAATTGGAAGCACAAGGCAAATTTAATCACAGGCAGGGCTGCAAGCACAGCCTACTAAATTTGTAAAACCCCCAAGATCTACTTGCAGTGAATTACGCAATAGTGAAAAAAGTTCAATTTTTCCAATATGTAGTGAACTACTAATATTACAGCTAGCTCCAACTCAAATTATAGTGTGTTTCATGTCTTAAAAGATATACATAAGTTATAGGCTGCCACCTAACAGTCACAATTGCATGTCTGCCCTCACTTTCCAATCATAAACGTGTGTAGGAACAACGGCAATAGCTTCCCTGGAAGAGTAACATTAGGAAACTTATGTGATTCAGCAACTGGAAACAAAGAAGGCACCAGCACTATGTGAGCAACCAACTCTCAGAAACAGTAGTCCAAGAGTGATGATTTCAGAACAGCTACCTCTAGTCAAAATTATCTGCTGTTCACAAGAACAGTGTCAAATCTTTGAAGTACAAAGAAATGATTGGAAATATTCCCATGAAGTATAAATATTCATCAGAGTTGTGAACTCCCAGTGTCATGGAAGCAATTTATTTCTCAAGAGTGAGTGAGTATTTTTGACTAATTTTTAAGTCAAAATTCACCACAAACTTTTAAATAGAATAGAAATGGGTGAGACGTCAATTATAAAAAACACACAACTTGTACACTAACTACAATAAAGCCACAAACAAACAAAAGACCCTATCAAACAAAAACACTCTACAACACACAATTCTCCCCCTGGATGAAAGAACAAAGCACAAGTGACAGGTGCTAACCATATTGCTTCATGCATTACTGGAAGGTGCTCAGATTCTAAAGTGATGAGTCAGGTGTAAGAACCTCTGTAGAATAAATTCAGGCCAGAAGGGACCACTCTGATCATCTAATCTGAACTCCTATACAACGCAGGCCAACAAAGTTCTCCAAAATTGAATAGGTATTTAAAACACAAAGCTCTCGGAGAGATGACCATATAATTTTAAAACTAAAACCAATCTCAAAAGTAGGTTAAAATAATTGATTTTGAGATATGTGATCAGATACAATATTAGTGCTGTGGTGGAGTGGGGCACAAGGGGCCCAATCCCTACACTGCAAGAGTGTGTCCCAATCAAGAGATAAGAAACCAGACCACTATTTTTTGGTTAACCGCTATTTATGTAACTTTTATTGAAGTATAGAGAGTTATAAAAAAGGAAACATGAATTAAATGAAAAAATTCCTATTACAATTAAAAAAGCTTCAATTCTTATCAAATCTTATGTACACCAACCCCTCATACACAAGCCACATTCCCAAACTCTACTTCCCTAAGACATTCCTTATTAAATCTGCGTACACCAACCCCTCATACAAGCCACATTCCCAAAACTCCCTAACATGTTAAAAAATCCTCCAAGTGCAAATTAACAATATGATAAACAAAAATTAAAATACTATTTTCACTACAATCACAATCCCACTTCTGTGCCCAACCCTGAGGCAAAACCTCAGTGCTAGTCTCAGTAGGGTAAGGCTCATACAAGACAGAGAGAGAGCACAATCCGTGGGTGAAACGAATTATTCCAGCTTGATACACACACTAATACACAAGCACAGCCCAGGACAGCATGAACACCTTGCTTCTCCCCCTTGTTCCACAGACACCATGAGTCATGGCCCCATGAGGCTAGCCATGGGCTGTTTGCTGCTAGAAGTTACAAGGGTCAGCTGGGGTGCCTGGTGGGGAATACAAGTGGATTCCAGCTTGTTTTTAATCTGTGGGTTAGTAAGCTTGGAGCAGTGACAATAAATACACACACTCAGTTCCCAAAGAACATTCCCCAATTTAAATCCCAAATTTAACCAGATTATATTTACCACATGTGGATGTTATCTTCGGAGTGACAGACAACAAATCTGTTTCCTTGAGATAGAAGATAAAGTGAGAGAAAACAGCCCGGTGTTAAAACAACTGCACAGCCCACCGGTCTGGAGAGAACAATCCAGTATTAAAATGACTGCCCCCAAACTTGCAGCCCACCGTCTGATGTCAGCCAATTGTGTGCCTTTTAACAAACCTTGCACTTGACCAGCCCAGCGTTAAAACAGCTCGACTAAGCTTACAGTCCCCCGTGGATGCAAGCAGTCATAAAAATCAGAGCCCACCGCAACCAGTTGCAAAGGTTGAACATCCCTTTGCCATCCCCTTTTGATATGCCAAGGCATGTGGTCCTGCAATCCGGGGTGACCAGGTGAACAAAGAGAATCAGTAAAAGAAAAATCCAAAAGCAGAAAAGAGATCTGCAAAAAGAGAAAAAAGAAAAAGAAAACTGCAGGCTCCCTTGGTGATCAGGCAAGGGGGTTTAACACTCTTCCTTCTGAAGAGTGGGGAGGTGCCCAGGATTGGCCTGGTGCCTGGGCGAAACGACAGGCTAGTAACCTATCATCTTTCCCACGTGTCCAAACCAGAACCCCGGCTTTATGGCTGAGACCCCAGAAAATTAGCATACGGCCTGTTGGCATGGAAACTCACTAACCTTGGTCAGTAAAGTTCTCATGAGCTCTGCAGCTGGTAGCTATAATTTATTTTATCACCTTCTCCAGGGCTGGTTCAAACCAGTTTGGGACACTGGTAGTGAGTTTCTTAGAAAGCTGTTATTGTTTGCAGTTTTTGACTCTGGAAAATAATAGCACATATTTATTTATTTAATTTGAGGCTTAACAAGCTGTATTCCATCCCAGGCTGGAATTTGGACATTTCCTAACGTCCAACCTAGACTTCCCCCACTGCAACTTGAGACCATTGCTCTTGTTCTGTCATCTGCCACCACTGAAAACAGCCTAGCTCCATCCTCCCTGGAACCCACTTTCAGATAGCAGCCTTTCACTATCAAATCCCCCCTCATTCTTCTCTTCCGCAAACTAAACAAGCCTAGTTCTCTCAGCCTCTCCTCATAAGTCTTGTGCTCCAACCCCCTAATCATTTTTGTTGCCCTCCACTGGACTGTCTCAAACTTATCCACAATCTTTTTGTAGTGGGGGGCCCAAAACTGGACACAATACTCTAAATGCGGCCTCACCAATGCTGAATAGAGGGGAATAATCACTTCCCGTGAACTGCTGGCAATGCTCTTACTAATGCAGCCCAATATGCCATAAGCCTTCTTGGCAACCAGGGCACACTGTTGAGTCATATCCAGCTTCTTATCCACTGTAAACCCCAGGTCCTTTTCTGCAGAACTGCTGCCTAACTCATTGGTCTGCAGTCTGTAGCTGTGCTTGGGATTCTTCTGTCCTAAGTACAGGACTCTGCACTTGTCTTTGTTGAACCTCATCAGATTTCTTTTGGCCCAATCCTCCAATTTGTTTAGGTCCTTCTGTAACCCTACCTTCCAGGGTATCTACCACTCTCTCTAGCTTAGTGTCATCTGCAAACTTGCTGAGGGTGCAACCTATCCCGTCCTCCAGGTCATTAATGAAGATGTTGAACAAAACTGGACCCAGGACTGACCCATGGGGCACTCCGCTTGTGACTGGCTGCCAGCTAGCCATGGAGCCATTGATCACTACTCTTTGAGCCCTATGATCTAGCCAGTTCTCTATCCATTTTATAGTCCAGTCATCCATATATACTTCTTTAACTTGCTGATGAGAATACTGTGGGAGACTGTATCAAAAGCTTTGCTAAAGTCAAGGTATATCATGTCCACCACTTTCCCCACATCCACAGAACCAGTCACCTCTTCATAAAAAGCAATCAGGTTGATCAGGCATGACTTGCCTTTGGTGAACCCATGTTGACTGTTCCTGATCACCTTCCTTTCTTCCAAGTGCCTTAAAATGGATTCCTTGAGGACCTGCTCCATGATTTTTCAGGGGTTGAGGTGAGGCTGACCTGTCTGTAGTTTCCTGGATCCTCTATCTTCCCTTTCTTGAAGATGGGCACTATATTTGCTTTTTTCCGGTCATCAGGGACCTGACCCAATTGCCACGAGCTTTCAAAGATAATAGCCAATGTCTCTGAAATCAAATCAGCTAGCTCCCTCAGCACTCTCGGTTGCATTGCATCTGGCCCCATGGACTTGTGTATGTCCAATCTTTCTAAATAGTCTAAATAATACAGAATTAAACTTCAAACATCAGTAGAAAATTCTGAAGGCATGTAACTCTTGATTGTATAGGAGTACTATAGCACCCTTTACACCTGCAGAAACCTGGATATCGCGTAGATAGATCCTAACGGGCCTATCCCAATCAGTATACAAATATAATGCTAAAATGCACTTGGAGTGGCTGACTTTGGAAGAGATGTTGAAAGTGACTTAGGGACAGCTATATATTACTTCTGGTTTGAAAATCTGAATACATTTATATGTGGGACTTTCTGGTATTTTGATCAGTGATAAATGACTCTCTACAACATATGAACCAGTTATTTCTGTCATTCAAAGCCAGCGCTAGGCATAACTAGAGTAAGCAATTGCTTGGGGCCCCCTGAGCAGCTCAAGAGGGCCCATTATGAATTATTAATACATGTTGTGCGGGGAGCAAAATATTTCTGCTTAGGACCCCCAGTAGGCTGGCACCAGAACTGCTATCATGATCATCCACACAACTCCACTGACTTGCACAGGTGTAGGTGAATGCAGAATTTGGCCTCATATTTTTAAACCAGAATGACATGAAAACATTACCAGAACCAAAATGCTAATTCCAAACAGATTATATTAAGGAAGATACAATACACTTATTTCAGGTTCAGATTATCAGTACCTCTGGCTCTGCAACACTATTACAGTCAACAACTTTTAGGTCAGATTTAGACCACGGCTTATATGTTGAATTTCATTGTATTTGATTGGATACATAGCATGAAGGCTGTTCATAATCATTTTCATGAAGATCACTTCAGTATTTCTAACCTGGTAGCCATAAAGTATAGGATATTTTAAATACAATATTTCTTTCCATTGCAATCCCTCCATTTTGCCACATAACTAGCTATCCTTTAAAATTAACAGTGATTTTATAGCAGACATATCTGAGACTGCGATAAATATTTCCAGCCCCCTGTACTTCTCACAAGCTGGATCCTGATGATGCAATTTAATAGCTTCATGATCATTTCCTTCACATTTCTGCATTCTAAACAAAGCCTAGTGAACACAAATTTAAAACCTTGTTGCTTCTGTGTAAGTGAAGCCATCCCTGCAGAAATTCAAGACAAATTGTCTAAATCAACATTTATTTTCTTCCATTTCATTGATTACTTTGAAGCCACTCATCTCCTTTCAAAAGATTACAGGCTTTAAGACCAGAGTAGTGGTAATCAGTGGAGCAGTAACAAGCTGCCTTCATATACACTACTTCTCACGCCTGTGCTTCAAAGAAACAGCTTCACCACTTCGGTAGCAGTTGAGTCTCCCCGCCAGCTCTCCTCTTTGAGTCACATATACTAACCGCAGAGAACTAATCTTTCTCTCTCTCCATATGTACAATATTCAGAACACATAGTAGTGCATGCTTTTGTAACAGGGTAACAGTCTTTGTACTAAGCTGTGAATCTGAAATATAGTGTACTTGCAACACCTTTATTCACTTATCACAATAGCCACAAATCCTGTTGTGCTACTCTAAGCTCTTAGATGGCACCCATCAATCTGATCTTCACAATAAAAAGAATCGTTAAGAGGTTAGTCTGAACTGCATAGTGTCCCTTAAATACATGAGCTGGATCTGTAACCAATCTAATTTTTTCTTTGGGGCTAAATTCTGCCTTTTCACTCAGGCAAAAAAAAAGCTCCCCCTGAAGTTAATGAGAGTATTATCTGGACAAGGATTACCGGATACACCAAACCATTTTATTTAAAAATAAGTAAGTCTTCACTTCATCCTTCTTTAGGCACCTACTTCCCCGGCATCACTGGAGCAAACGTTAGTGCTACGGTAGCATGACAAGCCTTAACCAGGCTAAGCAGCCAGCTGTGTTGGGTGTTTTTTGAACACTTAGTAAGAGTACCAGGCCTGAAAGAGATAACCATCTAAATAAAACGCAACAAGTGGTGGAACAAACAGATGGAATGGTGGGGCAGTGCCTTGTGAGAACAGAAACAACCACCACCACCACCCACTGTTACACAAACTAGCTCTGTGAACTATTTACAGCTTTGGAGTCTTTAAAGAGCTAGAAGAATAAAAGAAACTACATTACTAAAACCTAAGAGCTTGTCTACATGATATGGCAATGTACACTATGTGTGTGTGTGTGATTTCTATAGCACACTAATGTGTTGTGTGCTAATTAATCCATGTGAACTCTGCTGGTGTGTACTAAAAGTTCCCTAGTGCACTTACAGTAGGGAACTTTTAGTGCACACCACCAGAATCTGCACGGACCATTTAGTGCACAACACAAACATACTTTAGAAATCACATCCTCAGCATATGCATTTCTGCACTTTTCAGACCATTTTAATCTCTGCAGAACCATTATCATTTGGTGCAGTCATTACAGTACAAGTGGTTTGGAGGAAGAATTAGAGAGTAATGGCTTTACAGATTATTTTATGAGGGTATTCCATGAAAAAGGGTTGGTACGGATGAAATCATGAAGGTGCTCGTAAGAGAAGTAAACAAATGAGCAATTAAGATTGGTATCTTGTCATTTTAAAAATCTCACTTGATGCTGGATTGTAGTACAGATCTCCAAATGATTGATAGTTATACACATTGTTATAATTTTCTGTAACCAACTGAATATGTATTTTAATTATGGTAGAAGTGGTCACATCACCCCCCTGACCCTTCCCCCAAAAGGAAATAAGCATTATCTTGAAATTTGGAAACCCTACCTAAAAAATTATGCTGAGAGAACTGAGGAAGTGGGGGGAAATTTGCATCTCATTTCCTTACTGGACAGTTTGTCAAATTTTTCAAGACTTTAATACAAGTCTTTCCACTAACCTTTAGGTAATTTTTGAATAGTTTCATATCTAACATTAGTTATTCACAAAAATATGCCATCCACATATGCTCTGCAGTATTGAGTAGATAGCGCTTTTGCATCTTCAGCGCCACTTCTCATTTTTCTATATGTATACATTTTCACGTTCAGAATACTTATTTTTGCACTGCAGTTAAATTCTAAATGTTGGCATATGGATTAATGTATCATTAACCAAATACAAACCCCATTGCAATAAACAAGAAAAGATAAGCCAGAGTCAAAAATATTTCATTGTACACATGTGAACATGGATTCCAGAACAACCCACAAGTCCTAAAGAGCATCAGAAGTAAAACATCTACTTATTATTAGTCATATCCTTTCCATGCTAATACTGATTTTCTGTGATATTTAAATCCACTGTTCTTCCCTCCCTCCTAAGGGTTTTTAATATTACTTTTTGGGCACCTTCAGTTTCACACCAGTTGGTGTCCACTTGATAACTTTCACATGGGAGTCTGAGAGCTGGCATCCCGAGTATATGCCCCAGCTATGTCCAGCAATTCCTTGTGGTTCTGGTGGAGACCAGCCAGTGGCTGCTGATTTCTTGGATCTCTTCGTTAGATGGAAAAATGTTTAAGTATACGTTTTCAAAAGTTTTTTGTCTAATGTTTTGGTAGTGCTCCAGCTTTTGCTATGTTAAGATTATGTTGGAGCTGAAAATGCTCCATTTTGTATCTCTGATTTTCCAAGTTGAGTTGTCAAGTTTAATAAATACTGTGGATGCCTTTCCTATCCTTGTTATTACTGGATGTCTGTTGGCTAGTCTGCTGCTATTCAAGTAGATGAACTATTCTACTTTCTTGATGTTTTTGCCTTCTACTAAGATGTTGCTGCTTGATGTCTGGACTTTGAAGATACTGGTTTGCATAACTGATTTTGAGCCCTGCTTGGCTTGCTGTTTGTGCTAGGCTATTGGTCTTTAGTTGTAGCTTTCTGGGAGGGCAAAGTGGCTTGCCTAATCATGCAACATAATTGGCAAAGTCTAGACCTTTAAGGCATTTGCCATCTTCTCTTGCTATATCAGTGTTTGTGTGATTAATTGACTTTATTATCCAGCCTGCGGCAATACCAGACAGCAACAGAGAAAGAATGCAACCCCATTTCATGTCAGTGTCCACTTTGAATCACTCTTCTCTGGTTGTTCACCTTTACAGAACACTTAGCATCTCTATATGGGACTACAGTGTTGTTCTAAGTCACGGGAGTTAACTACTCTACTCGGCACTGCTGAGGCCTCAGGTAGAATATGGTGTCCAGTTTTGGGTGCCACGTTTTAGAAAGATATAGACAAATTGTTATTGGTCTCAAAAGGATTCCTTCCAATGGTGAAAGGTTCAGAAAACCTGACTGATAATGATGAAAGATTAAAAAACCGGACATGTTGACAATAAACACACACGACAAAACTGAGGGGGGAAGCTGACAGCAGTCTTCAAATGTTATAAAAAAGAGACACTGATCAATTGTTCTCCATGTCCACTGAAGATAGGACAAGTAGTAATTGGTTTGATGTACAGCAAAGGACAATTACATTAGATATTAGTAAAAAACTTCTTAACCAAGGATAGTTAGACTTTGGAATAGGCTTTCATAGGTGGTTATGGAATCCCCAGCATTGGAGGTTTTTAAGAACAGGTTAGACAAAATAGCTCTCAGGGATAGTCTAGGTTTATTTTGTCCTGCCTCAGCGCAGGGGGCTGGACCTGATGAACTTTCAAGGTTTCTTCCAGCCCTACGTTTCTGTGATACAATTCTATTATTTTTCCATATTTGGTTTCTATTAGCCCATTTCCTGTTCTGACTACCCCCCCCCCTCAACACACACAGTTTTAGTCAGTTACTTGATAAATAGCTCCTGTGGTTTTCTATCACAGCAGTAGTTTCAGCTTCAGCTGCTTGACCTTCAGAATTTATTTTTTCTTGCATTGCTTTGCTTTCTTGTACTCTTGCTTTTTTTTTTTTTTAAACTATGTTGTTGGTCTTAATTCAGGGGTTTTCCTTCTGTGCTTTCTTTTCCTCAAGGAGACACCATGTTTCTTGGCTTATCCAATTCTTGCTCTATGTGGACATCCATCTGTGACTGTTACAGCATTAATCACAGTGTTTGAGGGCTGCCCATTTTTCTTTGTGTCCAGCTTCTCACCTTCGGCAATGTCTCAGATCTGTTCCTTAGGTCAAGATAGAAGTTCTTACAGTATTTCTTCATTTTCAGTTTGTACAATTGATTTTCTTTACTTTCTGATTAAGTCAAACTTCCTTAGTTTTTATTTCAATTTAGCAATGTAAAGATTGTGGTCACTATGTATGTCTGCTGCTAAATATGCCCTTGCATGTTGGGCAAATGACCTGAACCTTAAGCTGATGTAGATGTGGTCAAGCTATATTTTTGTTTGTGTTTATTTTAAATCCTATACACAATATACCTCGGTACAATTCCTCAACTGTAAAATGAAGAGAATACTTCTTTTCTCCCACCCTTAACAACATGCCCATTTTACCAGTTTAAAATACTAAAATCTTTGAGGCAGGGACTGTCCCTTACTATGTCCATCTACACTATCTTCTTAGTGCAGTAGGGCTCTCATCTCAGTTGGTGCCTCTAGGTGCTACGGCAATATAGATAACAGTCAACCAAATTTTGATGCAAGAATGAACCTAAAAGGGTGTGAACATGATCTGCTGAATTGCTAATTAGATGTAAGGAACATGTTTGCAAATACCTCTTTCCATTATCTGCTCAGCTCTGATCTGCACTATTTAAAGAAAAACAGACAGAAATGGGGAAAATTGCTACTGAAGATTCTTTTAATAGGGACGTGGTTCCAGAGCAAGCAAGTCATGTTAAGAATCTTACTGAGGTGTAGTGTGACAGAACAGGTGTATTATGTATAGAATTAAAAAAACCCCAAAAATCAGAAATAAATAGCTTGATCACATCTGCATCAGCTTGAGTTTCAAGTCATCTGTCTACACATTGTTGAAAAGAGCAGCAGGCAAATAAGAGGATAATGTATGGGAGGTGCAATGTTTTAGTTTTCTAAAAAGAACCCTTATTTATATACTTGTTTTCCCTAAAACACACTTAATTTTAAGGATTTTTCTTAATGAAATAGGTTAAGTCTGACAGCCATACAATACCAGCTATGGTCTTTAAGAACTTTTTACAGCATACATTTGTGTGCCTCCATTAATAGTGTTTCTTTGTTGTCATTTTTGACAACAAATGCTACTCCTATGATTAAGCAAAGTGCTTTTGACGTCCTTATGAAGTTGTTAGCGCTTCCTAGGAGAAGTCTGTAAAGTCAGTTAGGAGAACTATATTTATTTGGAAAGAAGCACAACATTACTTAGAGTATAAATAGAATCTTGTAGTAGTGCAGCCTGTTAATATTGTCATTTCATGTCCAAAAGCAATCTGGTCTCAGAGATGCAGTACCTTGCATTATGATCAGATTAGAGACAACAATTGGGGCACAATAGAGCCTTATAAGATTTATTGAGGCTTCTAGCAGCACCATGTTTCTGGGAAGAAATGTGGAGCTTCATCCTGGTACAAGTTTGCTTTGGAGAGAGGTTGTGGAACTTGCCCAACCAGGAAGTCAGACTTATTGAGTAAGCACAACAGCTAACTGAATAAGATAAGGGTAATTCCTTTAATTTAAAAGAGGACTAGGCATTTGTTTGTATCCATCTTCTTTCAACTTGCTCTCCCCCACCTTAGCCTTTGATTCTGATTTGCTTCCCTCTTCTACTGTTCCTCCCTTCCCCTTCCTCTGCCTCTACATTGGCACTAGCAACACTAAAGGCAAGTGACATTTGTAAGTTGATAGCTTTGAATGCATCCTTGCATATCAGTGTTGCCTAATAATCAACAGTGGAGAAAGACAATATTGAACTCAAAACACAGGCCAAACTTTCCTGCCAACATTGGGCTAGGAGGACTTAAGCACTTAATTGCTACTTTAGGCACCAATGACATTCACAAAACCTCCCTTTCAGCTGCACCAAATTCTGGAGGAGGCTAAATTCCTTAGGTGCCCAAGTTTCCAACCCAAAGGTTTCACTGGAGCCTAAATTTCTGCAATGGGTAAGTGCAGAGTTGCTTAAATCCTGATGCTGCTAAGCACCCTAGCTCATGCCTAAGCCTTGGCAGCATTCTCAAACCAGGTATCTTTCCACATCTCTTGTCTGCAGGGCCCAATCCAATAGCCATGATCTGTTCATGCCTATTCTGTACAAGAGAGAGTGGGGAAGGTGGTGGTACCCTTCCCTCTACAGTCTCTAAACCATTGGTTAGAGCAGCTACCAGGGCCACAGGAGACCCAAGTTCAAATCCTCAGTCTGCCTGATTTTGAGTAGGGACTCAGAACTCATACCTTCCAGGTGAGTACCCTAACCACCAAGCTATCAGGTATTCTACTGGGGTGAGTCTCTCTCCAGCTGAAGCTGTTCCCACTTCAATTAACATTAAGTATTTTATAGAGAGTGGGACTGAAACAGATCTCCCTAAGTGACTACATTAGCCAGTAGGCTACAGAGTCACATTTGCTGTGGCCCAATGCATATTGAAGTAGAATAGCTTCAACAGGAAAGAGAGGGGCCCACTGACAACTCCTTTTGAGATAAAGGGTTGGCCTAGTTTAGGTGACTAACTCCAGGAGAGGGTTCACAAAGGTCAGTCCTGAGTGTGGGGAGGTGCTTCTCTCAGAGCAGGAGTTAGGTGCTTAAATCCATGTCAGAGTCAGGGTTTACACCCCAGCCTCTCCTCAGGATTTCCTCCTGGCTCGTATAGGCAGCTTCCTACTCAGCCTGCTGGCTTTATGAATCCCTTTGTTAGGAAGCTAACTCTCGCCATAGAAACTTGGGTGTCTAACTCAGAGCTGTGAATTCTACCAGGTCTGAAGACACCAAGTAGTTAGATACCACATCTCTTAAGTCCCCTCTCTGACTTTAACCCATTTCACCTCACGAGCTTTATAATTTGACTGCTATGAGTCTTTGTTAACACTACTCTCTTGTTGGTTAAAGGCTAATTTTCAGGAGTGTGAAGCACTGCTGGCTTCTGTTGAAGCCCAGATGAGGTGGGGACAGTCACTGCTTTTGTAAATCAAGCCTGTATTGGGCATATGATCCTGTGATAGTTATATCTTAATAGAACGGTAAATGTGTGTTAGTATGCTTCCCACCTCCCTCCCCTATCTTATGATGAGATTATATTGAGTATGTAGTATTTTGCCTAGTTCAGTAATATTGAAGTCAGATTCTTCTCTCATTTACACTGACTATACATTTGGATTAAGTTCTGATAAATTGAATTATGTTGGTGGCAGCAGAATTTGGCTTCTATTGGCATACGTAGTCTAACAATTTAATAAAATATTTTAAATTAGGAATATTTACTGTCCATTCAGTTCATAATGTTTAATTATGAACACAAGGGAGGATTTAGTACTAATTGGTAATTGTCACCAAGTTTTTTAAGTGTACTCTTTGGTTTAGAAATAATTAGCTTCATGAGTTGCCTCCTCCTTACCACAGGAATAGGTGTTTGCTCTTATACACCTTGAGAGAAAAAGCAAGTGAGTTCAGAATCAGGGCCTAAGGAATATTTGTTTGATGTTCATTGTGTGAGCTATGGAAGTAAGGACTATTTGATTTGCCAATAACAAAGTTACATTTTAATTTTTTATCTTTGGAGTGTAGTAAAGAGCAATTTCATGTACATGTTTCTGCTTTCTTGCTCCATTTTCTTCTTAGAGATGCACTATACCAATGAGATTCAGGAACACTTATTTCTCACCCCTACCCAAACAGACAATGTTTATTATTTTTACAAAAAGTAATTGTAGCAGAGACTTACCTAATCCAGCATCAGGCCTTGGCAGTACTTCATTTAACCTTCCATCTCATATAAGCCAAACTCCTGGAATTTTCATGACTTCATTTCCTTTTGTGTGTGATCTGTCACCATCCAAAACTTCCAGCCTTCTTCCTTGGGCTCATTTAATCCTTTCAGTCTGTAACAGGCTGCAGCATCCATATAGCCCTTCCTCTCAGCTCAAAGGACTTTCCAGCCCTTTACAAGGGCTTTCCCCTCCATACTGTTAACCTGAAGGAGGGAGAACTCTTAGCTAGAGATTTTTCTCCAAGCCAGCACACTCCTTGTAAGTCTATGTTTCAAGCATTCTGTCTAAGCAACCTGTCCCTTCTCAGCAGGCTACCTGAATGCTTAACAACAAAGCTCCAGTTGCCATTATACACTCTAGCAGGCCAGATTCCTAGTCTCCGCCTCCCATCCTGTGCCTTTGAAGACGTACACTCCACCTGGTGAGATGGGCTAAACTCTGGCACAGCTGAGCTGAGCCCCTGACCGTTTCCCCTTAAAGGGCTAGCTCACCCTGGGCCAGTAATCCTCAAGACGCATTCACCCTAATCAAAACACCCAAATGAGCTCAGTGCTGTCCCATCCTGATTCCCTATTTCCCTCATTTTTTGGCCCTGTCCCAGTACATCGCATTGTTGCCAATAAGGTTCTGCAAACAAAGCCAATAGGTAAAATGTTCAAAAGTACTCAACTAACTTATGAGCTTAAGTCCCATTTTCAAAAGTGATTTAGGCCCACTTCTTCAAAGGTATTTAGGTGTCTAATTCCCATAAATTTCAGTGAGTGTTAGGCATTTAAAAACGTTTGAGGATCAGGCTTTAGGACTAGTTTCACAAAGGGGACTTAACTTCTAGACATGCTGCGGTACAGTACAGTCCACAGATATGAGTTTAGGCACACAGGCTTCTTGAGCATTGTATGGGAAGAGTTACTTGCCTAAGAAAGGGATTCATGGAAGCCCCCAAGCTGAGTTGCCTAAGATAGCTAGTGAAAAATGCCAAGGGATAGAGAAGTTAGGTGCCTATCACCCATCAGGATTTACAGCTGTGAACCTTCTGGAGTTAGGTGCCTGAATCAAGTCTCCCCTTTATCATGAAAACTAGCCTAGTAGTTAGAGCACTCAAATGGAACATCTGATTTTAAGACCCTGCTCTAAACCACGCAGAGTGGGGATATGAACCTGTATCTTCTACCTCCCTGATGAGTGACCTGACCTCTAGGCTATTAGATAAAGTAGAGAGGAGTCATCCCCCAAAAGTCTTACCCATAGCTGTCATTTGGGTGGAAAAAGCATGCGCAGAACACACCAACTGCATTGGATCCTGTGGTCAAGATAGGCAGGGCAATGCCTACTTTGAGAATACCATCAAAGTTGCAGCTCTAAGCAGCTCATCAGCAGCAAGATTTAGGAGGTTTTGTGCATTCCCACCAGCAGAAACTTACAAAAAAACCTTGGGGAGTTATTGGCATAAACTTAGGGGCCTCGAGACTTTAGGTGCCTACAGAATTAGGCAGCAGCCAAGGAATGCTTTTGTGAACATCAGTGGTTCCGAAATGTTGGCCCAAAGAGGTGCCTAAAAAGGTAGTTAGGTGGCCAAGTCCCTTTATGAATCAAACACTTAGGAACCTAATTCTCATTGGAAAACAATGGTGCCTAAGTAATTTGCATGCTTTTGAAAATTTTATCTGTCTTTTTTTTTTTTTAACGTGAAACATAAGGCCATAAATGTTGTGTATAAATAATATTTGGCAATAAGTAACTTTGCTTAGGCCTGCTATTGCAATACCCTTTTTATTTGTGAGTACAAGACATACATTGAAATATTCTATTATTTTCTGTAACCTCTTGTACATTTGGTAGTCCCTGTAGGATTGTGTTTATTATTATTTGACATTTTCAACTTCTTCAGCACATTGCAATCTACCGTATGTGCTAGGGTCAAATGTCTTCAAATATTTCGGTTTTTTGTTCCTGTGTGATTAATTCAGGGTTAGTGTCTCTCTCCTATAACTGAGGCCTTATTCGTAAAATTACTCTCATATGTCTAACAACATATATTTGGACCACTAGCATTTTTAATCCCCTCTTGACTTCACAGTCAGAGAGCTGATTGGGTTTTAATCTATTTGCTTTTACAATAAAGGCTCACATTTTCTGTATATACAGGTACTTTTATAACTGGAGAACAGAATCCTGAGTTAGCTATCTGAGTTCTTCTCTGTTCCATTGATATATTAAGGTGATTCTAGATGCAGTGAAAAAAGCCAGGATCAATGGCAGCAGCAGCAGCAGCCATGATGGCCTGATCCAAAATTAATAGATACACCCATGTTAGATATTTAGTGGGCTTGGGTATGGCCTCAAAAGAATAATAATTTTCAAGAAATTGCAGCTGGTCAGTTATAGGAGGCTTCAGCACATCTTTCCAAATTTGGACTTCCTCCTCTGAGATAGATAGGATCTCAATTTGCCATTTTTAGAGGAGTAAACCCTACTCCTAAAGACACTAACCTAGAACATAATCCACAACTGTTTCAAGAAACTCCTTTATAAATTATTTATCTTCTAGCTGTACTAAATTGCTGTATAACTGTACACTGCTGCAGATGACAGATGCTATCTAAAGATTATAGTTATCCACTGTCATAGTTGGTGATTATTTAGAGAAGTTATATTATATTATTTTACAGGAATGAATTAAGAAAAATGTCATGGCCAAATATACGCTGCCACCCATAAACTGTGCAAGTAAGTAAATAAATCAAACAATTATTTCCTCATCATAACAACTGCCATGGGCAGCAGAAGAACAGCCAAGTAGCAAACATGCTCTTTAGGCAATCTGCTTAATTTATCATGGTAGAAGTCTGAGAGTCAAAATGTGCAAGATGTCTTAGTGAAAACATATGCATGAGAGATCCTATTCAACTTCAGCTTAATGTGTATTTCATGTGGATGTCCCCTGTCTATCATACTTCCAAAGTTTCTCCTACTAAACATGCATTAACACCTTCAAATAACTTTAAACGTAAGAGAGAATATTTTAAGAAATATATTTAAAATGTTTTCCTTTCGCCCCCATGTTGCTAATCTATTTTATTTAATTGACTGATTTATTTATTTACATTTCTACTTTCTCTTACCTACAGCATCTGATCCTCTACTATTAGGTTGTTTACTTCACAGATATTTTCAACAATAGTATTCCATTGAAAAAGGGATATCAGACCGATTGTCAATGAAGAAAAGCCCTTAAAAAGGAACATATAGTCCTGACAACTATTTTTTTCAGTTTTATGTGAGACAGCGATCAAATTGTGTTTGTTTTCATCAGTATCACTAGTTGTTCAATGATATGTGAAAATTTATTCATGGAAATATTAAATTTTCACAAAACCAGGATAGATAAAGAAAAACAGTGAGATCTTGCACTACCGTACATATTAATTTTGTTGTTGATATGTGAGGGGGGACAAGAGGGAAGAGGAAATGCACCAAAAATAATAAAAATACAGCAATCATTTGCATGATAATTCTCACAGGGTCCTCTTTAGACTTCAATTCAGATAAAATAGAAATATGTAAAAAATGCAATAGTTATGAATATCCAGATGAAAATTAAGGTCAAGCGATTTTGAACAAATGGATTTAATAAATCAGTCTCCAAATACAGAGGTATGAAGATTTTTATTTTTATCTAGTTAATTTACTGCATTGTGTTTTAACCAGTTTAATCTCTAACAGCTATGAGCACAGGAAAAGCATCTGTGTTATACAGTTGTGAGAGGGCAAAGGAGTGAGAGGAAGTGAGGGAGCTACCCTACAGGAGACTTGAAGCCTGGAACAGGCTTGCTAAATGAGCTAACCAGAAGCACCTGTCACAGGAAAACAACCTTATATAGCTGGTTGCAGAGACTGAGATGCTGCAAGGAGTCAGCTTGGGTAGCACGGTGGATAAGAGAGACCATGAAAAAACACTTTTTGCTTGCCCAGGCTCTGTAGGAAGCGCTAAGCCTTGGGACAGACTTTTGGTACTCTGCGGATTGGGGAGTTTACTTTTTTAAATTAGATTGGGGACTCAAACAGGTTGTGGGCTGATGAGACAAGTTTTCGTTAAAGCTTCTTGAACTCTTAATGAAGGAAACCATCTCCCAAGATCTTTCCAGAGGAGGAGATGATGGAATTGTTTGGAGAGGTGACAAGCCGTCCTTTCCTTAACCTCCTGTATTTCAGTGGCTGAGCACAGACTTCACCACTACTCCTCCAAGCGGGGCCATGCACAAAACCTTGTGATTAATGATAAAGCAAGAACAGGCTGAAAAGAAGTGACATCCTCAGTTCCAGGGGGCCTTGCTAGCTGTCCAATAGTGCATACAGAAGGAACAGCTGGCTGAACAGGAATGGCATTGGCAGTTCTAGCCAAGATGGCCATGCTGCAAGGTTCACTGAGCACTGCCATGAGGATGTTCTCTGCTGAAGCCTTTCCATGGACCACCCTAACCAATCTGACTAACACTGATGACCCAAATCCTTCCTTGGGTGAGTGACAGCCATCGCTTGCTGGGAGAGTTGGCCCTGGGCCACCCAGTTCACCCCAATCCAAGCCAGGAGGTTCAGGCTCTTTACAGGGATCTAAGTGCAGATGAAGCCCAGTCCTACTCCACTTGGATTGGTTTGGACTCTCTGCAGTGGTCTATTGTAGGAAGTTTCATGAAGCACTACTTCTAAAAATGGGCTGCCCATTGGCTATCCCTCAATGGCTCCACAATTTGTCCATCATTTAACTGTCCCCGGAAAGCAAGACAGTGGATGACCACATGTACTGTTTTGGAACAGTATTTAGCAATTCTCTCTGAAGTAGTACACACCTGGGTCTGCAGTTCCACCCAGCAATAGTTGCAGAGGCCTTACAGCTCCATAGGTTTTGGAGGCAAAGGACTTGGATGTTGGGAGAACACCTCTGCATCATGGTAACGGGGGTTGTTGGAGCTGTGCCGGTTTCAGTGCCCCCAGAATATGAATACAGCTGCAGTACTGCTACCTCTCAAGTGATGGAGGCCCTACCTTTCAGGGGATCATAAGTGTGTGGTAGTCTGAGACTTCTGGGAGGCCTTCATCAATTGTTCAAGGACAGTGATAAGTTATTGTTGTGGGTAGTCAGGACAGTGGAAGTGCCCTGTGATGGTTATCTAGCACGTCACTATGGCCATCAGGTAAGACCTCAAACCCTCCAAAGAGGGATGCCATAAGACCCTTGCTTGTGCCCATCAAGATATAGGCTATATCTGGTTAATGGACTCTGTTAATGTCTGTGGCCAAACACTCCTTAGCAAAACCTGCTCCACCCAAACCGCTCAATTCCAACTGAACAGTCCAAATCTCCTGTATACATGGGAAAAGATGCACTTATGACTGCTTCTATTATCGTACAAGTAGCCAACCATTGGTGTGTCCTTGAGGGGTGTCTCTGAGGGACATAGCAATGCACCTTCCCTGCTCCGTAAACCTTGATCGTGACTATTGCTCCATGCTCCTGAATAGAAACTTTATGTCTCAACTCAGGCAACTCTCAAGGGTCAAGTCAGTCTTGGGCCTGTGCTGGGGGTGCTTTCATGGGGGCCTGGAGACAGTCTGTCCTGGGAAAAAGACCTCCTAAAAGGGACCTCTCGACAGACCCTCTATCAACTGCCTCCTCTCCCCCACAATTGAGATGGAGACCCTAACTATCCTATACTAGATGACACCTTTGACCTCATCACTACTCAGCATGAAGTTCACACCCTTCAAGAGTGTTCCAAAGAGGTAGTCACAATCAGTGGGGAAGCCAACTTGGAACACACAACCCAATTAGAGTTACAGAACAAAATTCTGTACCTGGTGGAAAAACAACCTCACACAGAAGAGTCCAGAGTCCAGCTCCTGGTTCCCAAATCTGCTCATAGAGAATGTTTAAGAGTAGCAAACTACATCCTGATGGCTGGGCATCTGGGAAAGGAATAGATCTTTGAAAGACAACTGGCCGATTCTGCTGGCCATGTATATTTTGGGAAGTAGCATATTTTTGTATCAGGCTGACAAAAAGTAGCCCTTCAGGAATGAGGCTGGATTCCCTTAATTCCCCATAATAAGATTTGAGAAATTGGGGATTGGTATTGTAGGCCTCTATAGAAAAGTGGCTAGGGCCACAAATTTATTTTATTATTACACATCACAAGGTACCTAGAGAGTGTTCCTTTGAAGAACACCTTTGCTTCCACACTCAGCTTTTTACCTGGGTAGGCCTCCCTTCAGAAATTATCACTGATCAGGTGACCAACTTTATGTCCTAAGTGCTCGACAAGTCTGGTTCCTCTTAAATGTTTTACCATTCTGGAACTTGTTCTATCATCCTCAGACCAATGTCCATTCTAGACCAATGGCATCCCTAGAAGGAAGGTGTCACGCGCCGCTCTCAACGGCCAGTGGCTGTGGCCCTCCCCCGGCCTCCAACCCCGGGGGAGACCGCAGTGCCTGCTGGAGTGAAAGGGGGAATTAGCAGATCCAGCAGGCGATA
>ML675610.1:25750190-26055068 GCA_007922155.1 Mesoclemmys tuberculata
GAGGGGTCTACGGCCCCCGGCTGTCTCACCAACCCCTCCTCGTTGGTAGGCGGCAAAGGCGGCAGGCCGTCGGGCAGCTCCTCAAGGTCGGGTCCTGCTTCAGGGGGGTCAGCGGCCGGCAGCTCCTCCAGGTCTGGCCCTGCTTCAGGTGGGTTCACCCACTGTGGTCGGCCCGGGTCCTCAGGCCAGGCCTGGGGTTCGGGGCCTGTCGGCCAGTCTTTGGGGCTCGCCGGCCACTCCCAGTCCCCTGGCTCGGGAGGTCCTACCCAGTCTGGGTCCCGGGGCTCCTCCACGGGTCGGCCCGGTCTTGGCCTGTAGCAGGCCTTCTCTTCCCTGACGGGAGCCTTGGGCAGCACGTCTGCTTCCCAGGGCTGACTTCCTCCTACTGGAGCCAGGGGATGAGTCTTTATACCGCCCCTTCCTGGGTAGGGCCCACCTCCTGCCCGCCGATTGGGCTGCCCGGTTGGTCCTATCCGGGTCGGCCCTGCAGGTTGATGGACGGGCTGGCGGGCCGGTCCAATCCCCTCCCGTTGCCGGGCAGTTTTATCCGGCTGCCTGTATCTCTATTGGCTGTGGCCCTCCCCCGGCCTCCAACCCCGGGGGAGACCGCAGCGCCTGCTTACAGAGGGAAAGTGATCTAGTGGCTACAAAACAGAATTTGAAGCCAGGACTTCTTACTTTTAATCCTGTCTCTATTACTGACTTTATTTGTGAACTTGGGCATCTGATTGAAATAGAATGGTTATGATTATATTTACCTGCCTAACAGGAATCTGGTGAAGGTTAATATTTGTCAAGAGTTTTAAGTAAAAGACATTGCATTACACTGTCTTAATTGTAAGGCCTTGCCTTATGTGTATTGGTGTCCAAGATCAGGAATATTTTAGCAAATCAAGGCCTGACACAAGACTAGAATATAGGAAGAAAGAGCAACAACGTAGAATCATAGAATATTAGGGTTGGAAGGGACATCAGGAGGTCATCTAGTCCAATTCCTTGCTCAAATCAGGACTAACCTCAGCTCTATCATCCCAGCCAGGGCTTCTTCAAGACCCAGCTTAAAAACTTCTAAAGCTGGAAATTCCACCACCTCCCTAGGTAATCCATTCCAGTACCTCACCACCCTCCTAGTGAAAAATGTTTTCCTAATATCCAACCTAGATCTCACCCACTGCAACTTGAGACCATTGCTCCTTTTTCTGTCATCTACTACCATTGAGAATATCCTAGCTCCATCCTCCCTAGAACCTCCTTTCAGGTAGTTAAAGGCTGCTATCAAATCCCCCCCTCATTCTTCTCTTTTGCAGACTAAAGAAGCCTAGTTTTCTCAATCTCTCCTCATAAGTCACATACTCCATCCCCCTAATCATTTTTGTTACCCTCCACTGGACTCTTTCCAACTTGTCCACATCCTTTTTGTAGTGGGGAGTACAAAAGTGAACACAATACTCCAAATGCAGCCTCACCAATGCCGAATAGAGGGAAATAATCACTTCCCACGATCTGCTGGCAATGCAACCCAATATGCCATTAGCCTTCTTGGCAATCAGGGCACACTGCTGACTCATATCTAGCTTCTTAACAACTGTAACCCCCAGGTCCTTTTCTGTAGAACTGCTGCCTAGCCTATTGGTCCCCGTCTGTAACTGTGCATGGGATTCTCCTGTACTAAGTGCAGGACTCTGTACTTGTCCTTGTTGAACCACATCAGATTTCTAATCCCCCAATTTGTCTAGGTCACTCTGTATCCTATCCATATCTTCCAATCTATCTACCACTCCCCCTAGCTTAGTGACATCTGCAAACTTGCTGAGGGTGCAATCTACCCCATCCTCCAGATCATTAATGAACACGTTGAACAAAACCAGCCCTGGGACCGACCCCTGCTGCACTCAGCTTGTGATCAGCTGCCAGCTAGACATGGAGTCATTGATCACTACCTTTTGAGCCCAATGATCTAGCCAGCACTCAGTCCATTTTATAGTCCATTCATCCAACCCATACTTTAACTTACTGATAAAAATACTGTTGGAGACTCTATCAAAAACTTTGCTAAAGTCAAGTTATATCATGTCCACCACTTTCCCCACCATCCACAGAGCCAGTCATCTCATCATAGAAGGCAAACAGGTTGGTCAGGCATGACTTGCCCTTGGTGAATCCATGCTGATTGTTCCTGATCACCTTTCTTTCTTCCAAGTGCCTTAAAATGGATTCCCTGAAGACCTGCTCCATGATTTTTCCAGGCACTGAGGTGAGGCTGACCAGTCTGTAGTTCCCTAGATCCTATTTCTTCCATTTCTTGAGGATGGGCACTATATTTGTTTTTTTCCAATCATCAGAGACCTCCCGTAATTCCCACAAGCTTTCAAAGATGATAGCCAATGGCTCTAAAATTACATCAGACAACTCCCTCAGCACTGTTGGATGCACTGCATCTGGCCCCATTGACCTGTGTATGTCCAATCTTTCTAAATAGTCCTGAACCTATTCTTTCACCACTTAGGGATTTTCTCCTCCTCCACATTCTGTGCTGCTCAGTGCAGTAGTCTGGGAGCTGACCTTCTCTGTGAAGACAGAGGCAAAAAAGGCATTGAGCATCTCAGCTTTCTACACATCCTCTGTTACTAGGATGCCTCTCACATTCTGTAAGGGGCCCACACTTTCCCTAATTTTCCTCTTGTTGGAACATTCCTGTAGAAAACCTTCTTTCATGTCCCTTGCTAGCTGCAACTCCAATTGTGCTTTGGTCTTCCTGATTTCATTCCTGAATATTCAAGCAGTATTTTTATAAGTTAATATGTAAAAAAAAAATGATCTATTACATTCTTGAGAGTAACCTCTTAAACAGACTGATATTAAAGTGAGAAAAACAAAATATAAATAAACTGTGCAATCATACCTTTAAAGTAATGCTTGTGTTACCTTGGTTTTTGTCATCCTTCCCTTTCCACTTTTTAGGGACCCCTCTTATTTCCTGCTCCCAATTTACTTTCTGTCATCTTTATGCCCTTTTCTCTTGCTTTTCTGTCCAGATTCTTCCCCTCCCACCTCTTCCTATTCCTTTCCATCTCTCCATTTTCTTCCCATCTGTTTATCTTTTCCCAAAACACACCAAGATTTGACAAATTTTTTTTAAACAACTTGCATGTGGATGGTTAACATTGAGACATGAAAACTTGGTTCTGAGGATAAAATATGTATTGGTACAAGATGAGGTACAGTTTCATTTTCTCCATTGTTTTTTACATTTTATGTTTATCCTGTAATTCACTGTATTCAGAGGATTCCTTTTGATATGAAAAGAACTGAGGGGAAATTTCCACTATCATAACTCTCCTCCTACATCAGTCTAAAACTATGACCTGTTTAAATGGAAGCCAATAGGCATTATGAACTTTGCTGGACAGGACAATTAAGTTAATGAGAAAATTTATACACAAAAAGGTGACCAAAATGCCTGGACATCAAAAGGATGACAGTTCTCATTGCTTGCTTGCACTGAGCCAGATTATGATACTCTTATTCACATTGGGTAATATCTTACTTTCATTATTCTGAAAGAGCAACAACTAAAAACTCGACATGAAGATCCCGACACATCTTCCTTTCTCATTAACACAACAGGGTGGAATTCTAGTCACAATTCAATCAGAGCTTTGCCATTCACTTTAATGGGGAGTCAGGATTTTACTCCAGGAGTTTTCCCATTGGCTCAAGTGGCAGAAAGATCCAGCTGAAAATGATCACCCCCTCCTAATTTGCCCCAGATGAAACAGAATCAGCACAAGTTTGTTTTCTTTTAATCCCTTAATGGACACATAAATTAAACAGTAATAAATCAGAAGGACCAGATGGAATTCATCCAAAATTCTCAGATTTTAAGATCTCAAATACAAAGTTGCCCAAGTATTAATTTGCAATATGTAAACTATTGTTTAAATCAGATTCTGTACCAGATGTCTGTAAGACAGCTAAAATGATGTCAATTTTTTTTAAAAGTCTTCAGAGGCTATTCTGGCAATTACAGGTCAATGAGGCTAACTTCAGTATCAGGCAAATTATTTGACACTATAGTAAAGAGCAGAACTATCAGACACAGAGATGAACACAGTACATTGGGGAAGAGTAAGCATGGCTTTTGTAAAGGGAACTCATGCCTCACCCATCTATTTGGGTATCAACAAGCATGTGGACAATGGTGATCCAGTTGATATAATGTACATCATACACCAAAAGTTCTTAAGCAAAGTAAGCAGTCATGGGAAAGAGTGAAGGTCTTCTCATGGATCAGTAACTGGTTAAAAGATAGGGAAGAAAGAGTAGGAATAAATGTTCAGTTTTCACAATGGAAAAGAGGTAAATAGTGATGTCCCCCCAAACATCTGTACTGGGACCTGAGCTGTTCAGCATATTCATAAATGATCTGGAAGAGGGATAAACAGGAGGTGGCAAAGTTTGCAAAAGAGACAAAACTATTCAAGAGAGTTAAATCCAAAGCTGACTGAGAAGAGTTATAAAGGAATTACACAAAACTAGATTATTGGACAACAAAATGGCAGATGAAAGTCAATAATCCCAACTATACATGAAAAATGATAGCTTCTAAATTAGCTGTTACCACTCAAGAAAGAGGTCTTGGAGACATTGTGGATAGTTCTCTGAAAACATCTGCTCAGTGTGCAGCAGCAATCAAAAAAGGAGAGGGATAGATAATAAAACAAAAAAAAATCATAAACCCACTATATAAATCCATGATGTGCCAACTGGTCACTCTCCTTCTAAAAATATATATATTAAAATAGGAAAAGATACAAAAAGGGGCAACAAAATTATTAGGGGTATGGAATAGCTTCCATACAAGGAGAAATTAAAAAGACTGGGACTTTAATCATGAGTTGTGTGGAGAATGTGAACAGGAAAATGTTTATTTAGCTCTTCACAATACACAAGAACCAAGGGTTACCCAATTAAATTAATATGCAGCAGGCTTAAAACATGCATAAGAAAGTACTTCTTCACACAATGCACCATCAATCTGTGAAACTCGTTGCCAGGGAATGTTGTGAAGACCAAAAGAATAAGTGAGTTCAAAAAAGAATTAGATAAATTCATAGCACATAGGTCCATCAATAGCTATTATTCAAGATGGACAGGAATGCAACTTCATGCTCCAGTTGTCCTTGAATCTGACTGGCAGACGCTGGGATAGAATGATGCAGGATGAATCATTCAATAATTGCTCTGCTCCATTCAGTCCCTCTGAAGAATCTAACACTGGCCACTGTGTGGAGACAAGATACTGGGCTAGATGGACCATTGGTCTGATCCAGCATCATTATTCTTATGACAGCTTTGAAAATGAAGCCTGTGGCTCTATCATGAAGATCATGAAAATCGATTCTTCATTGTGACTGAAAGACCACAATGACAACCATCTATTTAAAATTTCTATTACACAATACAGTTAACTAAAATCTTCTCACAAGTCATGCTTCTCTCTTGTTTTTACATAATTTGAATTTGCTGCTGTGAAAATCCTACATCCCTGGTTCAGGTATGCCACATGGCAACATCTTCTCAAGTTCATGCACTATTTTCATTCCACTCATCAAAGTATTCCTGACAGCTGATCCACCCACTACCCTGCACACTGTTATGCCTTTAGATAACATTTCTAAAGACTTCAATGGGGGCAGGAATAGGCCTTAATTAGGCACATAACCATTACTATGTAAAGGTGAACTGAAGAATTTAGGTCAACTCCGAGGTAAGCACAAATGAATGTGTTCAATTCACCCTGCAGCAAGGAATCAAATACTTTATTTTTAGCTCTTCAAAATGTTCTAAGCCTCAGAATTATATTAACATGAAGAAATATTTTATTAATCAAACATAAATAAATATTCGTGTTATTAATGGATTGTTGAAATATCAGCCATTTCTCCCTAGCAGGTACTGAGAAGTCTGTCCTGATACAGCAAAACACTTACGTATGTATAATTAATCCATTAAAGTCATAGTAACTACCCATGCTTAAAATTAAGAACATGCTTAACTATGCTGCTGGATGGACCACAGTGCTCAACATCTTATAGGATTGATAAAGCATGTCAAAGTTAAATAAGAATGCCAAACCCTAGTACCTTTGCTGAAGAACTGATGTTGCTCCAATTTACATTGTTGCATGAGTGTCCACTACCACTTCAGAATGAGGCTGAATGGACATTTTCTGTGAGTAAGGTACTAATTCAGATCTATATGATAGCTATGAAGACATGTCCCCTGTTCCTCACAGAAATCGGAGTGTGGTTTATCCCACTGCTTTTCAGGAATTCCATTTTTAATATTTTTTCCATTTGTTCATTTGTTTTGTTCACTAATTAGTCGAGAAGAACGGGGGGGGGGAGAACGGGGGTAGAAAGACCTTCAAACTTTGCATATGTCACTTGTAAAGCCAAATTCTTTACCTATCTTGCATTTTGAGTACTGGGCTATGCACTAGGAGTTCCATGGGGTCACCCAACCAAATGAATGGCAGTAAAGCCACACTAAATTCTTAATTAAAACTCGGGTGCCTACTAATGCAGTCATCATGCAGCCTGTTTTCTGAGGGGATGGATGGAAAGTGAATCCATTGAATGGCAGCTCCATTGACCCTGCTCCTACAGACAGGTACAACATTCTAATTATTTTAACTGTGAACTGCATATCTCCATTCTGGCCAAGAAATTCTTTAATAAATTAAATTGTTTAAATAATTGTAACGTTTTTGTTAAAAAATTATATATTTGTCACATATTTACCAGCAATCCCTCTCTGTTAAAACAGAACCCTAGCTGCTCTTTAGAGCCATCCTTTCCTTTTACAGTTTAATGTACATATTATTGCAGTGTTTTAAGAGAAAACAGCAGGTTTCTCACTTGCAATCACTTTTCATAGCTACTAAACATTTCAGACATCCAACTTTTGCTGCATACATCAGCAGGGGTTCAAATGCTCATTTTGTTCACATTCTATTAAGATTTGGGAGCTGCATTTGCCCTGGGGCCTCAGCAAGATGATGGCACACATTCAGATATAAAATTTTAAAAGTTCTCTCTCTCAGGAGTATTACAGCAATAAAATGGAGAAACCTTCCTTACTACTGAATCAACAAGCAGCAGCATCTTTATATAGTATTTTTTTAAAAATAAAGCTGTGCCAGATCCAAAGTGCATTATTTCTTTGTACTTTATTCTCAGCCATTAAGTCAATGTTGTCTAGGTTTGGTATTATGACTAACTGCTCAAGTCCTCACTGAATGCCTTTTAAAGTCATTAAACCAAACAAGGTTGCTTTTATGTTTGTTTTACTAGTTTGGTGCACTTTGCATTCCATTTTGAAACATTTGCAAGTCACAGTAATTCATTAAATATTCTGAAGTTAAATAAAGTGGTCATTTTTCTGGGAACATGTTCCAGTCAAACTGAACTCGGCATTTACATGAATGCACTAATTAATGGAATTTTTTTATGCATTAATTGATATTTTTGCAGCACTGAAACAGAAATATTTAAAGACCTGGAACCTGCTCTTTTCCCACAGAAGTTAATGACAAAACTCTCAGTGTAGGCCTACGATACAATAAAAAATGCATGGCACCAAGTCTCAGAGCCTGGGTCCTTTGACTCGGGCTTGTGAGGCTCAGGCTCTGGGCCTAAAAATTGCAGTGTATATGTTTGAGATCTGGGTGGAGCCCAGTCTCTGAGACCCTTCGTGGGGGCACAGAACCTGGACTCCAGCCTGAGCTCAGATCTCAACGCTGCAATTTTAAGCTCTGTGGCCCATGTCAGCTGTCCCAGCCCAGCCATGGTTATGTCATTGATCCTTTATTGCAATGTAGACATACCCTCACTGAATTCTATGGATTGGGCTCAGACACAGATATCTACATACATCTTGTCAATTCATGAAGTACTTTATTTTGAATTCTGTGTGAAGAAAGAGAATAATCAGTTAGAATATGTGTAAAACATTTCTGTTCTCAACTTATACTAGATACCTCTCTTTTTTTTGCCAAATCGGCATGGTTTCATCATGCTTTCCACACTCCTGTGCTTCTGATAGACACGTCTAGCCTTGATCCTGTTCCCATAGAAGTCAATATGAGTTTTGTCATTGATCTGAATGAGAGCTAGAGCAAAACACTAATGTTTATCCTACATGTATGTCCATAAATAGATCTGGTTTCTATTGTTTACAAAGCTAGTGTGTCTTCTTCTGGCTATCCAGGTCGCTTCTCTAATTAAACAAACAGAAACAATATTAAATGGGTTTTTAATTACATGAGAAATAGATAATGTTTGACAAGAATTTCAGTCCAAAATACATATACAACATATACAAGAGCAGAAATATATCTTTCTCATCATATCCTGTAGCAATCTCAAATTTCATGTCACCACAAATATAAAAATGTTTATTAAAGATAATATTTAAAGAAATGATCAGTTACAGAGTTTAAACAAAAGAGTTTCTAGACATCTGGGCATAATGCACAGATTATCAGCAGTTACAGAGTTTGTTTGGATGTTGTAGAGTACAAGGAAAGCATAATCTCTAGTACCCCAGATGGAAGGTAATAGGTTTGAAGGTTTAAAATACAAGCAGTTGGGTAAGAAGGCACGCTGTTCATTCAAAAGTTATATTTAAGCGTGGTTTGTAGGAAACAGATATGGTAATGAAAGCGGGTTGACCCTCATTGAGTGAGAATTATGGTATAGATAATCCTTCAGTACATAACATCTATCAGAGAAAGGGTTTTGATTCCCTTCTTATTGCTGATTCATGCTGACACTCTGGCCTGTTCTTCTTGGTGCTGCTGGTGTCCGGTGATGTACTCTGTGTAGATGTCCTTGGACCATCTGATAGTGTCTGACACCATGAGGCACCGCATGAGCCGGGCGTAGTGCCGACTGATTCTGCAGGCTCGCAGCACATGCCCTTTGCAGGGGTCCCAAGTGCCCAGGGCTCTGACGATCAAAGCCTCCATCACAACCTCATAGCCCCTCACTCTCAGAGTGTTGGCTAGGTGGGCGTATGTCACCTTCTTATGAGCTTGGGTTTCGTGGAAGACTGGGGTCCTGTTTTCATACTGTATACTGTACATGACCAATATGTACAATCACATTTTGCAGATAAGGTTGTATACATGCTTCTCAGACATCACAAGTTGTCTTTATGGCTGTGAAATCTCTCCCACATGATGGATTTCCTCATTGAATCATTCACCTTTTTCTTCCTTGATAGAAGCCACGAAACACTGAGGCCTCCTCTCCCTATTTGATTTAACTAGTTTTATGTCACTTGTGTATAAAAACTTTCATATAAAATGAAAATATCATTTAATTTTAAATTGTAAGAAAAAACATATGCAGAACAGATCTATCAGATTATTGCAAAATACCTATTGTGCATTGTGTTTTTTTAGTGTAATTCATTGATTTGTGAAGTAAAGTGCTATGAAAAGAACACAGCTCTACCTGATGTTCCTAAGTGCAAGATTTAACATCTGAAATGAAGTTATTTGAAAAAGCATTAAAAGTTACACGTAGGCAGACACCTCCCCGATGTCTGAACATCTGACTAAGATCATGTCCCTGGTCTGTTCAAGCTAATGTGTGGAAAATATTGGCTCAAACTGTCTATAATTTAGCAGAAAAAGGCATAACAACATCCAATGATGGGAAGTTGAAGATAGAAATACTCAGAGTAGAAACATGGAAAACTTTTTAACAGTGAGGGTAATTAACCATCGGAACAATGTATTTAGAAACATGATGGATTCTCTATTATTACCTTCTTAAAATCAGTACCAGATCTTTTTTTCTAGGAGATATGCAATGGCTCACACAGAAGTTATCTGCTTGATGCAGAAATTATTTGACTAGATTACTTGGGTGTAACATGCAGGGGATCAGACTGGTCCCTTCTGCCTTTAAAAATCTTTGAAAGATAGTGGAATTTCAGTGTATTAGCATCTTGACACACAAGATTTTCCATTATTTGATTACAGATATGTTCTTTTTTACCAATCAAAATCTATCTTGACCATGTATATTTATTAGGAGTTTTTTAGCAGGTTATACCTTCTCTTTTGCCCCCAAAATATGAAGTTTTTCTAATTGTAGAAAAAGGATTTAACTGCCTTTATTTCTTTCAACTAGTAAATACTCTAGTCACAAATTACTTACATGAAAGTAGTATTTATCAAAAGGGGATCTGGAAACCTAAAAGGGTCAATGAATGAGAAAGAAAGAGACAACATAATTGAAATAAGAATGTAATTGTGGTACCTGAATGCAACATTTGCAGACAATAGTACTTAGAAAAGTACACAGATTAAAATTGTCCCCAGGTGGCTTTATATTAACTGATTATATATACAGCAGTGCAATAAATGGGTTTTGAGGTTACTTTTATTCTGAAGCACACAAGATATTTTATAACCAACACAGTTTATAGCAAGTTTTCCAGCACTATGAACTTCATTCCTATTTTATATCAAGATAAAATATGCCATATACCACACACACAAAAAGAAACAAATAAACAAAAAAAGAAGTTGTGTCTTCCTCTTGCTTTGGGAAAATTTAAAAATTCTGATCTGCCATTTTTTTTGACTTACCAGTGGCCTACCACAGTAGGTTTAGGGGAATATTAACTCAAAGAAATGGCCTTTATGGAACAGGATCATTGTGGCTAGAAACACAAAGAGCCCAGTTTTCACAGAGAGACAAATTGTGCCCACAGTGACCTTCATTGAGTGCACCAATCAGGTAGCTAAACATATAAATATGTGATTTGTGCTGTAACCTTTCCTTTTACATATTCTAATTGTGCTTTTCAGGACACAATGGGTACATGGACATTTTTGTAGCTGTCTCCATTGTTCCCAGTATGTCAAATAAAGTGTAATGACAGTTAGGTTTTTGGCAAAATTTGTGAAGGGATAATATTGATTTTTCTGGACTGCTATTATTGTTTTGTTTCACCATAGCATATACAGTTGCCAAACAAGATGAGGGCCTCATTGTGCTATGCACACTACATACATACAATGATACAGACAGAAGAACTGTACCATCTAGTAGACAGAACAGGAGTAATAGCACCATTTTACAGATTTGTAACTGGGACACAGAGAGACAAGGGCCTGATCCAAGGCTCAGTGAAGTCAGTGACAATTTTTTCATTGACTTTGTATCAGACTTTAAGGGATTGATCCTACCGCTTGGTAGATCTCAGGGCTCTACTCAGGATTCTTACAACCAGTAAAAATAGAAGTTGGTGGGGAAGGTGGGGAATCTTTTGAACATATCCACTGCTTTATGGAACTGAACTTCCACAGGGGATATATGGTCCTGACTTTGTCCATTTCTAAGCCCCTTCTGCTGTGTGTGCACAATCCTACAGAGCTGGGTGCATACAGACATCCTCCTCAATGTGGAGGTAACATATGTATAAGTTTCTACTCCAAGACAACTACTGATCTGCTCTGTGCTCAGTGCTGCAGGAGATCCTATCTGTGTGGCAGTGCTACTCCTTGCACCACTGACTTGCCTAACGTTACACAGAAAGTCTTTGGCAGAGCTGGGAATTGCCTAAATGCTTCAAATGACTGCGGAACATCTTTGTGCTTATAAGTCTGGTTAATGAGGCAGTAGGTCTGAAAAGCCTCCTTTATTCACATAACTAACCATATTTAATGCAAAATGTGTTTTAAACTGATGGATTTAGATATTTCAGTGCAAATACTAAAATTGATGGTGTGTTTTCTGTTTATAAACTGTTTACAACTGCACAAAAACATTGGTAAGTCTCAAAGGTCTTAAAAATCTGATTATTAGGTGACTTCTTGATTTAAAGTTCAATCCTGGGAATTAAAAAAATAAATAAAATTAACTGGAACACAAAACAGGAGGAAAGTTGATTATTAATTTTTTTCCCTCTTACTTAGGAATTTGATCTCTGATTTTGGGAGCTATTATGATTAGGAAAGTTTAGAGAATTCAGTTTTGTATTTCAGACTTTTGAGCTAGTCAGGATTCATGAATGTCATAACCCAATAACCCTATAACCCTTATAACCTTTATAATAACCATAGAAATGTAGGGCTGGAAAGGACCTTGAAAGGTCATCTAGTCCAGTCCCTGCACTGAGGGAGGACTATATCTTTTCTAGATCATCCCTGTCAGATGTTTGTCTAACCTGTTCTTAAAAACCTCCAGTGACAGAGATGCCACAACCCTCCTAGGTAATTTTTTCCAGTGCTTAACTACCTTTACAGTTAGGAAGTTCTTCCTAATGTCTGATCTAAATTTTTCTTGTTAAAATTTAAACCTATTACTTCTTGTTGTATCCTCAGTGGTTAGGGAGAACAATTTATCACCCTCTTCTTTATAATAACCTTATCCATATTTGAAGTCTGTTATGTCCCTCCACAGTCATCTTTAATTCATTCTAAACAAACCCAAATATGAACCAGTTTCATTGCAAAAACTGATTAAAGAGTCTTTGTTAGGATATCTGCTCATACATATATTTGTACATTAAACACAATTATTTTTTAAATAATTTGACAAGCCTAACGTTTTACAAAAGATCTTGAAGGAGCTCAAACAACTGCTTTTGTGCCAAAGAGAAACAAGAAAATGCGGGCAAATAGCATTTAATTATATTCTATTTTGATCATTCTTTTGTTAGATCTATTCTTTTCTCTTTTCCTAGTTACTCAAATAGGAGTTTTACCTCAGTAAGGAAAGCAGGCCTAGCCCTATTGTTTCTAGAAGATTGATGCATAGATACCTAGATGCTTTCCTTTTTCATAATTCAACTCTTCAGTTCAGAAAATTGTGCAACAAGTACCGCTGTCTATAAATTACTTAGTACTCAGCTTTCTTTCGATTACTGTACTACCTGAACAATTGTCTTTCAATTTCTACTCATGTATTATATGAAAAATTCCCCTTCACATTAGCAGTAAAAATTCTGTATCTTCTTAGGCTTTTAAAAAAATTATATCTCACACGAAGTTGGGAAAGCTTGTATTAAATGGGTTGTATAAGTGATATTTTGTTTCAAACAGTTTGTGTTGGATGTATGTGGCAAACAAACCTTTTCCAGCACTTAAAATTGAACCTGTTTTTAATAAACAGGAGTCCATTAGTGTTGAAATTGTCAGCAAAAGAGTAATGGCTGCTGCATTTTCATGGTCATAAATTATATGTTTAGAACTGGAAAAAACTAATCATCGGTATTTATTCAAAAGAATTGTGACCAACTGCTTAACTTCTTGGAAATACAAATACGTAATTGATTAGCTGAAGAGTAATATAGGCATAAAATTCACAATGACTCTCTCAATAGAATTAAAATTTCCTTGGCCATATTGTAAGACATGAAGTATAATATGAGAAAATATGCAATTATATATACCCCGTACACATCACAGTGGGCTAGATCATCCTCTAATGCATTCAAACCAAGTGGATGGGGCTTTAGAGGAGGAACTTTTAATCAGAATCCTCTCATGGAGATCCTCTCACATCAGGCCTTGGGATGGGCGGGTTTTCTTTCTTATGGAAAAGGATGAAAGCCTCAAGCCCCAATTTTGTGGGCATCCCAGAAGAGCTGGGCAAGTTCAGGGGAATCTGCAAAGAGGCTGTTTCTTCACTAGCTCCAGTTCCTTGGCAGCACCGCTCCACTGGAGGCTCAGCTTAGCTGAGAAGTACTGAAGAGCTTTCTTGTGAAACTCTGAAGAAAATATAACACAATTCTAGGTCTATGGTACTTTTTCCAAGTGTTACCCATGGGCATGGATAGTAGATGGCCTGGATTCCACCCAGCCCCGCTATGGTATACTCAGTTGTCTCTCCCTCTTCCTACATAGACACTGGGTGAAGAGAGGGCTTTGCTGAGTTCTGGAACAAGAGAACAGTGTTGTAAAGCTGGCTGAGACTCAGTGCTGGATCCCAGGCACTTAGATGATATACAAGGTAGTATCCATGCCCGAATGTTACTCCACACACACAATGAAAAAAAAACAAACTGATAATGTAAATCTTAGTAAAAAAACACGTTTACTTGCTTTATTTACAACATTTAACTTCACTCCTTCACTGTCTTAAATCAGCGTTTGTGTCATTAACATATTTTTTCCAAAAATAATGGAGTATTATGGGTGGCACAGAAAACAATGCCTATAGTTATTGCCCTACACTTTCTATTTTAAGACTTTTTAGTAGATTATAACTTTGCAAAACATAAGCCATTTGAGCAGAAATTTTCATATCAGATATCTGCCTATGTCTGACTTTTTTTGGAAGCATCAGCAAAACTGGTTCAGCTAATTAAAAAACAAGGTTAAGAAAAAAAAGTGTTCATGTTAAAAGAAATCTTAATCATTTAGTTGAGAAGCTCTTCTGCCCCCACACGCTGCAGCAGAGACTTGAAATTTGCAAGTAGGAGCAGCAGTGATGTTAAGGGTGTGTTTTTTGCCTTCCCTATGAATAACTGCGCAAATGTAATCAAGTGATGAGCCTTTAAAAAATCTCAGTTAACGTGTTCTCAGTAGAGACTTGTTAGAGTTTAGCAGCTAAATTCTCAGAAAATTCCTTCTGCACTGAGCATGCTCCTCACAGCTATACATGCTGATGAGATTGCACATGTGCCATCCTCAGAGAGTGATAGAGAACACTCTACTTTGGGGATGCAGGGAGTGACAAGGACTTTCCTTGTACTTGTGTCTCGTAGCTGTCAGGGGCCATGGTGGTACCGTGCACATAACTAATATCAGAGTGACAGTCTCTCTTATGTTCTCAGTGCTCACCCTGCTGGCTCAAACATAGGAGGAGGAACAGTCTGACTTGACTGCAGAAAGGTGAGGAAGCAGGGGAAGGTAAAGTATGCAGATTGGGAGTCTAGAAGCCTGGAGAAATAGGATTGCTAGAAGCCAAGGGCAGCAGAGTTGATGATGAAAAAAATGAAACATGTTCTGTGGAAAAAAGTGTGTGATTAAAGATTATTAAAGATTACATCATAATACATACATACAAGGGGACTAAATTAAAGTTACATCAACAGCCTTAATTCTGGCATTTCCTAACTTTTGAGTATTTGATTTTCCAATCTTAACATTATTTTAACATTAGGATATAACTGAACATACGTGTTACTTCCAGCTGCAGTGGAGAAGCACCTTCCCTAGAACATGCTACCATACTGAGCATACCCAAGGAAATGCACTTTTCCTGTGTGGGAGAGTAACCAGTTACATTCAAAACTAGCACTTCATTTAATGAATGGCAGTTCTTTAAGAGGTTATGAAGATACAAACATTGCCAGAAATCTGCGTATCTAATGGTTATGACATAGTCTTCTTTATATATTTCTGCTCACTGAAATACCCTCCAGAATCATCTCATTTTCTGATGAACCGCAGTCATCCAGTGACACTCAGGTATGCTTCAGTGTCCAAGAAACAATTCTATTCCATTCTATTCAGTTTCTTGTATCACGCTTATCACCATCATATCTGAGTGCCTTCAGTAAACTATCAGAACAACACAATGCAGGAGAAATTCAAAACAAAGTTGAATACTTAAAAGTGAGCATTTATTTTTCTGAGGCCCGGTCTACACTTACCTTCCAGATTCGGCAGCAGTCTATGGGAGATACGCAAGTGACTTAAATCACTTGCGTATCTCTCGTCGACTTAGCTGCGTCTGCTCTGCGTGCCGTCCACACTGCGCTGCGCCGAAGGGAACAGCATTCCCGTCAACGCAGCACTACGCCACTTACCAGGGTAGTTTTCCTGCGTTGATTGCTGGATCGACTGAGCAGGTCTACATGGACTGCTCAGTCGATCCAGCGCAATCGATCTCACAGCGGCAAATTTGCCACCATCAGTGTAGACCCAGCCTGAGAAGGCTTCTCAAGATGATGGATCATCAGTTTATTAAAAGTAAACTAAAATCTCCTGGTTCAATAGCACAAGTAGCCTATCTTATCTATTTAGGAATTTAGTGATAAAATATTCAGAATAATGTAGCCTGTAAGCTTCAAACCCATACATTCTAGGCATTGCTTGCTAAAAGCATGGACATATGATACACATTGCTACTGCTAGGTACTTCATCGGAGACAATTTATCCAGCTAGGACATTACTTTCTGAATGCCATTTTGGCAGTTGGGTGTGTATGTGTTTTTAAATCAATTCCCTCATCTTATCGCAATCACCATAGGAGGGGTGTCACTTATTAATGAAGTAAGTCCAGCTCTACTGTTCCAGAATAGGTGCTACCATTTGTCCAATTAAGAATACAGAGCTGCAGCTGATGGCTATAAAGGATCAGGGAGAGCGAGAGAAAGAAAGACATGATGTGAAAATCACTTCTATTCACATAAAATCACATATAAAAAGTATTATAAAATATTATACACTACAATCAGAAAGACCAAGATACATCAGGAACACTCCAAGCCTCATGCTTGTGGGACAGAGTTTCAAAATCATTAGAAGTGGACTATATGGCCAGCACCCCTCTCCTGCCAAGAAAAAGAGGGACAACATCCCTAAAAACAAAGAATCAGCTAGGAACAAAGCAAAACAAACACAAACGAAGAGAGGAACATTTAATGCACCCAGAACATATGAAACACAGCCTCACTCTCAGAAACTCCCATGATCCACAGAGAAGGAGAGAACATGTGCCCTCATGACAGTCACTAAAAGTCAGGAGAAGGGATGAGGTCTCTGGGAAAGATGCAGGGAGAAAAAGTTCTCTGCAGGCCCTCCTGGAGAGAGGGAGGAATTATCAGGAAGGTAGTTTAAGGGATAGCCTGACTCTTCCTGAGTCAAGGCCAGTGCTGGGAAGGGCTGTTAGCTAGGAAGCAGTGGAAGGGTTAGCCAGATATCAAGGCCAGAGAATGCTGGAAAAGGCAGAAGGCTGAGAGCAACAGATGATATAACCTGATGTCTCTAAGTTGGAAAGCCAGTGCCAACGACCAGAGAGGTCTGAAGGCAAAGGAGCAGTGGACGAGCTTAATCACAGAATCCTAAAATCATAGAAGATTAGGGTTGAAAGGGACCTCAGGAGGTCATCTCGTAGTCCAACCCCCTGATCAAAGCAGGACCAACCGTAACTAAATCAACTTACTTGCTGACAACGCCAGGACCCGATAGCTGGACTCAGAGGAACCATGAGAGGGTCAGGGGGTCTGAATGATGCTCCCATAGCAAGGATGCTCCCAGCAGAGAGGCAAAAGGGGTTCCCATTAGTTGGCTGTCCTGGTACAAGGACAGGAGAGGACTTTTCTGGAGAGACAGTGCTTAGTAAGTTATGCTGGGGCTATACTGGAGAGATAGGACATGGTGAGTGTTACCAGGACTGTATGTACATATATATATACTGGGGGAATGTTGGACTATGGTTGTGGACCTCTGCTACAATTTATCTGTATGTGATTTTTGTAATAAATGGCCCCTCCCCAAAGGCTCTCTGGACTATTTATCAGAACTCTGAAGGAGGAAAACTGAGGCAAGCATGATGCTCCAGTCACAGCTGCCCTCTGACATTCTGTAATAGTCTACTTCTGCATGATCTTAAAAGCTCTTTCACAAATCTTCTAATAAATATATGCTTTCTAGAAGCATTACTTTACTTTGGCAAATTAGACTTGCATGTGGCTGCTCATTTTTCCACATAAAAGAGCACAAAAATAGTTTATCTGAGGAAACAAAACATTTTATAAGTGCTCCCTGAGGGAAGATATACTAATAAAATGACAAGTTTGTTTTCACAACACAAAAATATTGATAAGACCCAAAATAAATAATTCAACACTTCATCAGTAATTCAAAGCTACTCCTCTAAAACTATAAAGTGCTAATCCTGAGGTGTCTAGATTTTTGGCTGAATTTTTGAGATTCTCAATATTTTCTGCCCGGTTTACCTATTTTTGTCATGATTGGTCTATAGTAGCAAAATTTCAGAACTCTATTTTGTGAAAGGACAACTATAAATACCATTTGTGAGACTTCCGTCAACAATATGATTAGCTAATTTATCATAAAATCAAAGGACAATTTCTATCTGAAGTAGAGCTTCATGACTGAGGTCCATTTTGTCTTTTGATGTCAACATTGATTTATATTCTGGTTCACTCCATTTCCATTTTATATTCTTCTTGAGCACTTGACTTAGAGATCCTGACACATTGATAGATATGGAATATGCTTGCTCAGAAGGTGACCATACCTAGAAATGTCTCCAATTCTATCATGGCTTGAAACTTAAACTAGTGAATCTAACAGAATCTTGACATATTATATAGTCCAGGATTTTTTAAATTAATTTATTCTTTATTATTATTATTTCAGTTCAGTCACACACATTTTTTCTCTTGCTCTTGTTAAATTTCAGCTTTATAGTTTCAATCTTTGTTCATAATCTTGAGCTGAGGCACCAGACACTAGGACATCCCTCAGTATCATGAAAAAGCTATGAAAAAACACAATTATATGAAAGCCTCCTTAAAAGAAAAGAGGAGTAGAATATCTGTATCTGTAGAAATTAGTCCTGAATATTGTCAGAAATGCTACAGTTAATAAAAACAGGCTCTGATAGTGGCCACTACAGGCATCCATTGTACTCAATGCAGTTGATAGCCATGAATATTCCTCTACTAGGATTATCTGAATATTTTAGTTACATATTTTGATTTATAGTAAATGTACTGTTTGCATATGATATTATTTTTTCTGAGAATACAGACAGATATTAACCATAGGTACATATTTTAGTCCATCCACCTTTGGCATTCTTGCTGGGGGATACACAATAGAATTATCTTCCATAATTTGGGGAGATATGACAGTTCACATATGCACCTTTAGCCTTCAAATATTCAGATATGTCCATCTAATCTTCCTTTCTGTGTCTCAAGAAATTCAAACATTCTGTGTTCACTACCACACAATCCATCAGGAGCACTTCAGAATACTAAATAGAGAAGATTTCTGTTGGAAGTCATCATCCTCTATGTGCCAAGTTTCTTGTTGATATTGTTTTTAATTTCTCTACCAACACTTAGTGGTCTAGTGTCTAATTTTAGTACAACTGGTCCGTTAGTCTGTACCTTCATGCTCCATGCATTTCAGAGTTTGTGAATATTAAAGTTCATGACAACCAAATCCTCTGTATCCATCTTTACACACTTAGGGCTTCCAAATGGCTTTGATGGGCTTCAGATCAGCACCTACATTCATATACACTTGAATTTGAAGGGAACCACTTTAGTCTATATTTAGATTATGTTAGTATAGAAAATAGAGTAATCCCTTTCCAGTATCATTCAGATTGACTTGGGAAATTACACTTCAATTACTGAGAAGGCCATATGTTAATAATTAAATAATAAATTAATACATTTAAATTTAAAACCCAACCTGATAACATTCCTTCTGAGAAAACAGTCAAGACAAGATTTATAGAGGTCATAATTGTTACTTTTTGGCACAAGGCAGACTTTTCTGGATCTACCAATAAATTTGTGTATTTTCACAAAACAAAAGCTTTTAAAACCAATTTTTCCTACATTAAAAAAAATAAATAAGTGTTCCATATACAAGCCCATTTTCTTTTGTATTGTTTCTGTGCAGGAAAGAATGGTTGGGCAAGAAATCCAAGCTCTCTCCTTCTTACCTTTATTCATTTTCTTCTTAATATGTGCTGTACATTTGTACCAAATTGCATATATAAAATATCATTAATGAGCATGCAAAAGGTCAGATTGAAAAGTTACAAAGAGTTATTGGGATCTCAGAGGCTGTTGATGGCTCTTTAGGACTCTCAGTTGCTCATATGAAGAAAATATGTGACCCAGTTGCTGGGACTGGGCTCCTCATCTCTCCCCACTACAGTTTGTTGTTTAAGGGACTTCTGCAATTAGCAAAGTCCCATGTTGTGAGGCCTAAATAGCCACTAACTGGTGATCTCAATGAACTAGGTGCTCTTGGGTAATTTCTTGAAGGGTTATATTGAAACCATTTGTTGTGGCAGATGCTTGTTTCATACAGTTAAATAAGGTTGCACCATCCTTTCAAACTGTATCTCTTATTTTCCTGATTCACCTGCTATGCCCACAACAATTGCAATTTAAGGGATTATGGAGAGGTCAGTCAGACACACAAGGAAATATGAAATTGAACAAGGTTTTCAAAATAAGGGTATAAAGCAATTAAAGAGGCATGAACTTTTGGGGGCAGATGTTCAGCTGGGATAAACAATCATAGCACTATCAAAGTAAAAAAAGATAGAATTTATACTAGCTGAAGATATTCCCTAGTTAATATCTATCTGTCAACATAACCTATTGTTTGAATGTTTATTCTCTGTATAGTGAATACATGAACAATGGTTCACTTGCACTTGGCTAATTTAATGCCATATGGCTAATAGCTCTTACAAGGACCTTTATCTGTAAAATGCAACACATTTTGTCTCCTCATTTCTGTAAATGCTTAAAAGATCAGTGTAAGGAATTGATATGCAAGTGCTCATCCACAAAAACATTGGGCTTTTGAGATCCTGAGATCTTATGTTTAATACTTTGTTTAAACACATATATGATAATTATACGATTTCTCTTTTAACAACAAAACTGGGCAAGTCATGTCAGCTTGTTACAGGTGTTTTATAGAATGCAAAACATTAGATCTGAGGTTTCATCTTAAACTTAATACAGGTCACAAGTATATTTGTAAGCAAAACGTGTTTTACTGTGTGCCCATATACAGAGAGAGAAAAGGAGATGTAGTGATGTATTAAAGAATACAGGTCCAAAATCATCCCATTGATTTCTAATCTGAATTGGATTTGATTGGTTTTTTTGAGGGAAAGAGCGTACCTTCCTTGAAGGGCCTATAAAATTTACTTTCACATTCTAAAGATGATGATTAAGAATAAAGGAATACATTGCAGAGTTGCTTATCTGCCAGACAGAAGACATTGGGTTGGATGATTAACTCCATGGATTTTCCTGATCACTGAGGAGTCACAGCTCAAGACGACGAACTCGTGGCACTATATGAACGATTGACATCAGTAACTCCATGTGTCTTGCTTTGAATAATTTATATTATCTCTAACATCTTCTGGACATTACTTTACCAGGCATACAAGCAAATATGCTAATCACACAGCACACACCTCCCTTTAGTGCAACATTTTCTCACAACGGTATTGAAATTTGCTGAAGTTCTTAATTTGGAGTTCATGGAAGCTATTTATTCAGGATGAAATTCACACCTGTGCAGAGTGCCATTGAAAGACTAATGCACCATGTAAGTCCCCTTTACTACTTCAAAATAAGTAGTAAGTGGGAATTATATTGTCCATAGGTCTTGTCCCCCCTGCTTTCTGCAGAACAGTGAATTTCATCCTCAGTGCAGAGGGATTTTTTTTTTATATTTCAGTTTCCTTTTATTATCCTGAAATCTTTTTTTTAGTCATGTTTACTTTGCTCAATAGAAATTAATAAATATAAAATAAAATATTTAAAATAATAAAAAATAAGTTTATGGTTCTCACTTATATTTGCAACACTAATTTTTACATCTGTTTCCGCTAATAATGGAATCATAGACACAGTATCATTTTATTGAAGTCCCTAACATCATTAGAAGCTCTGTTCTGCAGAGCTATATCCTACTTTTAAAGAACATTTATTCAATAAAGACCTTTCCATTTTTTACCCATGAAACTTTAGCAAATTTCCGTCATCATAACATCAATGTTGACAATTTGACTGCTAAATAGAGTCAGTCATAGAAAGTTTTAGGCCAGAAAGGACCACTAGATCTTTTAGTCTTATTTCCTGTATATCACAGGCCATCAAAAGCAACTAGCATCTGCAAACTAAACCCAACAATTGAAATTAAACCAAAATGTCACTACACACAGGCAGGAAGAGAATAGGAGGGCCTGAGGTATTCCGATACCTGAGGCCCCCATAGTGGAAAGGAAATGAGATAATGCCTGAGCAACAAGATGAATGCATATTAGGAGAGATAAATTAGAACTGATACCTGAGTTTAAGGAGAACAGACAGCTAGAGGGATGCTACTTATGGAATCTTCAAGAAACAGCAATTCAATTAAAAGAAATTGATTGTATTACAGGAGTTCTTAATTACCAGAGCCTAATCCTACACCCAAGAGATATAAAAACTATGCTTTGCAGATAATATTGATTTGATCACAAGATCAAAAGAACTACAGAAAACACTTAATAGAGAGTGTGTCTACACAGTCCATGGAAGCAAGCTTCCCAGTCTGGGACTAGAGACTTGGGCTAGCAGGGCTCATGGTGGCCCTTTAAAAATATGTGTTATCTATGCTAAAAGAACTCTTTCATCTTCTCTTTACTAAATTCTCTTTTCTTTGTGCTTCTGTACAGAGAACAGACAAAACTTAAAAAGAAGGAAAAATAATGTGTCATGGATGCAAGAGACAGACAAAACTTAAAAAGAAGGAAAAATAATGTGTCATGGATGCAGCATAATAGAGTTATAACTTATTGTTCAACAAGTGAGGTTTTTTCTCCTGGATTCTCCCATTTACTTTTCAAAAGTGGTCAAAAAACATTCACTGCTTGTGCTAAAAAGAAGCATACAAAATTTAGTTTCCAAAGAAGACTTTCAGAAAGTTAAGATGAGCAAGTGAAACTACTGTTATCGTGGTTCATACATACTGTGACGGGGTCAGGCCGGACGGCTATGAAAAAGGCCGGAAGAGCGCAAGACCCACGAGGGCGGAGTACATCTGTTCCTCCCCCCCCACACTCTGTTACACTGGTGTCAGAAGTGGGATCGGCGTGCGCAGCAGTTAAAAGGGGGGAAAGGCAAAGCAAGAAGGTAGGGGGCCTTCCCTTTTCTCCACCAAAATGGAGGATGTGGTAAAGGCTCTTGTACAGGCCACAGCAACCCAGCAGGATGCCACCAGGGTCCAGATAGCAACCCAGCAGGAGGCAATAAGGCTCCAACAAGAAACTAATCAGTTGTTGGTTAGCCAAGCCAACCAGGACCGTGCCCTTCTACGTGAGGTGGTAGCCCAGCTGAGGACCCTGTCTTCCCGAACCCCGGGGTCAGATGGGACGCGTACCCTACGGGCCACCAACTTTTTGCAGAAAATGACGGTGGAGGACGATGTGGAGGCATACCTCCTTGCCTTTGAGCGGATCGCCACCCGGGAGGCTTGGCCCCAAGCTCAGTGGGCTGGGATTCTTGCCCCCTTTTTGTGTGGAGAAGCCCAGAAAGCCTACTTTGACCTACCCGCAGTGGCTGCAGCGGACTATGCCCGATTGAAGGCGGAAATCCTGGCTCGGTCGGGAGTGACGATGGCCGTACGTGCTCAGAGGTATCATGACTGGAGATACCAGGAGGGCAAGGCCCCACGGTCACAGCTATTTGACCTTGTCCACCTTGCACAGAAGTGGCTACAACCAGAGACCCACCGACCAGAAGAGATCCTGGAGGTCCTCGTTATTGACCGGTACATGAGGGGATTACCGGCCGACCTCCGGGCCTGGGTGGGGCAGAATGACCCCTCTTCCTATGATGACTTGGTGGCGCTAGTAGAGAGGTGAATGACAGCCCAGGGCCTCTCTCAGCTGACCAAAAAGGACTTAACCCAGGTCAGGCGACCCAGCCCAGCCCCAGGGACCCGGACGCCTGAGCACCCAGGGAGCGCCAGGTGGAAGACCAAAGAGCCCGAGGGCCCACTGGAGGTCACCAGAGGACGGGGTGACGCGGGCCAGGAGGGTGGAGCCAAGCCACCTAGCCCTAGGGCCAAAGGGGTGCCTAGGGCCTCCTACTGGTGCTATGCCTGTGGGGAGTGGGGACACATAGCCGCCCAATGTCCCAATGCCGAGGAGCCGATGCAATGCAACGTGGGAACCTGGGCTGGCTCCTGCGGCCTAATCCATCTCGTGGGGATGGCCCTAACCCCCCATAGATATACAAGGCCGGTGAAGCTAAACGGGGTGAAGACCCCGGCGCTGGTGGACTCGGGGAGCGCCATTACCCTCATCTCAGGGAAGTTTGTAAAGCGCAGTCAATTGGCGCAAGCTAGGCGCACAGGGGTGACGTATGTCCATGGGGCCGTGAGCTACTACCCCACCATCCCTGTAGACATAGAAGTGCAGGAAGGTGTCACACGGGTGACGGCAGGGGTGGTTCCCCGGCTCCCATACCCCGTTCTCATCGGGAGGGATTTCCCAGGGTTTGGGACCCTCCTGCCTCCGGAGGCAGCCGGGGGAAGAGAGGAACTTAAAGCCACTGGGGTAGCCCTTTCCCCCGACGCCCACCCCCCGATTTTCTCTGAGATGGCCCCAGATCTATTTCCGGCCCCAGGGAAGAACAGAAAAACCAAAGCAGAAAGGAGGGCTGCCAAGGCCCTGGGGACCAGAATCCTGGCCCAGGGGTTAAAGCCGGCCATGGTTGGAAGACAGACCCAGGCAGCAGCTAGGGAAGCGGCCCAGAGTGAGGGGCCCATAGCAGACCCCGAGTCGACCTATACCGAACCAGAAGCCAATGGGGGGGGGGCGCCCACCCAGAGAAGGGACAATTCGGAGCAGGATGGGAGAGCTTCGCCCGAGACCAGGCCGATGACCCGAGATATGTCACGGCCAGAGCGGAAGTTGTTGAGGTCAACGGAGTCCCGGTGGACGGAAGGACCCCAGGCCCGGGACCCTACTTCATGATAAAGGGGGACCTGTTGTACCGGGCCACAGAGATGAATGGGGAGAAGGTGCTACAGCTGCTGGTGCCCCGGAAGCACCAGAACGCAGTGCTCAACTTGGCTCACAGCCACCTCTTTGGGGGGCACTTAGGCGTAGAGAAAACCCTGGCTCGAATTCTACGGAGGTTCTCTTGGCCAGGCGTGTACAAGGATGTGCGGCGCTATTGCACCACCTGCCCTGAGTGTCAGCTGCATAGCCCCCCACCACGTTTGCGGGCCCCCCTAGTGCCACTACCCATCAAAGAGATCCCGTTTGAGAGAATTACGATGGACCTAGTGGGGCCCCTGGAGACAACAGCCAGGGGACACCAGCACATCCTCGTCGTCCTTGATTATGCCACCCGGTACCCCAAGGCCATACCCTTGTGGAGTGCCACGTCTAAGGTGATCGCCACGCAACTAGTGAAGATTTTTGCCCGAGTGGGGCTACCAAAAGAAATACTGACAGATCAGGGGACCCCATTTACGTCGAGACTAATGAAGGACTTATGCACCCTACTGCAGGTACGAGCCTTACGGACCTCCGTCTACCAACCCCAGACGGTCTTTTTCAATATATGGTCCTTCCCTTCGGCCTCCATGGAGCCCCGGCCACTTTCCAGTGGTTGATGGACAAACTGTTGCGCCCCCATACTGACTATGCTGCGGCATACCTAGACGATATAGTCATTTATACCCCAGACTGGGAGACCCACCTAGGAAAGGTGGAGAAGGTGCTGGATACTCTGAGGCAGGCGGGCCTCACCGCGAACCCAGCCAAATGTGCTATTGGTCTGGCGGAGGCCAGGTACCTCGGGTACACCGTGGGGAGAGGGACGGTAAAACCCCAACTGAACAAGCTGGAGGTCATCCAGGAGTGGCCCCGGCCCAACCGGAAAAAGCAGGTTCGGGCGTTCTTGGGGGTAGTGGGGTACTACTGGCGATTCATCCCCCACTTTGCTACCAGAGCCAGCCTCCTGACTGACCTGATAAGGGCACGGGGCCCGGATATGGTGCGGTGGACCTCAGCAGCCGAAGAAGCCTTCGCAGATCTACGTACAGCTCTCTGCAGCAACCCCATACTCCTTGCCCCTGATTTTACTAAAGACTTTATTTTACAGACCGACGCCTCCGAAGTAGGGCTCGGGGTGGTCCTGTCACAGTTGGTGGGGGACGAGGAGCATCCCGTGATGTACCTCAGCCGGAAGCTCCTCCCGAGGGAACAAAGATATGCGGTCGTGGAGAGGGAGTGCCTGGAAGTCAAGTGGGCTCCGGTACTATCTGCTGGGACGTCACTTCACCCTGGTGACTGACCATGCCCCAGTGGATGCAGCGGAACAAAGAGAAGACCGCACGGGTGACCCGGTGGTTCCTGTCCCTACAGCCGTTCCAGTTTACCATCCAGCACAGGGCGGGCTGCCGCCACGGGAATGCTGATGGGTTGTCCCGGGTTCACTGCCTGGCATCCCAAGTTGCCCAACCCGGTGGGATTGAGCAGGGGGGGAGGATGTGTGACGGGATCAGGCCGGACGGCTATGAAAAAGTACTAGAAGGCAGGTATATTAGCCCCAGGCTCAGCAAAGCCTTATTCCCTGGGTGATTCAACTTGGGCTGATTAGGCAATTAGGCCACCTGGGGCTGCTTAACTAATTAGGCCACCTGGGGCTGATCAGGCAATTAGGACACCTGGGGCCAATCAAGGAGCCCCGCCCCAAACACTTAAAAGCCTCCAGTGCAAGCAGGCAGTGTGGGTTGTGGAGTTTGGAGTGAGGAGGTGTGGAGTTGAGAGTTAGGAGTTTACAGGTTACAGTTTTGGAGTTGAGAGTTTGGAGTTTGCAGTTTAAAAGCCTGCAGCTTGGTGCTGGCAGCCTGGAGCTAGGAGACTGCCACAGCACTGGAGGCAGGCCACCAGCTGGGGTAGCAGGAAGTGGTTCACAGACTACCCCAAAGGAAGGTAGCAGTACTCAGGGGCAGAGCGGGCCCCATCCCCTCCCTAAACCTTCCCCCAGCTGCCCCACCGGCCGGGCCGGAAGAGCGCAAGACCCACGAGGGCGGAGTACATCTGTTCCTCCCCCCCCACACTCTGTTACAATACTTATAAAATTAGAGTGTTTACTACTGTGTACACAAACACACAAGTCTATAAAATATATATATTTCTCCACAATGATAAAGATAATCATAGGGAAAGTTCTTTCACTATGGCAATGTCTACTCACAAAGCTGCACCAGTTTAACTAAAGATGTTACGATAAACTTAACTAACCTGGTGTGTGGATGCTCTTACATCTGTCTGAACATTTAGCTTGCCCAGGATTACAGTTTAAATTGCCCATTGACATAAGCAAGGTTTAAACTGATAGAAAAGTGTCCACATCGAAAGCTGTACTAGATTAGCTAAATTGGTTTAAATATCACACGTTAATTAGAATGGCATAACTTCTGTTCTAAACTTTTGAAACAAAAATGGTGGAGAGTACAAAAATAAGTTATAGACATGTTAAAACAACTTTATGTGGCTGAGCCATGGGTAGAAGTAGTAACATTAGAACTGGAAATCTGTTCACTTCATACCATCACAGTGCCAAAAAAAGAGAGACTAGATGACCATTTCCTGTAGCAAAACCATTAAGAATGTCAGGATCCTGACAAGGGCAGTCATAACCAATGGGCAGAATAGGGTCAAAATTGAGTCTGAGAGTAGCAGAAAAGTTCATAGTCATTTTCCAGAGTCCCAAGTGGGTTTCAGGGTCTGGGTCAGGAGGCAAGATCCTAATCAAGCCAAGATTAAAGCCAGAAATTGAAGTGCAAAAAACAGTAATAGTCATGGCAGCTACAGAAGATCCATGCAGTTCTCTGGACCACCCCTTGGATGCATATAGGGTGAGGAGCCAATCAGGAGCCTTGAGGCTACTGACTGACAAACTTCTTGAGGCAGGACTTCCAGTGGTCTATTTCTGCAAAGGGTCATGGTCAGTGGAGTACAAGTGGGCTACTGCTGCTGCCTGGTGGCAACATGGAGATGTTCACTACTTAGCACCTCCTTAGGCCTGGGTTTGAGACATGGTGGGCCTTACAGACAGAAGTCCCTCGAGAAGGTAACATGATGAAGAAGTAATTCTGTGAGGGGAACTTCACTTATTTCAGTATACTATTTACTCCACTGCATAATTAACTATGCTACCTGCTTTTATACCTAGAAGATCCACAGAAAACCAGGGCATGGAGCTCCCGATCTACAACACCCTAACAGCGGTGCTCCAATTAAGCCATAATGAAAGGAACTCTCCTGACTAGGGCTGCCCTGTAATAGTGCAACAGATTTAGCACATGAAAAATGGAAGTTAAAACTGGTGGTGGGTCATTAAAAACCCAAAAGTTCAGAAGCTTATCAAAACCTTACCTGAGCCTCTACATCAGCAAGACTGACTAGAAACCCTGAATGATACGGTTCTTGTGGCATTTTGCCCCTACCATTCACAAGCCCAAGAAATTACATCTAAATAGTTAACCAATCCTTATTATAGACACTAGGCGCTGTTACATCTAATGGCATCAGTTCACAAATCCAAAACCAAAATTATAAAATAAATATTGAGGGCTGGACACACAGTTTATGTAAATTGACAGAGTTCAGTTGGCTTCAATGGGGCTATGACAACTTAAACCAGCTGAGGAACTGGCTGAGAACCTAAATGTACTTCCCATGCACCCATTTTTGGCAAGTAGAAACCTAAAATCAGAACATTTGTTTTCATTTTGTTTTTGCCTTTTTGTTTTATGCAGCATTAGCTAAGTGAACCACTAAAAGGGTATAGTGTGATTAGTAAAGAAATGCCTAACACCAAAAACATTTTCTCACCCTCTCAGTTTCCATACAACTGTCTTTGATGGATGCAGTGACAAAACTTATCTGAATACTAAACAAATTAAAAGTGCCACAGCAAAAGGCATGCTATGAAATTCTTTCTGACATTTTTCACATGAATGTAGGATAGAGACTTCCTAGGTGTGTCAGAAATAGATCTGTTGAGGATTGAGGTGTGTGCAATGTCAGAAAAAAAGCTGTAAAAAAGTTTTTCGTGTGCATTTATTTTCTGAAAAAGCTCTAAAGCCCTGATGTTCTTGTAAGCTCCTCCTGTTTATCTTTCAGCACAGAAGAAGAAAACATTATGGAAAAAAATAAGACTCCTGTTAGCTTCTAAAGGCTTTGGTTCAAGCTTCATTTGACTACCGAAACAATTAGCTATAATGGGTAGTTTTTTGGCTCTATCTTATTTATTTATACGGCCTCTATTATTACAGAAGCTGAGCACCTCACAATCCTTTTTTTTTTTTTAATCATATTCATCCTCACAAAACTACTGAGGTAGGGAAGTACCATTATTCTGATTTTAGAGATGGGGAACTGAGACACAGGGAGACTAAATTATTTGCCCAAGAACACACAAGGCTGACTGCATTGAAGAAGGGAATTAAACCTGTTTATTTAAGTCACAAGCTAATGCCCTAATCAATGGATCATCCTTCTTCCCAAGTTAAGGAACTTGCCCAAAGACACACAGGAAGTCTTTACCAGAATCAGAAACCAAACGGCAAGGTTTCCTGACTACCACGCTCCTGCTCTAACCATTACACAACACTACCATTCAGCCTGGAAACAGAATACCCACCATACTCTAGAACTGATCCAAATGCTGTCAGATTTGAGGCTTGATGATGAGGCTTGTGCAATCACAGAGAAGGGCTATCTATCCAATACCTTTTACAAATATTACATTCATCTTAATGTTTGATTAATGAGAAAACATTCCTTACATCACAAATTGCTAGCCTTCTTTCTGAAAAATAAGAATCAGTAGAACAAATTTTTGGCTATATTTTAGAACTCTTTTCTTTTGAAGTTTGCCTCTCAATATGCTACATTACTCCCCATTCAACATTTCTCCACAGAGATAGCAAGTTCACCCAGTGAGTTATGATTTAAAAACAAATCAGTCCTGGAATTTGATATCTCTGAATGGGCTGTGTGTTATGCTTACCTGCCCTACAAGGGTGTTGTGAGGGTTACTTAGAATTTGAACAGCATTTCGAGTCCGCATGGTGCCATTGGAGTAACAAGTATTCTCTCTCTCTCCCTCCCATCTCCATTTCTCCCTCCCCCCACCCATATATCAGGATCAGTGGCATTGTGGTAAAGGAAGAAGAAAGTTTGATGAAAATGCCTGAAAATTCAGGTCCCATCCCTGTAGATTCCAGCATGAAATACAGAGAGACCCTCTCTTTGTGTTAATCTTCCGAACACTCCTTTCCAACACATTTAAAACCAGTGGCAGCTTCATAAGCCTGGTGACCATGGTGCCCTCTTGAAAACAAATTAACTTTTACTTGGGAAAAAAAACATGCCTCATTAGCTAAAATAACTGTAAAAACTGGTCCATTTCGGGGGTTGAAATGCAATGAAAAAATCAATTGAGCATCTACTTTCCACTTGACTTGATTCCTTCTTATTAGTCTCTAGTACATTTTTAAAACTGAAGCTACAACATTATATAACAAAAGAAAAGCCTAAATAGAAAACTCCCAGGGGAGATGCCTTAAAATTTTGATTAAATTTCTTAGGGGGGAGGAGGAAACACTTATACTTTCACTTACTACGAAAATGGGATGAGTGGGGAAAAATACGGTATAGATGAAACGTATAGACAATGGGAAGCAATGTTATCTACTGGATGGAGCACAGCTTTGGAAATAAGGAGACAATAAAATTCCAGTTTTGACACTTATTTTCCATGATAATGGCTGACTCATTTAATATATTTGAGTCTCTGTTTTCTCATAAATTTCACCTGTACCTCTTAGGATTGGTATTTATTTGGATGATATTTATTTGGATGGCATTTATTTATTTATTTTTATTTGATTCATTTCTTTCACTCGAGGGAGAGAACCTGAAAGCATGTATTTAAGGGGGTAGCCAAGAACTTATTGAACTGAATAGGAAGAGACTAGAATTAATTTATTTAGAACAGGGAGAGGGGGGTAAGAGGATGAGAGACTAGAGGATTGTCTGACATTCATTCTTTTGGAGTATACAAAATTTATTTATTTAATGGGAAGCCGAGAAATTATTAACTGGAACATATGTGCCAGAATTAAGAAATGTTAGAATTGACTTTATTTTATTTTACAGAGGTGGGGTTAGTGGTGAGTGAATAATTCATTTATTGTAGGGTTCGAAAGTAGATTATTGTGGTGGACATGGTCGAATTATCAACGAAAGAAGATGATGTGGCAATGGAAACTATAATAGTTATGTCTTGAGAGGGTGAAAAGCCAGGATGGCATCAGAGCTGGTAGACCCAAACCACAGTCAAGTAGTTGTCAGGGAATGTATTCAAGCTCTGATTATAAGAATGCCACTGAAAATAACAGATGCCAGAAGACTAAAGTCAGAAGATACCCTAGTTATTGTTTGGTTGATTCTCCCTACGATGCAACATCACCAACAGATATTAACCCATTAACCCAAAAGAACACTGCCCTTTTTTTAATCTCTCTTTCTCTCTGCAGTGAATGCCAAATAGAGTGAGAAACTTTGGGTGGCTCTTCACAGGTGAATTTCAATAGCAAGGTGCACAAATAGACTATAGGTTTGCCCAAGAGTATGAAAAAAACATTTTCCCAGTCACTTTTATTTTGCCACAATTCAGCATTAAAGGTTTGAGGGGAGCTGAAATCGGACTAGCTAAAAAGGGTTAACTTCTAGGAACAGTCTCCTGCCAAATGCACACATCAAGAGTATGATGACTCTTCACATATTGGATCATTAGAACAGTTCTGTTACCCTTTGTAGAAAGGGAGAGCCTCTTTTTGGAAAGACTTACTTTCATATTAGTTTCAGTTTTGTAGCTTAAACAATAAATCGAGCACAGAATATAGCTGTTTCTATAAGCTCCCTCTTTGTATCTTTTTCCTTCTCTGCTGGGTACAGAGGTAACAGTGGCCACTCCCACTTGAGCTAGGCTAGCTCAAATAGAGTAATTCAGCCTAACTGTTGCAGTGAAGATAAACTCTACGTGTTTTTGTAGTGTTTAGGATAACAGGTTCCTACATCGCAGCTGGAGCCTCTACCATAATACAAATAAATAATAAACAAAATAAAAATACCTGAAAAGGAAGGTGTGGTGAGTTCAGGAAACCAAGACTCTTCTTTTCTGCTTGCTTGTTTTATTTTAAGGTAGGAGCAATATTTTAATGCAGTTTGTGTTTCATTTATTTTCTAGAAGAAATTATTTGAATATACTTTCTTTGAGTTTAGTTTGAAATTAAGTGCCCATGGACTTAATGGACAAATTCAGTCTGGAAATTGAAAGAAGGTTTAAACCATCAGTGGGAGTGAGATTCTGCACCAGTCTACCAGTAGTAGACGTGGGGGACAAATAACTTCATTTTAAGAGACAGCTGGAGAAATTTATGAATGGGATTGTATAAGTGGCATTTGATGGTAGGGGGCAGAGCTCAGCAGCCCTGCGGGTCTGTTCTGGTTTATGTCAGATGTTTCTAAAAGCCTTTGCTTCAGGCTTTTAGACAGTCATCTGCAGTGGTCAGGAAGGGATCCTCTCCCCAGCCTTAGCTCCCACGTGTGTTCTGGGGTGTGTGTTTTGTTTGCTTTTTGTCTCCTTCCTCTGAAGCATCACAGATAGCCGCAGCTGGAGATGGAACATTGGATGGGCTGGGCTGGTGGTCTCAGGTGGCATGGAGCATTCTCTCAGGTTCTTGGCTGGCTGGCTTTTGCTCACATGCTCAAGGTCTAACTTATTGCCGTATGTGGGGTTGGGAAGGAATTTTACCCCAGGTCAGATTAGCAGCGACTTTAGGGTGTTTTTCTCCTTCCCCTGCAGTGTGGGGATGCAGATCACATGCCAAGATTATCTGGGTGTCTCTCACTTAATCATGTTCTTTCCACCCTGGAGGCACTGTGACCTCACTTCCTCCTAGTCTCTGCCTGTGACATACAATAGTCTAGTCTCCTGTGGGTTGTAATACTTTGATTTCATTTTGTTGTCAGGTTTATTGTGTGGGTGGTAGGTGGCGTATGTGGCACTATCTGGTGGTCCCTTCTGGCATTAAATTTTATGTTTGGTACTAATATTCATTTGCTTTGTATCATCCTCATAATATTACTGTCTCTGCAGACTGACAGTTAGGCTCATTTGTTTTGTCTGAAACTTACTCTCAGGCTATTCAATTCCTGTAGCCATCATGCCATTTGAAGAGCACATAGCTTTGTCAATATGAAATGAAACACATCATTGGCACACACATCAATAATGTTATAGATTTCTTTGACAGACTTTATCTCTTTCCATCAACAATATGGTGAGATTGCTGAGACAACACTTAGTTCTTTGCAGGTGACAAAATTTGCATAATTAGAATAAACGAAACATAAGCACTCTGATTAAGTATACATCTCTACTATTCCAAAGAGTTTTAAGTCCACCTGCAGGACTAGTGAGTTACACATGTGTATTTACACTAGCAGTCAACACAGACTTAATGTCTTCACCGTTCATTTCTTGTTATGGTTACTAAATGTGGATGCTTTGGAGCCTCTTGGCCTATGCAAGTATATGCACACATCCTCTGAAGCTCATTCTTTTGGCTTGCAATCTGGAAAATGTTAGTGTTCTAATCAGGATGTAAAGCAGTTTTCAATCTCTTCACATTAGTTTCCATATTGCTAGTGTATGAAATGGTATCTGCCTTCAGTAAGAACAACAACATGGCTGGTTAGAAGGCGAGATGGAATACCTGCTCTGGTTATACTAATTTCAAATATATTTAACAGTTTATTCATTAAAAAAAGCTTAACTTATGAAGTTACAAGGTTTCCAGTGCTGTTTAAAAGTGCATGGTGGGCCAGATGTTCAGTTGGTATAAACAGGCTGAGTTAATGGAGCTATGCTGATTTAGGACAGTTGAAGATCTGGGCACAGTGCCTCTGTTCAAAAGTAGCAACAGCCTGAGTTGAGTTTCCAATAGTTTGGCAGCTATCATGAGTGTCCAACTGAAATGAAAGGGAGATTAATTGGGATTCCACATGACTGTTTTTGTTTGCTGGTTTTTGTTTAAGTCTAGTCTATTCTATTTTATTCAGGTCTATTCAGGTTCTTATACCACCCCAATTATCAGGGCATTTGAGTGCCTGTGTTCCAGCCAGTTGTTTAAACAAAATATGCTTGTGTTCTGTCATACCTAATACTGACATTTTGAAGGATTGATTCAACCTGAATTTTGGTGGCACAGCTTATAGTGCTGTCATGCACAATAAGGAGAAAGTATGCATAGTATAGGGCTAGACTAGGCTGTTGGGTACAATCTTGTATGAGGTGCACTGTGTAAAGTGGCCCCGGTAGAGATGGTGACTCAGTCACAATTACTTTGACGCTTTCCTCTCCCCCTGCTGAGCGTAATTTACTGCAGCCCATTAAAGCGTAACTAACTTTCTCCATAGTTGTCCAGCCAGCTCTATTAGCTGGTGCACAGTGGGAGCAAGTCATGGCTCTGCCTACTCTCTGCCCCTTTCCCATCACTTGCTTTCCAGAGGGGAGCCACTGGAACTCAGCCCCTAAACTAGGCACAGGATACAGATGCAAGATCCAGGCTGTCACACAGTGGAAAAGGCAGAATTGAACCCCCTCCTGTGATCAGGTTTGTGCCAGAATCGCTTTGAGTGTGATTAATTCTACATGTTAGCTCATTCCTAGCTCAAGGAGGTAAATACAAAAAGTAGGTTCTGTTTAATTATATATATCAATACTAATAAGACTGATAAGGGGAAAAATAGAATAGAAAAAAGTACTTTAGATCAATATTCTTATATGAGTGAAAAACTTATTCTTCAAATATGTGTTTTGGAAGTTCTAAATGGGACACTATACAGGTAAAATTTTATCTTGCATAGAAATAACCTGAGACTATGAAGAGGCAATATGTGCAATAGTCAACCTGCACAAATAAATCTGTTAATTTCATATATAGTGCATATCACTGTTTATTCCCATATCATTGGCTAACACTTGACATGCATTCAGCATTGTGTGTATGACCACAAATATCTGTGGCCTGTAGGATAAGACAGTAAATAACTCCCCTCCTCCACATACATTCCCCCATATTTCTTTATCTTTCAATGGAAACTGATACACAATCTGACTACATACATAGTAATTGCAGCATTACCTTGAGGTTTGCTGTTAACTGGTTTTATAGCTTGCCTTCCCATTGGAGCTAAATCAAGTTGTGTGAGACTAATCAATACAGGGAGGATTTATAGCATTGCTGTGTAGATCACAACTGAGAAAACTTAAAGCCCTTTGCTATGATTTAAAATACATCCATCAGCTAGGATAAGGAAAACTAAAACTCTTTTCACTTTAACAAAGGATAAATAGATAATTTGTAAGAGATACCACTGTATACAACACTGATGTCCACATCGCTATCATGAGTAGGATTAGTAAATTCATTCACCAGGGCATATTGACAAATTAGACTTTGAAAATACTAGGAAGTACTAGAGCAGAAAGTGTTTCAAGTAATCTAGTTCCTTAGATGACTCAAATAGCCTACTATCAGTTATCTGGCATTTTTTCTAGATAAATAATCCTAATTCTCATTTTATATTTGAAACAGGTATAAGCCAGAGCAGAAGCTAAAAATCAACTTGGCAGACTTCCCTGCACACTAAGGTTCAGATTTTCATTAGACTAAACCATTTGCACAAAACTCTCCAAAGACAGAGAACCAAAACTTCCTTAGCCACAACATGCACTCCATGAATGTAGGAACTCCAGACTATAGACTAAAATGCAAGGCTGGCTAAGAACTGAACTTTTCATTTCTTATAATAGCTATATATATATATATATATATACACACACACACACACACCTTAGAAAGTATAGAGGGGGAAAAACAATGACAAAGGATTGTCTGGCTGGATCTGTTCACAAGGTAAATTAAATAATTGTGTCATTTGCTCTTTACACAACAAAGATAACATACAGGAAAAGCACAAGCACAGTAATGTTCAAATAACCGTGTTTGTTAATTGTACACACGTACAAGGCTTAGCTACATATACAGACTACTGATCGGATAGGTTTCTAAACACAGAACACAGAGTACCACTAAAGAGTTCACAGGCTATTTAAAGAGATACTACCCAATTCCTATGCACTACAAGAGTTGGTGGAATAACTCATTTTGGTGTGTGTACTGTGGTAAAGCCAGGCCAGAGGGCTACCAAAGGGTATACCTGGGCCAGTATGTGGGCCCGAAAGGGTTAAAGGCCCTTCATCCTGCAGGCAGAGATTACATCAGGGCAATCAGAGACACCTGGACCCAATGAAGGTACTTTAAGGTACTTAAGTACTTTAAGGTATTTAAACCCTGCCTTCTCAAGGTGGTGGCAGAGGAAGCTGCCAGAAGGCCTGTAGTAGCTAGAAGAGAAGTTTTCCTCCCAGACCAGGAGACAAAGCTCCTCTACAGCCAGGGCAGATGGGGTAGCTGAGGGCACCTGGCCCACAAAGAGAGGTAAAAGTACAAAACCCACTGGGGAGGAAGTTGGCAGGTTGCCACAGTACCTGTTGATGGCAAATAAATTGATTTTCCTTAATTTTCTCCCTTCATTCAAATGACTCTGTTTCTTTAATGAAAGTTGTGTTCCAGGTTCACTTTGCAATTCCATTTTTTGTGCACTGCAATGTTGTGAAACAGATGGGCTAATACCCATAGTCATTATAAGAAATAGACCTTTGTTAAGAATAAGCCTAAACTGTGGATATAAATGCCTTTTGGGTATGTTTATGGCTCATACATCAGGAAGTAAAACTTAATTCAATGCTCTGTATCATTTTCTCTGTTGTTTAAGTTTGGCATATTTGATCATGGATAATGTATTTCCAGAAGTACCTGGATTTAATTAAATATTATGTAACTTGTTAGTAATAAGGTGTGCATGTACAAATAGGTGGTAAAACCTACTCCTCCTATTCAGATAGATATCTTCAGAATGGGACTGGGTTTTACTGACTATATATATAGGAGTAGGTTTTACCACCTATTTGTACATGCACACCTTATTACTAACAAGTTACATAATATTTAATTAAATCCAGGTACTTCTGGAAATACATTTATCCATGATCAAATATGCCAAACTTAAACAACAGAGAAAATGATACAGAGCATTGAATTAAGTTTTACTTCCTGATGTATGAGCCATAAACATACCCAAAAGGCATTTATATCCACAGTTTAGGCTTATTCTTAACAAAGGTCTATTTCTTATAATGAAATCTCAGTGCTCCTGCTTCCTTGGGAGCATTTGGGCCACAAAGGTGTGGAACGAGGATAGTATCAGTACATTGTCTCTTAAGAAACAGGTCTTCTGTCATGCTCCCCACTTTCTTTTTCATCCTGCACTAGCCCCTCTATTTCAGATTCATGATATTCTAAAGGTTGGAAAGAGCAGACTGATCAAGGTGGCCAGGTTACTGTATATTGAGTCTGCAAGCACTTGCTTGGGTTCCCCTCTTTAAACTCTGTCCCTTCTTATCTTAAAGTGGGCTCTGAGAGGAAGCAGTGGTCAGTGGACTGTTTTCTGAAGATGCTATTGTTGTACTACTAGAAGCTGGGGAAGCAGGAGACCTTTGCACACATGGCCCTTGTTTCTGTGATCTCTGCAGCAATCACTCACAAGGATCTATGAGTCTAAAGAGTGAACCAGCTGCCTCCACTGCTCGGGAAATTCTCCAGCCCTCACATAAAAGTGAACAGGAAATTTGGTTATTGTAATTCACAGAGCTCCCATTCCTTTATGCAGGAACAACCCACGCTTGTGCATGGATAAAAACATTCCTAGATCCTCCCTCTTTTCTTAGTAGTAGCTGGGCTTTTTGCCTGAACACAATAATAGAAGAGTGTGCTTGACCTTTCTTTTCAAAAAAATGTTTTGCTCATCTATGCTTAAAGGAACGGCAAATTTAGAGCAGAAAGTAAATCATTCCATTGTCATTCAATCCAAAGTTTGAATAATACAATATCATTAAGCACATTCAGTACCAAAGTCACAAAGACTGAGGAATGTGAATAGTTTGAAACAATTCAAAGCATAGTACACAACTCAATTAAAGGTCATTTGGCTGCCATGCAATAAGTATGGTAAATTTGTAATGACCAGCTTCATGGATAGATTGTGTCTTTTTGGCACAAGTCCTGTATATGGGGCAACATATGGTTGTGCCATCTCAGGAGAACCCTAGAAAAGGAATTGTGGCCACAACTCTTTCTGCTTCTCAACTTGTATATCTATACCAGCAAATTAGTAACCCCCTAAGCTGGCTCACCTCTGGTAAGCAGCATACTGTAGGGGCTAGTGGTGAACCAAGCATCAGCCCACCTCCTCTGGAGGGAGTGGTGGGCACACAGTGCCTACTTAGCACTGAAGGATCTGAACCTAAAGTCTTGATTTTCAAGTACTAGTGAAGATTTCCCCCAGTTCTTGCATATCAGGACAGTGATTGTGCCTGGTTTGTCACTATGTTCACAGGGGTGGTGTTGGGATACAATCTTTGTACCTTCCCCCATTTGAAAACACACACTGGCTACAGCCAGTCTGTGCCCAAAGTTAGACATTGTTTAGGATGGTGTAAGGGGCTTAAACTAGAACCAATGGGCTAAAATTATAAAAAAGTCAGCAATTAGGATTGATTAATTCTGAGATTTGCCAAGTAAATAAATTTAAAAAAAAAACCCAGGTATATAAAATTAGGATTAGGCCAGCCATGTTATAGAGGTTGGAATGATCATCAACATGGCTGAAATAAGAAACAAAATGCTGAAATGAGAATACTCAGGTGGATGCTCATTAAGACAAGAATTGATAGATTATGCACTGAAATAGCATGAGATGTGGCACAGGTAGCCCCCATCCTGGAAAAGCTGCAAGTATATTAACTGAGATGGCTGTGGGATGTGAAAGGTGGGATACGTTGGCCAGAGAGTACCAGAACTAGTGATCACAGGACAAAGACCACAAAGAAGATCTAGAGAAAAAAGTGGTTTGAGATGCTGAAGGGGGATATGAAGAAAGTTGGTCTTAGGTTGAAAGATGCATTGGACAAGAATGCACGGAGATGGGGAACAAGAGATTCCAACCCTAGTTATGGGACAAGGCGAAGTTGAAGAAAAAGAACTCCCACAAGTTTCCTTCATATTCATCCTAAATGGGGAATAGTTTCCCAAGGGATCAGTGAAAGCCCTATCTATGGACATGTTTGAAACTAGCCTAGATACGTGTACAGTATAGGAAAAAGTTTTGCATTGGCAGGGGGACTGACCTGGGTGAGCTAAAAGGTGTTTTCTGCCTCTGAATTTGTGTGTATCAGTAACAATTTTGCACTATGTTGGGATAACGGACTGTAGAACTCTTGTTTCCAGTATTAGTATCTTTGAGAAAATAAGTTGCATGAACACTTCCAAAGACATACAGACACTTTAAAATAAATGACGACACGTATTCATAAAGACAGTTTCCTGATTAATGGTGATTCTCCTGCTAACTGTCTTTTGTCAACCATTTTAAATAGCAGAGTGGGAAAGAGAAGTTATCCCTGAGTAAACTTCTGCAGTTTGGATAATTTGGATATATTGCAGTTTACAGAATACTATAATTTCTGATGAATTCCTAAGAACCATAAAGCTCACTTGTTGAAAACATTACAGCACCATATCATATATGGAAACTTGGACGGGTTGTGGTATTGGAAGCATGTTATGCTGGAAGGTATAAATGACTGCCAGCAAGTGTTTCTTTGATCTGTAGGCAATTGCAGAACTCATTAAAGGTGATGGCATGCTAGTCACCTTTCATTCAGGCTAAATAGAAGAAACAATTAAGTTCCTTTATGAAGTAATATAGCTGAAACAATAGAAGTCACCACTCAAGGTACTAGACCACAAGGATAGCCTGAGGAAGAACTAACTTTGAGAATAAGGATTTCTCAGGGGACTGACTGAAAATGCCAGGGCTGGAGTGTTGATTGATTGCAATTGTGTTTTGGTTGCAATTGTCTGTGAATGTTGGAGGCAGAAAGTGATGGGAAGGTGAAGAGAAAGCCAGCAGATAAAGAGAAACAGTTGTGAAATCAGTCCTGGGAGAGCTCTCTGGGGCACAACCCTCAGTGGAGGGGCAAACATGGAAAATGTGAGCAAAAAAACTGTCTGCTGTAGTTTCTGTTATGTTCAGGGAAACAGGACTTTGTGTACATTCTTTGTAAATAAAACAGAATTGCACCAAAGAAATACCTGACTCATATCATTGCTTTCTGCTCCTAATGGGAACAACTCATCCAGGCCCTGTATATTGGCTAACCATTGACTCCAAGGGGTAGCGGTATATAGATTTCACTTCCTGATGTGAAGGCTGGAGCCTGAGTACACTTCTGGCATGCATTTTTCTCTCCCTATTTTCTTTATTTTAAATCTCATTACCCTCTTAGTTTGGTAAAATCCCATCCAATAATATGCCACTATAACTCACTAGTTGGGTATTGGTAGGATAATAGTGGGTGGATTATTTCCTGAGAGTCTGAAGCAAACTCGCATTTGCTGGGAAGCTGGAAGTAACATAAAATAGGTCTGGCTTTAATAGACACATTATTTTTATGATAGAAATCTTCTGTCGTGGATGGAAGTCAGGGAGGAGCAGGGGTGCAGGCAGGACCTAATTCTAATACCATGTTTGTTAAAATAATGAAATATGTAACATCTTGGAAAAACAGTGTTAACATTCAGCATGGGATGAACCAAGAATAGAGAAAAGCTTCTTTGTATGGGTTTACTTTTCCCAGGATGTTTCAATCAGGTGACACTCATCAGAAACATGAAAGGTCAATCTTTACTATGAAACCGTCTGTATTAAAAAGAATAGTTAGCATTAGCTTAGAAAAACTGTAGCTACTGAATGAGGCAGTAAACTGGCTAGGCAATGTTCACCTTATTTTTAAAATCGTTGGTAAGAACAGCACACACCAAAAGAACCTAGCTCAATTTTTCCATCATTTATTATTATTTTGGAAAATCACTCAGCGTTCTACTAGTATAAGAGGAATACCTCCGCCTCAGAGTTCAAGATGGTCTTTGCTTAGTGTTTTCCCAGATAGTTCATTTCTGAAATATGCACTGGTTTAACAACTAACAGATAGTCCTGTATATAGATACTGTATTTCTGTGTCTATAGTAGACCAAAAAGCTGCAGAGCTAGTTTGCTTTTGGCACAAATCTTTCAGCATTATTCATAACACTATTATATGAAATTGCAGTATGAAAAGCCTACCTCTTGCAAAGGTTCTAAGTCTAGTAATCACAGATAAAGCTTTTTAAGATACAAAGAAGCCATATGAAAAGTATAAAGGATCTCTTATTTCTAAACCGGCTTACAAAAAGTAAAGGTTACTGGAACTAGAATGTCTGCTACATAGTTTACCTTGCAACATAAAGAGTAAATTGAAAACCACTTTAAGTAACTTTTGTAGTACTTTTATCTATAGTATATACTTTTTTAAAGTAACATATCCCATTTTTAGCTCATTGGAAGTGAAATAGATTAGTGGAAAAGAGTGCAAGCGTTACTTCAGTTAAGTTTACTTTTCCATTAGTATTGGTATGTAGCTTTTGAAAGCTGCAGCATGTAAAGTAATAGAATCTTAGTAAAGAAATATGAACATCCAAAGCCCTCCTTTTCCTTTTGGAAATGTCTGTCTTAATTAAGCTGTCTAGTGTTGTATACAGTAATATATACACACTATGAATAATGGTTTTTTAGACATATGTAAATAAATCAGGTGAATGCGTGTAAATTGTGGTCTCTTTGAAACATTTTGTGACAAGACTTTTACCAATGTGAGTTTCTCCTACTGTAACCAGAAAGTAAGTGTGGGAAATCAGGATGGAGCTATGGGTAATAGGTACTTATATAAGAAAAAGCCCTGAAGATCTGAACTGTCCCTATAAAATCAGGACTTCTGGTCACCGTAGCGTCTCCTTACCCAAAAAGAGAGTGGTTTCAGAAACATCAGCTATTGATTTGTTTCCTATTAGCTGCAGTGCCTTTAATATTTGTGTACATATAGCAGAGTTGGGAGAATGCAACAAAACTAGTGGGTTAGATTATCCTCTGAGAATTGGCCCTTTTGTTCTACTTTAGATGGAGAATCTCTGGTTCTCCCAGATGGATATTTCCCCTGAAAAGTGGAGCCTGCAGCTGACATAGTCAGCCTAGCCAGCTTTTCCACTAGTGTAGGAGCATAACCAGACACACCCAATGTGTTTGAGCATAATCTCCAAGCACAGACCTGACCCCGGAATAAGACAGCCACAACTGCTTCCTTTGCATTTCCACTTTCCCCTATACATAGCAAATACTGGGCACTGCCAAAAAACTGGTTCAGTGTACATGAATATTCACTCTACTTCCATACCACTATACACAACCCATTTTCATGTCTTATTAATTGCTACTATCAAACACTGACATGTACAATGTTCACACAACTGTTTGAGGAATGGCTGTAGTTTACATAAACACTAAATGTGGCATGCAAACCAGAATCTCTGGCATTCTTCATACACTACTCTCCCATTTAAAATATCATCATCCAACCACCAACCAGAACCAATACCACGTGACTCTGAAGACACATCAAACAAGTAGTAATGAGTGGTGAATAGCCAGAAAAAACAGGCTAAGATTTTCTGAAGGTTGTTTTCATAAAGTGTTCAAACAATAGTGACATTAATTAAAAAAAAAAAATGGGTCGCAACCAGAAAAAGTAACTAAATTTGTCAGATAAATACCTCAGTATGAATAGCTCATACCAGCTCTTATTTACAGTAAAGAATGTGATGGTGAATGATGAGAGACTACTTCAGTTTCATTAACTAAAGAGGACTACGTATAGTTTACATTTGGCTAGTGCATGGTTATTCCTGAGAAATTACTGTTTCATGTTGATTCATTGTTTTAATTGTGCTCTGATTAAGTAACAATAATTAGTATTTAAATATTCTTTAGTTTTTAAAACTCAACCCTTGTGTTCCATTGTTTGTCTATTTTAGTAAACTCTTCTGCAATGCTTTATCACACCTGTTAAATATCATCCTGTATATTTGGCCTATATGAAGCCTTCTTTATCATATAAAAAAATCCATTAGTTTTATTCAAATTTTTGTCAGTCCCAACCATCAGAAATATGAAATTTAAGGACCACTGATTAACAGTAATATCATTCCCCAAAGTATTAAGTTTACCTACCTTGTGTCATGTACTTTTTTCCTTGGAACTCAAACATAACAAGTATTTCCAAAACTGAGTGCATCCCATTCAATACGTACTCAGTAATATCTGTTCTTTTATCAGATTATGAGCTCATCCAAGCAGTTAAATTGAATGTACCGCCAAGTGTTTATTCCTGTGTTAATCTTTGTTGCTTTCTCTACTTTCTAACCTTTTTGACAAATTGATTAAATTAATATGTAATTCTATTTGAATGGCTAAACTACCTTGATGCAAGAGAGAAGAACATATTCCTGGCATGCAGCTGAATGTCTGTCTGTAATGGCTTTTCATGCTGTTTACTCAGTACCATAATCAGAAAACCCTTTCTTTGTGGAACACATACAATATGTATAAAAGCAGATATGATTTCATATGGGAAAAGTGACAGAGGGGATGATCTACTCTACATAGGACAGCTTTTCCACAAACTATCACTAAATCAGACAGCTAGGAAGACAACAATTTATTTGACTATTTAACTTTTATTCTAAAATATAGCCCTGAATTCATTGTTGTAGTTTCAATCAGTGCAATAGAAGGACAGGAGAGGTTGACCAGGCCTTATTACAGATCCCTGATTCTCTTGCCAGTTTTTCTCTGGAGGAGTTTAGAGAAGCCTTGTGGCTCTAAACTCTTCCATTTCATAATTATCCTCAAGAAACCATCTGCCAACTGGGGATACCTGCAGTGCAGCACATTCCAGCCACACTCCCGTTGCCAACCCACAACAATTTCTATGCTTGAGATATGAAATGAATTGGACAAGGTGCACCTGTGGTTCTTTTTTAAAGGGTGTTCTTTGTAGCCAAAGAAACACAAAATACCAACTTACTGAACACCGCAAGCTAACATTTAGGGATTGGTTCCATGCTGTGGTAAACTTTTTACTATATTTCACTATAAGCCAAGTTGCACTATAATCAGGTTTGCTATAAGAGAAAGCCACTCTACATATTTTTAAGCCTAGTCTACACTGCCACCAGTGATTGATGGGAGATACACAAGCTATATCGACATACTTACGTTGCCCTACCGTGGTGTCTTCACTGCACTTCGTCGACAGGACACCCTCTGGTCGACTCAGCCTTACTCCTTTCAGGGAGGTGGATTAATGGTGTCAACTGGAGACCATTTCCGGGCTCGATCCCCAAGTTGCTGGCACTGTAGCCATACTCTTACTTTTAGAAGTGCTTATTATGTTATGAAATCTCAGAAAACTGCTCTTAGAGAAACGGGTGCAATTTCTCTTTAAAGTAAAGTGAAATATATGGGAGATGATTCATTTGTTCTGACCTGCCAGGTGATTTGTAAGGAACTAAAATTCTTTAGAGTATACCAAATCAATATAATGCTGTTGAATGCTAAAATAAGGTTCACAATGAATGGAAAACATATTTATGACAACACATGTATCCAGGCATCTCCTTAGTGGCGCCACATATGAGGACTTTCTGGCCATCAGCTATTACACTTAAAAGTTGGAATATATTTTCCATCTGATCAAATTAAGCATGAGGAAGAAAGCATCCAATTTAATAGTGACTTGTGAATTTTAATGGAAAAGCACTGTCTCTTAAAGAAATCTGTCAAGCTAACTGTGGCAGACATGCAGAAGTATAAAACAATGTTTGGAGTGTGGCAGTTTTCAAGATTACAAAGGTGTCCAGGAGAAATATAAACAATTTCCTCCAAATTAAATTTGTCACTTGCTAGTTTTTTCATGACACAACATCCATTTCAGTTTTATTTTTGGTTTGGGTAAATATAGTGTTCATAGTCTGAGGTGTCCTGATACAAAGAGAGAGACAGGTAGATGGCTCACTGCAAACTTGTATTCCGTTGAAGTTGAAATCATGAATTTGCCACAAATTCTCAGTAAGAGATAGTCAGAGTCGCAGTCTGGTCCCTGGGTCTCTCCTGGTTCCAGGTGAGAATGGAAAAAGAGATGGAGGAGGGAATAATTTGTGCCATCTCTGTCTCTTCAGCATTGTCAAGTTTTGTGAGTGATGCAATTCTGGCCCTGCCTATAGGAGCTTGTGACCTTCCCCTACCACCACACCCTGCTTTTCAAGCTCTGTGCACATGGAGGGTCAAGGAGCAGGCAGGAGTCTGGGAAAGTGAGGTGGCACAGCCATTCTTGTTCCCATCTTACAGACCAAGCCCCAGGAGCCCAAATTCAGAACTCAAATATGTAGAAACTTCAGGTAGTCACACAGGGAAAGAGGAAGCAGAGTGGGGCAGGCTCAGAGCAGGGAACAGGTTTGGGAAATCGTGTACTGGGAAAATCACTGTAATGGTGCAGGCTCAGGATAAGAGTGACAGGGCCTCTCAGAGTAGAGCTGTAGGGCATCCCAGGAGTAGAGGAAGGAAATGGAAGAGAAAGGAGAAGTCAGGATAAAAGTGAGCCAAAGAATAGGTCTGGGAATGGTGATAGTGCGAGGAGGGATGCCAGGAAGAAGGTTGCTAAGGACAAGGGCTGGGGCACAGTCAGAGGCAAAATAAGGGGGTCAAGGAGGATTATGCAAATGATAATTGTATTTGTTTAATTATTTGGAGAATTATTTATAAATATTCAATCTGAATTATGATATACATGTTAATATTCACTGAATGTTATGATAATATATGTTTTCAACCTGATCATAGATTTTATTCACAACCTGATTTTTCATTCTGAAATTCTCTCTTGCATTCAATGGGGAGTTAAAAGATCAGAAGTCAGACCTCCCCCTCCAAAAACGTCTTTTTAAAAAAAATCAGGATTTTTAGGCCAAATTCATGATTTTTGAGGATTTGACTCTCAAATGCATGGGGTTTGCAATACTGCACATGGTGCAGATTATTTTTCCTGCCTCAACTCACAGCTGTGCTGGCTGGCATGTTGTGGGAATGGTGCCCTGATCCCACTGAGGATATAGTTAAGAAGAGCTAGGGAATAAAGAAATGCCTTACTCCCTCTGCGGCCCTATGCAAGCCAAAGGTACAAGATACCATATCACCCTTAATAAATAAGGTGTCTTTCAAAACTGGCTCTCAGAACATCAGACACCTTGATAAGGAACAATCTGAAGCAACTTTATGGATAGACAAATCTCATATCTGTTGGGTTTTTTTTTTTTTGTGAGAAAGGAACCACTCTGATTACCTCTGTGCATTTGAGAGAATATGTAAAAAAAAATATGTTGAGAGGGCACTTGGAGTCCTCAGTCTGATACTTATCTTGTTTATGGATGTTCTACTCTTTAATGCACAATTAATATGACTACAGTAGAACCTCAGACTTATGAACACCAGAGTTACAAACTGACCATCAAGCACAGACCTCATTTGGAATCAAGACCACACAATCAGGCAGACACAAACTCAAACAAATGCAGTACAAAAAGATGTAACAAGGTAAGGAAACTGTGCTTGTTTCATTTAAATTAAGATGATTTTAAAACAGCATTTTTCTTCTGCACAGTAAAGTTTCAAAGCTGTATTAAGTCAATGTTCAGTTGTAAACTTTTGAAAAAAACAAAGTTCTGTTCAGAGTTAAAACATTTCAGAGTTAGGAGCAACCTCCATTCCTGAGGTGTTCAGAATGTGAAGGTTCTGCACTGCAGTGAGAAGCAAGCTTCCCTGAGTAGGCAGACTCACGGTAGAGGGGCTCAAGCAAGTGCCCTAAAAATAGCAGTGTGGACGTTGCAACTCTGGCAGAGACTCAGGTTAGCCGTCCAAGCTCAGACCCTAGTGTGGGTTTGTCTACCTGTGCTTGAAGGATTGCACCATTTACAGTGTAGACATGCCTTAAGACGCCAAGAACAAATTTCCAGGTCTTGATAGCAGCAACAGGAGTGTGACTCTGGGAACTAAGTGATGCAGTGAAATACTTGTCCAAACCCAGTCTTTGTGGAGATCAAGATCTTTAAACACTACTTTTGAATTTCAAATACGATTCAGTTTAACTTTGATCTTAGGAATGCATGTAGGTCCACTGAGGTTCTTATTTCCACCAAAATGGTGCACCCACATGTGTCTAAGGCTAGCTTCTATCCCTCTGTGTTGACTATCTGTTCAAGCCCACATATGCAATACAGTTGTGTTTATATGTGTAGTCACAAAGCATTTTTTAAAAATTTGAGACACTTAGCAATTGACTGAAAAAAAACCAGACTATTATTGATCAGATGAAAGCTCTTGATGTCATTTGGGAAAAAAAATTAAAAAAACATTTTAGATTTAAGAAAACACAACTTTAAGGTAAGATGCATTTTTCCCCATGGTAATTAAAGAAAATAAGGAAACGGTCAGTGAAACTCACAACCTGTTCATGTCCTGAGAACATAACACTAGGTTATGTAGATACAGTACTTTTCTGCTCAATGGCACAAAGCTTCCATAGTCTCCTTTGTGTCAAGGGGAGAAAGGTCAAAACAGCTCCCAAACTAGAAACACTAACCTTAAATGTAGCATGGCCAGGAGTTACATGAATTGGTCAGATTTAATGCTTTCTCTATTGACTTTAGCTTATGAAACACCCGTTGAGCTCCTAGAGGAAAGTAAAGCCTCTTTCTCTGGTAGTTGCTCTTGGAACCAAAGTATTGGACACTAGAGTCCAATTTATAACATTAAACAACAGCTTTGCTGGGAGAAGTGAAGATTCTGCACCACCTCAGTAAGAACTATAGGAGGCATTGGGCCAGATATTCAGCTGGTGCAAATGGTTGGAGCGCCATAAACTTCAGTGGAGAACTGCTCATTCATCAGGTGAGGACACACCTTGTGTGCAATTTGAAGCACTAATTCCTCCCAGATCAATCAGAGCATGAAGCTGCTACACCAGCCTTACTCATGTAGTCCTCTTTATGACCAGCCAGCTCTGCTGGTCAGTGTATGGGAGGGCAGAACTATGGTCCTTCACCAGACTTTCCCCCTTTACATAGTCAAGGGGACTAGAATTGGAACTCGTGTAAAAGATTCTCACTATGCTTGATCATAGGGTGGGGGAAAAAAAAGGAGTAAAATGCTTGTCTCCTTGTCTTCCCCTGTACACTTGCACAAAAGGCCAGGACAGTGAGTCTAAAACATAGTGTTCTGTTTGGCTGTTGCAAGATATATGTAAAAATAAGACAAGACTTGTTAGCTAGAAACTACTGTTAGCTATATATGCATATATATAGAGAGAGAGAGAGAGAGCACATAGATATTGCTGTGCTCTTTTTTAAAAAGGGGAAGTAATTTACTCTGCCGAACCATTAACTATAGACATCTTGATTAAGCATCTTGAGTGACATTTCAAAAGAGATGGGAGAATAGTGGTGATAGCAGAGGTGTATTTATATTTACATTATGTGTGTGTGCACGTATATATATGCTAACAGAACTACTGGTCAATATCAGTGGATAACAATATATCTGTTCTTACATAGAACAGTTGTAATGATCAATATCCATTTCTCTATCTCATGAATGGCAGGTCATGTAAATGATGTTGCAAATCTGTCTAAACATCAAATTTTATTGAAATAATTAAAAGATGAAGAATTACACAGACAGAAAAGGAACAAGGGCTAGTAATCTATAACTAATTAAACAAGTAACATTCCTATATTCAAATTGCTCAACTGTTTCAACACAAGCCATAATACTGTGAGGAGATGCAGCCTTGAAAAAGGTATCAGTCAACCACTAAATTAGAAACAAAAGAGTTGGTAAAAAAAATTGCATGTAGCTATTATAAACTCCTGTTACTATACTTAATTCTTTATTCTTTGTTAAATGCTAATAGACATGGCACCATACAAGACACAATTTATATAGACAATCCCTGCTCTGACCTCTGTCCCATGAAGATATTTTATATCCTTTACTCTATTTTTTTGGAAAACGTCTTAAAGCATTCGCAGTGTGATGGCATCTGAGGTCACACTGGCTGAATGTCCCAAGGGTTCTACCAATTTCTATAGATTTGTTCTTTCAGGCTACAATGTTTTTGTTTCTAAGGGCTTCTAGTGCTTCATTTATCTACAGCACAACTTATTCTGGGACACTGTGGAGCTGCACTCCCCCCTAGAAACTCTGGTAGGAATTAATTCCTCCTCAAATTCCCAGGTACTCAGGGGGAAGGTGCCTAATGGAAGTAGAAAGTGTGCATAAAAGGGAGGGGAATGGGTGAAACTTTGACCAGTCTGCCACCCAGGAGATCTGAGCTGACATGGCAAAAGGAAGTAATCTGTCCAGTAAAAGGGCTGGCACAAACTATTTCCATCTATAGAAAGGGAGGAAACCAGTGGATTCAATTACAATTTGAATCTTAGTCTCCTATTGGGGCAACACAACTATATGTTGCCATCAATTCTGGGCAGACTGTAATTTGCCTTTCTGGCACCTTAGTGTATATATTTCTCAAAATTCTGTTGTAACAAAGTAATGGCAAACAAAGTGGGCCAAATTCGCTCCTTGTGTCTTAGTGAAATAATGTCATTAAAGAATTTGAGCTATTATATTAAAAAAATCAATCCTGTTTTTGACTATAGGAATTCAATGAATATATATGTTCATTAAATTATATATGTGTATATATAAAGTATCCATTCTATTTTATTCTATGTAGGTTTTTATGTGGCACTCATTGTCATATCTGAGTGCCCGCCCGGGAGCTCAGCAGTCAACATGACTACACATCTGTCATGTAGTCTTTGTTCGCTCATCCTCTCACCAGAGAGAAAAGTGTGTGCAGTGGAGTGTCTTGTTGTGAAGGTTAGTGGTGAGTTTTTTGGTGTTTTTTAACCTTATTTGGTGAAATATTCCTCTTACTGTGTGTTTATATTAGAAAAGGCAAGGTCAAATAAATGTGAATGCACTTGGAGAAGAAAGTGGTGAGGCTACTAGTAGCCCTTAGATCCTAGGAGAGTTCATTCCACAGTCTCAGACCATCCTTAGAGAAAGTTCTGTCTCTGGCAGACAAGATTTACTCTTACTGTTGAGAATTTCACTGTGCCAAAGGAGTGAAGTTGTCACCCAGTCTCTGTTCCACAGTTTTATATGGTATTTTAGGTATCTTAGGCCCAGGTCCTGGATCGCTTTGAAGATAAGATTGAGACTTTGAACTTGATTTGAAATTCTGTGGGAAGCCAGAGTAGGGAGCAGAGGACAGGTGTGATGTACTTGCAGTAGTGTTGCTGAGGAGAAATTCTGCAGCATTTTGTTCTATTTGGAGTTTCCTAAATGTTGAGGGTTTCATACCTAAGAATAGTACATTGCTGTAATCCAACCAAGAAGTGACAATAGAATGAATAATTGAGGCAAGATCTTCATCTGCTGGGATTACTCGCATTCATTGTGATGTGAGAGTTTAGCAACAGCAAGGACTCCATGAGTACTCCTAGACTACAGACTGGACTGACCAGCTGTACATGTGAGCCTTCAGTCAATGGAAACTGCTTTGTAGCTGCAGTCTCCTCAAAATACTTCCTTATGCTAATCCTCATCACCTTGGTTTTTTCACTTCATACATGAGCTGATCTCATCCAAGCTCTGGGCCATTAGAAAGGCTTTTCTATTAGCATGACTTTAAAAAAAAACTCTGTTGCCTGTATTTGTTCTTTTTAAAAAAATGAATTGGTGCTTTCAAAATAATATATGTTTAGATCTTAAAGTTGTAGGGTATTTAAATTTAAATATTTTTGTATATTTTAATAGAACTTGCTCTAAAATGTGATCAGACAGAACATTTAAAATATTTTCTTTGCAACAAAAATGTCTCAAATATTCAATTAACTATGCCACCACCACCAATTATAAATTGCTAAATTTAAATATATACAGAAACAAGAGAAGCAGAGGGTAGCTTACACTGCAATCTGGATGTTTTATTGCAGTACATGTAGACATACTGAGTTAGTTTTGATCAAAGACGGCTCAAGTAACAGTAGCAGTGAACCATGGCAGCTCAATCCACAACTGCTTGAGTATGTACCCACAGTTCTGCTTGGGTGGGCTAGGAAATCAGTCTTTGCTACTTGTTTGTTTTCACTCTTTTTAGAAGAACCCCATGAAAGCAATGCTTTTGGGAATGACATTATCTGACTGTACTGAACGGATAATGTCTGCTTTCAGTGAAGTTAATAAAAAAGACTGTAGTCTTTCTATTAATACAAGGACAAAGTACTAGATAGCTTACTGCAGGGAATAATTTTACACTGGCAGGGGGATTGATTAAATGATATAAGCCTTTCCTTGTTATAAAGGCATTGGATGTAGAGTTGTGAAAAATAACTTTTTTTTCTGGTTCACAGGCAGCTTAAAAATAATCAGGTTGAACTAGCAAACAAAATGTATTAGTTGAAAAAAATCTGTTTCGAGTTGAACAGAACATGCTTTATTTGACCTGAAACAGATTTTGCAATTCCTTTTAAAGGACTAGACTTCCAAAATGGATGGTAGTAGTTTGCTGGCCCTATAAGATTTAGGCAGTGATTAGGGCTCTCATCTGGAATGTGAGAAACCAGCGTTCAATTGACCTTCTCTGCCTGATATGGAGAAGAGAAGTGGGAGACCAGTCTTCAAATTCTAAGAGACTAACCTAATCCTATGGGTATTTTGTTGTGGGACTCATGCTTTGTAAAGCTAATTCACTTTTTATAAATAATGAAATAGTCACAGGACCAGAGACTTGAATTTGGGTAACTCACAGCTTAGATGAAAACCCTAATCATCAGGCTATCCTCATGCTCAGGGTATGTCTACACTGCTGAGTGAAGTAGACTTACATAAAGGAGACATTTCCAGGTAGAGTGACCACAGGACAGAACAGTGTGAATATTCAGAGTGGTCACGACAGGGCATTGTGGGATACCACTCAGAGGCCAATAATGTCAATTTAAGTTCTGTCCACACTGACGCTAAATTGAACTAATACATTTGAATTAGGTGCTTCAGCACTTGCAGAGGTGGTTTTATTAAGTTGACTTTTGCTGCAATTTAAGTCAATGTAACTGCAGTGCCTGTGTAGACTCAAGTGTTCGGAGATCGACGTAAGTGACATTACGTCGATCTCCGTCGCCAGTGTAGACCAGGCCTCACTTTCTCTCAAGCCCAATGATTGTTCATTGTCATTCATAGTGGCACTTGAATTGTCATTCAGAATGACAATTCACTATTCTCTCTCATGTATGTTAGACAAAACAATTGGGCACTGATTCTTTATTTTGTGTGTGTACAGTGCCTAACACAATGCTCTAAATGACAATATGATATGATTATTAAACAGGACATAGGGTTTAAGGCCAGAAGGGACCACTAGATCATGTATTCTGAGCTCCTGTATAGCATCATAGGCCACAGGCACCACTACCACCAATCAAACAACAACAGACGGAGCTCATCTATGTACTCTTCTCAACTTTCTTTTCCTGTTACTTTATCTCATCTGGTACTTGCTTCCCTAATGTATCTTCAAAAAATCTTGCCAGTTTTGGTGTGAAATAATTCTCTTCTTCAGCTTATGCCATCTGGAATTAGCCTGCCAGCATTTCAGTTTTCATCTGAACACCTATTGCTTCTCCTTTGCGTATATCCCTTAATTTCTCTCTCTCTCTATTTTTTAATTTTAATTTAAGCTTTGTAGCTGTATTATTTAATTGTACAAAGTGTTGGGGGACATGGTCTGTATGAAAAGATGCTTTGCAAGATTAAGCTGTACTGTCCAACAGTCTTACAAATAAATGATATTTGAGGAAGTAAAGGTTTCAGTGTGAGGGACTTACTTGTTAGTTGGTTACTGATGGACTATTTCACTCTCAGAACATGTTTTGCATCTCAAAAGACAATATCACTTTAAATGAAAAAAGAAAGTTATCCATATAATTAAAACACTCAAACATAAGGTCCTCAGCTGGTGTCACACTTCAGGTGTCCTGAGAACACAAGAGTGTAACTAAAAGTCTCACATCTAATCATTAGCTGATTCTGGCAGCTAAAAATAAAATTCATGGCACCAAATAGAAGATATCAGAAATCTATGCAGCCATCTCCATGGAAAATTTCAGAGGGGAAAAAAATCTAATGCCAGATAAGCAGCAGCATTGCAAAAGGTGTAACAACATTTACAATCTATTACATTGAACAAAGTGTGACAAATCAGAGGAATAAGAAATGACTGTCATAACTTCAAACTTAAACAAAATATATTAACAGAACTCCATTCTCAGCTGCTTTTTTTAAAAGAACAGAAGAACTCGACTCTTGAAGACTTGTTTTCTTCTCCTTGAAAGGTTTGAGAAAGGAAGGGATAATAAGAAAAGCAAGAATAGAAAAGTTAATGGTTTTAGGAGGGAGAGAGCCAGAGTAATGATTCAACTGACTTCAATATTAAAGAAGCTTATATTGCCTTTATGGAAACTAATGAACTTTATGAATGATGCCTGAGAAGTATTGCCTTAGAAAAATCAATTTGATAGAATCACTCAAGAAAATTAAGACAATAATGCACCATTACAATTGCAATAGTAACGGCTCAAAATCAGGAAATTCCAAAAGATAAGATGGCAACAACATTAACTCAGCCAGGATGACAGCTTGCTTCCGTAAAATCAATAATTTCTTGATTTCAATGACAAAGAAAAAAATCCATTGTCAGAGAGAAAACATAATGCAAATTGTAAGTTACATGTCCCATCACTCAGGATGGTGCAACATCATAACATTGAAGCTGATATAAACGCAACAAAATTGCATCTCCTATTCTGATCTCTTTTAACCACTGCCCTCCACTTTCATGCACTGTAGAGTCTGAAACTACAGGTGTTTCTATACCCACCTCTCTTCTCTTCAGTTGCATATTTGGAGGCAGGACCCTGATTCTGATCTAACACCATTTTTACACATCCAGAACCACAGAAATTATTTTAAAGCCAGGAAATCCTAAATTATGAAACAAAGACACTATAAATCTTAAAAAGTAAGATTAATTCCCACCTCCCTTAACTAACCTAATCCCCAATTAGTCAGTTTTCTTCAACAGAGGCTAAATCGAATATCCTATGTATTTATATGATTTGAACCTTTATGGCACAATTAATATCTCAATTCAGGCACCAAGCACCCTCCAGACAGTCTATTTGGTGTATTTGGTAATGTTCACAAAATAACATTTTCACCCCATCAGTGTTATAGGTCAAATGAAGGGAACAGAGTTTGTAGTTTTCTGTCTTTTACAACACAGATATGAAAACATTTACCTTGTAATCATACCATACGGTACACACTACAAGTCTCAAACTTGAAATATGAAATGATTCTTCATGATCAACAATATAAGATAGGCATTCATTTTAACATTTCACCATCACACAGTCCAGGCTACTCACCCTCATTTTCACTCTCACTCACTTGGAGGTTGTATTATTTTGCTTCTGCAATGCATACCCCATATTTTAAGTTATGGGCATAGTTTCACATATCCACATCTAAAGGTTGAATAATTCTTAAGAGCCTCTGGGTAATTTTACTATCTCAAAACATGCCTGCTAGTAAAGAGTCAGAAATTTCTGGTTGAGCACTCATTGAAAACAATAGTAAGTTTTGTCCCCCCAGAAAAACTTGCATTTTGTTATTTCTTTCTGAGACTCTAAAATCATTTCTGACCAGAAGCAAATGCTGCTAAGTACTCTGAGTTTTCCCTCCTACATTTCCCCTGGAATTTTTTCCTTCTATGCAAATATTTGTCAATTTCATTCCTTGAATCAGAAACAGGATAACTGATGTTGTCCTGTGTTTAATCTAACCAGTCTGCTAGCAAGACATCAAACTGTGTTCTTCCAAATTATGCACATTATGTAACTTTCTAAGCCACTACTTTATGCCAGATAGGACCTTTACTATCAAATAAGAGAAACTGGATTAAACAAAACTTCTTGGAACATGGAGGGTCATTGGCCTCAGCAAGGAGGCAGAAGAACCTGTTCCATGCTGTGGCAGTGCTGACTACTGTCTTGCATTAAACTGGCCACCAACTCCACCACCTCCTTGAACTGCTGCTATTTTTCTAAGAGAGGCCATTTGCAGGCAGTGTGAGGACAGCATTAGTTCAGGAGGGGGCCGAATACAGCCTGATCCAAGCCCATTGAAGTTAATGGAAGTCTTTGCACTGACTCCATTGGGGGTTGGATCAAGCCCAAAACTTCTTATCTAATTAACATCAGCTGACTATTTTTCTCTGGTGGAGCAATGCTAGTGTGTATACCAGAAACTCAATGGGACGCCAGTCTAATATGAGGATTTCTGTTTTACTTCAAAAAACAAAACGTGCTTTTTTCTAGAACTTCTGTTTTTGGAGATGGTATCTGAAAATCCTAGTTGGCATCAGTTATGAATATGAAAACAGATGTGTTCATCAATCAATAAATTACAGATTACATAGCTGACATTTCATCCATTTTTTTAGCATTACGAATTTAGCGTTCCTTTCATATAGCCTAAGACAAGTTCAGACATTTGTAAAGCTTCCAACTTGTTTGAGCAGGTGCACTCTTCTTTCTGCTGTCTAGTTTGGCAGACTACGCTGTGTTTATAAATTTGCAACAGATGTCTTAATTTTGAAGCATACATACTATGTAGTCAGATTGCATCAAATAAAATGATCAAGACATGACAAATTTAGTACCAGACCCACTGAAATTTTGCTTTCTGAAGAGTGCTTTACTACTCAACTGTTCTTGAACATTCCAGGAACATTCAGGTTTAATAAATAAATACATACATACATAAAAAGCACACTCTTGCTGTGTTGTTGAATGTTTCAGATATGTCATACCTGCAACAGATTTTAATGAGAAGTTGCTAGAAAATGGCTGCAAAGATGGGCACTGAAGAACTAAAAGGAGTTTAAATGTGATTGATCTAGATGGCTTTGGTTAAACAAGACTTGTCTTGCAATACTTAAATTGAAATAGAAATTAATTTGAGAAATTTGAAAATGTTCAGATCCTCCCCCTACACACACACACACACACACACACACACACACACTTTTAAAAACAGAACCTGAGTTCTGCCATTTTCTGGCCAGAACTGGAAGCAGCCAAATACTGCAAACATTTCTCACAATATTCACTTCCCAATTTTGCAAACCCAGAAGGTTTTGATAGTTAAGATAGATTCTGGAAACTACCCAGTCTTTTGCATTTTTATCTAAACTAAATTGCCAAAGATTTTGAGGTTCACCCATCACTAGTAAAAAAAACATGTTTTATGTTGTCTTGTAATGTTATGTGGCTTGTGACTATACAGCACACTTTGTCCCAGATGGAATCATGAATTTTAAATATCCTATAAAAGTGGTTAGTTATAAAGCCTACATAATCACGTTTTAATAGTTGCCTTTAGTTTAAAAAGCTGGTATGCTATAGCAATTAACAGCTGCGTATACAGCCTTTGACACAGTAAGTGTGGTACACATTTCTCTGCATTTTAATCCTACCATTACATGTAATTTTAGTGTCTGGATTTTGTTTTAATTTTGTACCATTCTTATATTAGAGTAAGATAATTTTAATTTAATCTTTTTTTAACAGATTTTCAGGATACAACAGAGTGGGTTTAAAAAAATGGACAGCCCCCACATGTTAATCCCAATAAGATAAATATTAAATGTAAATAAACTGTCTAACAGTGTCTATATGAAAGGCGTTTCTTCCATTTCACCCACTGAGAATATCAGATCTGCCTAAATGTCAATTTTATAGAATATCAATTTTTCACTGCCAAAATTCAATTTACTGGTAAAAGGACAAAACCTTTAGAAATAAGCTCCTTTTAGCTATCCTTAACTTAATAACCGGATTTTATCATTGTTTATTATTTCATGAGGAGAGAAACACTACTATGAGAAAAAAGAAAAAAACAGTATATGCCTCAGGCTGAAACATTATCACTTGTATTTCTATTTTTCAACTCACAACCAGCAGTATTAATTATTTAGTAAATACAGTGTTGTTTTAGCTGTTTCAGTCATTCAATATTAGAGAGACGAGGAGCATGAAGTAATATCTTTTATTGGATCAACTTCTGTTGGTGAGAGGCATGAACTTTCGAGCTTACACAGAGCTCTTCTTCAGGTCTCGGAAAGGTGCTAAGAACGTCATAGCTAAACACAAGATTGAACAGATAGTTTAACATAAGTAGTTAGGTCATATTCTCAGGGACCATTCAAGGTGAAGTAGCCTATTAACGCCCCTGTAATCAGAAGACAAAATGGGAGGTTAGTGGGTTACAGATGGTTGTAATAAGCCATAAATCCAATGTCTCTAGTAAAACCATGATTTTTAGTGTCTAGCAAAGTCAGGGATTTAAACTCTCAGGTTTTTCTTTTGAAAGTGTTCCCTTTGAGGATGAGGGCTGATCGGTCAGATATATAGTAACAGCTTTGTGAAAAGTTTTCACCCATAGGTGATAGGGTGTTTTTCTCTTCTCATTTTCTTGTGTGAGTTAATTGGAGAGCATAGTTATTGTCTGGTTTCATTCACATAGTTATTAGTGGGGCATTTAGTGCACTGAATGTGGTACACCTCTCATTCATTTAATCTCACAATTTTACATTCAGTACACTTTATCCAAACCAAGAGAACAGCCCTGGGTACTAAGATATCTCTCCAACATGCTAACCTCTTCACTGAGTACCTTGAAGAAAATATTCTGGAAAAATGCATCACAAAACCAATGATATCCTGAGATACACTAAAAGATATTTTCATTCTCTAGACAGACAACTCTAGCTCCCTCAGAGATTTCCACCACAACTTCAACCAACACCACCAGCCCATTAACTATCCCAAATTCACCAAGAAATATGTTATCTACAGCCAGGCACTCTGATACCACAGAATATTCCGTGAGAAGGAAGTCCTTAACACACTCAAAACTGCCTTCATCAAAGAAGGGCACTCCACGAGAGAAGTAGATCTCACTATGGAACAGGCCATCCAAATACTCTGAGAGAAGCTGCTTCAATAAAGAAATAACCCCCCCTCCAAACGCACACCTTTAGTTGCCACTTACCACCCCACTCTGGAACCCATGCAGGGTATCATCAAACAACTACAATCCATATTCAGTAGGGCCCCATCCTGAAATAAATCTTTCCTAAACCCCCCAGCCTTTCCAAGCTCATCATCAGAAGCAAGTTTCCCACAGACCATCACACCTGTGGCACCAGACCCTGCCAGAACAACAGATGCAAATCCTGCGGACATAGCACCACTGCCACAATGATCAATACTCCCGCCCACAACACACCTTTCAAGATCCATGGGTCTTACACATGCTTATTGCAACACATGGTGTACCTCCTCCAGGGCATTAAATGCCCCCATAACAGATATATGATTGAAAGCAGATTATCACGACTCTCTTGAATGAACTCACACCGGAAAACACAAAAAGGACAAAAACACTCCATAACCTGCAGGTGAAAGTTTTTCACAAAGCACTCACTCTAGATCTGACCTCTCAGTCCTCATCCTCAAAAGAAACTTGCACGACACTTTCAAAAGACAAGCGTGGGAGCTTAAATTCATAACTTTGCTAGACATTAAAAATCAAAGTCTTACTAAAGACACTGGATTTATGACTTATTACATTAATAGGTCTAATTAAAGACTTAAATAGTCTTTAACCCACTCCCCCTTTTAGTCCTGATTACAGGGGTGTTAATGCACTACTTTATCTTGAACGGCTCTTTAGAACATGTACTAACTTTTTATGCTAAGATAACTGTTTGATATTGTGTTTAGCTGTGACACTCTTAGTACCTTTCCCAGACTTGAAGAAGAGCTCTAAGTAGCTTGAAAGCTTGTCTCTCTCACCAACAGAATTTGGTCCAATAAAACATGATTTCTCAACCTGTGGGTTGGGACCCAAAATAGGTTACCAAAGTGTTTCAAAGGGTCACATAACAGCTTCTGTGGCTCCTGTCCACAGGCTGACTGGGCTCACCTCCCTGCTCCAGGTACTACAGCCTCTGGGGTCCCAGCGCTACTCAGGTTTGGCTCAACCACCATCATGATAGAAGTCCAGGTAGGCAATTCTGAGTGAGTGCCACTGCAACCCCATGAGCCAGGTCACAGCTCCACTTACAGTTTGGTCCAGTCAGGGGGCAGGGCCCAACCTGAGTGGCACTGCAACCACAGAGGCTGCAACACCAGGAGTGGAAAGCCAAGCCCAGCCAGTCCCACTGCATAGGAGATGCAGAAGCTGCCCTTCTGAGGGGAGTACTGGATAGGATCGCACCTCTCCCAGGGGGCGGAACCCCACTGAAACCACCTCAGGGACTCCACCCCCAGACTATTTACTGGATCGCAACAAACCATAAATATTTACAAATGGATCCTGAGAAAAAAAGGTTGAGAACCACTGCAATAAAAGATTTTATCTTACCCACCTTATCTATTTAGTAAATGTCGGAGATGTTGGAGTCTAGGAAGAAGGAAATGATGCTCCATTTTTTTTTTTTTAGGTATAAAAGAGATCGTTAGTACAGATCTAAAACCAAATCAAACGAACAGGACAGTTACTTTTCTCCAAAACAATTTGATATTTCCTACTGCAGACATTCTTATTATTGCTAATATGATTTTGTTGGATGTTTCTACTTCTTTTGACCAAAGGGTATTTTATATGTGCTCTAGTAATAAGCATCAGTGCATGGGGGAAAAAAATCTTTGCTTAGCAGAAACAAATTACTCTCCTCAATTTTGAAATGGCCTCCTCAGCAACATATTAACAAAGTACGTTATCCAGGAACAAGCCATATGATTATAGTTTCAATACAGTTATTTGATTAATAAAATCATCCACTTACTATATTATGATAGCACTGAACATGCAAGTTAAAGATCAGAGCAAATTAATGTTTTATAATTACTTCAATCCTACACAAGTTATTTGTGTGTATGTTCCTTAGCATTAAAGATATTGTATTTCTATGCAGGTTGGTTATTTATTTATTTGAATGAGTTAAATTATTCTGAATTTAAAATCTGCAAGGCCAGATATTTAGCTCTGATGCATTATTCCCATTTGAGTGTGTCTTTCTCAAAAATTAAAAATATATTGTTTTTGCCTATACCAATAGAAATGCTGCATTAGATTTTTTAGGCATCCAGGGAAGAGATATTATGATCCAAGCTGCCAAGCATAACAACAAATAGACAATAGTATTCTGAACCAGGGGTCAATCTAATTCTCAGTTAGGTCAGTAGAAAGACTCCCATTGACTTCAATTGGAGTTGGAATGATCTTAAAAAGTAACCCCTATGTAAAGGGCATCTTGAGGTGACAAAGTTGTAGAACACTGTGGCAAAAGCCTCATAGGAAGGAAAAGGATGTATTTAAACTTATTCCAAGAGATTTACAAAGCCATGACTTAAAACAGTGATACTGAATAAACTACTCTATATAGAGAAATGTGGCAGACAACATATGCTGCGCAGCACCACACACTAAAGATCAGACTGCACCTTGCTCTTGTATGGTGATGCACTAGGCAGGAGGCCGGATACTGTCATATATCCAAATTCTGCAAACACATGCGAGCAATTCCATTGATTTCAATGAAACTTTACATGTGTTTACATTTCTACCAAGGTGAGGGAGACCTATGTAGAATGAGACACAAGTCTATTACCACAGACTATTCTGGATCCCAACTACACTGGAAGGCCTCTCAGCACCCACAGCCCAGGGGACAGCATGCTCAGTAGAAATGGAATCTTTGGAGAAATTAGTGGTGAAACCCTAAGAAATATTTACTGAGCATGTGCAATCTGAGATTTTACACAGGCTGGGAACTTGGTCAAATTTAGGCAGTTTTTCACAAGCATGGCAAAAGGCACATGAATGGGATATAATATGAAGGCAAACACTCTGCAAAATTTCAAGTCTTTGATTCAAAACATGGAGGCACTAGAGCTCAGAATTACAGTCATAAGTATTTTAAACTGGCATATGGGCAAACCAATTTATTTTCCCCTAATCCAATTATTAGAAAAGGCTGAACCATTTTTGTTCAAAAAACATTAGCCTGAGACAGACCCCTATCATGGAAAATTTCAGCCTGAAAAAGCCTGGCTGCATTTAAAGTTTGTAAAGTTGTAAAGTCAGTGAAAACCAGGTCTTATAATGGGAAGTATTGGGTAACCTTAACTATGCTATGGTTGCCTATACCTTAACAGCGCTACAAGCCCGCTTATAATTGCTAGGCAATGTTCTTACTGAAGCTCAGAGACAAATTAATAATTATATCAAAACAATTTATGGGAATTTTTGCATGGACATCTTTCCCATTCTTTCTAATGGTCGATAAAGAGAAGACAAAAAATACATGTATTTCAGAGTTACATATTACTGAAATAAATTCTCTGAGTATATATCAATGTGACTTAAATGACATCTTAATGATTAGTGAGCATATGCGAAGAAGGTGATTGAGTTTAATATATTTTTGACACTTCTTATTTTAAGTGCCTATAAAATGTTACCCCTGTAATTATGTCCAACTATGTTATTTTGCAATATGAAAAAAACTCTCCCCTAATTTAAACTATTGAAATTTCACTACATAGAATATCAGCCTGGGGTTTCTTAATAGTGAGGCATGTGGGCAACATTATTACCAGTACCACACCTTGGAAAAAGTGAGTATCAAAACTTAAGTCTGTTCTGTGATGATTTAAATTTGCTGACATTGTGTATGTCTGCACTGTAGTCCAAGTGTGATTACAGCTCAGGTAGTCATACCTGGGCTAGCTTTACTCTTGCTAGCACAACTAAACACAGTAGTGTAGATGTGCAGCACAGGCTGTACAAGAACACTTGGGACCCTGGATACATTCATGCATTGCCTTTTTGTCTTACATTGTCTTAAATTGACTCTTACTTTTTTGCCAGTGCAGCACAGGTCAGACTCATCCTCCATCACCATTTTGGTTATGTTGAATTCCTTTTTCTCTCACCTACTCCGCTCTTTGCAGCAGTGTTAGCGTGGGTAACGTTAGTGCAGGTATGTCTATCCAAGCTGCAATCATCCCTCAGATTGCAGTGTAGACATACCCAGTTTCCACTGTTAGTCAGAAATATTCTTACATATTCTAATCTGTGTCTTCTGAAATAAAATATTTTAAAGAGTTGTTCTCTAAGAAGAGACTCTAAAAATGGTAGTGAGGTTCCATGTTTCTCTCAATGAGTCCCAGACTAGTTAATGAGCAAAGAATATGATTTTTTCTAACTGTCAATTTTGAAAAGTCTGGGATCTGAAAATAAAGTTGGGCTCCGTCTTGCAGCACGCCTATTAACTTCAGTGGTGCCAGGTTCTGCCTCTTAAAGTAGAAATTATATAAACTCATAAGGGTTTTGTCCAACTAGTCTTTAGAAAGTAGGTGAAGCAGGAATCAGGTTGCCTTTGTCCTCTGATGTTTTTAAGGGTCTCACCAGGAAACCTGCCAGCCAACGTCAGTACCAGATAGGCTAGCCAAAATTGTCCAGTAACAGTCTATGCTTAGCAAGTATGCCCTCAATGTCCAGATATTGCCATTGCACTGCTGCAAGAGGATCACTCTTCTATTTCACTTGCAGTGCAGCACTGAAGGACTAGAATGCCTATTGTTAAAGTTATATTTTATTGTGTATTTCTAAAACAAAAAATGGGTACTGAAGTACTCATGGGGGAAAGCATTATGTTTGGCAGTAGGTATCTACAGAATCTGGTCCTATATTAGAGTCATATTTAAGTTATTTTTAGCACATTTTGCACATCAGAACAGACAGACAGTTTGAACTGGTTTCTATAGCAACACAGAAAGCAAAAAGCAGATACCAGACAAAATATAGAAACCCTTCTAATGCCACAGAAAGTTGTACAAACTTGGATTGAAAACAAATTCATTTGTGTAGTGATGAACAGCACCACAAAATTTAAAAAAAATGAAAAAATCATCATAAACACACAAATATAACAATAAAAAAGAACTCCCCTATATCCTGAATCTGCCAAATACATTGTTATTAATTCCAAAAATCAGCAAAGGCAGCAGCAGTTCTCTTTTACAATAAAATAATTTCAGGCATAGAACATCTAAATAGAAACCTTTTGCATAATGACATTTTAAAGAAACATGTTTTAGAGAATTTCAGGTTTATAAAACCTGCTAGATTGACAGATCTGGACTGAAGTGCTCTATTCATTCCATAATTTTACATTTACTACTCTGTATTAATTTTTTAGGAAGATGATTCCTCTGTTTGCATTAATTACTGTACAGTTAGTTTTCTTATTTTAAAATAGAAATGTGAGATAACACCAGTAAAAAAAAATCACCAGTAAAAATCTTGCCTAGACCTTTGGGGCACAGCCAAACAGGTCTAAAAAGAGACTACCAAAGGTATCTATAAACCCCACTGTAGGTTCCTTTTTTATTGAGCCTTAGTTCCATAGCACATGTGCTCAATTTATAAGTAAAAAGATGTTTTAACAAGCCAATCCCATACACCCAAGTGAACCTTAAAGTGGATTATTCCTTCTTTTGCATCGTCATCCACTACTAAGGAATCTACAGGTCAAGTCATGCCTCTAATTATCTTTGTCAATGCTATTTCATCAAATTACACCCTAATTGAAGGCAATGAGGTTACAAGGATGTAACTGATTGGAATGTAGTAGGCCATCCGGTTGATGCAAACAATATAATAGAATCCGTCTTTCACTTTCTTACTTGTATTGGTTCTGTAGCTTTAGCAAGAGTAAAAAAAAGCAGTAAAAAACTACTAAAAGCCACTACAATTAGCAGATATGACTCTATACACACAGGGTTAAGATCTACTGAGTAAGATGCCATTTTACATAGTCATTTTTAGATAGTACTTTGATAGTAATGAGCATTTACTTAGGTAACAGTCCACATGACTAACTGATTTAACCTACTGGTTTTGTCTACAGAAATACAAAAACTATCATCTATAGTTTGAAATATTGTTCTCTGAATGAACAGTGACGTTCACAAAATATGGCCTCTGATGACCTGTAATCCCAAAAGAAAAAAAATCCTGTATTCAGTGCCTGCTCTAAACAACTAGTCCAGGCTCTGGTAGATGTTAATCCTCTCCCCTCCACAGTCACAAAACTATTCTATGGAAGCTACACAAGCTAACAGCAGAAGTGGGCTACAAGACAAAGACGAGGAGGATCCATCCACACAGTAGCAGATCTCCATGGCTTGTCGTCACCCCTTCCTCAGTTCACTGACGCCAAGCTCCGTCCTGTCTATTCTCCACAAGGGACAAAAAGCGCTCTACACTGTGCATAGAATATACATAGCTGGGCAATTACCACACGTACTGCACATCCATGCCACCACATTGGTTCTGTTGCAAAACCTTCTGGATTTTCACCAAATTAATCAGCCAACAACTTGGTGCACATTTTCAATCAAGACTCAAATACATTTGGATTTTGCTGCCACCAGATTCTCCTTGTTTTAAAGATTTGTGTGTTCAACACAACTGTTCAAATTAGTTTTGTTATTTAAAATTTAGCTTAAAAACATTTTGTTTAAAAAATGAGCATTTCTTGTGTGTGTTTGGGGGGGATGTGTCAGAGGGGTTTTTGGTGAAAAAAACAAAATTTGAAACTGTTTAGAGACTTTTGAAACCAAAAAACAGAAAAAAAATGCTTTTTTGGTTGTAAAACCAGACCACTTCAAAAATTTTCACAAAATAGCTTAAAAAACATAAAATTTAAAAAATAAAGTAGTCAGACAACATAATTACTATTTTTTAACCAGTCAAAAAAGACTTTCTGGATCCCTCTGTAGATTTTAAGATGCAAATTTTGAAAGCATTCATGTTCTACTCTTGTATACTATGATTTTTAATATAAAAGTTATATTTGTAATATATAGGAAAAATATACACAGATGTAAAATTTGTTGACAGAAATTAACATAGTAATAAATTTTATTCAAATGATAATTGAGAGCCATCACACATATATGATTACAAATATTAATGTTTGTTTATAATCCAGTAAATATTACTGGTGACATCAGATCATATTACTTTCTCCAAATTGGAGGCCACCTACCCCACTTAACTGCCTCATGAAGAATTTAGTATAATTTTTTTGTAATTTGTTAAACTGATGAGATTTTGGTAACTTAGATAGGAATGTCATATTTCAGAATGATTTGCCTTCCTCCGTATTTTGCCATCTATAATGAACATATACCAAATTTCAAGATTATATTTTAAAAAGATACTTATTTTGAGACTGTAGCTCTAGAAGACATTTGGATAGTTGAAATGGGATAAGACAGAAACAGCCTTTCGGTGACTTCTAATGTAAGAACCAGGCTTAGGATGTTTGTATGTACTCAATACCCATAGTGAAGGTATATATTAAATTTCTAGTTCAAAATTTAGTTCACTTGAAAGAGTGAAGCACAATAACATTAATGACCTTTTGGTTACCAGTGATGGAAAGGTAAATTCCAAATACAGAAGTATTCTGAATAGGGATCTAATGGCAACCAAGAATGAACAATTAAATATCAAGACTCTACCTCAAAAAGGCACTTATACCAAAATTTTCAAACATGGCCAGCAATTTTGTATACCTCAGTTTTTGGGTGTCCAACTTGAGACACTAGACTCCCATGTCAGGGTTACAATGAAGCAGACTGTACATTTATTACAACAGCTCTAATTCAAGAAATAAGATGGCATTCCTATTCTTACAATTTTATTACAAGGATCACCACTCGTGTCATGTATTTTGGAGAAGATATCTGGCTCTGTTACACCTGTCCCTCCTATCTTTTGCTTCTGGCACGTAATAATCTAGCCTTCTGTGGGCTGTAATACTTTGGTCTCATTTCAGTTATTGGCTTTTGTGTGCAGATGTTGGATGGTGTTGGTGGCCTGTGATATACAGGAGGATAGATGATCTGGTGGTCCCTTGTGATCTTAAATTGCATGAGGCTAAATGGGGAGCATTTCAACATTCACAAAAGCCATACTGTCTTCTATAGATTTTCCAAGTGTCACTCATATATGCTGCTGAGAATAAGAATAAATAAAACATTTTCCTGGTTACAGCATGAGCAGGATTCCTATTATCACTACTATCCTGTGTATGAGCTTTTAGCATTAGGAAATTCCTGATATTAAGTAATTCAAATTAAAGACAGTCACAAAAGGCACTTTGATATAATAAAATCTGTCAATACAAGTATAATGAAGTCTATGCATAAACTATAATCAGGCTTGCAAGGAATAGGTTTTTATTGCCCAATATTGGTAAACATTGATCTCATTGCACATATACAATCAAATCAATAATAATTAAAATTTACAGATAGGCGAAGAAAGCAAAATGCCATTTCAGAATGTATTAGAATTCAATTTAAAGATAGTAACTGATAATATTATTACATATAGTGTTAACTATTTGTGTTTTAAGTTCATAAAGCTTTAATTTTTTGAATCTCTATATCTACTAGCATTAAATAATTCTTATGTGACCCCCTGTTAAATTCCCACAACTATGACAATTTAAATTGATAAAAATAAAAAATATGTTTAAAAATACACATCAATATGATCTGTCAAAATTATAAAAAGATTAAAGGTCTAATTCTTCCAAGCATAACTATAATTGAGTTGTTTTGATAACCATTATAGAAGAGAAGGCTTTTTTATATTTGGCTGGAGCAACAAATATATGATACTAGTATACCCATGAGAAGCAATTCCCAGGACTCTGAAAATACCAAGGGAAGATTTTGTTTTAACCATTTTTCTAATTTCCTGTTATTGAAAGAAATAGTGAGAATAATTAGATTTCATGTCTTCCTCTCATACATTTATCATTATCTATCACACTGTCCAAAATGTATCAACATACATTTACATTCCTATTCAATTCCATATTAAAACTATGTTGATGTAAAGGTGTGGGGTTGCACACACAATTTATCCCAATTGAAATAATAAATGTTCTATCCTAAAACAACGGTACATTTCTACATATGGATAGGCATTCTTTTGGTATAAGGGTCACCATCACATACATCAATTGTTCATTCAATCAAGACACGTAATATACCTTACCACTATATAAACAAACCACCTAGGCTCATAGTTTAAAATAATTTAGTGAGTTATTAACTAACAGACTGAGAATTATTTAAAAATTATCAGCAAATAGATTCAAGCAACAAATAACAGCTGGTTACAGGGAACTTGCAAATATGAAATGGATGAATTGACTGAACAAAATTATTTGCCAGTTCTAATCTTAGGCCCCAGCACCCCAAACACATATGCATGTGCTTGACCTTACTGTTAGCAGGATTGGGACCATAGTACCCATGTGCCAATATATTGTGTAGTTTGAAACATAGTTATTGACCTATCTATAAATATGTGGTATTATTTTTGTTTTTAAACAAACACAGCTATACATAGCTCAGATTTATTGATACAACTAACATTATTGTAGATACAATCCTAATGTTACATAGTTTTTATACTTCAAAGCAAGTTTTTAATTTTGATAATTCATTGAGGTTGATGGCACCAGCTGACCTTCATGCAAAAATAATTTGTGCACCAAAGGTTGAGGTTGCACTCCGAAATATTTTGCACTGGCAGAAGCAGCAGGAACAAAACTTCAGATTTCAATCATGTTTCCTGCGGAGTGCATCCGTTATTAATTTATATCTGATTTCTCTCAAATGCCCATAGCCCAGACAAATGTTATCCTTTTTTTCATTTTTGTCAATATCATAAATTTGGTAATAATTGCCGTAGCTGAGATTTCTTCTCTCCAAATAAACAAACCCATGAATTGTACTGTAGTTTCTCAGGCACAGCAGGTATCTTGCATTAGAACTCCTAAGTCAGTCACCAACAGATTGACCCACATTCAGTAACAGAAAGGAGTGTACATGCACATCTTACTGACAGAGTCATTTAGAACAAAAACATCCAAGTCTGTGAATATTACAGCTCTCATTTTACATAGTCAGGGTCATACCTTCTCCCTTTTTTATTCAGTAACTAAAATGTTTTAGTTAAAAGTGGCTTGAACTCACCTCAATGTTCCTGTTAGAGTTAGAGGATATTTACTTGACAACACTGAACATGTCTTTGAAAGCTAAATTATGTTAAAAGTGGCTTGAAAGGTCTTCATTATTTAAAGGTACTTTACTTTGTCCAGAGTGGTAGCGTTTCTATTTTTCATTTGTTTTGGGCTTTTTTTTAATCTACAGGTGAATAGTTTGATCTAAATATTCAATACTCTATTATTTAAATTGAGTTAGTTGATATAGATCATATTAGGCAGATGGTATCATTTCTTTTTCCTGATAGGCTGAGCATAATTCTGAGAATCTGGGTGAAATCTGGAAGATGACTCTGAGCTTAATATTTCTCAGAGCAAGGTAACAGATAAGAGCACTGGGAACTTTTAGCAAAAAAAATAAATTTTCCTGTCTAGGCCACACAAACATTGTCCAAGGCATGATTCTTAGAAAGAAAAATTTTCAGAGTTTAGATTTTTCTCTTACACCCTTCATAGCAACTCTCTGTGCACCAGTAAAGGGTACAATCATCTTCTCATTGACTCATTTAACCACTTCACTGCCAGGCAGCACAGAGTGAAACAGAAGTATTTCCTTATAAAGTATAAGGAACAATGAGGGGGCTGGTGGTGGTGGAGTAATTTGCTTGAAGGCAGAAGTTACACAAATTACACTTTGGGCTATTATTATTGTTCTTGGAGTCAGTTTAATATATATTTTTGGGAGGGAATACAATGAAGAGCTGAGTAGCTTCTGTTATGTTAAATCCTTGGAAAGTACTTGTATTCATAGAGAAATCATCACAGGATCACAAAGAGATGCAAACCTATAAACTGTCTTTATTGAACTAACATTAAAACCAGCCAGGATTGGCTGAGTTATCCCCTAATAGTCTAACACTATTGCTATGGCAACAAGCTAAGCTCTGTTGCTACCACAACCTAGACAATAAGGCAAAACACAAAATACGCAACAGCTTCCAGGCAGCGGACAGAGCAGTGTTGAGGGGCTTGGTCTGAAGCCAGAGAAAGAACAGCCACCTGACTAAGAACACTGCTGTGGGCCTCCCTCCCCAGCCATGAACAGATAAAATCACCCCAACTAGGTTTGGTATTAGAGCCCCCCCTCTAGAACTCAGCACCCACTCACAATGGCCAGGAGGCAGGAGGCCTGAGGTTAGGGCTACGATTAAAGCATTCCCATGGGGAATAAAGCTGGATCTTTATTTCAGAGAATTTGTTTAGTACTGATTTTCTCAAGTTTATGCTGATGTGACCCTCCCCCCACCATCTCCATTTCCGTCTAATAAAGTTCTTTTTGTTTTAACCCTGCCGTGCCTCAGTGCTTGTAAGTAGAAAAGAATAGCTCAGGGGTGCTTTCCCAGAGAGCCGGGTTTGGCCAAAAAACAGCATTGACCAGGGGCATAGAGCAGGGGGAGCGGTGAGAGAAAATGGAGCATTTGGGATTTGTTTTGAGAGGCACTGGAGCTTGTTGTTGTTGAAAAATCTTGCAAGAGATTTTGGGAACCCTGCCCCTTGCTGCGTGCTCTCCCATCTAAAATATGCCACATATGCCAATATTAGAGAAACCAATGGAAGGTAAGAGCCTAAATACGACTGATGATTTGGTTCCAAGAAATTAAAGATTGCTTTTATGCTGCAGACGTTTCTTTTGGAATATTCCTGGAACAAAAAATCATTTTTCTGTGCTGTGGTCAGCATTTTTCAACAATGGGATCCAAGAGAATGTGCTCCTGTTTCCCCCTCCCCTAAATTTAGGAAAAGAAGTCACTGTTGTTAACTGTACAGCACTTTTGACAAACTTTTCACTAGTAAACCTAAGTCACCAATTTTTATGATTACTTTTCTTTAAAAAAATTCACTTGAAGTATCATTTCTGTAAATTGTATGCAAAACTAAACTACATGAACAGGATTCGGACTTATTCTTTTAGAGTGGATTATCTCCATTTCTGGTTCAGTTTTGCAGGGGATGGCCAGCGATCTATGTAGCCTTTGACTGTTATCTGAAGCAGATGGCTTTCTAAAGCATGTGTGTGTATGAAACCAGACAGTTCCACAGTACAAATAATTTTGAAAAGATGAATTCTATGCTAATGCTTCCAGGCAGGCTCCCTGCTCCATTAGCTGGCATTTGCACACTGCACAAAAGCTTTCATAATGAAATCATACACAATGCGCTGGAATTTTATTATGGGCCAGATGAGCAAGCCCACTTTTGTACTGTTGAGCTTTTGTTGACACCAAGGCTGAAGCTGAAAAGCTTTGAGAAAGAGAAAGTCTGAACATTTGTGCAAGTGTTGTATGCCAGGATGCAGCTTTTATCTCCATGATATAGATTGAGAAATATGTAGAAAGTCCTTCTTCGAGAAATGTATAAGGACTTTCATGGAATCCTTTTCATGAAGAGATTACACAGTTGATGAAAAAAAGACTCCGTATTTTCAAAGTACTTTTCCACAGAGCCAGAGATTGCCACGCAGATTGGCTGCCCCATTCTGCCTTCTGAAACTGGTGGGTTTTTTCCATTAAAAAATACAGTGGAAGTTAATGCTCAATACCATATAAAGAAGAAGTGGGGTAAAGGTGCAGTGATCTACCAGGAGGTAGAGTCTGGAAAGTAACACTGAAAGGCAAGTTTTTCACAGGGCTGCATTTTACTTTTGCAACATGGCCCTGGAATCCAACTGATTTGAAGGCCATGACTCCTGCCCTGCTAGTACTTTTCCAAGCTGCAAGGTAGGGAGCTACTGTCAGTCATAGTTTCAGTGCAACTGCACCTTTGACCTTCCCTATGGTCTACTCTAAGAATATCTGTTCAGGTGTTGGGCCTCTAGCCTTCGCAAGTAAGTCTGACTGACTGCTCTGGGCTCTCTCTCCAAGGACTATGAACAGTTAATGTTAGCAGGAAAAACTTAGCACATAGCTCTTTCCAAATACCACATTTATTCCGGACAGAAAATATATAGAGAAGACATACAATAATAGTAATAAAGATTTAAATACACACTACATGTAGCAGAAATCTCCTATCTTTTCTATGGGGCCCTGGTAGATTGAAGTATTGAGGCTCATCCTTGGACAAAGGGTCATATTGGTTGCCCATAACAGAAATAATGTCTTGCATCTATTTAAAGTCAGTCTTTTATACCAAAAGCCCTTCTTTGTTTTTCTTGGGACTTTGATACCTGTTTAACCAAGCATATGCAAACTACCCTGTGTATGGTACTTCTCTGGATAGGTTTACAATTAACCACTCTGCCCCTCCCCCACTCCAGACCACCTCCATTAGTTCCTGGAGAAGATTAGCTAACTCACCCCCCCATGGAGATTAATACAATTTCTAACCCAAAAATGATACATAGAACATTCATAAATTTAATAGAACGAGGTCCCCAAATATACTGTGGGTGATTGCAATGTCTGTCACACTATCAACCCCGTTTTACAGGTGTGTGATGGAGGTCCCAATCTGTAAAGATATTCAGGCACTGCTCTGCTCAGTGATGGTAAGTTGGCATCCAGGGAACGTGATGACTCTGTCATTCAGCATCCATTTACAAAGCTGTATGAAAATCTGTATATCATTTTTTATCAGTAAAGATGAAATTTCCTGACAGGGCTTTTATGCTGTCATTATTAGGACCATTAACCTGTGTTCTGATGCCACAAGTGTCGTCCGACACATTGCTTATCTTTCTTCCTATTCACATAATTATTGTAGAACACCAACTAAGACTTACACATTGCATAGCAAAGAATTACTCTTCTGTATCCATTTCCTGGGTTCATTTCAGTCTAAACCACCCACAAAAACTACTTGGCCTACCAGGGAAACACAGTTTACCATTTGTAGCAGCACAGCAATTCAGAAAGGAAGCAGACTCCACTATCAGGAATTCACTAGAAAATCTGCCATCTCAGTGGCAGTTGTGCCTGCCCTCCCACAAATTAAATCCCATCTCGGCACCCATAGGGATGAGTATGACCTCTCTCTGGCTACATTTTTTGCATGCAGATAAAAATTTGTATATCATCATATAGCTTGTTAATAGCAAAAGCTGTGAGTGTGCTATCTCAAAGGAGTTTTCTTTGTCTATCTGAAAGAGGAGAATATATAGCACTCTTTGTGCAGCTCATAAGGATGTTTCTAACTGTTCAGATAAAAAAAGTATAGGTATACTTGTAGTCCTCTAGTGTCTAGATTCTCTCATCCAATTGCCTACATTAATTATATCATAGACTCATAGGTCAGAAGGGACCAATATGATCATCTAGTCTGACGACCTGCACAAGGCAGGCCACAAAACCCTACCCATACACATTTATAACAACCCCGAACCCATGACTGAGTTATTGAAATCCTCAAAAGTGAGATTTGAAGACCTCAAGCTGCAGGGAATCGATCAGCAAGCGACCCATGCCGCACGCTGCGGAGGAAGGCGAAAAACCTCCGGGGCCTCTGCCAATCCGCCCCGGAGGAAAATTCCTTCCCGAACCCAAATATGGCGATCAGCTAAACCCCGAGCATGTGGGCAAGACTCACCAGCCAGCACCCAAAAAGGAATTCTCTGCAGTAACTCAGTTCCCATCCCATCCAACATTCCCACAGACCATTGAGCAGATTTATCTGCCGATAATCCAAATCAATTGCTCAAATTAAACTATCCCATCATAACATCCCCTCCATATACTTATCAAGCTTAGTCTTAAAGCCAGATAAGTCATTTGCCCCCACTACTTCCCTCGGAAGGCTGTTCCAGAATTTCACTCCCCTAATGGTTAGAAACCTTCGTCTAATTTCAAGTCTAAATTTCCTAATATCCAGTTTGTACCCATTCGTCCTCGTGCCTATATTAGTACTAAACTTAAATAATTCCTCTCCCTCCCTAACGTTAATCCCCCTGATATATTTATATAGAGCAAGCATATCCCCCCGAAGCCTTCTTTTGGCCAGGCTAAACAAGCCAAGCTCTATCCTCAAGCTGTGCATATGGAATATACCAGAATTCACCTGCATATGAGGGTTTGTATTTAGTTTTTTTATTATTTGCATATTAACCACATATAGCCATATCAAGAATCAGAAATTTACAGCTGTTTTAGTTGTAAACAACTGTCCTCCATTTTGGAAGTGAAGGTAGGCCTCTCACTTTTATAATGTCCTGAATTACAGTTTACAATGGTTATTATTTCCTCAATTACAATTACTGTTCCACTCTTTTCAAAGACACCTCCCATGATACAGGGCCTACTAAACCTTGATTCAAAATTATTTTTTTTTTTTAGTGTGGTATTGGCCCTGGTGTTATAGTTAGGCCCTGACAAACATGCATACATAAGAAACTGCTAAATTAGAATAGTGGCGAGTAAAAAATATCATTATTCATCATCACACTTTCAGAGCATCATTGCTGAAGTATACAATATTGCATTCAGAACTGGACTTGTTTGATGTTTATTAGAATTAGCAAACTCCATTTTCTCCCCACCCCCCCTCCGTAGAGCTCAGAGTTTCACGACATATGGTACTGATGCTCGAATATTTGTTTTTAAAGAATTTCCACCAAATTGTCCTACTTTTCTCGGATCTTTGGACTCAGAATGAAGAAGGGGAATATGTTTTGTCCCTGAAACCTAATATTGTTTCTTTCAAAGTATCTGGAGTACTTCTCCCTGATGCCTTTCAATTTTATAGAAGTATCAGTCATAAAATTGTTGAGAGAAACTCACACCAGGCTGGTTTCAGGTAGAGATTCTTTAGTGTCTGCTGCATAAGCATACATGGGAATCAGTCTCATTTTTCAGAAGCTAAAATGCCCCAATTATTTTCTGATAAATTCAGTAGGATGCCATCTAGAATGTATTCTTCTGGAGTTTCAGCCTGTGAACAGGTTGTGGCAGTTGATTGTCGGAAGTTTGAGCTGATCTGCTCCATAGTACTTCCCCTGTCCTCTCTTCTTTTTGATCTGCTTTATCCATTGATGTAGGCCCCCATTCTAGGTTTACACAGCTATCAATTTTCTTGAAATATCTTCTGATTTGGACTTTCATAAGATATTTTACAAAATTAAACTTTTTTAAAAAAATTAGAAGATTCAGAGTTGTCAAACTATACCATTTTCCCATTTTGCAAAATAAAAATAAATCCACTGTTCTGGTTCAAAATGACTATTTAAACATTTAAGCCATAGTTTCTCAACCTCTGATACGCATACCCCGATGGGTACCCGAGACATAGGCAGGGGGTACATGGCAAAAAACCCAGTGAAGGGAAGCAAGTGGCAACCACCAACTTCTGGGAAAGCCAGGGGGCAGTCACCTGGTCCCAGCTGGGAGGCAGGCGGTAGCTGTCGGCTTCTGGGGGAGGCCGGTGATGGCAGTCACCTGCTTCCTGCCCAGTCCCACCTTCTAGCTGGAAGGTGGACATCAGCTGCTCCAGTCGTGGGAAGCTGGGCAGCAGCCGCCAGCTTTTTGTGACACCAGGTGGCACCCGCTGGCTTGGGCAGCAGCCTCTGGCTTTTTAGGAAGCCAGTGACAGCTGCCCATGTCCTGCCCAGTCCCAACTCCCAGGTGGGAGCCCGGAGGCAGTCTCCTGCACCCTGCAAGCTGGGTTCACAGCTGGGTGACTGCCACCCACGTCCCGGCTCTGAGCCGAGACACAGCCTCCCGCTCCCTGGCTTGAAGATGGACAGCAGCTGCTTGGCGCCTGCTCACTTCCCTGGGTTCCAGCCTGTGTGGAAGTCTCCTCTGCCCCAGCTCAGGTCACGTGGCAGTCGCCCTAGGCTTGAAGCCAGGTGGCAGGCACCTGCAACTTGTCCAGGTGGCAGCTCCCCGCCCCAGCTCAATGCCCACTGCCCAGAAAGTAGGTGGAGAGCCCAGCAGCTTGACTAGTCCTGGAGCCAGGCTATGCCCACAGGCCTACTTGTCAATTTCACTGCTTTACTACGACAGCCCCAGTTTTTACCAGTATAAAAATGTTAAGAGGGACCCACACAGTGTGATTTGCCCCAGGCCCGCACTGCCCAAGGGACGGCCATGGGGAGTGCAGCTATCCGCTCTGGTGGCCTGCTAGAGCCTTCTTGTACCTCGCAAGTTCCCACCTGTGTGAGGCGAACACCACGTTAACCCACCATGAGGTCATAGTGATTGGCTGGCATTGACCCTTGCTCCTATATGTAGGAAGAGAAGGAGGAAGGAGGGGAGAAACAGCAGGGGGGTTGTGATCTGCCACAGCTACACAGCACTGCAGAACTCAGAATTCTCCTGCTTTATAAGAAATATAGTCATCCAGCAGAAAGGGTAAAAAAATTGAGTGTTAGGGTACTTATTAAAATTTTCAGAAGTTACGGGGTAGTTGCTACTTAGGTTGAGAAACAGCGACTTAAGCTAATTAGAGTAACAATTAAATTAAAAAAGGCCCAAATCAAAATTAAAGAATTCAAAACATCAAAACATTTCAATAGACTGAAACCAAAATAATTTTCTGTGAGTACTCCTATTGATAAAGTTAGGCAAGTGCTTAAATACCTTGCTGAACTGGGACCTTAGTGTTGTTTTATATTATTCCATTATAAAGAGGTAGACAGGTTGTTCCTGTGCAGCTGTTTGTGCTTCCAGGATTTCAGGCTCATGATGGCCTTTGAAAGGTCCCAAGCCTTCCTTTAAGCGAGAGCTATTATATATCAAATATAGTGTTGGATCACAGAGTATAGTTATCATAAAAACATTTTGCTATACACAACTAATATAAACACATTTAACTCCACTCTGTATTTGCCTAAACGACTGGTATGTCCAGGCTGAGAACAGGATAACAGTGCTGCAAAGATAGCTCAATTCAAGGTAGAATAAAAGGACATTATTTTTCTACCTGCAGTGAACAAAAGGAAATGAATTCAACAGTCGCTATGATTTACCTTAATAGTTGAACAGACCCATTATTCTATAGGAGGATAGTTTCATCTGACTGATCGGCAATTTTTTTCCCCTAAAGTACCTCCAATGGTTGTTAAATGTTAGTTTCTTTACAGACCATATTCAGTTTAACACATGCAGTGCTATTTTTAAAAGTGTTACAGAAATAAAGGGAAAGGCATTGAAGTGGGGGAACATTCACTAAATAGAATGACTTGTCCTTTAACATTGTTTGTGTGTGACTGAAAATAAATGTTTCAGTCTGGATTCAAGTGACAGAAAGATCCTGAAACATAATTAACTAGAAGCTCAACTTCACGTAGAACACATTTATTTATGTGCTTTTTCTGTAAGCAGAGTGCTCATGGAATATTGTTTGTGCATGATTTAGTCATCCATCGACCTCAAATATTTTGCTTGTAACTGAATGCACACGTCCACCTTGAAGAGACAAGTCTGAAAAATAGTGAGTAACAAAAAAATACATTTAAGATATTTTTAAGTGTTCTGAAGACTAAAAGGAATTGAAGTGGGTAGAACATGAACATCAGAACCAGATAAAAAGTTACAATATGCCATATTACTAAGAAGTTATTTTTCATGGAAATGGAAAATGTACAGTATTACATGTTCTGAATGCCAGAACAAACAGGAAAGAGAATTTCATTTTGAATTACAATATTGTGTTTCATGCAGATCAGTATGATTGGGTTTTATGGGAAAGTCCAAAAACTGATTCCTGTTCTTTATTTTCTGTATCCAGAGCAAAGATTCAATTGGTTTTGGAGCAAACCAAATTTTTGGCAACAAATCAGGAAAGCAAGTGCCATCAACAATTCTGTTGACTTTAAGGGAACCAAGTTTTTACCCCAGGCTTCAGATGTGCCATGGAGTGGTGTCTCTTCATTCAAGCCAGGATTTCACCCATCTTCCTAATCCCTTGCATCAACACATTTATTCCTAGATAATCCATGATTATTGCCCTTAAGAAGCAGCATTCTGTTTAGGAGATGCCGATCAAGAAGGATTTGCTTTCTTTGGCCTCTGTTCACTGGTGACCATGAGAAGCGAAGGAAGAGAAAGCAGTGCTGGAAGAGCTCTTTCAGAAGCAAATGCTAGGAGAGCAGGGGGCTGCAGAACATTGCCTAAACTGCCTCCTTTCAGAAGGATAAAGCAGATCAGCAAGCTCTTGACAAAAGCAAGCTATTGAATGGCTAGGTTTCAGTTGTATTGCTCTTGACCAATTGTGGGTACGTCTAATCTACACAGCATTTTGGACAAAGCAGGGCAAGCCTCCCAGTCCAAGTTTTCAGACAGAAGATAGCGGGACTCACGCTGACACCCTAAAGATAACTGCGTAGACAATGCTTTGAGGTTTTGATTCAGACTAGAGGTTGGGCTCTCAAGCCCAGAGAGGGGGGTGAGCCAGGGATCCCAAGCTCCAGCCCGAGCTGCAACTTCAAAGCGTTGTCTCCGTAGCTATCTTTAGAGCACCTATTCGAAACTCACTAATCCAAATCTGTCTACCTGATGGGGAAGCTCACACCTTCTGACTCCAAAATGTGTAGGCAGACCTTGTAAGATGTCTGCCTATACAATGGACCAGACATAACTGTGTACAGAGATACAACCAATATGAATATAATTACCCAGTAAATGAGAACAAGTGACTGCCTGAATTGAGGCTATTTTGGCAGCTTGACAAAAATAAATTCAGAACCCAGAAACACTACCTTGGTATTTGGGAAAATTGGCAACCCTATGGATCAGCAGAGAGAAAGGTATAAATGGCATTTTCCCTACATTAATAATTCTCTCCCCAAATGTTTTGAACTAACTTTGTTGCTAGCTAGGACTTAAGCTTATGTTTGCTTAATTATTTTTTTTCTTTTATTCTCCCACTTCAGTCAGTAAAAGACAAAAAGATACATAACCACAATAAAAGACAAAAGGGTACATAGCATAGCATGACGTCGATCATTATTCTGATGTTTTCTTCTTTCATAATATACCAGAGCTACCATTTCTAGCATTAATTCTGTGTTAGGACTGGACAGCTTGATGATCAAAAAAACCCAAACCAAACAAAAATCAAAAGGGAGTTTTGCTATAGACTTCAATGGGATCAGGATTTACCCATAGTGTTTCAAGAGTAAAATACTGTGTTCTGAATGGTACCTTAATCTAGACAACTGTAAAATAAATAAAATGTATATAAAGTTGAAGTCAATTAATTCTAGAAGGGAATCAATGATAGTTTTTTATCTTGATTTTTTTCAGGCTTAATCAAAACCAAATTTTTATAGCCTTAGTCTTTATTTTGCCTGGAAATGAATATCCGTGCTATTGTTATTTCTTCTTTACTTTTTGAAGAATGTACTTTTAGAAATAAAGGACCTGATTCTGATCTAACTTTCACTGATTTTGAACTAGTGGAACACCATTGACTTAAGTGGAATTACTCCTGGTGTACATTGGGTAGATAAGAGAATCAGGAGTGTATCACAGGTGAAAATTAAGAGTAATCCCCACTGTCAAAGGAGTTACACAAGAAAAAGTGAGTTCAGAATCAGGCCTATCATTTGTTAGGCACAACATCCATTGCTCTCAAGGCAGTATCAGATATTATTTGTTTAAATAGTCCGCAAAAACAAGTAATTTAACAGAAGTGAGATACTACTGTGCTACAGAATAGGCTAATAAATGAGAAAAGGTTATTTGACTAATTCATTAAAGTCTGTCCTTGGTAATAATTGGTTTGTGGATCTTACTGCTCACTGAAAGTTTCTAGAAAATTGTTTCAAGTAATTTTTTGGCCTGACAGAGTATAAAATAACTCTTAAAAACAGAAATCTGAGGAAATATAAAGTGACTGCCTGCAAGAGAGTCTAAACAAGCTAATGTTTGTGCAGTTAGTCCATTGCAAAGGCCTCTTATTTCATCACCTGGCAATTGTGACAGTTTTCATCTAGTCATTTGAAACTGTCCTATTTTGGAATGAGAGAGATGGTTTAGAAAAAAAGGTCTTCACGTATATGAAAGAAAAATTTGAAAAAATACAAGGAAAGGGTTACTTACCTGTACTGTATATGATGGTCTTCACATCTAGTCTGTATACATTTACCACAGTTGGGCAAGTGCATGTCCAATGCACACAGGTTAGAGAATTTTCTAGTCAACAGAATCTATCAGGGCAGCGCATATGCCCTTCCTCTCCTTGTGCGTGCCATGAAGGTATAAAGCGTGGATTTATCCTGCCATATCTAAAAGCCTATGACATCAGAACTCTGAAATAGGTGAGGGAGTGTGGATAAATTAGAACACACAGTGTCTTCACAATTCAGAGAACATCAATTACTGTACAGGTAAGTAACCATTTTTTCTTCAAATGCTAGTCCATATAAGTATTTCACAGCTGTTGGCGTCAAGGAGTAGCCCTCATCAGGGGCAGGTACAGGAGTCCCTGTAAACATGGACTGTAACAACAATCATCTTATTCGTGCATAGTCCCTGGCCACTTGCATCAGCATGTAGTGTATTGAGAACATGCGTCCAGATGACCAGATTGCTGCTGTTTTTGCAAATATCCAGGATCGTCTGGTTCACAAGAAAGGCTTTAAAGATGGACTATGGATTGTACTCTGTTGGTAATGCATACGGAGTGGGGAGGGAAGTGAACTTCTCATATACCTTACATGGATCTAAATTAACTATTCAACTGAGGAAAGGGGCCTGAGCATCAGAGTAGACCGCTCACTAGTAACCTCTGTTCAATGTAGGGCTCCGAATCAAAAAAGTAAACCAAGATATCATTTCACCAGGAATGGCAATTTGAATCGTATAGAGAATGTATCTGGCTTTGGCTACCATCAGAGACAGAATACCAAACCAAATGGGTCTTGGGTCAGATTCAGTTTGGAAACTCCTAAGTGGTTGTAAAATCCAAGGAGGTCATTGTCAGTCTGAGTCAGCAACTGATCAGAATTCTCCAGCAGGTTGCATTTAAAAAAGCATATAACAGTTTACCAGAAGACTGTTCCAGTTCTTTGACAGGATAGTGGGAAGCTTTTAATTTCTGCCTTGCAGTGACAGCAATAGGCTTGAGTTGCTTTCTCATTGACCAGAAATCAGGTCTGGTATGTGTTCAGCAGTATTAGAGACCACCATGTTTTCTCATGTCTTTCGCTGATTACACAACTGTAATTTTAAGGAGACATAGTGGGGTCCAAATAAATACTCTCTCTCATTATATACACAATATAAAAGGTCTAGCTACCTATATACACCTACTGCTGCTCTGACAGCAGAAGACTGAAGGCCACTATTTAAATGGCCACTACGTTATAGATATAGTTCTTTACACTACAGTTGACCTAAGAACTGATTGTGAAGCTGCTTCACAGCAATCAAAGCAATGAGTAGCAATACCTTTCTTAGCAAATAAGACCTGAGACCTCAAACTATGCAACATAAAAGTGATTAACACACAAATACTAAGATGGAAGCAGAAGGCAAATCCTGCACTGCCAGGACCTAATGACCATGTTAGCTTAGTGTGGTTCCTTCACAGATCAAAGATATGGACAGTTATGTCTAGTTCAACTACTTTTTAAAGCTTCTCTTTGCGAAACAGCTTTTTTTTTAAAAGAGATTAGCAAGGTAAACTATAGTACCAATGCACTTAATTGAAGGACAGAGATACCATAGCACTAAAGAACTACTTTTTAAAATTTCAACTTGTAATATCAGTGTTTATTTTAAGCATTTCCCCCCATTTTTATCAATTTTAATTTTCATTTGCACACATGAGTTTTAAGCTTTTTTTCTTTATTTATGGATTTATATTTTCACACTTCCAGGAAGTTATGTGGGGATCAGGCAATTATTTTTTGACAGTAGACATTGAGATTCAAAGAGTTAATGCTTTATAATTTTTAAAAAGCATATTGTCAACATCACATCAAAATATACAAAGTAAATATCCTTAAATCAAACTTTATTAAAGTCTCAAGCAGCATTTTTCTTACTTTGCCTATCTGTACATTTTGACCATTATTGCTGGTAGATTTTACCATGGGTCTTTCATTGAAGTGAAGACATACCCAAAGGTGGCTGTACTTCAGTAGTGGATGAAATTATATCACATACAGATAATTATCCTTGTATGTGTGCATACACACATTATGTTTATAATCACAGTTATTGACTAGATGTTCTATTGAGTCACCTATTCCCCCTATACTTCTATGAGTAGAAATATACATTCACTTAATAAATATGTGGGCATATTTTCAGATCAGAAAGAATGGTTAGCGAGTGATTGAAGCGGAGATCATTCCACCTTTGGAATTCTCATTTGAGAACACAAACAGGCAATCTGAAAAAGTGCATAATCATGTCTAGATAAATTAAGGATTTTTCCCCAGACTGGTGGCATTCTTTGAAAAGGTGCCACTCTCCCAAGAAAGAGTATCATAACTTTTTTTGTTCAAATCCTGAGATGCTGAACACAGTATTAAGAGACAGGAAACTGAAAATGTGTATGAACAAAAACAAATGCTCACTCTCCTCTCACACGTCCCAAAAGAATAACCAACAGCTTTGCTTAGGAATCAGATCTAATACTGTTAGTTGAGATTCAAAGAAGATGCACAGAGGAAATGATGAAGATATTATGTAAAGCTATTTAGGGAGGGCTCATGCGCTTTCCCCATGATCCTACAGTTTGCAAGTGGGGGAAGAAGAGCAGCCCAGTGTCAGTTCTAAACCCTTCTCCCTAATATTCATATATATTATCCTCTCAACTCAGTAGTGTTAGAAGAGTAATCCACCATACTTTCCTTTTATGCAGTACTCATTGCCATTGCATCTGGGCACCTTTAACAGTACGCAAGACATAAAAGGCACATCAGCCTTGAGCTGAAACTTCAACCAATTGAAATTAATAGACTGGACAATATGCTATAATTGCTAACTTTAAAGCTTAATTAAAACAGAAACACCTTGTGTTGGGCACTGAAGTTTAGCTCATGTCAGCTCTTTTATACCAGCAGGTTGCCTCACAAAAAGTGATCTTTCAGCTGGAAAAGATCCTGATAAAGCTCTCTCATGTATATCTTATTTCTTTCATCCTGGATCTCCTCAGTTTTGGCCATCTGGCTGCTTTATTTATTTATTATTAATACACAAAAAGTTCTTTTTTTCTGGAGATGGGTTATGCTCTAAATGTGTGCCTCAGTCTGCTAAACCAGAGTTATAACCTTTCACCAAAGATTATTTTATTTGTATTTATACTATATGTGTTTAAGAGCCCTATTTTTCTATATTGCTAATTCCCCAGAACTCTCTTGAGTATGTCTCAATATAAATTCTGGATATCCTGACTTTGAGGCAATTAAAAGTTATATTATTGTAGTTATTTGCATAGAATTAATATAAAATTGTCCGGAAGCCAGTTGGTTTCTATCTATATGCACTTAGCTGTGTTGGCAGTTCAACAGTATGAATGAGTGAGGTATCATTCAAATCACATTTTTTCCCCCTACATGACATCAAATTATTTCCAGCTGAACTCTTGGTCTTGAATAACAAATAAATATCTTGTCCAATAGGATTGCAGTATGCAAATGATTAATTTACTTCTGCTCTTACCACCCAACCATGAAGGCAAGAGCAGCGTATCAGAGACTGATACTCCTTGAAAGAGATCACTCCAAGTTTTCAACAGCAATGCCAGGAGATAAAAAGAGGGGGGAAAGGTAGGAAAGTGGTGGAAAAGTACTTATTATATCTGCTCTGGATCACTAGTACAGTTGTGCAGAACCAGAATTTCCATTTTATTGGAAATTCAAAAATAGCAGTTTGTTTTCATTCCAGAATAAAAACTCAAAAAAAAAAAAAAGTTTCCTTCAAAAGAATTTGTTGAGCAAAAATTTTGGAAACTAAAATGTTTCATTTAGATAAAATCAATGTTTCATTTTAATTTTGACTTTTGTGACCATGGTCAGTGGAGGAGCTAAACTGAGAATGCTGTCAGGGCAAACTGCAAAGAATAGGACAGACAGTTCCCGAAACTAGTGGCTTATTCTATGCTTAAATGCACCAATTCAATATTAAAACAGGTTCTGTAATACCTTATTGGTTGTTAAAAATGCCAAAACTATGTTCTAGTTACTCAATCCAGCCTTTGCCTCCCATCTAGACAGTCAAGTCTATATAGTGAGGATTACTTAAAGCCTTATTCACTACACACAAAGTTTTACCAATCCCAAGAAATCAGTCACATTACCTACCAGGTCAATGAATATTTCAGACCTTACCCAAATACATGCTTACAGCCAATTCTTATGAACTAATCTAGGATTTATTTTAAAAAGAAAAGAAAGTTATTGTTGTTAAAGATTGTTACACATACAGGTATGAGTAAAGTTCTTATGTCAGTTTCAAAGTAGAGATCATGAGGCTAATGATTTGTAAAAGTCCTTTTGGAATCAGTTCTATAGTTTATAGTCCAATAGGCAGTCTAAGTGTAGAGTTTATTCAAATTCTTCCATGGGAATTTGCAGGGATAATCCAGCAACAAACTGAAGACCTCTGTCCTTAAGACTTTGAATTTTCCCTGACAAAAGTTTAAGCAGATCTGAGGTAAAACAGGATCAGGCCTGATTTCCTTCATAGTTGAAGCATGTTGGGTGCTGACAGGTAATTCCACCAGATGGGCTTTGATGAAAGTGAGCCAATGGTTTGATCTGTACTCAGTGGGTCCCTCCTCAAACAATATATGAAACTATTCAAGTAGTTCACAGGTAGTTTTACAAAGTGGAGTCACAAATTACAAAGAGAATGAAGACAATAATATTATAACATCACATATTCCGTGTATATCTTAATATCCCTTTTGATCTCTGAATCAATAGAATATAGTAACAAACATTACAGATAGGAACAGAAATTTAGCTTCTTGAATCTAATTAGATACCCTTGTTAAACTTCTAGAAAGATATAGGTAAACACAGACATATACAGTTAGTATCTATGTCTGATTCTCTGACAATACATGTCTACATATTTAAATTCTAGTCTACTTGAAATGCCTTTAATAACTATCTACAAGGAATAGCCCAGTTTGTCATTTCAATATTTTTCTAAATGTCCTTAAAGGTTGCCTTTAGTTCAACCAGCCTGCTGGTTCAGCGTCATAACTTAATTCATAAACATACGATAAAATGCATTTCAAAACAAAAAAAGGCATTCCAAAACAAAAGTGAAATATTTTGATCTTATCACAATACTTTGTGTCCATTTTTTCCAAAAATGAAATTTCCTTGGAATCAACATGGTCCCACAGAATGGTTTGGTTAATTGAATCAGCATTTTCTGACAGAAACTTATTCCACTGAAAAGTTTTCAAACTGCTGTAGCTACCAGCTCGTATTTTCCTCTGTATATAATGGTCTAGTTTCTTAATATTAATTACTCTTACAAAGCAAAGCAATATTGAAATAAAACTATATAAAGAGCTTAAGTATTTTTGGTGGAAGGGTTGCTGGTGCTTTTTAAAGTGTGTGAAAGTGTTGGGGCAGGAAACCATAAATTTGCTTCCCATTGCTTGATTCATTTCTTCCTCTCTCAAGAATCCAGTCCACCGCCCCCAGCAGCCTGACCCACTGGCCAATAAACCTTTAACACCCATTGTCTCCAAACTGATTAGGTGGCATTGCAACCTGGCATATGGGGATCAAAGAGCCACTCAAATTTGGCCCAGCAAATAAAAGGTTGGGCCATGGCTTGGGTGGCCTGCCTTCTATGAGTTATATATTGTGAAACTAGAGTGACAAAGCTGCCACAACTGCTCAGATTTCTGAACCGAACCATCTACCATGTTATTCTGTTTTATTTATATAGTGTTCCTACATAAACTAGCTTAATACACAAAGCCACATAGAAGTCAAAGGGACACTCTTCCAGTTTAAAATGGAACTGTGTTTAAAAATACTATGTTTAATAGCAGCTGCCATTTTTCTCCCTCTGCACCACATATTATATAACTATTTTTCTAGCTTATTACAGAGTAATGTATACATTGTATTAAACACAAACAGTAACATGGCAATCCTGTAACATTCTGAGTACAATGGGCTCAATTTCACAACATTGTAAAAGTCAAAATAAGGCTAGTGTTGATGACCGATCCTGCACTGGGCAGACCCTGGCAGATCATGATCAATAACTTTAGATATATTGGCCCAGATCCTCAAAGGTATTTAGGTGCTTTAACAACCATTGAAATCAATGGGAGTTAGGTGCCTGAATAGCACTGAGGATCTGGGCCACTGTAACTACAAGAACCCAAAGACCACTGTTGTAGTTAATTTCATTCCAACTAGTTCTATAGGTATTGATTTCACAGTCTCCCAGTTCACCCTTCCCCAAGCTCATTTTGTTCCTAACCTTATTTTTCCTCAGTTTTGTTCTGCCATGGCAATATCTTGTGGGAAGTACACATTTAGTGAACATGTACTACAGATTTTGAAATAAATCTAGTCCTTCTGTACATCAAGATAGCTTAAAGAACGGACTTTTCTCAAAGACAATTGCACTGATAGAGCAGGAAAATATTTTGATGAATAGAATTATTGACCATAGAATCATGTGTGTTTATGTTACTCCTATATCCTTCAAAGTCTTACATGTACTTAACTGTACACACAGCCCCCCTCAATCAACTCTATCAACCTACAGTAGCAATACTATGCAACTGGTGAAAAAAACTGAACACATTCAAGTTTCAACATACCTTTCCTGGTGCAAAATTGTAGTTACCTTCCACACATTTGGCAATGTTGTTCAATGGGTATAAAACAAAGAAAAAAAAAGTGATTTTTTGTTTTTGTATTGACAATGGAAAAAAATTCTTTAGCTAACAAATATTAAGAGCCTGAACAACTAAATGTGTATTTTCTTCATATCAAAAACATATATTATGATATTTGGCATATATAAAATGGTCATATATAAATATTGTCAACCCATAAGATAAATTTATGTATTTAGGGCCTATTCCTAATCCCACTGAAGTCAGTAGGAATTTTACAAATGATTTCTCTGGGATCTTAATCAGGCACTTAGTCCTGAGGCCTATCATTTTCAAACCATGTTTTGCAGTTAATTCTATCTTCCTTGAAAGTTGATTAGCCACTGAAACATTATTCAAAATTAAATGGATACTGGATATTTGATACACAAGACAATGGAAGACTTCCTTTCATTAATGTTCTGATTCCTCCATAGGTATGCTAGTGACCTCTCCAAGCTAAATAAAATGCGATATTTCCAAGTTGGTGTGGGGTAGAATATTTGGAATCTCACAAGCTAAACTCCCCATTCAGGAGTAAGAATTGTATAACTGGAAATGATTATTCTTTCATTAATCTGTTAAACTGATGTAGAAATGAAAAATCATTCATCCACTATCCATTTGAGCAATGATAATAAAGGGGGAAAAAAACCAAAACAGTGACATAGTGCAAGCAAATTTCATGGGGAAAAAAATGAAGCTGTTCTTATGGGTGAAATTCACCCTTGATGTGGAAGGCCTATGCATGACTCTCCACATCACAAAAGTTCTGTACTCAGGCTGCCCAGCTGGCCAAAGGCAGATGGAATGCAAAAGGGGCTCTCTCTGCACCATGTAGCAGAATTTTCTCTTGACCTCGTGTAGGACGGTGCACAGAAAAAAATTGAACATGGTCCAGGGATAGGATAACCCTGAGATCCATGACTATATGGATCTAATAGGTGTAACGCTCCTGCAAGTGGGAGTGAAGCAGCAGCAGCTGCCACTATTCCAGGTTTGAACTGGATTAGTGACATGGAAGGCCCTCCCTGTGAATTGGAGAGGTAAATGATTTCCCCAAAGCGCTGCTAATGCCTCACAAAAAGCTCACATAATTGACTGTGAAGGAAGCATTAAATTTCACTGTATACATAGTCACAATGATTCATCCAGTATCCCTCCCACATTTGAGCCAGAAGGCTGTCAGAGGTGTTAGAGTAAGGATTTTTAATACATCTTTTTTTGATTGCTGAAAAGAATCTGTACCGCTTTATGGAAAAAACATATTCTATTAATAACACTACTAATAGGCTAGATTCTGTGCTGTACCTCTTCAGAGAGGGGTTTGAAGGTTAAAAGGCAGTTGTGTGCCATCTAGAGTCCTGGCAGCTTCACCTTTCTACTTTAGGCCCTGTCATGAATCAGAGCATCCTTGGGGTTCTGCACTGTGCAGCAGCACCTCTCATAAATGTTATGAGCGTGGTCCATTTAATTATTCTGAGGCTTATGGGGCTTGGGGACAGCATGAGCAGTTTACGTTGGCCATACATTGCCGCCGAACCCCCACAATTCTTCTACAGCCCCTGTAAGACATCCCATAAGGATATAGAGTGGGGAGCAGAGTCAGGTCCTACACATTCCCTGTGGCAGCAGTGATTTTGGCTTCTTGTTGAAGCCATTGAAACATGACTTCTGATACTGAAGTATAAAGACGGGTTCTGGTTGAGGTAGCCGAATATTGTATGTTAGTTCACAGGCCTAAGACAGACACTAAAAGGGTAGTGAAAATACTGCTGTGGAGTTGAGTTGCTTTTTGCTCAACAGGGGAAGTGGAGTGCAGAGATCATTAGTTTCTATGCCTAATGGAAAAAGGAACAGGTTAGCTGGTTGGCACAGTTAAAGAGAAGGTCAGCAAGGGGTCCCATTCAAGACAGAAAAGGAGGAAGAGGCACTGTTGAAGGCAAGGAGAGAGATTGGGGCCAAGTAAACATGTTACTTGGTGTTACATAAGTGCTAAATATTAATGTTCTTATTTCTATTATTCTTTGCTGTTAAACGCAAACTCTAGAACATTTTATTTTTCACTCACTGGGCTCTCAATGTTTTCGTAAGGATTTATTCTAATTAAATCAGAAGCCAGGAATCAGATTCTCAAGGGAACAAGACTTTTCAGCTCTTGCAAATTAGTAATTATAACCTTTGACTGTCAAGTTTATCTCAAAGCCTAAATGATGCTATACAAACACACAAGAATTCTGGAGAAATCTTGGCATTAATACTCACCACTTTGAAATTATCAAAAACTTCTTTGATTCGAGTGAGGGAACACAAGGGTAGAAAAATTGAAGGATTTTTAATACATTTTAAAGTCCACCCATTAACCAGTCCCAAAGCACCAGTACCACATGGATACACCACTCAAATGAGCTGCCACATTTTGCTCTAGCCTTAGATTCTGAATTAATTTAAGGTAGTCGTAGATAAAGTTTGTTGCACTAGTTCACTGATGCACACACTCTGTCAGGGGGCTAGCATAAGCTGTGCCATATCTTCTCATTGGTGCAATCATCCCACCATGATCATCTATTTAATTTATCTTTACATTTTAGCTACCTTGCTTTTACCCTATGTCTAGGTGAAATCAGGGCAGGGATATATTTAGGGGAAACATTGGTAGTGCAGCAGAATGCCTATGCCACTGCCAATACAGGAATATTAATTATTATGCCTATCACCAAAAGCACCTGTAATGCCTTTGTACCAGCCTTAGCATAATTTGGGTGACCACGACAGGGGATGTGATCATGAAAATTGAGCATGATCCTGCATTATCCGGTCTTGCTTCTTTCAAAATGCTACAGTGTAAGCATCTGTAAAAGACAGGAAGTCCAGCTATATTTGACTTCTGGTGTGTGCATGTCGGGGCCCATGAGACTACAAACTCTGCAAAACCATCAGTATAACTAACAGCTTAAAAAAGCTTGCTTAATGGTTTTGCTTTGGTTTGACGGACATGTTGATGTAATTTTTGCAGCTACTAACATAAAAGGGGTAGACAGGCCTTAGGAATTTGGATTTGACCTTCTGGACAGCTCTTGGAATCCCCAGCAATAAGCAGATATCTGGCCACTTGAACCTTGTTGTTTGACCACTCAAGACCCTCCCAGACGGTAGGTAACTATTGTTTGAGGGTGCTCTATAACCTACTGTGTTTTCATGTGCTTGAGACTAAATAAAGCAGAGACTGAGTAAAGGCATTGTTGTGAGCGCTGGAGACTAATTAAGTAAAGGTTTTAAGTGAAAGCACATGGCATGATTTATACCAACCATCTAGCAGACGAATATGCTATGTCACCATTGATTATTCTCTGTGCAGCGCTGTCAGGAAATCAAAGTTACTGAGAGCTTTGGGTTTAGGGAAACCTGGGTAACATCACTTCAGCGTCTATCTCGTCATTAACTCTCCCACTGGCCTCCTATGATAGACCATTCTGATACTTCATCTGAGAAGAACAATTAACTCATCTGAGATCTGCCCCAAAAAAGGAAACCCTGGGAAAGCCCATCCAGTTCTGCCAGAGGCCACAAGCACATCAAACACTAACAGACTGAAAATATCCCAGACAAACCTTATGGAATTAAGATAAACATTAGTGAATTAAGTTAAACCATATTGAATTAAGTTAATATGTTTGAGGTCCTTCATATTAAAAATGCAATTGTGCGTCTGCTATTGTGGAATTGTACATAATTCCTGTAGAAGGAGGGTAATACTAATGTAATTCTCTGGTTATCAGCCTTTTCTGAAGTCATGGTCTTGAGGGATTTGCACATACTAGATTCTACAGGGACCAAGAGACAAAGAAAGGCGTTTTGGATAATTAACCTGGTTTCAAACAGACTCAGGAACTTATTCTTGATCCTGCAAACAGGCAGGTCTCCTGGTCCACAGAAAAATCCCAATCCTTAGGGTAGGTTTGGAAGGACTGGACCTACTGAGGCCTTGTTCTTAGCTGAAGCTGTGATGAAACCACAAGGAAACCCCTTGGGTCGAGCTTTGAAGGATGGCTCCTTCCAGAGCTCACGTTAGGGTGATTTCTGGTAATCTTACTACCATACATGTAGGTTCTTCTATTTTTTAAAAATATTTTCTCTGTAATGTTTTTACTTTAGGAATAAAATAAAGTTGCATAAAGAAGGGATCTCTGGTACATTGTAACAGTGGACAATTTCTCTGTTTTTAGTCTCTTAAGAGAAAGAATGTAGGCTGCATAGGCAGTCTCTTGTTGGGATATCATTATATAGTCAGGGGACTGAACAGTCTAGAAATACTCCAGTGAAGAGGGAGTCAGTTCAAGCCTCCCTGCAAGAGAGATGATAGTAAGGGACCCTGAAGTCTACAGTCGATGCCCTTCCTGGGACATAGAGGGGGAATTCAGATGCAGTGGCCCTGAACTGTGACAAACACCACCTCATGATCCCATCTGCCTCGCACAACTGCTAGATATAGATATTATTAAACCATCCAAAAGGTGCAATCTGTAGCATTCTCCAGTGGTAACTGATTGACATGGGTCAAGAAAGTCGGACATGAAAATAGTGTAAGAGTTGTCTCACCCCAAACTTTTCCATAAATTTAACCAAGAAATTAAGTTCACTTGCCAGATGATAGCTGGCTAGATCATCAGTACCAACTGTAAGCATGCATATAATCAAAGCAATCTACACTTCCCTGTCCTCTTAAAGACATGTACTAATCTTTACCTCTCCACTGTCAGGAAAGACAAGGCTCCAATGACAAAAATTGTGTCTCATCTAAATCATGGAGACCTTATTTTCAGATGTGACAAAGTTTCTCAGTCCTACTGACTCCAGTGGAAATTACAGGTGTTTAGCACCTTTGAAAAATCATGTTGGCTTTGCTTAAGTTTCTAAATTTAGGTAACCATATGTGAAAATGTTGATCCAAAGCAGGCTGCATCAAAGCTTTTCCCTAACTTCAGAATGACTCCCTGTTAATTATACAGAGACGACTGTACATTCACATGTATTTGCTAATTAAAAAGATGTTCAGGTTTAATCTCAGAAGTGATCTGAACTTGTATATACCTGAAACATTAATTGGAGAAAGACAGACATCATGGAAAAATGAGGTGTTTAATCTTTCATTCTGGAGTTTAAGAAGAATTCTATTGCAATAAGCTGTGAATCTGTCATCAGTAAGATACCCAATATACTCTATGATAATAGTTGAGCTTTCATAACTATATTTCAAATAGAACATGACATTAAAGTCTAACTGGAACTAAACTCCAAACGTAAATATTTTCAAATTTTAGGGAAATTCAGATCTGGATCCAGACATTGTGGATCAGATTGATCTCTGCTTACAAGATAAACATGTAAATGGTGGTGATATTGGTGATTTACTTTATCTGGAAAAAAGTCCACATGAATCAGCACACATAGGTAAATATCCTCCTATCAATGAGTCACCAAACACAGACAGCTCTTTGTCTGCCCTACAGCCTGATTCTGCCACATGCCCACAGCAACTATTTTACTCCATGAGCAGAGACCAAAGAGCGAGGTACCACCACAGGGTGAGTAAAGAGGTTGACTTGAGTCCAAATGCCAGGTATTTTCATTAACAGAAGACATGAGGAGAAATCCCAACCTCACTGAAGTCAGTAAATAGAACTGCTCAGAAATTTTCCAATGAAAATTTTTTTCCAAATCAGAAAATGCCAAGTAACTGAAAGCAAAACTGCTGTGGGACAAGTCTCTGAATTAAAAAAATAAATAAAAATTGAAAGGTTCAAAATTTTCCATACATTCCATTTAAATGTTTTCAAAATTGAAATTTATTAGTATAACTAAAACTTTGAAATAATAATTGTTTTAAAGTTTGACACCAATTTTTTATTTTAGTTGATATAGCCCAACTTTTTTGGATTATCAGTTCATTAAAAGCTTTGAGATTTTAAATTAGTCATGATTTGGATTTTAAAAAAAATTCAAAATCTCAAACTCATGGGGAGAAAGCCATTCCCCATCCTACTTTAATCAATAGGCGTTTACCATTACTCCAGTGGAGACAAGATTTTACCCATGCAGCAGCAATCAATTGAAGAAAAGGAGGAAAAAACAGCTCTGATGTATTATCCTTTTAAAAGTCAGTGGATAAAGATATTCATGGGTCCTTATGAAGAATGGCATGGGCATGCCTTATCTGAATACATACCAGTCAATAGCTGTGAAAGTCAAATTTTACAGGAAATAGACCAATTAATGCTTAGCTTTTACTGAATCAAGAGGAGACAGAGAGGTGAGGAATGGTGATCTCAAAGTGAAAACCACTGCTGAATATTGTCCTGTAAGGAAAAGCCACTTGAGCCTGATGTCAATAATATAAAAAATAAAACATCAGGTTATTCATTCATTTACCCTGGTATGTTAAAAACTGAATGAATATAAACTTAATATTTCATCCAAAAATTGCAGCGTAGCGGCTTACTGAAGTGGCATGGTATGCCTGTGTGGAGGTGGAGTGGGTGTTTTTTTTTATTGCTTTGCAGTATGTTATACAGATAGGCTTTTTAGAATTTCAATTTGACAGGTATCTTTTTTAAAAAGAAAAATTTATAACAGTAGTTAATATCTTTCTTTAATACACACACACACACACACACACACACACACACACACACACACAGTAAAATAAAATAGAAAATAAATAGACTCACTGGCCTGATTTTATCCCTGTGCTAATACTAAGCCCTGCACAGGACCTCAGAAAGGTGGACCAATGCACTTCTGCAAAACTGGGGCTTGTTGGGAGACCGGTAGGCCTCCAGTGCAGGTCAGAGATTTTTTTTAATCTGTTCTAACTTGCATACTAATGGTAGCAGTCTTGATCAGCTGTTCTGGCATTCAGAATTCACTGGAGAGAGTAAGGCCTCAACCATACCAGCTCGATTCCTTCATCCAGATATTTTTCAGTGGGGCTGTCCAGAAAAATCCTTTTGTTTGGCAAATAAAATTCAAAGTTTTGACAGTTTTTGTTCCTCATCAGAACGAAGTCAAGACCACTCAGAACTTTTCATGAAAAATTGATATATTCCAGAGCTACTGGATATCTGGAAGTAGTCCTTGCTTTAATCACATATTTCCATCCTGGGCCTGAGACTCATTCCCATCAAAACAGATATGAAATTCCCAACCATCTCTTCTTTCAGCCCATTTGCCCTTGCAAAGATGTTAGAAAGAGGTCGGTGAAGAATTCCTAGCATTGTAGACTCCATCCTGCAAACACTTATATATGTGCTTAACTTTACTACTGTGAGTTGCTCCCTCGAGGACAAAAGGGGCAGCTCATGGTCTTAAAGTTGAGACCACGCATAAGTGTTTGCAAGATCAGGGCCTTAATCTGTAACGTTTTAGTGTTCCATTTCTTAAAACATCCTTCATCCCCAACTGGCTAAAATACATGTAAGAAGAGATGCCTAGTTAGATTTTACCAGCTGCACCACTGAATATCTTCACCGTCCATAAGGAAGTATGTGAATATGTCTGCAGATTGGGCCTATTACCATTGGGTCTATTACCATCATACCTGAGCAGTTATTCTCCTTTCCTGTATCTATTATGTGTACATGTGCTTTAACCCATCCCAAAAAGTCTGCAAAGCAGGATGTTTAAAAAAAATAAAATTAAATGCCAGAGAAGCACACTTACACATAAGTGATGGTTGTTGCTGTCAGTATCACTAAATCATTTATCTGTCATTTTACTGTAAACAAAACCTGAAGGTAAGTAAAGTCTTAGCCTCATCTACTGTACTTCAAGATGTGAGTGTGAGTGAGAGTGTGCAAGCTAAAGTATAACAAATAAGACAAAGGAAAAAGATGTGTAGGAGTACTATTCTAAAATGGAGCAACAGGTATATTGCTTTTGCATGTTTTGAGTAATACAAGCAGTTCATGTGCCCTGATCACTACTGGAATAAGGATGCCATTTTAAGTGATAGGGTCATGAATCAGATCACTGGCATGGCAAAAGTATGCAATGGTATGGAGAAACAGTTACAAGTTCTCCTCTCTACAAAAGTGGGAATCAGAGCATATTACAGTCTGGGAAGCTAAGCATGCTTAGGTTTGCAAACAAAAAATGAGGGCTATATGAAATATAGCAAATATATAAATATAGCAAATATATATGACATATAGCCATGCTTTTTCAAGCTGCGTAGATCCCTGAAGGCCACAAATACTAGCTGTGCAGCGGTCTCACCTGCTATGCAGGAACGTTGGTATAGGCCTCCTTGCTCCTCTTGGCATAGACCTCAGGTTTACAGCAACAAATGGTGGAATGTTCGAGAACTTTGTCTCTTCCTGTGGCTCTGCACTGCCCATGGAACCAAATAAACTTTTAAAATTCTCTGAGGCCCAGGATGAATGGATAGACACAGCTGGGGATTAGGGCAGACCAACGGGCTAGTTTTTATTGAACTACATTTCAAAACATAAGAAAGCTGAGAAAAACACTACTCATTTTTCAAAGTGATTACAGAAAAGATAACTGAAAAAATTTGTGCATGATATAAACATTATCTAAGTATTTCACCACACACAGCCTCTCACATTTTTGCTTTCCTTTAGGAACTAAACAGTTAAAACACAAAACAAAACCCACACATTGATTGGCATGATTCCTCAGTATGTTTTACATTTAAATTATATAAATGATAAGGTTATTAAAAGAAATCCCTTTGTTTTAAAGAATATTAATAAAGCATGTATGAATAGTGTGGGTATCAACAATATTTTAGGAACAATCGCATCTTAAAATAAAATCAAGGCAATGGTAATATAAGCCAAAGTGTTCTAAATTGGAAGCTTCCAGGTAGACACCAAAATCCGTCGTTAGGCGCTTAAAGAGGTTTGATTTTCGGAGATGATAAACATGTCTACATATCACTTATTCAGGCTTTGATTTAGGCTTTTTTCAATCTTGGTGGATTGAAGCATGCGCTTATGTGCTTTGTTCCTGAGTCTTGATACTGATATAGTCTACCAACCATAGAACTAATTTAGTCACGTGCCAAATCTGGTGAAGCCATATACTGACAGTGGGCATGTTTGTCTCCATGAGCTATGATTTTAATCCATGAGAATACAGTGGTTTCAGATATCTGTGTACAGATTCAGAGGAGATCCTCCTAGAAGAAAAATGAGGATAGAATGGAAGCTAAAGTCATGCATTCTTGATGCTAAAGGAACCAGACCTATATTTTCTCTCCATCATTATTCTTAAAATACAACTATATGAAGTTTCACGTATTACGTACAACCTCCAAACCAGTTTGATCTGAGTGTTCATTATCACACATAGCAGGCAGGAAATTGGGAGAACGTTAGCTTCATCTCCCAACACAGCTGGCCAGTTGCTTTCCACCCAGGAGGAAGCATCTACATTCCACCTCTTTAGACAAGGCTATGATTAACGGCTTGATCTCACATTTTAATATGTAAGCATAAGGTCTGTTGAAAGGTTCGAATTCAAACTGGTTGGAAAATTTCAAGTGGAATTTTTTTTTCTGCCATAAAATGCCAGTTCATTAAAAAGATTTCACAGAAATATATCAATTGTAAAAAATTTTGTTTAGAAAGAAAAACAGAGAGAACACTTCCTTTTAAAATGTAAACTGATATTTAATTTAGAAGTAATTTGTTTTCAATTTTAAAATTTTATAGAAGTTACTCAAAATCAAAACAGATTGTTCAATATTTTGTTGTTTCCATTCCATTTCAGAGGAAAAAACAATCATGATATTCCCCACAACATGGAAAATTGGTTTCCGATCCAGCTCTTCTAGCAATGCCCTGTCTAATGACATGGCAGTCTATAACTATTTGTTTTACCTCAGTTGATAATTATTCTTTGAGACAATATATAGTTGGGCTAGCCAAACTTACTGACCTACTGAGATCCCCCTCCCCACTGGGCAGAATCCTCTAGTCCCACCACCCTGACACAGGGTAGAAGCTCTGAACTCCCCACCCCAGATTGGTAAGTGAAGAATGGGCTGAGGGGGGTATAGTGGGCTCCACAAGCCACAGTCTAACCGTAAAAAAGTCACATGCACTCATGAACCACAGTTTGGTCACCCTGCCACCTTAGAGTATAGTATTCAAATCCACTTTAACAAATTCCCTCAAAGCCCATAGTTAGACATTGCAATAAATAATTCCACTCAGTCAAGTTTTTTTTTCTTCTTTATATACAGAGAGAGTTATAAATGGATAACCTACATGGATCTAGTTTCCAACCCTGCACACAATACCCATTGAGTTATGCTCCCAGATGAGACCATCTTGTTCTTTGTGCGTAAGGTCAGAAATTACCTCCCCCAATCAGAGTGCCAAAATTTTAGGAAAGGTGTTACACTTATCTCATATGAGATGGCCATACACCTGGCCTTTCTATCTACCATCTTCCTGATGTCAAAATATTATACCAAACAATAGACATGGAAGAAGGGATTTTTCCCTTTTTGGTTAAATATTAAGTGCCCTATCTAGAAGAGGGGACAATTTGGAGGCTAGTAACATCAGTTTTTACCAGTGATCCATTTAGACCAGCCCTTTTGCCCACTAGTACATTTTATTATACAAATTATTTCTACTACTGTTATGCTGCTATTTAAAATACCACATTGTTTGACGACAATTCAGCTCATTTTAAACTGTTCCTGTGTTTAGCTATTAAAGTGCCGAGAGCTATACAATGATTTGAAGGCGGAAATAAATTCCTGCTTAATCTCCTTTTTAGTTTCTATCATAAATGCCATTAATGTTTTTAACTGCAGAAATTGTTTCCATTTGTCTTCCGCCTTCCCCCGCCCTTATGCCCCCATTATCCAACTAACACCTTATCCACTCTTAGTTACTCTTACTAGAATATTCTAATATGGTTCCGTTTTCATATTATACAATAGAGAACTGATTTCATTTCACATACCTGCAATATTTTAAAGAATGTGTTTTCCCCATTGTTTTAAACTTTCTTGAAAATATGGAATGATGTTTGATGTTGGGAGAAAGGCATTTTTCCTCATTGCATGTTAGGAAGTTAGAGAAAGAGACATTCGACTCTGAATAGTGCCTTTCCTATATCCCAGAGAATACATATGTATTTTGTAAATCATTGGTCTGTATGAAAAGATGAACCTATTTCTCAATCTTTTCCTATTTGATTAGCTTAAGACATCTTGACTGGTGAGCAAGAGATCTTTAAAAGCTTTGTATATGAATGTGTCCATGTCCTGATAAAAAAAAGTAACCACCAGTAATATGAGTAAGCTACTCATGGGTCATCCCACTTGCACCTACATGAAAGTCCATCTGAAATAAATAATTGTGGTGAGAAATATTGTTTTGCTTGGAAATAGAAACAATTCAAAACTACATTTGCCAAGTTTAAAAAGATCATTCCAACTAGATGAGGGACTTTATAGATGAGTGCTTTAAGCCAACTGGACTACTCCCAGGAGCATGATTTAAGGGAGTACCATTATAATTTTGCAAGTTCAACAGCATATGTTAAAATATTAGAATGATATTAGGCCAAAGGCTTGTGTTATCAATTCAGACACTTTTATAACCTCCATTTATGCCAGATAATAAAAGAAAAATTTTAGATAAATATAGTTTCTCTCTTAAGCACATACATTTGTCTGCCTCCATTAAGGTGTTGTTATAGCCAATACTAAACACTATTTATTTTTGTTTTAATTTATTGGCCAGCTGAAACAGACTAGAGCTGAAGGCATTCAATACTTCACAGTTCTGCCAAGGTGGGAGGTAAGGGTGTTCAGCAATTTACAGGATTTTATCATTTTCAGCAAAGGGAGCGGCTGTATTTTTATCTATGAAGATGACGTTATGTGAAGATTTTCCCCTCCCACTACCTATTTCATTTAAAAGACAAAAAGAACAAAACACTGTATTCATGTAACCAGAATCTGACTTCTAATGATTTTAGAATTAAATATATTTTCACATTATTTTTGTAAATCTAGTTCTCATTTCTAAGACTGGAAAAACAACTTGTAACAATTACTCAAGTAGTAATTAAAAGTGAGATTTTTCATTTCAGTTAGATTTCAAAATTCAGATAGACTCTGGCTCTAATACTGCTTGCCCTCTGCATGCACAGCACCTGTGGATTTTCAGTGAACAGCCTGATTTAGTTACCAAGGTCAAATCTATGCTTTTAGTTAGGATACTATGGAACCTGATCAGCCATTTCAATTAATTCTTTCATAATGCCCGTTGTATTAAAAAAAACAGGTCTAACATTCCAGTCATTACTGCCTAGCTCTGGAAATTATGTTAATACAATGAAGTGGTATTGATTTATGAAACTGTTATGAGAACATTAAAAACAAGAAGAGTATAGGAAATGGCTTAGATATTGCCAGGAAGAGGCTAGTTCAGTACTCAAAATATTCATAAGTATTTTTGATTATGGGCGTTAAGATTCTTACTTATCTCCACCTCATGGTTGCCATCAGGCATTTATCAATTTAGCTGTATAGTAAAGTAACTAACCTGACATATTGTTATTCTGTAGTTGTTCATCCTATTTTCAATGTTTATTTCTAAGTACGCGACAGAGCTATGATCAAATGTTTGTCTCAAAAGGAGAGAGACTTTTTTAGAAACATAGGCCTTGTCTGCAGTAGCCCTATATTTCTCAAGTGAGTCACTGCCATTAGCAGAAACAGGAGCACTAATGCAGACTAGGTGCCGTGGCTATTAGTCCTTTTTAATCGCAGTGGAAGCTGAACTTACTCCGAAACTCTGATTTAATGAAGCCGTTAAGTGCACACTTCTCTTCGAGCATGTGCTTAACTCTCATCAGCTTCAACAGGGATAAAACACGTGCTTTAGTGCTTTGCTTTATTGGGGCCTTTGTAGGAGTGCATACAATATAATGGTTTAAATGCTGGCAGCCTATTGGTATAATGTTCCCACCACTGGTGAAGCTGCAGTGTTAGTGGGTAATGTTAAGGGGAAAAAACAAAAACAAATCTAATATAGACAAAGACAATCTTACAGTACATATATATATATATACACACACACATTATATATATATACACACACACACACACACACACACACACAAGTGGGGTTGGTCACACTACTCATCATTAAGGTTGCCTGACATATCCCAGTAAGATACCCTGTTTTCTGTTGCTGATAATATTGCCAAACTTGAGCTGTTCAGGTTAAAAGATTTCCTTGCTGGAGTCTGTCTCAGGCTCATTAGTTTAGAAAATTCCAGACAAAATGGTTCAGCCATTTCCAAGATTGAGGCTAGGGAAAAAACCAAAACCATGAACAAAAGTTTTTCAAAGTTAAAAAAATTCTGGTGACCTCTTTGGAAAGCTGTAGTATCCCCATGCTTTGGGACAGTGATATGAAGTTTGGGAAGGGGTGGCTTTGGTGTCAGTGATATTCTTTTTCCCATTCCTGTGACATCTGCCCAAATTTGACTAACCTATATGCCTTTTTGGGGGGCGGGGGGAGGAAACTTGACAGGGAACTATTTGCACAAACTCAGTAGAGACTTGCTAGACTTGTTAGGCTAGAGCTAAACAACTAAAATTGCCAAAGATTCTGTCCTTGCTAAACATGTTCCACCCCCTCACAGTTACCAGACTGCCAATGTACCATCCCCACAGAGCAACTGAGCACGCTTCATCCTGCTTCCACAACCCTAATTCAGCCCCTTTGCAAATATGCATTGATACAGTCTTTAATTGCATGACATGCTATTTTTTCCACAAGACTGTAGCTCATTCGGTGCAGAGGATGGACTTGCTCTGGTGGTGGAGAAAGGCTGTGTCATGAAAGAGACTTATCTGTGGGTTCCCTACCTAATTTGACACATAATTTGGAAGTCATCTTCCTAGAGACAGGGACTAAAGAAAGAAAAGACTGGCTCAGTTAAGGCAGTTGAATGCTGCCCTGGAGAACTGGATTCTACCCCCTGCCTCTGCCACAGAGTCCTGCGTTATGCTGGGCAAGTCACAAAGTGAAGTTTTCCCAGGTGATCACTCTCTGTGCTCTTCATATTTTCTAGGGCCTTGTCTATGTGAGTAATTAGACCATGGCAAGCTGGGGTGTGAATCTATCCCAGACTAACCTGTTCTGGTCTAACATCCACTTACACCTGCTGACGCACATTACTTTATTAGAGTATTTTGATCTAGTCTTCTTTGCAACAGGGTTTGCTCAAAGTTAATGAACTGTTAATGAGTGTCATCAGGACACACACAGACAGACAGACCATAGTAGGCTAGTGTAGGGTAGATTCACATCCTAGGTTGTGACAATCTAATTGTTTGGGTAGAAAAGCCCTAGATCTCTAACTTGAGCCCCTAGGTCTGATTTACAGAAATGTTGTCAATGGGCATTGTGTTTTGAATAAAAGAAACACTATATAATGTTAACTATTCTGAAAACACAAGCTTTAGGTGCTCAAATTGGGCCCCCAAAGTACGTGGAAAAACGTTTAGCCTTAATCTTTCTGTGCTGCAACTTTCTATCCAACAGGGGAGTTTTTAAAATGAATAAATTTGTGAAGCACTCAAGTAAAAAAAAAAAAAAAAAAAAAAAAGCAATGAGCACCATAGAAAAGTCTATGAGAAAATGAATAATTCTTTCTTCAGGACAGGATTTGAATAGTGTGCAGTAAATAAGGCCAAACTATGAACAAAGGAAAAACAGCATATTAAATAGCTGCGTACAAGTCATCAATGACCATGATGTGCACTAAATGAGGCAGAGTCCTATGGGGAAAAAAAAGTAGGGTGTGATCAGGTTGGTAGTGTTAATTAAAAGATCATCACTGTTTCATAAAACATATACACAAAGGGACTTTAATTCTGGCATTTCCTAATTTGAGTGCCTGATTTTGCAACCCCAATGTTTTTTTTTAAAAAAAACATTTGGTGTGTAATTAGATATTGAGTGTCATTGTACCCAAACATCTCTCTTTAATGGACATGATGTGATCTATTTGGGGGAACTGATAAAGAATAATTTTGCTCATATTAGGAATTTAAGATCATTACAGTTGCTTATATACAGATAATCTATCAAGTGTTAAGGAAAATTTCTTCTCGATAACTTAAATTCTCTACTAGTCTTATTTTTTTCCAGTAATAACTATTGTAAACGGAACAAATGGCAATGCAGTTGCAGTGCTTTATGCTAGTAGGAGCACAGAAACATTTAAATTTTCAGACTAATCTTCTCTTTTAAGGAAGAAAAAAGATTTATTGACACAAGTTGTCTAGCTTTACTCCTCCCACCAAAATGCTTTGAGTAACATTACTGTGCATGTTCAGGTGATCACGCTCAGACCTGTTAAAAGAAATAACTTGTAATTTCTTCGTCTACCCACCCATTCCTACAAATAAACTTTATAAACAAACAAGCCACCCCTTCAATCAATTATAATTCATGCACATCAGAACACTAATACATTACAATTTACCTAGATTAAGTGAACTTTCATCTAAATTCTGAAAATAAATTTGCTTCTAGTTTTTCCTATCAATTAAGTGCCTTATGTAGTGATTGCATTACTAATAAGGAGCTGTGCATTTGTGAAAAATAGAAAAGTTTAGTACAATAATAATCCATAAGGACTGGTCGGATTAAGCCTGACACAAAATCTGCACAACTGAGAAGTATCACAGTCCAAACCAAAAGAAAAAAGGATAAGGCCCCCAAATCCATTTAAAATCAGAAGGAATAAGACTCCCAGCTAGAACTGTAACTAATATTTTTTACATAGATGAGAGGGAAGAGTGAGCTAAAGAACAATGTTCAGAACCAATGGGGTTTAAAAATGCAGCAAAGTATTTCATGCAGTAATGGATTTGGGATTAGAGGACAGCAAAATGAGGAGGAGATATTAAGTTACTGTAAAGCATTCACAAAGGACAAAACCCTAAGAGGCTCTGTGCTTATTTAACTTAATGGATGCGCAGAACATTTTAGAATTGAGCCTCGAAATGGAGAGAACTACTAGGTAAGGTCTTGCAGCAGCCTAATAATACAATTTTTTTTTGGGACAGAATGAAAGACCCTTAAAACGAAACTTCCTATGATTATTCATCATCAATGAAACCCTTAACCCAATGAAGTCAACTCCCATGGACTTCAATGTGGAGAAGGCATATGTAGACTCTTTCTAGGGAATACTTACTGTAAGCGTGCTTCCTAACGGCAGGGCATGCTATGGCAGGCTCCTTCCTCATCTGGTGCCTCCTTCCAACAGCAACTCTGGCCCTATAGTTGTCTGCTTCTTGTGACTCAGCCCTCCAACAGGTCATATGTAGTCCTCCCCTTCCAGGGTACACAAAGAGTCCAATAAACTAAACTAAGATAATCATAACTCTTTGCCCTTACCTAGGCTCATGCCTCTACAGACTTTTCACCCCTTTCTGGGTTCTGGTAGCTTGTAACTCTGCTCTAGTACAGAGCAATGCCTCTCAGAGGGCTGGTTCCAAGTTCCATAGTTCTCCCACTTGAATCAGGGTGTTTCCACACCATCTTTTCCAATGAATGAAAGGGAACCCAAGTGCCTCCCACTCCACTGAGTTGTAATTCAGGGACCCCATGATGAGCAGCAAAGGTCTTCTCTGTCAGATCCCTTTCTGCTGCTTCCATGAGTTTTCTTTCTTTCTTCAGGCTTTTTGCTGAGACCCCTGCCTGGACTTTGTCCCCTGTAGGAACATTCCTGTTTCTCTCAGTAATCACCACTCCCTGTTAGTCCTGAGAATGACTATGGAGCTCTTTTTTCTTCTCTCCCTCCTTGCAATCTTCTGCTCTCTATCACCACTCCCCAGCTTCTCCCTAGATGGGCTTCATCTTTAATCTCACTGCCCACCAAGTCTCAGGCTGGTAGGTGCACTAGGGGGTAAATGCCACTTGTGAATATACATTATGCTTGCTCCTGAATATCAGTGGGCATTTTTCCACCAGCAAACTGCCAAGATTTGTCATTAATAATCCATCTGCCATTTAATTTTAGCTAATGGCAAGAAATGCACGTGTGAAGAGGAGAGAGTGAAGAGTTATTGTTTCTGCCTCACATTCATTATAGTTAAAAGGTAATTTTTTTCCCCTCTCTGAGCTGCAATATTAACAAGAAACTCAGGGAAGTGGTATGTTGAATTAGTGGGAATACTAAATCAGATGAAAAACCAGCAAAGGACATATAGTACAAAGAACAACATATGTGGGAAACAGACTCCTCTAGAATTGAATTTATTGTGTAGTTGGCGTTTTTTAGAATTCTTAAATGCCTTTTCCACCATTCTCTCTTAAAAATAGATGTATACAAAAACTAAACAGACAGAAAAAACTACATTGTGAAAATTATAATTGAAATCAGGCCTTAATGCTGCAAGCTCAGACCCACAGGCCAAGCCTCATTTTAGTTTCCTCAATACAGAAGTATCAGCATTAAGTTTTAAATGTTTGCAATTACAAAGGCTTTACAGACTTTCAAACTTTTGTAATATTTAAAAGCCATTTGCAACATGCTAAGCCAAATATCGTGCTGATAACTGCAGATCCCTCTACTTCAACAATGCTTTAAGTGGTCTATGATTGTAACAATTTTGGAGGTTTTATGCAGCATGACTTGAAGGGGTTTTAAAGAACATTTAAGTATATTTTCCTAAAGACAAAACTCAATGTTGATGGAGAAAGTTTTAGCTTCTTCCCACCATACTATATCAGCCTTTTGTGCCGACAACCACCATCATATAATGAGAGTCAGCCACATAAAATAGATAGGGATTTTTCTGTTTCCAACTAGCTCATCACAGAATCTTCATGACACTCCCTACCCTTGGCACAGCCTATCCTTCATATCAATTAAGTCAGGCATTAGCTCAAACTTGCTTTCCATAAACTCATTTCACTAGATAGTTTTAAGCAGTTTTTTCTTTGTCACTTTTTTCCCTTTTTAATTCCTAATGGTCTTTAAATAGTGTGTTTGAAGGCTCGTAAGTTTGACTTAAAAATAAATAAAAATAAAAGCAAGCAGACTTCTGATTGACTTCTAAAGAAGTCACAGCTTTGCTGCTGTTGCTTTTCCAAACCCTTATGCTTATGGCTGCAATTTTTGAGATATTAAAGAGATGCTGATGCCTCCAAACAACAAAACCCCCAAAATTGCAAAAAATCTGAATCTTATTTTCTCAGTGGACAGAAGGTACTGTTACCCATAAAAGTACTTCAGGGAACATACATTCCACTTGTCAGATGTCAAACGTGTATGTTTTTTCCATCTTCATTATCATTCCTTTGTGAAAAGCTGTACAGATTTTTTTTTTAAAGTTTTCTTATGAAACAGCCAAACCATCCTGACTGTCAAGAAAAAAAAATGCCTTAAAATGGAATTTATTAATGTCAAGAACCACATGATCCAGTTAACCACTTGAGTTTCTAATCAGCTTTGTTCCACAAATTTTATATAGGCAAAAATCCCATTGATTCTATGTGAGATTTTCATATTGAATCTGAGTTACCATTAGTAAGTCAAATGTTATAGACAGTAAAACTGCTAATTTCAAGCTCCCTATATAATTTTCATTGAAATCTACTGGCATGCAACCTTACACCTCTGACATCCTTTCCCTCAATCTTTTTGAATGCTATGCTTATCTCAGTGTTATAACCCTGATTGCAAATGTACCCTGACCTTGACACAGACTTCCTCACTCTATAGTTCCTGGTGATTGGATTGTTTTCTGGGAGGGGAGGCAGTCAAGGAGATGAATGACTTCAACCCAGGATTTGGGACTACTGGAGAAAGAGAAGCAGGTCCATAATGGCTACGGTTCTTAGTGAACCCAGAATATTCTCGCAGTGCATATACGATGAGTACAGGGGAATAACATGCAAACCCACACCTAAATGCTGCCAACTACATGCGAAAGCACCCTGCAAATCAGCCTCACGAGGTTTTGCTGTGCGTTATGCTATAGTTGGCAGGTTATAATGGATTTTAATTCTGACCTTAGGCTGTTTCCTCAGAGATAGAGTAAAATCAATGAACCATTGTGCAGTGTATTAAGATGTGGGGATAGATCTCTGCTCAGGCTGCTTGGGGACTGAGCTGCTGAGTTGGCTTCTTGTGGGGAGGCAGGGAAAAGTGGACTGAGGAGTGGTTCTTGCCCAGGCTGCCCTCACCTTCTTCCTGGACTCTGCCTTTCTGCATGGCTCCATTGCTGTGTACCTTCTCTTCCACCTCCTTCCAAGGGGCAGAGAAAAGGAGCTTACCTGCTCAGGAGGCAGCTACTATTTCCCTGAAGCAGAACAGACAGGTCAGACAAAGTAAGCATGGCCAGTGGGGAGAGGGGAGAAAAGCAGAGAGGGGAGCTTCCTAGATAGAGAAGAGCTCAGCAGCTCAGGGCCTGCTCAATTCTGTTCTCCCCCTCCCGTGAACAAGGTAGCAGACACAACCTCTAATTCCTTCCTCACCCCTCCCCTCACCTCATGTTACGCTGAGTTCTAACCTAACACTAATGCCACCTCCTGGACTCCTTCCCACAGAGCCAGAGATTCTGATGTCTCAGGGAACCTCCTTTCAAACAACCTGGTCTCTCCTCTGCTACCACCTATTATGAAAGACACCACCAGAGAAGATGTTGCAGTGGACAGGGAGGCAAAATCTGCTCCATTGCAAAAGATGCCACACAGCAAGAACAGGTGGACCTCAAAGTTCTGAGCTTTTGTACCATGACAAACTATCTGCAGCTTTTGAGGAAGCTGTGCTATGAAGCTCTGTCACCACAATTTTCTTCTAGGCCTACCTGGTATTTTCTTGCAGCAAGGACCGATAGCCTGCTACTCCCACTATTGTTTGGTGGAAGGGATGGTCTCCTCTCTAGTGTCTGTGTGGTGGTACTGTCCTTCTCAAGTACAGGATAATCTGTGGGCTGATAAAACAACATCCTCCCCTTGACCCTGACTCAGAGCCATTTCCTATTGCTGCTACTAACAGGTCCCCTTCGCTCCCGTGCCCATTGACTTAGGAAGCACACACACAGAAGTCAGCAATCCTCTCTAAAAACGATTCAGAATGGCTTCTGCTAACCCTCCCACTGGACAAAGATCAGCAATGGCTCAATCAAGAAACAAAATGTACCTTGAAGAAATAAAACAAAAGTCCTAGTTAGAAAGTAGATGGACAATAGCAGTGATATTAGATAACTAGCTCAGTCCTGTAAGGTACTGATGAGTACACTACATTTCTTATCTTCAGTAGAAGAGCTGGTTGTTCAACACCTCACAGTTTCTGGTACTAAGGGATGGGGGCAGGAAAATGAATTAAGGGTTTCCTTTTTGCTAAGGACAGTCCATGGATTTGCACAACTTAGCAAGACATTTCAAGACCAGACAACCAAGTTTATCTTAACCACGATCATCATCTTTCACTAAAAATCCTAAATTCACAGTTCTAGCAGGAACACAAAATATTTTAAGCGGAGCTATTTCAGTAATAGATATGTAATTTGAGCTCACAGCATTTTTCTTTTAGTTAAAGTAAAAGGGCAAAAAGGTGGAGAGTTCTGTTGCCAAGAAGAGAGTTTAAGACTCTTAAATCTGGATCTGTTTTGCTACAAAAAGCATCCACTTTCATGGTTCCAGTATTGACAAAATAAGGCAATCCATTTTTTCCACTGAGTTATTTCTAGATCCTTACACACGGGGCTTGCTTTATCAGGCAATCTGAAAAGTTTGACTGACCCTATTGATTATGTCCTCGAATATCTATCCCTCTTATCACTATTGTGGCTAGGTATTATGCATCGATCTGAAAAGTGAGAGATCTTAGGTAGTACGACATAGGGAAGCTGACAGATGCAACTGTTTCATGCCAGAGTATTTTATTTCCTTACCAAAACTTTAGAACATGGGACAGCAGCAGTAAGATTATTATATGCATCTGTATTTCTGCGAAAAGGAGAGAAGTGTAAGGAAGCAAATCTGTTATTCTTGTTAGAGTTTTGTTAGATGGATTCCTCTGATATAGACAGAAGAATGATCTCGGGGGGGAGGGGGAATATGTATATTTTAAATAAATATATAATATACTGATGTATATTTACAAGAACCATAGATGGAAGCATAGGTGGCGAGATTGAGCCTAAAATCTCATTCCACTATTAGTCAAATTCCTGTTTGATTCTTAGCAAGTTACTCTGAACTGGGATTCTATTAGTCACTGCTGTTCTTTGCCAGGGAATCTGGGATGTATGTATTTCAGCTACTAGCTATTTCTAGTTGAGCTCTTTTGCCATACAGTTTTGTGCAACTCCATCTTGCATACAATCATCGGAGTTTGCATAATAAGTTGAGTTGCAAAGTCTCATCTTTGAAAACCTGGTTCACAAATTCTCCTTTTTTTTGTACATTTGCCATGGTAAAATATTTGCCTTTTACTTTATGTATAGGTAAGCTCAGTTTGGCTAGTCATTCTTTATACTTAAAAGAGAAAATATGATTAGAATCATTCATCTTTTGCCTAGAAACAAAATGCTAAAAGAAAATCTTAAGTAAGTCCTCTGTAGGTCAGACTTTGCAACCCTCACTCATACTGGAGAACACTTCCTCGAAGTTAGGCACTGAAGTGAACAGGTTTACTTACATAAGCAAATACTCAGCAATGCAAGTAAGGGATTCACAAGCTGAGCCTGTGTATGTTAAATGTACACACTTATATCTTAAGCTTTTGGGGGTTCTCTATTTTAAGGTGACAGAGCGGTTAGTAAAATTTAAAGTTCAGAGTTTAAATACGGTAAATTTGGCATTTGCTGTGTGGAACACTTTCTGAATTAAAAAAAATGCAGAAAAGTAATTGAACTGTGGCTGGGATTCAGTGAAGAATTAGGCTTAAGAGGAGCCAGTGGAGTATACTAGTGATGTACACAATCTCATAACAATACACAACAGGGCAATGTGGAATTTAAGCCACTGAAAGAAAAAGAGAAAGAAAAAAAGTGGTAATTCTTGGGCGACACTTAGAATTTCAGGTGTTTACTATTTGGGGTGGATAATCCTAAAATTTCAGCACTTGGATGTTAAGGTTTCATTTCACTGCTGATTAGAAGTGTGTGAAAAAAGAGTAATTCCATTTCATGGAAAATTTCAATATTTCTAAATTTGGTATCATTTGTATTCAGAAGCCCTAGATGTCCTCGGGTCTCTGACCTGGCAAATGTTTCATGTCTGGCTGCCCTGGAGCAGCTGATCCAGAAAACACTAGGTGCACAGTCATTGAGGCACTCTGCATTGCTGGCTACATGGAGGTAAGAGGGTTGCAGATCTTGGGAGCTGCACCTCACCTGAGGAACAGGCAGTTGAAATGGTAGGAAACCAGGCAGGGTTTTAAAAACTGCCTTTACTTCACCACAACTTTGACTAAGGTTGGGTCTACACTGACGGTAGCAAATTCGCCACCGTCATATCAATCGCTCAGTCGATCCAGAGCAGTCTGTATAGACGAGCTCAGTCGATCCAGGAAGCGACGCAGGAAAACCACCCCGGTAAGTGGAGTAGCGCTACGTCAAATGGAGCGCTGTTCCCTTCGACGCAGCGCAATATGGATGCCACGCAGAGGAGACACTGCAAAGTCGACGGGAGATACACAAGTGATTTACGTCACTTGCATATCTCCCATCGACTGCTGCCGAATCGCAAAGGTAAGTGTGGACCGGGCCGAGGTCATGCCAGCTATACAGAAAGTACTGATTTTGTTCCACTGTCAAGCTCTACTGCTTATTCCTCCCTGATCCAGAGCTCATGCATGACGGTTCAGGAACAACAGCGAGTAGCTTGAGAAGAGCAAGTGTGTTTGTATTATTTACACAAACACATACATCCCTCCCTACTCGCATTCTTGTGGAACTGAAATGAAGTTTCAGACATTTTCCCTTTTGTACACTTGATAGGTTGGAATTATGGGACATTATCTCTGGTACACATCTTCCTACAAGAAGTTAGCTAATTTATCTCCAGGTCATTACTTTTTTTTAAAAAAAAGGTATAATGTATTGATATTGTGCATTAGAAATATTTAAATATTATTTTGTGAGACTAAAAGGTATGCATATAGAGTACTGTAAACTATGATACTTTTGAATTTAAACAAAGGAAACACTTTCCACCAACTTCAATAAGCATTGATCATTTCCCATATTTTCTTTTGTATGTTATAGTTAACCCTTCAAATAATTTTTATATACCTAGTTAAATATTTATAGTTTTGAAGGACAAAGTTGATTGTTCTAATAAACACCTAAGTATTTGACTTTATCCTTTAATACATAAAGCACCTATTGAAATTAATTAAACCTGTCAAGGTGACAATTAAATGGTGAACTTGTGAAGATATTTGTGCAAATAGTGGGTTTATAATGAATTCCTAGACTACCTTACACCAAAGTCATATTTCAAACCTGACACTATTTTCAAGCCTAATGAAAACTACCTGTCAAATGACATATGGTAAGACATTTTACTCCCTATAGTTTAGGAGGAATTCACATCTGACTATTTTATACATTTCAAAGCCTCAAATTATGAGACAGAATTTCTGCCAGAAAAGCAACTCCAGTGCATGAGTAAAAAAAACCCTGTATATTGCTCAAATTTGTCTGAGCTACAATCTTATTATATAGTCAGTGAACATGTAATTACACCATCTATTATAATAATTGCTTTGTCCTCTGAAGACATCAGAAAATTAATAAGATTGAGCAAAATTATACTTAAAAAAAATCTTGTACCATACATCTAGAGAAAGATCCTCCCTTAAAAATATAAATGCTGTATGTAGTTTGCAGTGTGTTTAAAGTTCCACTATGGAATAAGTGATTCCTGAAGAAAGATGTTTCAGTTTTGCATCCAGAATATTTAATAGAGTAGGTAAGACCAAATTTATGCAAGAAATTCAGATATAGTCATTAGAATCTCCTTTTTGGGATAACACATGGCATATGCTTGATTTCTCATGAAGGTGTCTGCTTTTTGCCTCATGCGTTAGCATAGTAATTGATAACCTTGTAAAGAACTGTATCATCAAGTGTTTTCTTTGTTGAAAGGATTTTAACCTTTTAAAAATTAGTTCAATGATCTCAAAAAAGCGCTATATTTTAGATCCCACAAACAGACCTGTGCAATCCCACCAGTTTTAGTTAATAAGAGTTCTGATGAAATTTTCCCTTGGGTTGGTATTAAAGAAATTTGGTACTTAGTTTGCACATAAAGATTCCAGCCCTATAAACAATTTAAGCACACAAGTAAAGTAATTTGCACACAGGAATATTTGCAGAATCAGGCCTTAGTATGTATGAATCCCAAACTGCAGCACAAAATTCATACAAAAGGAACAAGTTTCATCAGACCCTTTCTAAAACCAAAATTTTTTTTTTTTTTTAAATAAAACTAGCTGTTTTGGGGGAAGTATATATCAAATGCCCTTTTTTCACTAGCACTGAATTCTACAGTACACAAGAAATGTATGAGATCTTAAAAGATTCCGCAACATCACCTACATAGTGACATTTCTCATCTATGTTTATTTCAAGTTGTGAATGAGAATGGAATGTTCTTTAAGTTCTTTCTTTTACGTTTTGCACTTCGATAGTGCTGGTGCCAGATGGACCATAGCATGGTAGTAATGTACATTTAGCTTTTCTGCATCCTGTTGCATTTTAGGTAATGTATGAATCAATAATTGTCAGTATGTGATGCTCAAACAGTTCATTTGATTTCACAGTACTAGTTTTTGGCAAGAAAACCAATATATAGGACTCATTTCCTCTAGGATTGTGTTTTGTTAAGCATTGTACTTCATGAAAGCAATTAAAGTGCCAACAGGAACTCGACCACAACTAACTGGATCACATACTTTCCTGATTCATTATGCTGAAAAAACCAACTTAATTTTATATGGTACTTTGTACAAGAGGAGGCAACTCGCTTCCATTAGAATTAACCAAAGTCTATTGATACCCACTCTGAACATTTTTGTAAAATGCAAACAGACTTAATAATCCTTAGAGCTGGACAAATAATCACAGAAAATGTTCACAGTATTTGCTTAGTTTTTAAATAAATTGGCTTTGGCTGCATTCATGTCTGCTTACTTGTGCTTTTCTCTATTCCTGTTATCTGGTTTGACAGACAAATGTCGATAGAAAATAAAGGTTAAAGTATTTGTGACACCATATGTGATTACACTTTCATTCAGTTATGGCACAGAAACAAATACGATGTACTGCGTCTGACACTGACAACACACACTGAGCTCAAATAGTAATCTCCCTAACAAAGGCACCTTCTGTTTTGTTTTCCACCATTCATGCATTTAGTTACTAGTGAGGAGTAAACCCACAGACAGTAGAATTTGGATAAACTCCCCAGAAGTTTACATTCTTTTTTCAAATTCTCTCTAACTTCTTCCTCCCAATCTGATCAGTTAATTCACTCTGCCCCATTTCTTTTCCTGGCCTACCCAATTTCCTTGTATCCAATTTCCACTCTGTATTCAACACCTCAAATACCCCCTCTTTGGGAGGGAAGGGGGAGCATTCTGAACTGCTTTTTAAAAAATTGTTTTTCTTCCTCCCTTCTCCCCCTTGAAAAACAGACAGTTCCTGCCCCGCAGCTAGAACCAATGTTTATTAGAGACTCAGAAGGCCTGGCAGAGGGTTCTCTCAAGTCAGAAGGGATCTAAAATGCCTGTGTGTTTCTTCATTCTGAGGGATTCATTCCAATTTCTTCATTCTGAGGGATATTAGTTTTCCCAACACCAATTCCCATTTTGAAGTAAAAGGAGTCTCTCTCAAAAGCAATAAAATATTTCAATATAAAACAAAAAACTTTAGCTATACTAGAAGCACTGACAGACTTCATGTCATATTCAGAGCCTAGCCAGAGGCAGCAGAATTAATGACAGCAGAATTAATAAAAACATGCTGAAATAATTCTGACAAATCTCACTGGAGTAAATAGCACTTAATGCCAGAGAATTCCACGACCCTGGTTTTCTGTTAGTTATGCTAAATATCACTGTGCAGGCTACAATGAACAAAAATATTGGCTAATCTTGTGCATAATTTATTTTACAATATTAGTAAAAAACATGTGATCCAATTTGGATACATTTTGGTAATTTATAGAATTATAGTCTTCATATAACAAGTATAAATTTAGATGCAACTTAGCTATATATCCATATCAAGAAGAATTCCCAGGGCACTGAGAAATGGGATATATCAATGGGCAAACATTGAAGTTAAGTACTTTCAGTGGATAATTTCGACAGGTCATCAGCTTTAATTTCATTAACTCAGCCAAGCAAAGATCAACAATCATCTTGTTTACTTGGTTTCTGTTTATTAAAAGGCATTTATTCAGTTATGAACTATTGTACTTCATTCCCTGAGAATATACATGGTATGTCTAAATAATAGATCTTGTGAAGTTTCTATTCTGACATAGTAATGTTATCATTTATGCATGAAGACAAAGTTTGGGTCTTACGAGAGATTACCTTCTATAATAACTACCTCAATTCTATTAGCAAATTCCTATTTAATATCATAACCATATTTGACCTTATTGACATCTTTGTATGCTATAGTTTCATTAACATTCAGTAAGAAGAATGTTATTTTAGTTGAGTGAAATGCATTTTCTTCTTTCCCCCAAAACTGCATCCTTCAACAGGAAATGCAAACATATACAATAAAAGAGTCTTGAACCATAACCCAAACAAGTTACTTATTAAATTATCCTGCTGAAGAAAAAAAAAAAGCTGATACGTGAAAGAAACATTCAGATAAAAACAGACAATAAGCAGCAATAATGGAGCCTGGGATACATTTAAAACATTCCCTCAAATACACAACACCTAATAATGTTTATTACAGAGGCTATAGTAGTTGTATAACCCTAAATACACAAACAGTAGGACCAACATATTACATTGGCTAAAATAGCTCATTGCAATTCTGATGAAAAGAAAATCATGTTATATCAAACATTGTCAATCAATACTAATTTTACAAATCTGTTCAATGAATAGTAGGCAGTTAATGAAACTAAAATCTTTGCAGCAGGTGAGCTATGAGACATTACTTTTTAAAACTGTGAAATGTTGGACTAACTGGACAGAGCCTGAATGGCTGAACATTTCATCGGTTTTATTAACAAAAATAATGGTCCAATCTGGTGCAAACTGGTATGGGTCAATCAATTTCTTCTGATGGATGGGGCCCGATTAGTGATTGATTTAAAATGGGTCCATTCAAGTGAGTAAAGGTGACAGTATTAAGCCCTAATTTATCAGTGTGACAATACAAGAAAGAGAGGACAATCTATGGAGGACAGAAAAATAATAAATAATTACTAACTGAACAGTCCCACTAGGAAGCGGATAGTGGCTAATATTCTACAAGATACACCTCTACTAGAATCTTGCAGATTAAAAAACACTCACCTTTTGGCAGTTACAATCCACTCAGATACTGGGTGAGGAGCAAAAGCCCCGTGACTTCTCTGTTGCAGACAATGGTCACCCATATTTCTTTTTCAAATGGAGGCGAACCATTTTATGTGGAGGCTAGAGGTTCCAGTATGCAACATTTCATCTTTGTAGTGAACCTGCTAGGCCAGGTCAAGAGGGAGCAGTACATGCTGGGGCTTATTTTTCACTTTCAGACTAAAAATGATAGGGGCTGCTATCTCTTCTATTAATGAAAAGCAGGATGCAACACCTCAGTTCCTGGAAACTGCCATCTGGTTCACATAGTTTTGGTGACCCTATCTCAGTGGGAATCCCATGATTCTATCAACATAGAAAGTAGATACCAGTACTATGCACAGTGCTGCCAAAGTTATATGTCTGATGTATAATAGTAGAGGTCATCTTTTGGGTGACCTCATGAAGCTTCACATACTGCTTTGTTTCTGAGACAGAATTTTAGTCACTGTTTAGTTTCTATTTATCATTACATAGATTCATTTCTTTTTTTTTTACTTCTAATCTTTTGATCATTTCTCAAAACACTTTTCTAGTTACTACAAAACATTTACTGTACCTCAAATATTTAAAAAAAAATTATTTTGATTCTCTAACACTAATTCTTTCAAGTGAGAGAAATGAAGTACCTGAATTGGAAAGTGATATTGCTACAGAGAATCAGTAATGCAGTATCGACCTGTCAGAATTAGTAATGTAATATCAAATATCAAGGGCTGAGAAAGATTCCAGGCCCAGGCTTCGTTCCTGTTGAATTCTATGTATTGTGTTTCTAGATACATCTTTCCTGTTAACCTTAGATGTGCTTAATTGTACCTCAAGCACTAAATTCTCACTTTGTATTAGCCATTATATCATAACAGCACATAAAAAGATAGAGACCCCCTGGGTATATATCCACACTAGTTCCATTTCAGTGCTTAAAATGGATTTTGGTAGATGTGAACAATTATCAATATGAGGAAAACTACCAAAACTTTAATTTGTGAACTACCTTGCTTTAAAGTTACATAGTTTGATATGAGACATAGTATAGATAGGCATTATCCTCATGGCATGGATACCGAGCTCATCTCTCATAAGCAGTGAATTTGTCGATTTAAATGAATAGTAAAGTACTTGAGAACTTAGGACAGGCTCATTATGATAATATAGCATAACATACCATACACTTTGAGGATCATTACTAAGTAGGTTTATGTGAAAATTTGGCCTTGCAGTAATACAAATACAACATTATAAACATATACTAAACCACCAAAAAAACCACCTGGGGACAAAAAAATGAAAACATGGAAGGACAGAAGGAGAAGATAAAGAAAGGGCCAATGATCAGAAAATAAGAGGGGTTCCCCCCGCCCCCCGGGACTTCTTTGGTGAACCCAAGGGGAAAAAAACCTCTTATTTTCTGATCATTGGACCTTTATTTTCACTCAACACCAACCACAAGTTCCAATGAACTAATAATTATAATTCCTCAATCCTATGCCTGCTTAACGTAACTGGTTCTTCATTATGTTATGAGGATGGAGAAAAAGAAAAAAAAAAAATCCCACACACAAAAACAAACCCTACACAGGAGAGGAGGACTCAGCCTATTTGGCCCCAATAGGACAAATTCCTTCCTGACTCCTAGAAAAGATGACCTGAGTCAGAGCCAAAACCACCCAAAAAAACCCACAGGCCCTTTATCATACAACTATAGGAAAGAAGGGTGGTTGAGTTCAGCTAGAGGTAGGGTGAGAGTCCTAAGTTTAGAACAACAAATAAATAGATGTTGACTTCTTAAGGGGCACTTGGCCCTCTACCCTAACTACCTAAAACATAAAATCATAACTGATAAAGTTTATAGGGGACACAAATTGGTGGAGAGGTATATAATGAAGATGACAGGTCTCTAACACAGAGCTATCTTGGTAAATTGGGCAAAAAACCCCAAACAATGTGAGTTTTAATATGGCTGAAAGTAAATGTAAATCTAGCAAAGAAAGTAGACCAAATTTACAGGACTCTATCTTGGGAGGCAATGACTCTGAAAAAGATCTGAGGGTCATGGTGGATAATCAGCTAAACAGGAGATCCAAGTGTGAAGCTGTGGACAAAAGAGCTAATTCGACTTGAATGCATAAACAGGGAAATCTTGAGTAGGAATAAAGAGGTTGTTTTGCCTCTGTATTGGGTACTGGTATGATTGCTGCTGAAAAAAAAAGGTCTAGTTGTGTCCATCATTCAAGAAGTTTGATGTTGCTAAATTGGAGAGGGTTCAGACTAGAGCCACAAAAATGATAAAAGGATTAGAAAAACCTGCCTGAGAGTGATTAAACTCTTTGAGTTTATCTATTTAGTTTAACAAAGGGAAGTTTAAGGGATGACTTTATTAAAAAGTCTATAAGTACCTACAAAGGGAACAAATATTTAATAATGGGCTCCTCAATCGGTCAGACAAAGGTATAACATGTTCCAATGGCTGGAAGTTGAAGCCAGACAAATTCAGACTGGAAATAAGGCATACATTTTTACAGTGAGTAATTAACTGTTGGAACAGCTTACTAAGGATTGTGATGGATTCTTCATCAGACAATTGATAAATATAGATATCTTTTTAGAAAAAGATATGCTCTAGGGATGATCTTTTTTAACTGTTCTCTGGCCTTTGTTATATGGAAGGTCAGATTAGAGGAGACCAGTGGTCCCTTTTGGCCTTGGAATCTATGAATCTCACAGTATAACTAATAAACATTGGCCGAGTGGCAGGATTGCATCAAATATCAGTAGATGCTGCAGATGTTAAATTTGAATTTGGAGGAGTGGGAAAGGGCAAGTGAATCTGAATGGAGGAGGGAAAATGTGAAAGTAAAGCTGCTAAGATGGAAACCCTGTAGTGTCAATTTCACAAAGTGTCTGACTTTAAAAAAAAAAAAGTCACATAAGTCCTCCTCTCAGTATGAAAGACTAAAGTGTATTGATCCACTCTGGGCTACTTTCAGTCCCCAGGTACTGGACAGGTATTTGCCTATCCTTGTAATTTAGGCAGATAAGGTGGGTGAGATAATACCTTTTACTGGACCAACTTCCATTGGAAGGAGAGAGACATGCTCACGAGCCATAAAGAGTGACATGCTGCAGCTACATTACTTACAATTTAGGACAGTTGTCTCAATTTATGATGCAATAAAACTCTGCCACTATACTTGCATGGGGATTTCAGTGTGGCTGAGTGGGGAAGTTGGTGAGACAAGCAAAAACAAGAAATGGAAGCCACTAGAGCATAAAATACTGTGTTTAAAACTTCTACTGTACCTAAAGGAGCCTCCTTGTGGGTAAGTCTAAATAATTAAAAATATGAATGGATTCTCCACTGTTTTAAGAAAAGAAATAATCACCAGAGCTACAGAGAGACAACTGAGAATCTGTCCCATAATATATCGTACACATACAGTGCATGTAATTTAAAAAGACATTTTTTCCTTATCAACAATAGGCATTTTCTGTGTTTGTAATTGGGAACTTGAGTAACTGGAGCATGCTATTTTGCTTCCAGTTCACTTTCTCCTTTGTTCAACATTTTGAAGCAAAACTCCTGTCCCATCGAAGGGTCATTAACAGAACGTGTATTTTTAAAGGGCATTGTTCTTCAAAAACAGCTTAAAAATATGACTGGAAAACAAATTATTCAGATGAGCAATATTTCAATATAAAATATGCTAAGATAACTATAGTTTATCAAAAAATCAGTTTAACTTCTTAATATTCTCTGCCTGAGTTAGCACAACCTGTTCTGGTATTTGACATTTTGATTTTGACCTGAAGTGCAGAAAAATAGCCCATGTGTGAAGGTCACTGACATTTCATCTAGCACATTAAGCATTATATACTACCTAGCAACATTTCAGATTTTCATTTATTTATGAAAAGCATGGTTCATCCTCTAATAGGTTTTTTAATATTTTTGGAAGAAAAATGATGCACTCAAATATTAGATGCAAAATAATTTAAACTATATAGCCAGCTATAATATAGTTGCCCGGAAATAATTGAAGTTTCTAGAAATGGATGGGTTAGTCTCCATTAAAAATAATTTTAACAGCACATTTTCTGTGGATCAGTATTCAGTCACTTTTCTTGTGTAATAGCTGTCTACGTTTTTAATGGTAGGTAACTGTCTTCCTCAGGAACAGCATAACAATATTGTTATGTTAGAAACTATTTCTGTTGTTTAGATTATATAGTAACAATGATAAAACTAGAACACAGTATACTACACAGCAAGAGGTTCAATTGGCTTCGGGGTATTGCCTTCTGCCTGTGGAAAATTCACTTTTTAGGCACAAACATTTTTATTCTCAACATAGCATAATAGCCTCTATCTAACAGTCATCATAAAAATGTATCTATCTGTTGTATAGAAACATTTTTCACTCATTATTTATGTAAACAGTGCTGAATGGGGTCTTGTAAGTTTCCATTTACTTTCCATCTTTTGGAACTGTGTACCCTCAAGCACCTTTAAAAAAAGTTCTTGTTCAGCTAAACACAAACCAACTAACTATCGGGTCACATTTGAGTTGATAAGCTGTTAAACTGCAGGAACAAAGACAAGCTACATAAACAAAGGAAACAGGATAGCTCTCTCATCCACACACCACCTTCTCCTATCTTCTGGCCTATCAATACTTAACTACAACCTTTTCAGCCCTTTCTGGTTATTATTATAGGCAAAGCTAATGGCACTGCCTGTAGTTAAGGTTGCCTATGACTTTGTATTACAAACAGCCATTTCCAGTTGCTTATCATTTTGATTTACTAAACCATTCAAGTTGAAGATTTCCATGCTAGGTGTCTGTCTCAAGCATCCAACTTCTGAAATAAATGAAGATTCCTATATTCATTAAGTAACACTAATTCCCTTGGCACCGTTCAGCCTGTGCACTAATAGGGTCCTAATAATAGGTCAGAGTCCTCTGGGAAAAAAAAAAAAGATCGCATGTGATTAAGTAAGTATAGACTGTATAAACAAGCATATGCAGAAGGCTGCTAAATTCAGGTTGCACAAGCGTTCTTTATTCCAGCATTTTCTGACTTTGGAGTGCTTACTTTCGCAACCTTAGTGTTCTTTTAGTATAGTCATTTGGAGATAATTGTGATTTCATAGATTTTAAGGTCAGAAAGGAATATTATGTTCCTCTAGTCTAAAGACTTGTCCATATGGTGTGGCAACAAACACGTGGGTGTATGATTTCTAAAGCACACTAACTATTCTGTGAACAACTTGTTGGTATGCGCTAAAAGAGCACACTAGGTTTTTTATGCACCCTATGGGACTAATCTCTTTTTGAGCTACAGCATATATTTGGTAAAGATGTTCAGTCTTGATTTAAATACTTGAAGTGGTGAGGAAAATCCTCTCTACACCCTTACGTGCTTTAGGAGTTAATTATGCTCACTATTAAAAATTTGCAGCATCTTATTTCTGTTCTGAATTTGTCGAGTTTCAGCTTCCTGACACTGGATCTCATTTTGCCTTTGTTTTCTAGATTAAAGAGCCATCTACTATAGATATCTCTTCCTCATATAGATACTTGTAGCTCATGATCAAGGCAGCTCTGTGCATTCTCTTCAACAAAAATAGATTGCACTTCTTAAGTCTCTTACTATAAAACATGATTTCCAGACCTCGAGTGATTCTTGCCGCTCTTTTCTGAGTCCTTTAAAAATTTTCATTGTCCTTAGTGAAGTGCCTCCGCATCATTAGAAAACCAATATTAAAACATACATTTTTCATATTTGTATTTTTGCTTCCTCCCCTGCCCCCAATCTCCCTTATTGGTGAAGACAGCACTTGGGACTTTGAGCTGCCTTATTGCATTGCCTCATCATACATGCCAAAAATATTCCAAAATATTGTGTTGTGGAATTCATTTAGTGATTTAAAAAAAAAAAAAAAAAAAACCACCACACCACAAACAAAACACACTATGCTTTGTGGACCAGGAAGAGTAGTGCCACAATTTAAAAGGCTTTTTTGAGCCTATCACGCTGCTCAGCGATCAGCCTTGAGAGATGCTTCTGAAAGCTACTATCCGTGCTTTATGAGGCTAGAGGTGGCTAATAGAAATTTTTCAAAGTTTTCTCAAGAGAAGATGGTTATTTGGTGGAAATGGAAAATTGTATAGAAAGCATCTTTTTGGTAATATATAGGTTTTCATTGAAAACCTGAAAACTGAAAAGGTTTTCTTCAACCAAAATCTAAAATAATTCAGTAAAATTACAATTTGTTGAGCAAAGCTTTCACTAAAAACCAACCAACTAATCTGTTTGCCTGTGCATCTGAAATTTTGGTTTTCCATTGCTAGAAAACTTTTTCATTGGGGGAGGAGGGGCAAAAAGAACTCTCAAATTTGAAGAAAATTGTTAGTCAAAAGGACAAACAATTTCCTGATCAGTTCTCACTGAGAAGAGCATGTAAGCATCACTCCTAGCCTACAACATGACGACTCTATATTAGCTAGACCAATGGGATGGTCTAATTTCAATTTATCATTAAATTGTGGAACTGTTTTCCTTTCACTCGTATCACTGCAGAACATGAGTAACTCCACTGAAATCAATGAAGTTAAAAAACAGTATAAAATGAACATAACTGACAAGGAAATCAAGCCACTTTCTTTGAAATGTTCAGAGAGGACTGTATATTACGTAGCTTGATGTTCTTTTTCCTGATATAGTATATATCTGTGTAACAAGATTTCAAGATCATCACTTGTGTGTCACTCTGAAGCCTAGAACATCCGTAGAGTCAGCATGAAATGATAGCTACAGCTACAAGTACAGTTGAGAGCTCTTTTTCTTCAGAGTATCACCAGATTCAGTCATCACTGGGATTCACTATCTGTTAATGGTCCTGTTTTTAAGCTCTCAGGGTATGTCTACACTGCAGTTGGACACCCGTGCCTGGCCTGTGCCAGCTGACTCAGGATTGGAGGGCTTGGGCTAAGGGGCTGTTTAATTTCAGTGTAGATGTTTGGGCTGGGGCTGCAGCCTGAGCTCTGGAACCTTCCCACCTTGCAGGTCCTAAAGGCAAGATCCAGCCTGAGCCAGGCCAGCCATGGGTGTCCAATTGCCATGTAGACATATTTTCAGCCATTTTGACTTTACGCCCATGTGATGTATAGCTACAACAAGGCCATGTGTACCAGGCCAAGAGTCCTAGACCACTGTGATATTAGAGTAACTAAACCAATCACCACCTTTACTGTACAGCTGATTTCCATGCAGTAGTTCCTTTGGCTGTATCAGGGAGGCTGAACTTGTCACTTACACAGCCACAGTTCTTCAAAAAAACACCCACACAACACAGCCCCTCATTCAGTCCCCCTGACACCACATGCACTTACTCATACTCACCATAAACCCATTGGTCATCGTAATATCTATTAATGGTTATCATCAATTCCAGGAAAACAAAAGACCCAATACATGAAAAATTATACTTAAGTTTCTGACATTGTTTCCATCAGCCAAACTGCACTATCTTTAATGAATTATCTGCCACTAGATATGCAAATGAGTTTGCAGAACTAGGCACCGGTAACTGATGTTGCCCTAACCCAAGCCCTAAAGGACTACTCAGTTATGCTATTGTTTTCAGTGAGGCCAAGTTTTCACCCCAACCATCCAATTTTCCAACTTAGGAGTCCATTTTTGCAGTAGGGTATAGTATTGATCCACAAATGCACAACTGGAACAGGTACATTAACAAAACATGCTTAGTTTGCATTGAGTTATTTAACAGCACCATAGAAAAAAGGTGGATAAGGAACTAGTTAAAGGGGAGATTACAGCGGGTCGTGCTGAAAGGTGAACTGTCAGGCTGGAAGGAGGTTACTAGCGGAGTCCCTCAAGGATCGGTTTTTGGACCGACCTTATTTAACCTTTTTATAACTGACCTTGGCACAAAGAGCGAGAATGTGTTAATAAAATTTGCGGATGACACGAAGCTGGGGGGTATTGCTAACACGGAGAAGGACCGGGATACTATTCAGGAAGATCTGGACCACCTTGTACACTGGAGTAATAGTAATAGGATGAAATATAATAGTGAAAAGTGCAAGGTCATGCACTTAGGGATTAATAATAAGAATTTTAGATATACGTTGGGGACGCATCAGTTGGAAACGTCGGAGGAGGAGAAGGACCTTGGGGTATTGGTTGATAGCAGGATGACTATGAGCCGCCAATGTGATATGGCTGTTAAAAAAGCAAATGCGGTTTTAGGATGCATCAGGCGAGGTATTTCCAGCAAGGAGAAGGTGGTGTTAGTGCCTTTATATACGGCGCTGGTGAGACCCCACCTGGAATATTGTGTGCAGTTCTGGTGTCCCATGTTTAAGAAGAATGAATTCAAACTGGAACAGGTTCAGAGACGGGCTACTAGGATGATTTGAGGAATGGAAAATCTGTCTTATGAAAGGAGACTCAAAGAGCTTGGCTTGTTTAGCCTGGCCAAAAGAAGGCTCCGGGGGGATATGCTTGCTCTATATAAATATATCAGGGGGATTAACGTTAGGGAGGGAGAGGAATTGTTTAAGTTTAGTACTAATATAGGCACGAGGACGAATGGGTACAAACTGGATATTAGGAAATTTAGGCTTGAAATTAGACGAAGGTTTTTAACCATTAGGGGAGTGAAGTTCTGGAACAGCCTTCCGAGGGAAGTAGTGGGGGCAAATGACTTATCTGGCTTTAAGACTAAGCTTGATAAGTATATGGAGGGGATGTTATGATGGGATAGTTTAATTTGAGCAATTGATTTGGATTATCGGCAGATAAGTCTGCTCAATGGTCTGTGGGAATGTTGGATGGGATGGGAACTGAGTTACTGCAGAGAATTCCTTTTTGGGTGCTGGCTGGTGAGTCTTGCCCACATGCTCGGGGTTTAGCTGATCGCCATATTTGGGGTCGGGAAGGAATTTTCCTCCGGGGCGGATTGGCAGAGGCCCCGGAGGTTTTTCGCCTTCCTCTGCAGCGTGGGGCATGGGTCGCTTGCTGATGGATTCCCTGCAGTTTGAGGTCTTCAAATCTCACTTTTGAGGATTTCAATAACTCAGTCATGGGTTCGGGGTTGTTATAAATGTGTATGGGTAGGGTTTTGTGGCCTGCCTTGTGCAGGAGGTCAGACTAGATGATCATATTGGTCCCTTCTTACCTATGAGTCTAAAAGTGTGGAAAGGAAATAGAAGAGAAGGGAATGGTGATTAGGAGAAAAGCCAAATACAATGAACAGCTCAGCTAGTATGCCAAGCACATGATCTAATATATTAAAGATTTCATAACTTTAACTGTGCAAATTTTTACGAAGTAAAATTTACGAAGTAAATTTACAAAGTAAAACCATAAAAATTCAATACTGTAAATCACTGGCCATATATATTACTAAAAAGAAACAGTAAAAGGTTTCTGCTTTAATAACTTTCTTGAATTTGCTTATGTGCCGCATATGAATACGACTTTTAAACAGCAGACAACAGCAATAAAACAAGACCAAGCCTTAAAATAAACTTTCTGGAAAGGAACATCTCTCTTTGTAATACTACGGTGAGAAATGGGGGAGAAATTTCACAGCATGCCACCCATCCTATGGATCTCACCATACACCCCCTAATAGAAATCCATTTGAGTCCATATATTATAAAATTCTATGTACCTTAATGTGACATTAAGGTGGCTATAAAATACTTATTCAGACAAACCTCAAGGACTTCTTATATTCAACAGGAACAACGAAAACTGTCAACTACTACTACTTCGAGTGATGGTGTGAGGGTTAATTCACTGACATTTTTAATGTGCTATAAAAACCTTCAAACGGGAGACACTGCAGAAGTGGAAAAGTATCACCATCATTATTATGGAACAAAATACTTTGAACTTTGACATCTAAAAGGCACTGCTGTGATAATACAACCATTTTGATGAGAGTAGTTGCAGTATGGGACTAGGAAAAATGGTTATTTTCAGCCATTCACAGGAAAAGGAATTAAAATCACTAGGTTCAGTAATAGCGAATGATAATAATTTCTTTAATATTGCTGTAATTGATGGCAATTCATTGAAAATGTAGAGAATAAATGAGGACAAACTAGCACACTACTTACTATCATACTTTATAGTTTTAACACAGCAATGAAAACCTCTTGTCTACACTAAGTATGTTAATTAATCATTCGTATTTGAGAAGAAAGGTAGAAGTTTTAAAAGAAAGGAAGAATTTCTACCTACCAACCAGCAGAGTTTTTCATGACAGCATCAGAATTCCCAATATTTCATCAATTGAATAGAAAGTTGCACATGAAGATGCTACTATGCTGACAAATTGTTTTCTTAAAACTATGAATAAGTGACAAAAAAAATTTCAAAAAAAACTATTCTTATTCAACTAGTCTTTTCATTATGAAATGTTACCAATACTGAAAAATAGTTCTTGTCTTCTGTACAGTTTATTGCATAGGAATGTGTTAAAAAATTACCAAGGAACCTTTTACAGTGGCCTTGGGTGAAATTCTAGCCCTTTTGTAGTCAAATGGAGTAAAGCTACATTTTTTTAGCCAAAGTTTTTGGTGACACCAAAACCTTAATTTAATTTGGGTTGGTTTCAACTTGTTTGTGTTAAAAAAATGTTTCCATAAAAGTTAACAGAAAAATCAAAACATTTTGACAACTGCTTTTCTCTTTGAAATTCCTTTCAAGCTTAAAAATTCAAAAACATCAATGCTCTCAAAATCAAAACATTTCATTTCAAGTCAAATGAAACGTTCTTAGACCCAAAATTAATTTTAACTTTTTAATTCACCCAATTTGGGGGGGAAAAGCTCCAGTTTTCCAGAACTCCCAGCAAACTAGAGAACCCATCATGCTCATCTCCAAATAGAAGTTTTACTCTTGGCTTCAATGAGGCCAGGTTTTTATCCTTCAGTATTAAGTTCAGGAACTCATTTCAAGCATGGGTACAGCTAAACCAATTTTTAACATAAGTCTTGATATAGTTTCTTATTATGCTAGTATGGACCACTATACCCATGAAGATTCAGTTTCAAGTCTACGGGTCTCTGTGGGTATGTATATATTGCGATCCAAAAAATTTGGCAGTGTCATAGCTCAGGCTGTGGGGCTAAAATTTCAGTGTAGAGACTCAGGCTTGAGTGGGAGCTCAAGATCAGAGAACCTGCAAGTGGGAGGTTATCAAAATCCAAACTCCAGCCCAAGCCCAAAAACATCCGTGCCACAATCTTTAGTCCTCCAACCGGAGCCCCGCAAGCCCATGTCAGCTGACCCAGGCTGGCTGTAGCCATGCCACGGGTCTTTTATCACAGTGTAGATGTATCCTATTGGATGCCAGAATCTATACTACTAGATCCTGATACTAATCAGGCCTAATCCAGAGTCCATTGAAGTAAACGAGCCTTGGATCAGGCCCATCAGTTGGGTATCTAGAGTGACCTGAGGTAAACTTTAGGCCTGTTGCTGCAAAGACTTGCATATGCTTCACTTTACATACGGAGAGTAGTTCCATTGGCTTCAGGAGGACTAATGACAGTCTGTAAAGTTAAGCACACATCTAACTCTTCAAAAAATCTCGACCTAACTTTGAATCATGTTTAAAACCAGTGTTGTGAAACATCAGTTATTGGCTCCCTTTAGACGGGCATTAGAATAAGAAGCTGGTCGGTAAAATAGCTATGTGACAAGTTACTTTGGCAAGATGAAAGGCATCCACACTTGTATGGCTCCCATATCCTATTCAATATACTTCAAAACTTTTGTAATGTGGGAGTTCAAGTCTATGATTTTAATTTAATATGTTTCCTTTGATCTTCGGTGAATTAAAGCTGTAAACTGACTGCATAGCTACATACTATATTTTAATTTCTGAGATAATCTTTTTATTTTAAAAATGAATGACTATGGGCCAGGGGTGGGGAATCCTTACCCTGTGATATCAAATACAAGACTTTAGATTCTCCCCCTCCCCCTATTTATCTGAGAGAATTTTCTGAATTTTGACATCATAGATAACTTGGGGCCCAACAAATTAAGCTCTTAAGCCCAAACTGTCAGTTTGTGTCCTCCTCTTTTCTTCCAGAACCATTAAGACTGCAAATATATTCAGCATATGAGTAAGTAAGTGTAATTGGACCCCAAAGGGTTATTATAATACACACCAAAATATAATACACTAAAATTAAACATTAAAACCCAGAAAAAGGCCACATAGGGTTTTGAAGAAAAATATGAAACAGACACATGAATATAAAGACATTGCTGCAATCATTATCATACTAAAAATAGACTTCTTTTAGCATGTGGAACCTTTTGTATAAAGATAAAAGCAGGGGAATTATGTTAGTACAAAGGAAATTTTAAGAGTGCAGGAAAGAAAGAGGTCCAGGGAGAGACCAAGTTTCGAAACACTCAAAATATTCACATAGGCAAATTGAATGGGGAATTTAGAGGAAATGTTTAGTGGTTAGGCCACTCACCGGCAACTCAGGAGACCCAGACTTAATTCTTTGCTATGCCACAATGCGACTGGCGGCAAATCTCTTAGGGTACACATACACCTCGCTGCAGTGTAATTCCCTTCTCAGGTAGAAGTACACCTCAACTCTGCTTGAGCTAGAGAGCTACAAGTAGACGTATGGCTGCAGCTACCTGAGTACATACCTAGGATCTTGTATGGGATTGTACTCTGCTGGCGATCCTGAGCCACCACAGCCACATCGTTTTTAGCATACTGGGTTGAGCAGAGCTAGTGTCTGTACATCTACCAATGATTGGAATCACACCTCCCAGCTGCAGGATGTAGAGACACTAAAGGTATGTCTATGTCAATTCTTTCATCTGCAAAGTAGAGATAGTGGTACTTGCCCAGTTCACGGTGGTTTTGCGAGATTGTATGGCTGCTATATATATGCATCACACCTAGATAAACAGAGAGCCATTCTGCCTGGAATTAAAGATGAGCTGTTTGAAGTGGATTACTTTTCCATAATACCAATTTTGGATATATGATAGGCTCTTATCTAAGTAGGCAGGAGAGAAGAGATGGCCTAAGGAATCTCCACACTTTGAATGCTGCATGCAAGGGATTGTCAGGATTGCAGACTGTGCCCTCAATGAGCTCCCGGTGACACACACAGAAATAGGGAAGGTATTGAGCCATGTTTCCCCCTTGCGTTGGACTGCAAAGCAGGACCAGAAGGCAGAATTAAATGTATGCTGCACCCCAGGAAGCAAATTCTAAGGCTGAGGCTACACAGGTGGTGGCAAATTTGCTGCCGCCAGATCGATTGCTCTGGATCGACTGAGTGGTCTGTGTAGACCCGCTCAGTCGATCCAGCACTCAACTCAGGAAAACCACCCCAGCAAGTGGCCTAGCGCTGCATCAAAGGAAATGCTGTTCCCTTCGGTGCAGTGCAGTGTGGACGGCGCGCGTAGCAGACGCAGTGAAGTCAACAGGAGATTCGCAAGTGATTTACGTCACTTGAGTATCTCCCGTTGACTGCCACCAAATCTGGAAGGTAAGTGTAGACCGGGCCTAAGAAAAGGCATTCTGCCTCCCTAAGGATGTGGAGCCTGCAACAAAGGCACATTCTTACAAGGCATGATAGAGTCCTTTATATGGAAGATTAGGAGTGAGACGAAAATGGTATTTTGGCTGACACAGCAGAAGATGACAATCAACAACCCCATAGGGAGATGAGGATGTTCATATACTCCTGAACTTTATGTTCAGGTACCACAGTGATGGGAATATAAAAGCACTTAGATATACCTGGGTCAGACTCAAGTATATGCAAATAAAAGCATGTAGAAAGGACTTTAAAATTCGATAGCTAGAATGGAAGTTTAAAAGGCAGCAGATTTTTGCTTTTATATACGTGCGTGATTTGGTAAGTTAGGAAATGATACAGCTCTGTCCATAATTAAAAAACCAAAGTGAGGGGGCTATCCAACCGGATCTTTGATTTTTTGTTTTGTATTCAAGTACATACATACACTACTGAGGAATCTACAAGTTAAACCGAGATGTAAGCAAATTTTATTTTAAATTTTACTGCAAAATGTTATAGTCTGCAATATTTACCTCTATACTGCTATGAAAGTGTCATTTTGCATTTTACAGTGCTAGCTTGCCATATTTATCCACTTGTTATAATTCTTTCATTAACAGTGTCATGCTTTTAATCAGCGTTTTTAGATATAGACTTTGATCATTTGCAAAAATTATTTTCCCCCTACCAATTCCATTAATGGTATCTATTCTCTTTTCAATGAAAAAATTGAGAGCACATGGTAAGAAACATGCATCATTATATAAATCTCTAAAATATGCATTTGAACTTGTATTAAGAAATCTTTATTAATCCACATTTGCTGATAACCAGCATACAAATGAAAAAACCAGCTCTGATTAATTCTTCCCATCATATTTTATACAGAGAACTATGATTAGAGATTAACATCAGAATATTTTACCACAATACCTAAATTTTCTTTAAGATTACCTGGCTCTCACTTCTGGACTACTATGCAACAGTCAAATTGCTTCTCCATCCCATCAATCACTAGTGGCTTGGAATGCTTGGCGGATGAATTTGGATAAATTCACTGATTTGCATCACAGAACAACAAGAAAAGTATGGGATTTTGAGGGGGGAGGAAGGCAGATAGTGGTGCAAGGGAGAAGATTAGAAGCAGAAGAGAAGAGAGAGAGAGAATGAAAAGAAGTAGAAAAGTAACTATACAGTAGAAAGAAAAAGAAAGTTAAGGAAGAAAACACAGACCAAGAGTTGATATGCCAGAGATCAAAAAGAAAGAAGAGAGAAGACACACATAACAATGAGAAGAGAAGATAACAGGGTCATACTGGGGAAAGAGACCTAATACACCCTCAGCTAATTAGTATGAAACAAAATGTGCACATTTCAAATACAGAACTATTGCAGTGAACGATTTATTCAAAAATTTAACTGTCTTGTTTGCAAATTGTCCAGATTGTAATATTAATTAATTTTCCACTAATAAATTGTATGGCTCTGTTTCAGCTAGGTTCTGAAGCATGTGCCTAGCTTTAGACATGAGTAGACTTATGGAGCATAGCCAGGCTCTGAATGAGTGCTTCCCTGATGTCTAATGACTCACTAGGGGAAAAGTCTTCAGGAGGAGACTATTTGCATAAAACACCTACTCTGCCTAGCAGACAGACCTGCTTTGCCAGAGTGATCAATTTTGTCTGGTTTCGGGTTACAATTGACTTTAGTGCAAGGGTAATGAAATGTTATCCTTACGGTATGAGCAAGGGGTAGCAGAACAGTACTTAGCATGCTTATGGTTACATGACTTTGAATGCAGTCGTGGTGTTTCCCCAACTTAATGTTGGGTTCTCTGACTGGGTGCACTCACCTCTCATAAGCACCTCCTGTCAACTGAGTGCCAATCTCCACTGCCTGTCTGCTCATGGGGGGAGGGCCGGGGCATGCCCTGTCACCATGCTCAGTCCTCAGTCCCTTCTAGGCTAGCTTTAAGTGTGAGCTTGCCCTGATATAGGGCAGTGGCCTCCAGGGCTTTCTCCCTGGAGACTCTTTGCATCTCTCATTTCTTATTATCCCAGCTCTCCAGCCAGTTCACTTCCTCAAGTACAGTGCCGTCCCATCCCCTTCCCAACATAAAGTTCAACAAAGGGTTGCCCTCTGCAAGGTCATCACCCACATCCTTGAGCCTTTAAATTCTAGCCCTGTGCTTGGGTTTCCACACCAAATCTTTCCCCCTTTTCATGACTTTGGTCACTTCACCAGTGGCCAGTGGGGTGACCCCAGCCCACTCACTACTCTGGGTCCCAACCCAGGGACCCTAAAATAGCAGTCAGATGCTGCTTTCTTTAAGAGTTGCAGCTACTGCTGCATTCTCTGGGTTGCTTCCCACTCTGGTCCATCACCTTCACCCATTGCCTTAGGGCTATGGTCCTTGGGTTCCCGTCTGTTCCCTGCTTGAGCAGATATCTCCAAGCCAGGCAGGTGAAATCTCTTCAGGCCAGCTTTCCAGCCCTTACTCACCCTTCTGGTCCCAGCTAGCAATTGCTCCTTTTATCGGAGCCTGTAGTGCTCTGATAGGCTACTTCCCTGCAGCCTTTTGATGCAGGCCTAGAGGATCCACAATCTCCTTTTCTGTGGTAGGATTGCAAGGACACCATCAGGGTGTCCATCTTACCCACAGGGGTGCTACAATTACATGAACAATTCTCAGTCTATGAGGTTGAGTATTCACTTATAGTCACAGAAGAAGAAATTTTGCTTTGATAACTCAATTCAGTGTTTGTAGTATTCTAGCTTAGATTTTTATGAAGTACCCATCACTGCAACAGCTGTCTGCTTCACAGGTAATTTACATCTATATAGAGGACTCCAAAGATGATTCCCTAGTTCTTCCCCTTCCAGAGTCTTTTAAAGCTCTTCCACCCACCCTTCTCATCGCTCCTGTTAGAGCAAAAAAATCTTCTTGAAGAGGTGAATTTTACATGACTTTGTAACGGTGACTTTTGGTTTATTTGAGTTCCTAGAGTAACTTCTTCTATAACCAAGCCCGCTTAGTGTCCTCAATTATTTCTGGCCCTCCTACATTCCATCCTGGGTAAGGCAAGCTGCCCTGTCTTAGAGGAATGGAGTTGTCTTGGTGGATAATACGCGGCGATGTAGGTCAGTGACATAGCTTGGGCCTGACTCACTGGCTTTAAAGATTAGGACCAACATAGAAACAGGTTGGGATGTAGTGAAAAGTGCATAAACTGTGCTTATAGCAGTCAGACTCCTTGAGGAGTTAGGCCCCCACATATTCATAGTTGGGTCACTCAACCCATTGAGTTAAAAGGGCTGTTGGGTACTTTTTTTGTGTGTGTTTTATTTAATAAAACAAGGCACTTACTCAGGTACCTCAATATGATGCATTCTTTGCAATTTTGGTAATACTTTTTTAAATCTATTTAACACATTTGGCTCTAATCACAATGATCAGCCAAAGAATGTTAGAAACCTATTTAGCCACAACTGAGTTTCAACCTTGCTTAATCATATAGTTAAAATTTGCTTTTTAAAAAAAAAAAAAAGAAAAACAACCTTTTTTCCCTGTGTTATGCAGACCAGTCTTTTGATCTTTGATTATATCAGTTGAGCTGTCACTTAGAAAAGCTATGTCACCAGCAAAATTCACATTTTGTAGTGTTTTACATGCATACAGTTTCTCTTATAGTGAAAAAAGGGGCAACGATGGAATGTCAGAAGGTAGCTGGTCCTATCTCAGACAGGCTCCACAATGGGGAAAGACGACAGGTTCATCTGAGATTACTTAGCTTACTGTGTAACAGGGAGGCAGTTAAGCACCTGGGCATGATAAAAGGTTGAAGAACCTCAGAAGGCAGGCAGCTGCCAGAGGGGGAATCCATCTAGCAGACTGGTGAAAAGCTGCCTGTGATCCCAGCACTCCAAAGACGGAAAAGCAGGGCAAGAGGCTGAGGAAGCCTACAAAGAGGATAGCAGTAAGAACCTGAGACAGATTAGTTCTGGCTGTTCCAAACAAGGGCCCTGACCTGGAACCCAGTGGAGTATGCATGCCTGGGTTCCCCTACTCACTCCAGATACGGACTTTGGAGAAGAAGTCTCAAGACTCATGGCTGTCTAACCCTCATTAGAGAAATGGAACTTTCAACTCCCCATTATCCTGAAGGAGACCCAGCCACAGGGTTGGATGACAAAGACACCAAATGGAGTATGGTATCATAAAGTGTCACATATGGGCAAGGTGGCAGCTACATTTGCCAGCTTAAACAAGGCTGCAGCATCTAAAATCTACAATTTAAAGACCAGACTATGAATCTTCAATTCAAATGCTATTTCCACCTTAACGTTTGGATTTCTACCTTTCCCATCCACAAGGTAGAGACCGACATCTAAACGCCATCAAAAGCAAAAGCCTCAGGAAAATACTAGTTAAGTGGAATGAATTTATAACGGATGCAGAGATATTTTGAGAACATGGAGTCTCTGAATGGGAGGTCAGAGGATGGAAATATCAGGAAAAACTGGGCAGCTACATTGACTCTCCAACAGTATCCCTCCATCCAACAGTATTTAAAGAGGAAAAGCTTTTATAAATTATGTACACAGAGTGCAGAGTCATAAAGTTTAAAGCCAGAAGGGACCACCAGATCATCTGGTGTGACCACCTGTATATCACAGATAACCCACATCCACTGCACACTAAACCCAGCAACAGAAAACAGACCAGAGAAGACTATTCCCTGCTGTGACACAATAGAACGGGAGGAACTGAGGTGCACCAGTGTGCAAGACAATGCAAAGAGACATGTAGAGATTAGTCCAGGACAAAGAGGAATGGTAAAGCCTTGTTCATGCTTTAAGTGATATTTGATTGCATGGAAAGGATCAGATTAAGCATAGTTCCCCCCCAAAAAAAGTTTGCCTAGTCCAGAATGGAACCATTCTTCCCTAGCTTTGTGGCGATTATGGGTCTGTTTGTATCTTTCCCCTTTTTGGTCTGTGTGCATGGATGCCTTACATGTCTTGGGATGGAATTTCACAATTCTACCATTCTAGACCAGGACCTGGCTCCAGCACCCCATCTACGTCAGACTCATTAGTGTATGCCCAACTGGACACCTGCCTCTTCCCTTGGGGAGCTTGTACAAATGAGAAACCTCTTTCTTAAAAGAAGAAGGTTTATTTAGAAAATGGAACAAAGCACTAGAGAATAATTTTAAGAACAAGCCACCTATATGGATTTTTAGATTCATTTAATCTTATACCTCACTATAAATTAGAGGGTTCCTCAAGTTTTAGGATCAGAACTGGCCCAATTTATATTGTTTTAGAAATCTGAGGAGCTCTTGGGACCCAACCTGGTCTGTGTTTGCCTTCTACAATGTGTCTAATTGGTCCTCTTTCTAGGAAACTGCCTATTCCCAATGCTCCTACCTCCTTGTGTGAGCCTGAGCCCAAATAACCATATTTGCTCAGTGGCCTTTGTTACAGGGTCTAAGTGTGAATTTTCTGTTTGCCTGAGACTTTTTCTTCCAGTCAGCCAGCCTAAGAGCATACCCCATGGCGGTTGGTCCATTGTTCAGCGGTTGGCTCCATTTAGTCTTAATGGTTTCCAATCACAAGCCTTGTGATTGTTGGGGAATATGCTGCAACTGTCATCTTTGACATATCAGTACTCAATCATATTTTGGGGTCCAGATCAATATTTGCTAGCAAGCATCCCTACATCCATCACACTCTCCAAATGCAGTTTTAGCCACTTAGAGACAAATGTCAGTGCCTCCGAACACAAACAGAGACAAAGTAGGTGAGATCTTTTATTAGACCAACTTCAGCTGGTGGAAGAGAAACTGAGCTTACAGGGAGCTGCTCTTCAGGTCTGGGAAAGATACCCCATATCACAGCAAATACAAGATGGGACAGATAACAGAACTTTGCTTAGCAATATCTGTCCCAGCTTTACCTCACCCACATTGTGGGTCTAAGATCCTGGACCCAGAAAGCTACAACTCTGCAGAATAATGTTCTCTCTATTATTAATAGAAGGAAGGAGTTGAACTCAGACTATGAACTGTTTGCTGATGCATCTTCTTACACAAGCAGCAGCAGCTAATAAAAATGATCTCACAAGAAATCAAATGTAATTCAACTAGTCATTTAGCAAATTGATAAGAGGAAGGCAGCACAATCAACACTGAATAGCCAATGGAATGAGGAACTTACTGAGAAGGATTATATAGTTCTGCTCTTTGTTCACATTAACAGCAAAGAACACCCTTCACAGCTACATCTGCCACTGTGCTGATCACATCATGGGCAAGGATTACAGGTTTGGGGGTACACCTTTAATAAATGATTTTGTGGTTAGCTTGTGTTTCAGCTCAATGTGCACATGCTGTTCCCTTTCAAAAGCAGGGATTTAACAGGCAGCTGTGAAATCAAAGGACAAAAAACTATAGCGGTCAACACAAACACACTACAAAAAAAGGAGGGTAGAAAGGGGTGTTTTTCCTATCACACATCGCTGCTTTGCAAGAGGCAACTATACTACAGCTCTCTGCGTGTCTGAGTTCAACAGGCTGAGAAACTAGCGATATGGGCAGCCTTCAACTATGGTTGCCAAATTTCTTAAAATGCTTGTAGATTTGGAACCAGATTCTCAATTGGCGTAAGCTGTCTCAGCTGAGCTATGCCACTCTACATCAGCTGAGGATCTGCCCCTTACTCTTTTTGGCATTACATTTTTAGTGCTCTAGATATACTGTATTTAATGCAAAAAAAAAATACTGGCAGAAATTAGAATGATTTTAGCAGCAGTTGATGCAGCATGGGGGCAGTAATTCCTGCCATTATTCCTGCAGAAATTGTGATTGAGAGTAGAGTCTGGGACAGATGCTCAGACGCTCAAGAAAATATTGTGAGCCAATATAAAACATTTTATTTATTTATTTAATTCTTACCTCCTTGATAGTGCTTTAGCTGAAAAGTTTCAGCCTCTGTACTCAGTAGTATATTTGCAACTGCTGCTTCTGCAGCTATTGACTCGAGGATATTACTATAATGCTAAATACATTTTAAACAGATTTATGGAATTTGGAAGTGGATTGATATTTTCCTGGAAAAGGTGATTGATAAATTTCCTGCTGTCATTGTGGAAGAGTGAGAAGCAAACCAAAACCACAAGTATTACAAAATGCTATCAGTAGTAATAACAATAACTACAACCACCATCACGAATACTAAATCTCCATTATGCTAGGCTCTGTACAAACATAGTAAGAGAAACAAGGACAATATTGGCCAAAGTTAGATCACCATGCTTTGGCCCTTTTGTTTTAATATTGTTTTGCAGCCTCTCAGCCTGTAGCATACCTATGTCCTTGTGGAATCTGAAAGAAAAAAGGGCACCAGATTCTCTAGTACTGTAGCTCAATTCTTGGTGCAAAAAAAAAAAAAAAATATGACGAGACAGGAATAGCAAGAGTGGCCTTATACCACATTTATGTTTCCTCCATCCCATGCCATCTGGGTGCTAGTCCACTCACTGGCACAAGTTAGAGTAGCTTGAAGATCACTCTACCTTTCTTGAGCCAGCTACTCATGCTTCCAGGGGACTGTTATAGAATGAATCTGGCCCGAAGTACAGTAACTATGCATAATAGACAGAAAAAATGACAAATGAAATACTTCCCTTCATGTTTCCTTCCCATTGAGTCCAAATACAATTGCTTACCTCGTACCTGGCAAAGAGAGCCTAAAACTGGCATGATCATCCATATCCAGGTTTTTAGTTTGATAGAATGAGAGGACAACCAGGTCAAATGTAATTGGAAGTAAGATTTATCCTTTTAAAGTAAATATGAGACAGAGTATGGAGGTAAAAAAAGAGAAGTGAACCAATTTTTAAACTAAACTAGGGCACCCAGTTCAGTGCCTGCACATCTGTCAGATTCCTAAGGATGGCTTCAGTACTCAAATGTGGAATAAGACTTCTTACTATGAAAACTGATCAGAAATCTGATCTTTAAGCCTAAGAACACTTCTAACAGTGACATGAAACATTTGCTAGGAGGTATAAAGTATGTTTACTACAAAAGTGTTCATTACATAAAAACTCTTCCAAGGTTACATATTATAGACAGCTCTCTTTTAGTCATTTAGAGGGATAGAACGGCTTAACCATGAAGCTCCTTTTAAGTTCTAACCCTTTCACGTACAGTCAGTGATTTTGGAGCAGTGTATTTTTGTTTGTTTTGAGGGGTGTTGAGGGAAAAGAGGGTGGGGTAGCTGATCAAGTTTTGCGCTTTTGGTGTGCTCCAGGTATCCATACATTGGGTGGATGCATTACCATTAACTTTGATGCATTTAAGAACTATGCCAATCAGAAAAACAAATTTATCTCCCTATGAAGTTCTTTTTGGGAGACCATTCCAGCTGGGGGAAGCCTGATACCTGCACATGCCAGTCTCTTGGGGGGGAGATGAGGAATTGGTTGCTTATGTTATGAAGTTATAAAAGACACTTACAGCTATTTTTAAGTTTTTCAGAGACTTCCTCTAGATGTGGCTGTACATGATATCCAGTCGGAGACTGGGTTTTGTTAAAGAAGTTTTCACATAAGAATTGCCTAGAACCAAGGTGGGATGGTCCTTACCAGGTGCTGTTAACTATGTACACCACTGCAAAACTACAGGGAAAGGACACCTGGTACCATTGCACCCATCTAAAGAAAGTATGTTAATCCTTAAAAGGAGCAGATTTTCTAGTGCAACAAGGAAGCGCTGCTGGACTGAGGTCCTAGAAGCAGACGAGGAGGGGTGAAGAGCCAGGGTCCCCTTGTGGTTGCTCTGAAGACGATGATCAACAGAGTCAAGAATGCACCAGGAAAGAAGAGCTAATGGACTTCATTATTTTTACAATAATTTTAATTATTTTGTTGTGTTTGTTATATTGAAAGGATACATTGTTCTGGGAATAGTGTAGAAGATGGATGTGTTATTCCTAATGATATATATAATTAGTTTAAATAGGGGCAATGCAGATTTTGGAGCCAATTCCTTTTATATACCGATAAGGAATTTAATTGCATCCTGGGAGATTCAGGATTGTTGGGTGTGCTCTTTTATGGCAACCCATCTTTGGGAAGGGATACCCCGGATACCAATTCCTGTACCAGTCAATCAATGGGAAAATTTAATTTGGACTAATCCCATGGGAACAGTAATAGGGAAAGAATATTGGTTGGGAATGAGGGCTGATTCCAGAAACTTAATTCTCCTGGGAAGGAAACCAGCATCTCCAATATGTACGCAGTGGACACAACTGTATCGGTAACAGAATCAGACAAACCCTGGTTAAATGTTACTTGTGAAGTAAGGAATGTAAGTAAATATCCAAAATGCAAATACATTGTCCATCTGCCTATGGTAGAAGGGGAAATAAAGTAAGTAAAACTATAATATAGAAACAGGGATCAAATGCAACTAAACTGAATGAGAAAACAATTTATAATTGTACATTAAATGCCACCCGAGGTATTAAGTGCAACAAAATCCAAAATTGGTGGCTGAAGCTTGAAAATGTGAATTTATATCAAAATGACCAGTTTAGAGGAGAGGTCTGGTTAATTCAAGATATTATTACTTTTAATCAACATGTAAATAGATCCTGGGCCGCATGGGCTAACAATGTTATGTGCGCTATACCAAGCCCATTCCAATAGTTCTTATTGTGTTCTTATAGTAGAACTAATAGGAACAAAGGCAAGACTGTTTAGGGAAAAGAAGATGGATTCTCTCTTTTCCAGGGGAACCAGTCTGACTAAATGGCTGACAAAGCATGAGATGGAAAGTGCCTTTCTAGTAGATGTTTAATTTATTATGTGTAGCAATAAGAAGATAGTTTTGAAGCCTAAAGTTCCAGTAAGTACAGAATGAGGAGAAAGACCTTGCAACTTAGATAGGGAGAGTTGAAATTGGGAGATTAAGGAATTCCTTAGATAAGGAGTTTTTAGTAAGTATTGCCATGGAAACTGATGTAAAAGACTTGTTTGTCAAAGACTACATAAGCTTTAAGAAATGTATGCTTAGAGTCACCATCGGGCCACCTTTTTTGTGTAAAGAATAAACTTTGATTTTGTTAACCTGCTGTCTGGCTAATTTGGACCGTCCTCTGGGCAACGGACATGTAAGTAAGGACCCCTGAGTTTGGGTTCCTCGACGGGGGGGGAGAGGGAGATTAAGTGAGGTGCTGAAAGCCATTGAACAAATATGTAAACCCTGTATATAATGGAAAGTACGTTAAGTGGTACTGCCGCATCCCCAGAACCCATGTATATAGTCCATATGCAGCTGTCCTCCTGCATTTAATTTATTTTTTCCTCTTGGTTGCTTCACCACAGCATAGTACATTTAGTGCAGTGGGCAATTATTGTCTACATTCTCTGAACTTTCATATTCCTCTATGCTATCCAATCTTTTTCACAAAATGAAGAACTGAAGTACTTTTTAAAGAGCCAATTTGTTTGTTAGGGATTCACATAACATTTCATATGATTTCCTGAAATTTTTGGAAGTTTCAGAACCACATCCAATGCAATTTAATCACATTTACACTAGTGTAAAACTCAAGTAACACCAAAGTCAATGAAATAATACAATCAGATGCATTATTTTATTGTCTCTTTCTTTTGGCAGTGAAAGCCAATATAATACCAGATATTCAGCTTGTGTAAATCAACATATCATGACTTCCATGGACTGTGCTCACCTCTTGTGACCAGTGATATTGCAAATAGCCCAGCTATCATGACAAATTCTATATTTGTCACCGGATACTGCTGAATAACTTGCCAATGTAAGTTACTTATTCTGAGATCAACTGGGAAATTAGTAAGGTCACTGTGATTAACAGAACAAAATGAAAAAAGGTCAACAGCTCTAGAAGTGATATTCCAAACACCATGTCTATGATATAACATTCCTTCAAAACAAAAAACATTGTATTCAACCATAAAGCATTTTTCCAAAACACTATGAAAAGATTTCCTCTAATGGAAAAAGTGTGAAGTCACATTTTTCCCATACTTTTAATATAACAACTGGAGATTTATAATTTTATGGGAACTGTGGCAAACGGCCAGCTTCTCCCTAGTGGGTCTCGCACTTTTGCCTCTCTTAGTGGGCCAGGGCGTCGCCGGTTACCCCGTCTTCCCAGGGAGTGGGGTAGGGACCTGGGCCCACCTGCTCCTCCGGGTCCCAGCACAGGGGCCCTCTGAGTAGCAGCTATGTGCTGCTGGCACCTTACTTGCAGCTGCAGGCTTTTCCCCTTGGCTACTTCCCCCCTCTGTCTTTCTGCCTTCTTGAGCCCAGTACCTTCCTCACGACTCCACCTCTCCCACACACACTGCTGTGCTCCGTACTGTTCTTCTCCACGACGCCACACACCAGTGTACTCTGTACTGTTCTTCTTCACAATCTCCACAAACTCCTCTGCTCACCACACACCTACTCTTTCAACTCCCACCCTGCCTCTCAGGAGTAGAGGGTCTTTATCAGGCACCTGGGTGGGGCCTTATTTGGTGTCAGCTGACACCAATTACCCTTTGGCTAGTCTACAGGGAATAAAGCATGGAACATTCTAGCACTAACATAGTACCCTTTAGAACTTTCCCAGTGCCCTCTGCCCTTGCTATACCACAGAACTATATAGTTAAAATAAAAGATTTCATGACAAATTCACAGGGCATCTTAAGAGTCGATAAGTGTAACATTTGATCTTTCCTGGTCACAAGATGAGACAAATTTGTATTAAAACTGAAGTGATTTCCATACAATTGTTTTCCATTTCTTCAACAGTATTTCATGTTTAATCAAGTCAAAGTTCCTGGAAAGCCACAGAAAAAATCCCAGGTATTAGCCAGCACACTTTTTCAGCAACTTCAGTTCACTGATTTTAATGTTAGTACAGAATTGTATGAAAAAAGCTATACAGTGTCTTTGCAAGTATCTAAGCTTAGTTTTAAATTAGCACTTTAAATGCGTGGACTTTTCAGTGAGGAACTACTTATACAGACATAATTATTTCTATTATCATCCCTATAATATATCCAAGTATAGTAGATAGTGTTTTCTCATAAGAGAGCTAGAGTGAATGGAGGCAATTTTTCCCCACCTTATCTACACAACTATTAGTATCTTTGGTAGTGTAGCTTTCAAAGGGGAATCTCTTACTTTTTGGGTGGGAGAAGGAGATAATACTGGGAAAATATTCAATGCTGCCCAATTCCCCTACTGCATAGGGTACTCTGGGGGCAGGAAAGTTACTTTAAGAACCTAGAATAGAACTCACCATCAAGCTCTCCATACATCCTTGACTAGCAAGCTATATGGAGTACTGGAGTGACTTCCAGTACCACATTAAGCAATATGATGAGCATCTCCCACATGTGGGAGATTCTCTTTCTTAACCTCTTTGTTGGGGAAGAATTGTATCTGCAGTGTAGTTTTGGTAGGGTTTTCATTTTCTGGTTTTTTTAACTAATATATATATATATATATATATATATATATACATACACACACACTGCAATGTGTTTATAGTGGAGAAGTAGTACACTTTGCACTTGAAACAGAAAGTTGAGAGATTTAATGGTCTTTAGTTCCTGTGGCAGTTCATTCCACATCAGATTGGCAATGACCTTGAGTGGGCAGATTTCCCTTCCTCTTTAGTGTGTGGGTGCGGGTCACTTGCCAGGATTATCTGTCTCTCTCCCTTAATCACTTCTCTGGCACTGAAGGCACCTTGCACAGTGATGCACCTCCATCCTTCCTATGCTCTGCCAGTGGCATAAGTCTAGTCTCAGTCTAGTCTTATTTACTTTTGTCTAAATTTTGTTGTTGTGGTTAGTGTGTGGGTGCTGGCAGCCTGTGATATACAGAAGGTTAGACTAGATCTAGTTGTCCCTTCTGGCTTAGAACTTTATGATATTGAGAAAATTTTGCTCTTCACGTAACAGTTCCTACCAAATGTTGGTCTCAGACGGTGCTCTCTCAGGTACTTATATGGCCTCCATTACCACAGTATCTGATCACCTCACAATCTTTAATGTATTTACACTCAAGACCCTTGCTAGGTGCTATAATCTCTATTTTTACAGATGGAGAACAGAGGCTTAATGAAACTAAGTGACTTTCCAAATTCCATGCAATAAAGCAGGGACTTAAACCCAAGACTCCCAAGTCTTAGGCAAATAACCTCACCATTGGACTCTCCTTCCTCTCCAAGGTGACCAGATAGCAAGTGTAAAATCAGGATAGGAAGTAGGGAATAATGGGGGCTCTCTCTCTTATAGGCACGTATAAAAATCAGGACATCCGGTCACCCTATTCCTCTCCATACTGGAATCACAGTGATCTTATACAAGAAACTTGAAGAGGCCAGGCTCAGGCCTTCACTTTCAGATATAGGAATGAAAAGGACACACGCTGACCAGCACTTCAGCCTGGAGCTTGCCAGCTGCCCCTGCAGCATAAAAGCAACATTCTTGTAAATAGTTTTGGGTGAGATTTCAAACAGCTCTGGTTTAACTCTGCACCCACGGAGGATAATGGGAGTTTTACCCATGTAATACGTCCTCTCATCCTTAATGATTGGAAAGCTTGTAGGATGAAGAATGAGCAGTATCCCCATTCCTCCTTCGGTTGACTCTCCAAAGACTATAAGAGGAGAGCCTTACCTAATGTGGACCTCTTAAGTTTTCAGAGGGCTAGCCTATTCTTCCACCCTTCTCTCCTTAGCCGCCTGAACAACAGACATTTACTTTTTCTGGGCTCTCTGCAGCAGACTTAGGGAGTGATGATTGACCCTTTACAGTCACTTTCTTATGCTCTATACGGGAGACCTAGGTAATGAAATGCTATTTCCTTGCCTCCCCTCCACATACTAAGTAAGCTTGCTCAGCAAGCTAATTACATCATTGTTATTTTTAAAAAATAAATTAAATAAGGGTTGATGTGACGTGAACTGGACCAAATTAGCCATTTAAAAAAAAAAAAAAAAATCACACACACACACACACACACACTTCTAATTCTGGTCAATATCATTACTATTACACCGGCATGTAAATATAGCTTAAAGCCTGTTCAGATTTCAGTACCACAATGTATGCCTCTTGCTTATTGTTTTAATAGTATGGTAATACTGAGAACCATATGAACATGTTTATAAATAGCAACCATTAGCTCACAGAAAGTATTACCATAACGTTAAATAGGATCTTTATTAGTTCAGGCTCATTATCTTAATTTCAGAAGGAACAAGAATATGAATGTGATCAGATGAGTCTTCTTGTCCCTTAAAATTGAAATATGTTGAAGATTAATTTCAACAATATAATAATGCTTCCGGCTACATCTCATGTTGGAAACTTTTCTTTAACAGGACTTATTGAAATATATTATACAATATTCACCTTGAGGGGGAAAAGTTACTTTGCATCTGAATTGTGCATTCCAACACCCAATATTTGAATCTAAGGTTGTTGGTTTTTTAGTACAACTGATCTCATTAATTGAAATAATTGCTCCAAGCATTTCTAGCAAAATATGATCTTAAAATTATACTTCATGAAAAATTAAAGTAGCCTTTTCAAGAAAATGATTATTTTTAGCTAAAGAGGCATAAAATTCCTTTATCCAATGCAACACTTCTCTTTAATGAAAGTGCTAAGATAATGCAAATAAGAATCATAAATGCCTCTAAGATTATTTTACTGGAAATATGGTTACCCCATGTCTTCCTTCAAGAAATATATCATTTCTATTGGTTAGTATTATTATAGTGCTTAAGTATTCAGAGTGAATTTTTTTCATAGAACTAAGATCATTTGAAAGAACCTTCTTAATTGTCAATGCTTAATGTTCTTTGTACTCCAATTATTCAAATGCTTTGCTTTGTAAATTAGGCTTTGATGCTATAAAAAGAGGGCTCCGTTGAAAGCAGTTTACATTTGCTAGATTACCTGTGTTGGCCACCTACTACATCTTCACATTAGTCACATTTTCTCTGCCTTGGTTAACAAAGTTGTCAGAGTTTGTCGTTAAGATTGGGAAAGTTTCAGAAAGAGAGAGCTTCTGCATTGTGATACTGACTATTTCTGCCTATCATGAACACTGTTCCAGAGTTTATTGTCAAAAGAAAACTAAAAAAAGTAATGCAGCATTAAAAATCCATGAAATTCAATCAATTTATCTGTATGTTCTCTTTCTCTTCTATGTTCGAGAATTAATACCTTGGATATTAAAATGCTATAAACATTTGATGCCTGAAAGACAGTTTTAAAACTAAGGATAAAGCCGACTAACATTTTGCAGTTCTATTCTTAAAGATGCATTTTTCTGTGTTAGAACACATACATATGTTGTGCACTCTTTCATGAGATTGGAAAAAGTTCAGAGAAAATACTCAACAGATTGAAAAGTATCTTATTTCATTTTGACTTTGGAATTTCAGAGCATGGTTTAGCATCAACCTGATATGGGAAACAACATTATACGTGAGAGGTTTTTCAGCTAGCAAATTGATATTTTGAAAGTATATTTTGTAAATAAATATCAGTGAATGGCATAGTAATAGCTATTCTGATAAGATTCTATTCAGATTTAAAAAAACAAAACAAAAAACAACCACACATTCTTCCTCAAAATGGCGACCAAAAGATTTACTTTATCTTAAAAGAAAATGAAGTTGTTTTAAGGAGATGGTTTAAGAATTGTCAGTAATGAATGGTCAAAGTGAATGATCCAAAGGAAGTCCAACTGACTGGCCCTCTCATTATTGTTCTTGTCTCATGCATTTTTACAGAAGATAAAAACGTGACCTGAGTTCTTCCTTATTAACATGCAAAGCACATCACAAAACTACACCAGAACTGACTGTAGGTTAGGACACATTTCATTTTCAATGTTAGACATGCCTAATATTGGAATGATTACTATCGCATTATTTGAGCATTAGTGTACAATCATGTTAAAGACATCAGGAGCAGAGTTGTCTGCACACAAAACCTTAACTTTGGCATATTCTGACTTTTGCATGCTTTATGTGCAACGAGATTCTATTAACATTGTCTTTTAAATAGAAATATGTATTGTGTACATGTAACAGGCTTGCATACCTCTGTTTGTAGAGTCCTCGTGTGGATTTTTCCTTCAGCATTTCCAATTATTAGCATTGCTTCACACTGCCATTTGCATTCAGATAAAATTAAAGATTTTAAATCTCTTTAATGAAGCCAGAATCATGGTCAAAGTTATCTCAATTGAATTAATTACTTTCACTTGAGGGATGAATTTGGTCCCATGTATAAGAAACAAGCAAATGTACATTGTTTATCAGAATATGACTGTGGGTTTAGACATTTCCAGAAATCTAGAGTGAGGGGAAGGCATATAAGTTTTGTTTTGTTTTTTCTTTGATGGAAGGCTGTCACACTGAGTGGTCTTTCTTTATGGAAAAGTACAGTTTCCAACATGCCTTACATTGGAGTGCAATGTGTGTCAAAAATACAACTCTAGCTGAAAAATCTTGCAATACATCTTGATCAGATATACAGTATCACTAATCTATACATAATGCAACGCAAAATATTTCACAATTAAATAAAACAGTTTCACCTCTCAGAGTTCACTACTCACCCTTGGAATGTCTCTTTGTGGCTTATCTGGGGTATGCCTCTCTGATGTTCCTTACAGAGGGTGTTCACTAAGTCTCTCTCTCTTTTGGGATTTGACAGCTCCCTCCTCATGAATTGACTCTCTGCCTAGGTCACTTTGGTACACAATCCTGCACCACCGAGGGAAAAACTTAAGTTTTTCTGTATTAACCATCCCAGGCAGTCTTAACATTCTCTGTCCCTCACTGCTGCCACTTTTCATGCAGCTGGTAAGGGAACCTGGGCCCACTATCTTCTCCAGGTTTCAAACCAGGAACCCTAAAACTGACAGCTAAAGTCTGGACTGTGCCATACCTTACCATTCTTTGCCTGGACTGCTTCCTAAATTTGCCTTTATCAGGTTCTCTCCTCACCCTCCCCTGGATATGCCCTTCCCTTTGGGAGAACTTCCTTTCTCTCCCTAACTTCAGAGCGAGGGATTGCTGACCTCCTCCCTGTAGCTCCCCTTTTGCCCTTAGCTCTCTGGCTTTATACAAGCCCTGTCTGTTCCTGTCCAGGTGAGCGTCATTATTTAATTAGTCCTCCTTGCTCCCTGGTGCCTCCTGCAGATGCAGCCTAGGCATTTAATTGGCCCACCTAGCTGCCTGAACTCCTTCAGGTGGTATTCATCTCACACCAAAAGACCCAATAGCTTTAAAAATCAAATTAGAAAGGACCTGAAGGAGGGAAAGTGGCAAAGGGAGATGGAAATACAAAATGTTGTAGCTTTTAGATGTTCATTTTTATCTAAGTCTATGTTTTGGCTTTGTAAAGACTAAATGAAGAATGCAATATTCTGCTTTCAGTTTTCCCAGGGTGACTCCAGAGTAACTATTAAAGCACGTGGAGGCTCTCAAGATTTACAACAGTGGGCAGAGTTTGACCTAATATCTATAATTCCTTTTGACTGCAAGTACAGTTGGGTGAAGATTTACAGACATTATATTTGCTGAAAAATACAGTTTTGGGTTGACCAAAATTAGTCACAAATGTGATGAGTTAATCAAATAGATATGGCAAAAAAAAAAAAAAAAAAATCAGGAGAGATTCACAAAACAGCCAGAGGAGGTGGCAATGGTAAAGCTGGAGGTGCCCCCTATATAATTTTTAGCCCAGCAGTTAGGGTACACACTTTGGATGCAGGACACCCAAGTGTAATTACCCTTCTGCCTGATCTGGAGTAGAGTCTTGTCATCTATATCCCAGGCAAGTGCCATAACTGATTCAGTTACAGGCTATTCTGGGGTTAGTCTCCCTGCATCTCTCCCATTGAAGGTGTCCCATTCCGTATAAAATACCTTAGTAGCTGTCCTGAAGACAGAAAGTGTAAAAGATTCTATAGCTGAGCTTTAGGGCATGCACCCTAGACATCAGAATCCTAAATTCAAGTTCCTAATCCACTTCAGACTGTGTTCATGGAGGGCGTTATGTGGAAATTGAACATCATTCTCCTGCATCCCAGATGAGGGTCTTAACCACTAGGCTAAAGTTATAAAGGAGCAGCACCCCCATCTCCTCCTTTGGCCATTGTGTGACTTTAGCACTTAAAGCCCAGAAACAATTTCTTAGGTCAAACTATGTTTCACTCAACCCAAAATTGGCTTTCAATTTGCTCCATTTTGAGGAAATTTTCAGAGTTGGTCCAAAGTTGTTTTTTATATTTTTTCTAACATGCTAGAGAAAAATAAAGCCCAGCTCCCCCCCAAAAAACAAAATACATTATTTAAACAAATCTAGTTTCAAGAGAGCTTTGCCACATAGAGGCACATGGCTTTAACACAGAGCATCTACTAGGTGACTATTGACTGGCAAAAACACAGAATAGCATGATTTAGGGAGCCTTGTTTTTTCAAGACAAAGATGCATTTTTCTCATTACTCAAATTTTTAAAAATCCACTTATGACTTCTTTTGAAGCTGTACATGATTTTAAAAAAATCGAAATGTGTATTAAATATTATTTGAGTGTGAGCTATACTCCCTTTAAAAAGGTACTTTTGACATTCACTCTTTAATTGAAGTAAAAGACATCCATTAAATTTTCAGGTTATGAGAAAAAGGTAAGAGCTCAATGGGAGACAACATTTCTTACCAAAAATTTGTATGCTTTCAGTGAGCCTAATTATTTTGGCCTTTTTGCAACAACAAACAAACCCACACCTCAGTTAAAGGGTAAAAGATCAACACTGCAATTTTTTTTTAAATTTACAGCTTCAAGAGAAGTCAGAAGTGGCTTTAAAAAAAAAAGTCAGCACATTGTATTCCTTGTCCCTACGTTTACTGGTTAACTTGTTTCGATGGTACAGTTTTAGTTGTGGTTAACAAATGACACATTACACCATCACCACCCCAACACATACACACAGGTATTATGTTCATAGTATTAATATTATATCTAGGTGTTGGGAAATTACATTAACTAAATGTATTACGTGCTTCCCACAGTTCTGGTCACCCATGTTAAATATCCCATAAAATTTTGCGAAGCTGGCATCAGCTTTGCCATTGGAAAACATGAAGCTTCTCAGACAAGACACATAAATGTTTTGCCCTCATACAAGCTCAGGAAGTACCCTCATGGGCAACTGGCTTGGAATCTAATAACCAAAACAGAGATAAGGAAAAGTACCCAAAAATCAAGGTAAAAAGGTTGATTGGTAAGTTTTCATCTTGGTTGTTTACAAGAAAAAAATCACCCATGCTATAAGTATGACCAGTTCTGACTGCATATTTTGGAGCTCACTTGTGTAAAGGTGAACAGAATGTTGAGAACTGCTTTCCAGAAGCACTGATAACATTAACTTTGTCTGTATTGTATTGCTGTGTCTTTAGCCAAATTGGCTAAGCTCGTTTAGTTTGTCTCTTAAACAGTCTTAACAACAAACCACAAGTGTAGTCAAGCAATTGGCTATACAGTTAGCAACAGATTGCTTATAGCTCTGTTTATTCTCTCCCTTGGATAGATGAGTCAGTCTGTCCCATCCTCATATATGGGGTTCTATTGGACTCCAGCCAGCTTACATGCCTTCTATTGAAAACAGGCATACGGGAATAATGTTAGAGAAACTCATACTGACTGAGGAGCACAGAAACTGAACCATCCCATCTCGCTGTAGGTTATTATACCATATTCACCATGACATACAAGCATCTATTCATCTGACAAAAATGACAATGGAGAGTTTTGTCTGAGTAAGAAAGTTTCATTGTTTCAAAATCTACGTTTAAACAAGTACCACAATGTGGAAAGCTCTATTTTAGAAAAGCAAGTAACTGGAAAAAAAGTAAGTATTTCTGCACACCATTAGCCAAATTATCTCCTTGCATATAAGTGATGCAATGGCCTTTACGGACTCCTCTCATAAGAATGCGTTTCACCCAAGCAGAACAGTGTAGAATGCACCTTGGCATCCTCCTTAATCTAGAGGAATTTAAAGCATTGACAATAAGAGGATGTAGTTTCAGGATGCCCAGGAGTTCCAGGTAAGAGAAGAAAGAGGATTATCCAAATGAATTACAAGTATCTGAAAGTAGTGCTTGTAAAGGCACACCCTTCACCACAACACAAACAAAATATTTAGTTGACTGTAGTTGTGTCATCATAACAGTGAAGCAATGAACTAGTAATCTGTCCCTGGAATCTATCAATGTTTTAACTTAATGGGGGATCTGCCTTAAGATATGCACCATTTGGCCAATTTTTTTATTTATATATAAAGTGAAAGACTATTTAACAATGTGCCCATCAGATGACTGTTGAATAAAATTTCTAATATCATGATATTGCCTTCTATTTATGCATTCTTTGGTACCCAATTTCTTTGAAAGCTCCTGTCATTTTCTTTTTAAATTATTTTGATAGTCTACGGATAAGGCTACTGACACAACCAGTGCTCACATGTGAATGCCACAATCTATTTGCAGGAAGTGAATTTCAAATTGGTAATCTTAAATGGATTAGATGATGGATTTCAAAAGATAAACTCACGCAACCTGGATAGCTACACCATATGTATTTCTATCCAGCTATGTGGATCTGGAAAGTAAAAAACTCAAAGTTATCTGATTAAATTGCTATCATTGAAAAACCATTTGCAGAAATTATTCCCTGACAATTTTAGAAGTTCTATAGCTTTTTTTTGACAGTTCACCAAAAACAAATACATTATTTGTTAAAGTTGTTTGCCAAGTTCCACAAGACACATACTAATAAGGATATGGTAATGTAATGCCCATGTAGCTGATTTTTTGTGTTTCCATTCTGATAAAATAGATTTTGTATTTTCTTATAACCAAAAGGTCACAAATTCTTTATCCAAAGTAGCTCTTTCAGTCCTACAGTTTGTGGGGTTTTTTAGATGTTTAACCTTGTAGTCACCAGTATAAGACAGAAGGAACCTTAATGCAAATATAATTTAGAGATTGAAATGACCAAACATCATAGGTGCACCCTTCTCTTTAAAGCAGATATCAGAAAAGGCTGTAATAAGACATGCACCCCAACCTTTAGACTCAGATACAAGTGTGCTTTTAGCTAAGCCATAAAGACAGCTTGTGACATTTTAGTGACATGTATAAATTACATAAGTACAGCAAGCACTATTTTCTTAATTATGTATGTTTGGCTATTAATTCTAGACCTGTCTACAAATACTTTAGGCTGAAGTTAAAATGACAGTTGCTGAGGAATTTTCTGCCTAAACTTTTTGTTGGGAGATGTCTGTTTTGTCAAAATTGACAAGATTGAGGAGAGATTTGTCAAAACCAATTTAGATTTTTGAGGGAGAAGTTTCAAAATTGCAGAAGTGAGATATTTCTGTCAAACCAGTCAAAAAAAAAATTTACATTTGAAATCTGGAAAACTTTCACAAATTGACACTTTTGGTCCTGATTGGTCTCTAAATTCTCATGGGATGGGAAAAAAAATAAATCACTTCCTGCATGACTAATTAAAAACAAAAAACAAAAAACCACGCCCCCCCCCCAAAAAAAACCCCCCAAAACAAACCACACCACAAACTCCACACTTACTGCTAAGATAAGTTTTCAAATGAAAGTGGTTTCCTTTCTTAATAAAGTGACTTGTCTTTGTCATCAGTAGTTCTGTTTACTGTTGATGCAGAGATAGCATTTTCCTTTGGGTATCATAAGAATCTTGCGGCTTATAATATTACTTCTTGCATATTGTTGCTAAATTACTTCAAACAGATAAGATCTGCATGATAACCAGGGTGTTATTAGTTTTGGGGATGCTTGACTATAAGATGGCTAAAAAAGAACTCAAATACAAAACACTGCTGCAGGTTTACATAATGTTTGAACAACTCCTTTTCTTGGATAGCTTATTAAGCTTTATCTTTTTGATGTTGAAATTTATTAAACCGATATTGCTACCAAGCAAATATTGCTGTATTTATTTATAAGTTTCTTACATAAACCGCTACTCTTTTGGATTCACATACAAGCAATACTAATTCTATGTAATACTCAATGCACAGAAATGTGGCAACATTTGGTATTTAAAGTTGAGAAAATAAGGAACGTAACTACTTATACATATTGGGCCAGATATTCACCTGGTGTAAACTGCTGTATCTCTGAAGCCAATGGAGCTATGCTGATCAACAACAGCTATTGATCTGATCCACAATTTCCAGAAGTGCTGTTTTAAGTTAAAACAACCCTGCAGAAGACTTGTGTGTTTAAATAAGTATGTGAGTAGCCCTAGAACGAGACTACTCTCATGCTTAAAACATTAAGCACATACATAAACCCTTGCAGAACTGGGCCTTTAGTCGGCATTGGCATTTGGTTCAAATATTTATTTCTTGTTTGCATTATAAATTTACAGCCATTGTGCTTTCATGACTAATTTCATGGAAAAATAAAAAGGAAAACACTGCATTTTCGACATGCGGTCCAGATTAAAATTCAGCACTTGAGATACAGACTAAGATGTATATGTTTTATCCTTCAGTTCCCACAAGTTCTCCTTAGGCTTAGAGAGGCAGCATTTTTAATAATGAGTGAAGACTGCCATCTTCTGACTTCCACAGTAAAGCTGTACAGTTTAGCCAACCATGCTAATATTTGTCAGTGTTTCCAGCTGGAAAATTCCTGGGCCACACCCTGACTCTGCTCTTTGCTGTTCTGGAGCCCAGTTAGGGATTTACACCCAATGTGCTACTTTGATCCTGAGAGCAATCCTCCCTCAGATGCATAGCAACCCTATTCCGCTTCTTTCCCCCAGAGTATGGGATACTAATCCACCTTTCATCCATGCTGATCCCAAGGTATTATTCACAGAGGTATATTGCAGTAATTCTGCCATAGTCAGTCACTTGGCCAAATAACTAAAAATTCCTGTTTGATCAAATGACTTTGCTTTGTGCCTATGACCATATGATTACTGGGTGATTTTCAAGGTTGCAAGTGGAAATTAAAAACCTGACTAATGGTAATCCAGAGGGAATGAGGCACTTGAATATCACTGATGCCTTTGAAAATCTGACCCTAAAGCTTTCAGACATTTCAAATTTTAAACTCAAGGGAAGTATTAGGTATTTGATCAAAGCCTAAAGCTGCTCACTGAAATAAGCCACCAGTGGAATAGACATATTGCAAAGAGCTTGGGCCAATGAGACCAGAGAATCATGTGTTTTGGCTAAAATTGCCATAACTTCATGTATAACTTAAGTAAATAGGATAACAAAAGATTGTAGTTTTCTCACCTTGCCAACTTTCACTGCTACCAGCACAAACTAACTGCCTTCACCCTTCTTTATGTTCACCTCCAGGGCATGCTGACTACTCAAAACCTAAGTAAACTACTTAAACCCAAGACTTTGGTAGACTTGGGCAAGTGTGAGTCCTACCCTATGCAGGATATCACACAGGGGGACACAGTTCACAGTTAGAGCTTGGACGATTGCACAGATGCAGCCACTACTGGCATGGAAAGTAAGTTGCTGTAAATTAGGCATTAAGAACATTTAATTCATCCTTGTGTGGGATTTTGAAATCCTCCCATTGCCACCCCAACTATCTTAACCTTGCCAAGGATAATTTCACCCTGTCAAAACTCTCATGTTCAGTTCCCATAGAACTCTCCATTAATTTGATCTGCAACACCTGTATTCATCTATCATATTCTCAAAACTGCACAACACAACCAATGCAATTAGTTCAGTCTTGAAACGCTCTCCTCCTCCCCCCATAACTGTGATTACTCAATGTGACATCATAACCACAACCTACAAAACAGTGCTGAGTTAACTTGTTTCTATCCCTGTAGCCAGTTGCCTTTATGAGAAAAAGAGGGAGATATTTGTATTGATTGGGGTGCAGAAAGAAGAATCCTGCAAACATCTGTCTCTGCCACCCTTGATGGGAGTTGCCCCTCCCATTAAATAGCCAATCTGATGACCCTTAAAGGTCCCAGTAGCAGTTCCCCTGACTAAGGAGTCTCAGGGACGTGTTAGCACTGGTTCAGAGGAGACCTGCCCTCCTGAACTTTTCTTGCAGTTCAGTGTTTCTTTCTATTGCACATTAAAGTATCATTTAAATACTATAAGTAACATAGGCTTTAGGCGCCTCCTTAGTTATAGTATTAGACGTGCTTATCTAAGCTTTAGTTACCTGTATCAATACAAAGGACAACAAAAGGATAATATCCTTCACACACAGAGTATTCTACCACTCAACACACTTCACAGCGCAACCCACTTAATAGTCTCATGGGAAAGGAGTCCATAAAAAAGATCATCATATAAGATCACCCCAAAAGTTGACACCTATAATCCTTCAATACAGTCCTTCAGGAAAATCCCAAGAGAATGGATGAATGTTGAAGGTTGACACTCAGCCACACTATGAAGACCAGGTAAGTAATGTTCATGGAAGAGAGTCCCTTTTAGGATAGAGTCCCTCTCTTTTAGGATAGAATACTGGCATCTTTAACATCTCTGCTGATGACAGCTGTGGGATTGCTTAAAGACAGGAGCAGTCTTTACTTACAGGAGCAAATGAAATTTGGGTAACATCAGCTCTTAGTCTCTTTGCTGAAGTTAGCTCATTTGAGCTCCTTGGGCTGTGATCATTACTTTTAACAAACTATTGTTTTTATTTATATTTACAGTAGTAGCTACAGACTCTAACCAAAATCAGGGCCCCAGTTGTGCTAGGTAGTGTACCACATATTAAAGACACCATCCCAGCCTCAAAATTTAGTCCAAATGGACAAGACACAAGTGGTGGGAGAAAGGAAGTCTGAGAAAGAGGAAGGATTTGACCATAAGACCAGCTTTCCTCTCTTCCACACCTGGAGCACCAGAGAATATTTTTACAGAATAGTTTATCTGACAGATACATCCTTATCAGAATTTACATCACTTAGATTCTTAGTTTCAGAGTTGGGGGGAAAGGGCAGGATGCTGAGAAAATTTTAGTCTTTGTGTACCAGACAGCCAACAACATATATAGTGTTCCATCTCAGCTTCAATCCACAAGTGGAATGAGTGCCATTTATGTTCTCCCTTCATCAACCAACAACTATTTTGATCAGAATTTCACTGCTCTGTTTGCTACTGAGAATTACATGCTAAATATATCTATGCTAGATTAGTTCTCTTTCTTGGAAGATGGCACTGAGGATGCTACTAGTGGCAGGGCTGGGAGGATAATAGTTCGCATTCATAGGCCTTTAGGCTAAGAAGATACCTGCTTACAAGGCTACTGTTTATACATACATACCAAAGGAGGCAGTATTTAGATTGCGTCTAATCCAGGATTTCCAGTTGTAGAGATATAGTTAGTGTCCCATCATATCCACCCATAGTGCACACATCGGGTTTTTGGATTCTAAGAATTCTGCAGGCAGCATTTGATTTTTTGGGTCACGGTTTCAGAGTTACAGAAATAAAATTGGTTGTAGAATTCTTTTACTCATTTCAGAATTTAGCACTTAAGTACTTCAAGATTCCAAATGATCTGATCATTGCTACTAGTTGACTACCAGGGAGAGAAAGACCTTTTGTTAAGATGTTGATTATCTCAGGTTGGTTTCTAAAATGCTATTTTTCTACCCAAGAACATGTTTGTAATAATTCAGTACAGCTGTTAACTTGAGCACTAAAGGGGCCAGGATTAAATGAGCACAAGGAAGTGCGTTATCTACCCAGAAAGCGATCTTTTCAGTTCATGGAGCAGGTTATAATATAAACAGGTGTAATGTGAGACATTTTACCTTGAGGTAACATAGCTCAGATTCATTCACCTAATGGAATCTGATTGTACTTTGGATACTCACTTTCATGCAAACAAATATCACTAAATAGACATGTTCTTGTGTTGCCAGGTATGAAAGCCATGATAGTATCAATTACATTCACTGTGTAGCAATTTTCTAGGAAGTTGCTTTTATGAACCCTGTATGAACTTCATCATTTGAAGCAAAATCTGTTTTTCAGGTTTCAGTTCTTATTTGACCCCAATCCCAACTTCAGGTTTCTTCCAAAGACAACTGAAGGAGAAAAAAAAAAAAGAAAAAGAAAAAAAAAAGATTGAGGGGCACTGGTTCTTTAATGTCAAAGGGAGTTAAGCATATTTGTCTTTTGCATAAAATAAGAATAGAACCCTTATATTAAAAAAAATTAAGAATAAATGAAAGATCTTTAGATTATAAAACCGTGAGGGCAGGGATTGATTCTTTTCTTTGTTTGCATGGTGGACACCTAATCCTGACCGGGGCCTCTCGATACAAGTTCTCACCTCAGCATTTCCTATGCAACTCACACCCGGCATGCTGGCTTTTGTGAATCCCATCCTTAGGTACCTAACTCTCTCCATGGATTGTATAAGGAAGCATAGTTGCCTAATGCAGCTTTAGGAATTCCACTGGCAGCAGGACACCCAATATTAGCACTGTTACGCTGAGCAATGCAGAACTTTATTCTCCTTATAAATCTTATATTTCAGGTTTGATCCTGCTTGTCACTAATGAAAACGCCACTAACTTCACTGGAGCAGAATCAGTGAACAAATTCTTTACATATCTTGCCAAACTATACTCTGACAATAGGAATCTTCTTTTTGTTGCACCCCCATGTCTCAGCTTCAACAGTTTTTTCCGCCCCAATAAAATTCGCCCACCTGCTAGAATAAGCAAGTGATTCAATTTAATACTTATATGCATACCTTTCCCCCCCATAATTTCCATATATTATGTGTGAGGTATATTACTACAGAATTTATAATCCATTGTAAGTCAAGTCAAAATGAAATTGGCCCAGCCAGAGATAGAATAGTTGTACAGATTTATAAGAGAAATGTAAAGCAAGTAACTGTACTGATTAGAAACAATGCATTGTTACATTGAAGAATATGTTCAGAGATGAAAGGACTTTGCTTTGGAGTCAGAATCTCATTTTGGAAGAGCTAACGTACACCCAGACTGGATAGGAATATATTTAATTAAATAGAAATGGAGACGACATAAATAGAGAATCTAGAAATCAAATTTCTTGCCACTTGGTAGGCCTGAATGTGATGCTTGTAGAGTTTGCTTTTATTAAAATCTTAAAGCAGGTTTACACTAGTGTAGGTTTATATATGGACTAATTCTTAAACAAATATTTCAGCTGCAGGAGGTCCAACATTCAAATAATGATTGATCAGAAACTTTAAATAAGTACGTAAGGATACACATGAAAGTGTTACTATAACGTTTCAGGTCACACAACTTGCCTCTGGACCCAATTATTGCAGTTAAGAACCTGATCTTAAACCCATTCAAGTGAACTGGAGATGGCTGTAAAATAACAACTTGCTCTGAATGTGTGGTGTGATGGTTTGTGGAATTTGAGAGTGGGGTAAGTAAAAAAGATAACCTGTTCCATTTTATCTGCCCCCTTCCTGAAAGCCTTTTATAAGACTTTGAAAGAGCTATTTTACAAAATTCTATTGGAAATTACTACAGATATGTTTTTTCCAGTCATTTGGTACTGAGAATAAAAAAAGGTATCAAGCTTATTTACTTGAAAATAATAATGTTTTATGGCTCAGATATCTTATTCTGCATGGTTAGTCACAGAGTATTGATGGGAAGTAGCTCCCACTCTTAAGTAAAACTCAAAACAATTGTAAAAACACTTAAATTCAGTTGGCATTTGAGACAATTTAGTCTCAAATTACACCAGATTTTTCCACCCACTTGTGATTTCTAGAGGCCCATTTTATGTGAGGATAAGTTTAGTTTAACACTATATATGACCATCCTTGCAGATAATCTTGTTGATGGCTCACTAACTCACTCTAACATCTGTTATGGAGGATACACTAACATTGACAGTCCTGTACACAAGTATAATGAAATATAATCCTCATAATATAGGACTATCCAGGACAAAGATGCATTTTAAATACAAGAACTACTTGAGCCACTCAGCAAGGTATAGTTTGAAGATATTTCACCCAAGGACTTGCATAATAAAACCACCTCTCTGTGGTCCAAATATGATGTATAGAATAATGGAAATGACTTAACACTCAGAGAGCCCACAGTTTAAGTATTTATTTAATTCATCTTTTAAAGAACTGACACTCTAGAAAAAAAAACCCAGTACTATAGAAAGAGCCATAGAAATATTTAGTTCCTGTCTTTGGGAATTGATCACTTTCAGCAGCTGAGAAGCATGTAGGTTTAGGTAGCTAGGGTTTGGGAAAAGGAAATGAGTGCTGATTATGTATCCATCCCACCTACTCAGGGAAGTAGCCTGGTAGCTTATGTAAATAGAGATCTGAATACATTATCATAAGTAGTTGTACTTACCCCTGGAGTACCCTGTTAGCAAGGCATGGTGTTGTAGGAGTCTACGTCTCCAGCATCCCCCATTGATGACTTCTTTAGCTCTACAATGGCTTGTTTCTGGCTACGCCTTCAATAGCCTAGCCCTCTGGGCAGTTCATCTCTTTCCAGCTCTGTTCCCTTCTAGAGTAAGGAAAGTCCAATTAAAGAATCCACACCAACATCCAAACAAAAGATGTTTCAGCCCAGCTCAGGCTAAACTGAACCTCACTGCTCCTCGTTCCTTCTTTGCTCCTTTGACTGATCACTGCCACCACAGCTTTTTTCCCCTCAGAATCCCTTCTTCCTACCACCATTGCCCTAGTGCCTCTCTTCAAAAATTCTAGTAGCTTCCTCCAAAACCAACTTGCTTCTTACAGGTTCTGTTGCAAAGCATCCTACAGAAGTCTAAGATTGCTGTCACCAGCCTGCCTTCATCAGGCCCTTCCCCTTACTTCTATATCTCTTCCTTCACTTAATTCCCTTCCCTCTCTGTGTAGTTGACCCTTTCACTGCTGAGATCAGTAGTTGTAATGAAGTCCCCAGATTAGGATCAGCTATGGGTTAATTGCTACCTCAGAAGCAAGACTGAGCCTGATTGCTGTTAATGAGCCAGCTGACCTAGGACAACTACACACTACAAAGAAGTAGAAGAATGTGGGAGAAGAGGTAAAATTACTAATTAAAGGGTTCATAATATAGCAAAGAAGTTTATACTTAAGTTTGCAACTTCTACAGTGCATCTTTTCTCAAATGTAACTCAGAAGGTTCAACCAAATAGAAACATGTGGACTGAAAAGTGCAGACAAACATTAAACACCTTTACAATTTGACCATATCCAGATCCTGCATTCATGAACCTCAACTTCCACAAAGAACTATTGGCTCTTGGATTGAGAATATCCTTGTATGAGCCTCTGAGTATAGTATATGAGTCTATGTGGTATAGAAAAGCTGTTCCAATAGGAAATTTGCATGCCACTTCGTGGGGGCAAAAATGTGAGGGAGAGTAAGGTAGCCAATAGAAAGTAAACACTGACCTTGTTGTTCACCACTTCACACTGGAAATGCACCACTAGGCACTCCAAGTGGTTAAGTAAACAGAGCAAGGGAAAAATACATGTGTCTGCAACTCTTATAGAATTCAATTGCAGCCATTCAAGCTTCCAGACACCAGCTCAGCAAAAAAAAAGAACGTCACCTGAATCAGATGCTCCATGAAGGGAAAAGAGTAGCTAATGTAATGCTAACCTATTGCCCACAAGTGTCTCAAGCTCAAAGCCCAAGGATATACATGATGTTTTCCTAAGTTCAGCAAGTATTAGCGGAAAGAGTTGGTGCCTCTTTCAGCTCTTTGATGTTAGCAGTGACAGAGCAATTAGGGTGATTCAGCAGCTTTTCCCTTCCTGGGCCCAATTCATTGCCCTGCACATTGAGGAGTCATTTATACCAGTGCAAAGGAGGTGGAACATAGCTGAAGGGTTGCACTTTGCCTACCCTTTTCACTGGGGTAAATGACAGCAAAAGGTGCTGGGAGTGAATCAGATCACATGAGCTTTTCTACACAAAACCTGCCTTTGGTGAGAAAGAACCTGGGGAAAGGGGTCTAGCTGCTGCCCTCTGTCCTGCAATAAAGCCCTATGAGAAGAAATAAGTAAATAAATGGATAGTCTTAATTTGGAGTCTGGGAAGCAGGAGGTCAGGGAAGAGCTGAAACAGTTTAAACAGCCTACTCCTAGCACGAGAAAATTTGCATTGTTAATTGACTTACAAAGGGAAGGGTTCAGCAGTATGACACATACTTGCTAAGATTATCTGGCCAAGGACGACACACAACATGGTTCTACTTATGGTTGACCCATACACACTAAAATAAACTAATCCCCCCAGCATTCAGAGTGCAGCTCCAGAATGATAGCCTGTCTATTATCATTTACGCTAACTATTGAAAGAAGTGCAGTGAAGGGCACAGTTGCATTTGAGGTAAATATCATATACAAAAGTGCCTTAATACCAGAGAAAACTCTATCTAGCACCTTTCGATATCCCTAGCAGTTAAGCTTACTTTCCCTACTTAAAATGATAACAGAACTAAGGAAAGCTGAATACAGAATTTGAGGGGGACCAAAAGTTTAGAAATCTTAAGCCTGTTCTTTTTACCAATGTCAGTTCTCATTATAATTGTTCATTCTTTTAAAGTTTTCATTACCATTTTTTCAAAACCTGTATTTCCTACAACCACCACGGTGTGTTAACAGAGCAGTTTTCTCTCTGCCTTTGATGTTTTCACTCTTCTAACCCAAATTCGCTCACACTACATGTGCAAATAAGTGAGCATTTTATGGATTCTTCCCTCTGGTACAATACTGGTAAAAACTGCAGCTTCATGTTTGATTTATAATGGTAAATTGCAATCTGGGAGTTATAAACTAAGGGGGTTAGGGCAGTCCCTTTTGTACCACCCTTTCTTTGCAAAATTCACCTACCAAGTTTGCAAGACCTGAATGAGATATTTACACCAACCATCATAGCCAGGGACCTCACCTATCTCTTCTGTTGTCTTTCACCAGTCCTGGCTGACCCTCCACTCGGAAGTGTTCTTCAAGCAATTCCTCTCTGCATGGGGAGCTTGGCCCTCTGTCGTGGTGAGATTCCCTATCACACTGCACACAGACATGTTCTGCCATAAAGCTGGAATAAATTGAGGACTCACAGCATGTAAATGGATGTTACTGGGGATTCGAAGATGATCATTGGGTGTAAAACACTCTGTATCTGGATGCCAAACCTTATTTCTCTCCTGAATCCCAAACCCCAGAATCTTGAGAAGAAGAGGTGGATAGAGGCATTCACCAGTTCTGCCCCCTCCCCCTCTGCACCTAGAATTAGACTGAGTGTCCAAAAGGTCAAAGTTGCTAACAGGCCACTTCCACCCCCCTTTTCACTTACCCATAGGTGCTGAAGAGCTCAGATTCTAGTCCTATCTTATATAGTTTGGATCAGAGGTTTGTGACTACTTCACTTTGTTGTGTGAACCCTTTCACCTTGAATAATGGTTAGAGTAGCCACCCTGAGATTGTCCATCTTGACAAGCATTCTGATGAATTGGTCTTCTTCTTACAAGTAGCATGCTGTCATGTGGCCATCATCCCTTCAGCTTACTCCCTCTGCACAGATGTATAATGTGTATGTACCAGAGGTCACTTGCAAGTTGATCACACCAGGATTGTGAGACTTCACATAACCCTGATCACTTTTTTTTTCTAGCTCCCCAGGGAACTTCAAAAAACATTTGCCTTACATGGATTTGTCAGGTGCACCATCTCACATCAATTTTCTCTGCACTTTGTTTGGTCTCCTCAATCCTTTCTTACTGTCTGTCAGTGCATGGAACTGTGTGATACATAATTATATTCCATTTTTATCAAGCCATTTTCCTTTCTCTTACTGAAAAATTTGTATACAGCATAGGACCAAAGAAATCGGGTTCTGTTCTCTTCTGCATTTCTTGCCCCCACTCACACCAACATGGTCTCATGTTCTCTGTGGGGTTATGTTTTGTGTTTGCATTTTCCCTATACATCCACAGAATGCTGAGACTCATGAGCTTCACTGTGAACTGTATAGGTAACAAAGATTGGCTATCCTCATGTACTCCTGCTTTCCTCACTGTTTCTCTTCTCCTTTACTTCTCCTTTTCCTTTAACAGCTTTCTCCTCTGGCTCCTTTCCAACAACTTACAAGCATATTCTTTTATCCCTTCCATTCATAAAAACTTTCCTGTCAAAACCAGCTGCCTTTCAAAGTGCCAGCTTAATTCTATCACTTCTAAATTCCTCAGTCATGGCGTTCTTTTCCTGTTAACTGGACTTCCTCTCTTCCAGCTATATCTCTTCCATCATGTACACTCAAACCAAATGGACTTCATCAAGGTCCCAAAAGACATCCTCCTGGCTAAGTCAAAGGGACGCTTTCTACTCATATTCTGTTTAACCTGGGCTCTAATGCTTCTGCTCCTAATTTGTAAATTGTTCCATAGGTTTTCTCTGTTAGCTCATCACTGCCTAACGAGCATCTCTCTGGGTTTGGTCATGGATCTCCTTCCTTTTTTGATCTATATTCTCTTTAAATAATCAGATCCACTCCCACAGTTTCAACCAACAGTGTTATGTTCATACCTCCCAAATCATTGAGATCTACCTTGAAATCTGCTACTACAACTAAATGTCCTTAGCCGGTATCAGACACAAAATCTTGTCCTCCCCTTGAAGGCCATATGTAATCTGACAACTGTTACATCCTTGATGTTTTTTTTTCCCCTTCTAATCCCCTCTTTCACTAATCTCCTATGGGGGTCTTCTGAGTATATGTCTGCCTTGACAGTGCATGCAGCCTGGGATCCCCTTCATGTGGAGCCCCAGGTGGGCCTGGGAGCAAGAAAGAGCTGAGTGGGGACCAGAAGTCTGCAGTGCAGGGAAGGGGACAGGCAGAGCTCCCAACTCAGAAAGGATGGGGGGATGGATAACCCCTGACATCCTGGTTGCTTCCACTCCCCTCAGGCAGCCACTTGATCCCCGCTCTGCTCTCTGAAGCTGAGTGCAGGGTCAACCAGGCTGCTGGCAGGGCAGAAAGTGGAAGCCAGCCCCCAAACCTCCCTGCAGCCTTGTGGGGCTACCTTATTCCTTATCCTTGCCTCTCTGGGTATGGGATCCTCCCAGGGATAAGGGATCCTCAGGAAGGATTGCAAAAACAGAAACTATCTTAAATGAGAAAAAGGAATTAAAAAAATGTTCATGAGCATTTTGCCAGCTAGGTAGCATCTTCTGGTTGGCATTCGGATACTTCAGTGGCAACTAATCCTGCTCTGAACTGGATTAATTTTCAGGTTTAAAATACAGTTGACACACTCCTCACAGAGCCAGGATTTTGCAACCATGAAGCAAATAGGACTAGGCAGTGGGGCTGAGTGACTCAGTTACATGACTTTTTCATTCCCACCTGGCTCTCTGTGGGTTCGATGCTTTATTGGGGGGGGGGAACCCACAGTCTTTATATCCCTGTAAATGTCTATGTAATACATTTGAACCAACTCTGCTCCCAGGCACTGTGGCCAAGTAATAAGAAAGTAAGAATATTGGACAGCCAAAAGTAAAGTAAGAAAACTGTTTAGAGAAATGCAAGGTTTTCTTTAGCCCAGGAGAGTGAGTTGTCAGAGATGGTTCTCAACCCCATAAAAATAATACATAGGAGCAAACCCTGCTTGCTTTATTCACGTAAGTATTCCTGGTGAAGGAAATGAGGCTTAGAGGTGGGCAATGACTGAAACCAGGATCTCAGCATTTTGCCCTCTAGAAAGATAAGACATCACCAGGGAGTGCTGGAACACATTGAACCCCAAACCTTGGGCTGCTCTTCACTGCTCTGCAGCTGGCAGGGATGTGTGTGTATGTTTTCCTTTGAAAAACATCAAACTTCAAAACAAAACTAACAAAAAATCTCCTTTGCTGAACATTCCATTTTAAAAGTGAAGAATTGCAAAGTTTCATTGTAATAGTTTGGCAGCCCTGAAGATGGATGTCCTAATTATCCTCAGAACCTGGTGCATGTGGACATTTTCCTTCCACTGTGGCTCAGCCCAGAGATGGAGATCCCAATTCTCAGATAGATGGTAGTTCAATATAGCACCTTTTCAAACTGCAGTCAGTCTACTGAAACAGCCACCAAAGGAGTCGATTATGCAGTTTATGTACTCATGTGCTCCTTATGGGGCACCTGAGTCCTGTCAATAGCATCGTCACAATTAGGAAACAGGGTGCGTGGTAGAGTTTTCCTACACTGCAACACATTCCTAGGGCTAGAGTTGCTGACACGGGTGAGGGGGCACTCGAAACTCTGGAATAGGGTTACTTTGACTTGGGTCTGTGTGTTGCAATGTGGATGCCAGAGCCCTAGGTTAGTGCACAGGTCAGAAATATCCGTAACGTAGGGTTCAAAATCAGTGTAGATGCTCAAGCCCAGGGTTCCCTGACACAGATCACGTGACTCAACTCCCACTAACCCTAGCCTTACATTCTTGTGTAGACATACACCAAACATCAGGATGGAGACATTAAACTAGGCTTTATTCAGTGGGAAATTAGTTCAGACAGATTAGCACTGTGCTGATATTTCCTCAAGATTTGTGATCCTAAGCACAAGGGCTAAGCTTTTTGTATTTAATTGCTTCTATCATACTTCATATGTAACATTTTCAGCCTCCTCATTAGCTCTCCTCCTCACCTCTAACTGTTGTCAGCGCCCAGGAACTGGTTACATGCCACTTACAATTCATCTTATAGGAAGTCAATTCAAAATGAAGCCTTGAATGTGAGGAACAGGATTTAAAACGCTGCTGTACCACTTATCTCTGGCTTCATTCACATGGTCCCTCCTTGAAAATTGGGTTTTAAGGCTTATTATTTTTTGTAAAATAAATAGCCCCTCTTCAAATCAGCCTGGAGCAACTTCATTTGCTTGCTCTTTCAACTCTATAGGGCATAGAATGAAATTGGCAGCTTCCCACTGAGACCAGCTGTAGTGGAATCCTATTTGTGATTTTCTATGGAGAAAAGTTCCAGAGGGGGAGCCGTGTAACTCAGGACTCTTTTTTTTTCTTTTTCTTTTCCTATGGAGAGAGCGTACCATGTTTTACACTAAAAGAGTTTTAGTCTGCCATAATAATAATAAAAAAAAAATTCTGGGCATTACTGCACAGCATATTTTCCCCAAAAACAAGGCAGAAGGAATTGTTCCCTTGGATTCCAATGAGAGCTCTTTTCTTCTATGCACACACTAAGGCAGATATTGGTTCTGGTAGACAGCCACCAAAGGAGCTAAGTATGCAGTTTATGTACTCATGTGCCAGCATTTATCATTTCTGGTGGAAAGAATGCACACCTGTAGTATAAGTATAACAGCAGTTACATGAAAATATGGTCCTTATTTTTCAAAAATGGTTGCCTAAAAAGATGTCTCTCTCTTAGACCTGGTCTACATTTACCTTCTGGATTTGGTGGCAGTCGACTGGAGATATGCAAGTGATGTAAAACACTTGCATATCTCTTGCTGACTTCGCTGCATCTGTTCTGCACGCCATCCACATTGCGCTGATGGGAACAGTGTTCCTGTCGATGCAGTGCTACGCCACTTACCGGGGTGATTTTCCTCCGTCGATTTCTGGATTGACTGAGAGAGTCTACACAGACCGCTCAGTCAATCTAGAGACATCAATCTGACAGTGGCAAATTTGCCACCATCAGTATAGACCCAGCCTTAGTTACTTTTATGCCTTTCCTCTCTGAGCACCTCGCAATCTCTAAGGAATCTATCCGCAAAACATTGCTGTAAGATATAGAAGTACTATTATCCCCTTTTCATAGATTGGGAACTGAAGAACAGCAAGTATAAGTGATTTGTCCAAAAGTCACAGAGGACATCTGTGGTAGATCTGGAAACTGAATTCAATTCTTCTAAGTCTTAGCCTACTGTCCCATCCATTAGGCCAGCCTTTCATGAAGGTTAGCCTTTAAGATCGTAAGCACCCACTGAAATCAAAGGGACCCACTAAGCATTCAGCCCTTTTGAAAACCAGAGGCCATTTAAGAACATAAATATGAACGTTGAAGGCTAGCTTTAGGCACCTATATTTGATAGTTTTGTTCATATATTGAATTCATATTTAAATAGCTACTAAGAGTTCAACATATTTAACCTTTTGATCACCAGGACATTTTTTCTGAGAACTGCTGAGCATACAAATATGAAGCGGACATTGGAATGACTATCTGTTTTGTTTATCCCCGCAGCCAACACTACCCGAGAAATTTTACAACAGACATTAATATCTAAGCAACAGGGGGCACCCAAGTAAACTTTATGAACACTGATCTGGTTTAAGTAGATGTCAATTTGCCATTTTGAGACCACTCATAAAGACTTTTTCTAATTGATTCATCCATAGTTTCATATACATAATTTGTAAAATGCAATTTTCAGTAGCAACTAACAAAATACAGAATTTCCTTAGCATTTCAAAGGACCAGGATGATGTTTTACAGTGCTTTTATTCAGGTTCGTACAGTGATCTCTGCTATATCTTCACAAAAAAAAAAATCCAGAGATATCCAAATTCATTGTGAATTCTACTTATCTTTGTCCTTTTGTTTTCCTGTTGGCCGTACAAACTGATTTCCTTGCTGTGTATCATTTATTTTGAAGAAAATACCATTAACTTTGATTTTGGCTCACTTTTTTTTCCTGAGTAGCTGATCCAGAAATTTCCATGAAGTCCTCTATTAGTCGTTGGAGCATACATTATTAAGTACAATCTCTCCTTACTTCTTAACAGCTCATTTCAGCTGGATTTCACAGGGTCCAGAGATTACAGACCCAGTCTTAGAGCCCAGGTTAAATGGCTCAGGCTGCGGGGCTAAAAGCAGTGTAGATGTTCAGGTTCAGGCTGGATGCCAGGATCTGAGGCTCACTCCCTCACAGCCTGAGCCTGAACATCTGTGCTGCTCTTTTAGCCCCATAGCTCGAGCCTTGCCAGCTCATCAGCTACCCAGGCCAACCACAGCCATTCTGCATGTCTTTTATTGCAGTGGAGACATATCTTTAAAGTCAAAACACTTCCCACTGTAGTGACTAATATATCTTTGCTCCACTATTTCACACACAGACACACACACACACAGTTCTCTTTAGGTATTCTTACTTACCTAAGCAAATTTCAAATTCAATTAAAATCCAATCAAGCTATCTCTGCTCAGAATAATTTGTCCTAGAATAGTCTGGAATTATTTCAATGTGAGGGCAAAGACTCCGCCTCCCGCTCAACCACCATTTTTTAACTATTGTTAGAAAAAATTAGTGGAATTATCATTTTTCTCTTACAGTTACACATGTCCATTTTGATTCATTTTTCTAAATATTGTCTATTCTTATATTGCCTTACCACACGCACATTAACCGTTACAGTGCAAGATGGGCCTTAACATCTTACATTATCAAAGAAATCCAATAGTGTATTTGATTATGAGAACTTTGTTTGGAAAATCTCTTTTCATGTTCAGAAACAAAATGAGCACCAGTGCGTCAACAAATACCTGTGTCACCAAATGTGCTTGGGCTCACCTAGGGCTTGACCCTGCAATGAAATCTCCCAGGGGAAGTCTCTGTCTGATAGAGGTGAAAAGGTCTACCAGGATGGATCTCATGGCAGGATTCTGACTACGCTTCAGAGAAACAGGCAACTCTCAAATATTTAATGACATAGTGAAGCATGTCTTTAACAGCGATTGCCATTCAAGGAGCATGAACAGTGTGCATTGCCATCCAGTGGTTGATAACGAAGTCTGAAAGACATGGAAACCTTTGTAATAGTTAATTTTTATATTGGCTTCCCTAGTTAAAATTATTCTAACATTCAAATTCAGGCTGAGAATCATACCTGTCTATCCAGCAGCTTTAGCTTAATTGTAAATACCCCGAATACGATCATCTTTAGAAGCGAGAGTAAAATAAAAGCAATTATTTTACAAAAGTTGCAGATAGCTGGAATGTATGCAAGTGGCATTATTCCCTGGTACCTAGGAACAATTAAACATAGACCTTTATAAGACGTAACAAGCTAAGGAAACAAACATTATACATACATATTTTTAGAGACGGGAAAATGCCATAATTTTTTCCCCAAAGTTTGAAAGAGTTGATCTGGTGTTTTGGTTTGGACAGGTCATTAAATATTCTTGTAGTATAATCCCAGTATGATAACAACAACAACAAACTATATTAATGGGTAGGTGGAGATTTTCATTATGAGCTCCTATTTTCACATCATCATAACTTTCTCAACAATTCTTTTTGGTCTAAAAATTCCCAGGCTTACTCTCAGCCTTTTGGTGATTTTTTTTTTTGTTAAGGTTAAGAAAAATAAATCTTTAGCCACTTTTCAGTTACAGAGATGCAAAAATATAAAATACAAACTTTTCTCATGCTGAGTAAATTCTAAAACTTTTCTCTGTGCATACAATTTCAACACAGCTAACCTTTTCCATGTAAAATGTTCAGGGTGGCAAGTTCTTTGAATAAGGCTGGTGAAGTGGTATAATGGCTTAGTATGTGAGAGACCTGGGCTCAGTACCCTATTCTGCCATGGACTTCCTGTGTGACCTTGGACAAATTACTTACCCTCTATATGCTTTAGTTCTCAAACAGGGATACTTTTCCTTCCCTACGTCACAGGGAAGGAAAAAAGAAATCTGTTTTATTTTTGTTTTGTTTGGGGCTTCTTTCTTTCTTTCTTGTGGAATACACTGGTGCTATAGAGCTTGGGCTATGTTGGATAGATAGACAGGCAACCAATTTATGGCTGCAATTGAAAATTTAAAATGAATAATAAGGGTGGATCTCTTCTGTGAGTGAGACAGAGATTTCTTCAGGGCTAGAATGAATTCTCAAAGGAACTAAGGACCACCACAAACCACATCACCTAATGTGCCAAGGGCAAGGTTCAAGTTTTTGTCCTGCCTTTTCGAACATAAACACATGACAGTGGGTACATTAAAAAAAAAATCCCACAAATGAAACCCTACCAAAACAACACTACACATTACACACAGTTCTCCTTCTTGGGAGAGTAGAAGAGAGACAATGAACTACCCATGACAGATGTTAATCTCATTGCTTAATGCATGACACAAAGATGCTCCGATATTACAAAGGAGAGACTGGTAGCAGAACATATCCAGACTAGAATAGAATTTTCTGTAAACTAAAGCACTTTTAGATCATGAGATTCCTTTCTTCTATAATCTTATTCATATGTATTTTTAACTACTTGGTAACATTAGATGAATATGAAAAAATTACCCACAACAGTTTCTGTGAAATAATACCGTGCATTGTTCTCTCCCTTTGCAGTAGAGTGTAACCATTTGGTCTTCTTTACAGCCCCCAAGTCATTGCAGGTTCAGCCACATTCCTCAAACACTGAGATTCTTTTAATCATTGTAAAATTCTTCTCTTCCCACTTCACAAATAACAAGCAGAGAACACAGCATGTTACTTGTTTCATCCCTCGTCTTGCTCTGAATTCTCACTGTATTTAACAACTAAACTTCAGCAACTTTAGATGCTAGAATAACACTTCCTTCGGCAAAGAAAAAACAGCACACTCCCTGAGGCATCATCAGTAACATGCTGCATCCCTACTGACAAGTATCATGCCACGTTAAGTAGTCACACAGCTTTATCGAAGTGTAGCATATATAATGACAATAAAATACAAAAATATCAGAGAAGGGTGACTTAGTCCTTGCCTCAGACATGCTCTTTGCAAATTTACTATATACTTGGATCCCGCCAGTTGACACAATGTTATATGGCATGTCAGCATTCCAGCAAGTGCAACTAAGCTCACAGGGAAGAATTAACTCATTAAGCATGCTTATTTACACGTAAGGGAGAGGAGGAGAGAAATATTGTCACAAAAAACATTAGGGGAGAGCTGCCTGACTGACATCTGATTGTTTATATCTATGAATGTATTAAAATGGACACATACTCTAGAGGATGTGTATTTTTACTGTCCTTAGGGGACAGTATTGGGCGGGGGGAGTGGTATTTTAACAAGCTCCACTTCTGAGACACCAAAATGAGTTGCCATTTACATTAGACTGTTACTATGTTAATAACACTGGACAACAAAGATTTTGCTTCCTGAGTTCTTTTTGGTGTATCTTATGGATTTTGGGCTGCTCATTATGAACATCACCATGAAATTTCCCTGTCACGTACCATGTTTTTTGAAATCGCCTATATTTGTTATTTCAATTGATAATTTAAGTCTATTAAAATGTTGCCCACAATGTAGGCTGAAAAGTTTTCTATCTTGTGTCCAAGCATGCTTGGACATGCAGTGACAATGCACCTAGTGCAGGCCACCCAACATGCAGTGGGAATGCTAAGGCTTAGGCAGGGCGGATGCTGGCAGGACAGGTTTTAGAAAGGCTATAAAAGCATTTCGCACACAGCGTTCTATGCATTGCGCTTATACTAGTTTGCATTCATGTTGATGCACATAGCACATTGTGTGTACACACAATAATAAAGCAATTGTATTTTCAGGAGCATTCGTGATAGCAAAATGTCTTGCCAATGTCGCAACAGCCGCAATAGGTTCTGTTACATTTGTGGCGAATATATGCTTAAACCTCAAAGACGGAGCATGACTGCACGTATTAAGAAAGCGTATGAGCTCTACTTTGGCTGTAAAATTGATCATCAGGTCAAAGCCTGTGCGCCTCACATTTGTTGCGCAACATGCGCTGTCAATCTTAGAGCTTGACTTAGACGTACTCGGAAGTCAATGCTGTTCACTGTCCCGATGATATGACAGGAGCAGAAGGATCATGTGATAGACTGTTACTTCTGTCTGACCAATGTGTCTGGGTTCTCTGATAAAAACAAGAAATCCATTGAATACCTGAATCTCCCTTCATGACGACAGTCTTCCAGTACAGAAGCCACCAGAGACATGGAGCCTAGAGAAGGCAGATGAAGACGTCATGATGCACAAGCCAGGAATGGAAAATGACACTGATGCATATTTTGAACCATTTACGTCGAGTGAGCCTCATCTGATAACTCAATCTGAGGTAAATGACCTGGTCAGGGACTTGGGTTTGTCAAAGGCAGAATTATTGGGTTCAAGACTGCAAGGATGGGGTCTGCTGTCACCAGGCATGAACGTTTCTGTCTTTCGCAGCTGCCAAGAAGATTTCACACATTTCTTTGGTCAGGTTAATCATCTGTGTTTCTGCACTGACATTGATGGGCTGTTCATTGCTCTGGGTTGCCAGCAAGACTCAAAACAATGGCGTCTTTTTTTTGATTCATCAGTGTTAAGCCTGAAAGCTGTGTTGTTACACAATGGCAATGTCCACCCTTCAATACTAATCAGCTATGCAGTACACATGAAAGAAACCTACGGAAATAAGGAAGTTTTGTTGAAACACATACAACTGGAACATCTGTGGTGATCTGAAAGTAGTCGCGCTGCTACTAGGAATGCAGCTTAGATATACCAAGTACTGTTGTTTCATTTGTGAATGGGACAGCCATGTTAAGGAGTCTCATTACATTAAAAAGGACTGGCCACTCTGTAAGCAGTTGGTTCCAGGGCAGAAAAGAGTGGCACATAAACCACTTGTAGACCCAACAAAGATATTTTTGCCTCCTCTTCACATAAAACTTGGACTGATGAAAAATGTTGTGAAAGCAATGAACAAGGAAGGTGAAGGATTTTAATATTTGAGACAGATGTTAACCAGAATAACTGATGCCAAGATTAAGGAAGGCATTTTTGTTGGCCCACAAATCAAACAGGTCATCAATGACAGGTAGTTTGAAGAACTTCTAATAGGGTTAGAGAAAGTTGCATGGAAGGTATTCAAGGTTGTTGAAAATTTTCTTGGCAACTACAGAGCACCAAACTACATGCAGGTAGTTGACAACATGCTTCAAGCATACAAAACCATGAAGTGCAACATGTCACTGAAGATTAATTTTCTGCATTCGCATTTAGACTTCTTCCCTGGAAATCTTGGTGCAGTCAGTGACAAGCATGGTGAAAAGTTTCACCAGAACATTGCAATCAGGGAAAAAGGGTATCAGAACAACTGAAATCCATCAGTGCTGGCCGATTATTAAGCGATAAGCTTCAGACCCTGAGTACAAACGAAAATCATCAACAAAACAATTTTAGCTCAGTTGAACTATTGCAAAGCATCAGCACCATTATGCAATCAAACACATTACATTCACTAAAAGTCAATTTCTTCTTTCTCCAAATTCCTACGTGATACAAGTAGTCTGAAATTCTATTTGTGTTCAGCTTCAAGCGGTCTAGCATAATCAAAAAAATTTTCTGAGGAAACAATACTTTTGAAAAAATTTGTTGTCCAGTGTAATCTGATACTACCTATCTTTTATGTTATGCGTTGGTCAGCAGTAAAATAGTTGAGAATGCTGACATTTAAATTGGCCATATAAAATAACACCCCACTGAAGTAGGAAAAGACGTCCACTTCTAAGGGCTATTATTTAAGGCTTTTTTCAAACTTGGGCTTGTCTTCATATACAGTGCTACAGCAGCACACTGCACTTGCACCAATGGGAGAGCTTTTTCTCACCCCTGAGCAACATAGTTATAGCAATATAGGTCTGTAGTGTAGACCTGGCCTTGAACAAACATCACTGCATTGATTACAGTTGGGTCACATTTTGAAGGTTTCTTTGCAATCTTAATGGCTAGAGAGTGTTTTGTTTTGTTTTGTTTTTTAAAGAAAGATTAGATTCTGGAGCACAAGATGGCAGCTTGAAAAAGGTGTTGTAACACCATCCTGCCACATATCATTCTTCCACAAGTAATCTGAGCCCTGGCTAACCTTCTGGTCTTGTTTCCCTCCTGCTTTGGGGATTTATACTCATTTATTTATTTACAATTTATTATAGTTAGAAGTTTTTAGCAGAAGCTTTATGGCTTTGCTTTGCAATATACTATTTTTTTCCCAACTTCACTATATGTGTGCTATTTTTTACTGTGTGCTCCAGTTTATTTACCTTGGTTATCTGCTCTGCTATTGCTACTTCACATGCAGACTGGATAAGTTAAAACTTTCTTCAGAGACAATTTATCTTGGTTTACTCAGTTTGCAGCTCAGAAACTAATCTACAGCATCATTCCACAATCCACAAGCTACGTTACCTCAGAGTGATTAGCACCATATAAATACTATTGGTAAAGTGCCTCATTTAGAAATGTCTCAGACAAACGACTTGTGGATAGTTGCTTTAAAGGTGCAATATACCTGGAGACAACTCAGTTTGGGGTTGGTTTTTTTTCCCCCCTGATTCTGATGGTGAAAGCAGAACCCCAACACTAAAATAATCTGTGATTTGGGTTTGTAGGGCTTTTTCACTGCAATTACACTTTATATTAATATACAAGCCTACTTTGGATAGGCTTATCATATGATTAGCTTCTGATTCTCTGGTGGTACTAAATTATTTAGCAGCCCATAATCTTTGAGCAATATTACTGACAGGGAACCAAACCAAACCAAACCACCCCCATTTTTTATGATTCACAATTAAATTATGAGCAAGCAGCCAGTGTACCAGCTTCTCAAACTGGATTCAAAATCTGGGTTTTTCTTGTTGTCTATAGCTCTGCTTCTCTGAACTGTATCACTACTATTCTTTCCTTTACACTTTTATATGTACAGGAAAGATTAGCAGTGACACAGTTTACTTTCCTTTGCAAATTCATTATCTCACCACCAGCTTTGGGGTATACCATAAAGAGTTGGCATTTTGTTTGTGACACAAATTGGGAAAATGGCTGTATTATTTCTGATCAGTATTATGTATGTCCTTGTTGAGTTTGTTACTGTTAGCTGCCTGAATGCATGTAGTCAAATCAATGGAAGTTATAAAAGGGAGTTGTTCAGGTACCCCGGAAAGGTAAAACAAGGGCACAGGTAAAAATGCCAAGCATTGGTAAAATAAAAAGCATGCAGGTCTTTTAGTTATTTTTAAATCTACTTCTCTATGCCTTGTGTACAGTTTAGGAAAAATCGGTTATACCTTGTATTGGAGAAACAACTTCTGTGTCACTGCATACTGTTATTCACCACAGGCTTCCAAAGGAGAACTTTGGTTCCAAGCACAGTTGGACCTGCTACAGAGCATGATGTAAACCCGGGAGAGGTAACCTGGACACCCACCAAAAAGTGGTTAGGTTGCAGGATCCCACTCCAAAGGGAATAAGGACACAGGCCTGCCACATAAAAGGGCTGTACTCAGGAGACTGGAATGGGTCTCAGAAGGGACATCCAGCCCATGGATTGTGTTAGTTTGAATGCAAGAAAAAATATTGAGGTTTACTGCTAAGATTCCCCACACATTACTTTTTAGTTTTCAAAGACAGATGTGATCAAGTTCCTGATGAGGAGTCCTGTCACAATAATTACTTACAGAGAACACCTCACTGTTTTCCATGAATGGTGGACGGGACTTGCCCCTTTGACAGTATATTTTTAAAGAAATCCTGTGAAATGTTACTATTTGGGTTCCAGGACGTGGGTGGGTACAAGCCTGCCCAAGGCTAAAAGCCCCTCCCCTAGCCTAAGGGGAGGAACAACTGGGCCTGAGACTCAACTGATTACATGGGACAACAAATGAAAAAACAGGAACAGGCATGAAGGTAAAAGGGCTAAACAGAGGAAACCTGAGGGGGACCCTGAGCAGAGAACCCAAGATAGTGCCCACTGCTCCTCAAAAGTAGTTAAGGATTCAGTGGAAGCAGCCCAGAGGATATGTGATTGGATGGGGGAATGGAAATAGGCCCCACAGTCGCAGAGCACCTCCTCAACATCCTCTCCCTCGTTGTTATAGATGGCCTCCTTAGCCAAGATGAGAAGGAGATTGACGAGGAGCTCCTGTGACTTTATGGGGCAATGGATGGGGTGTGAAGTATCAGGAGGAGTAGGGAGACATGAGGGAGAACCTCAGGAGGAGGTTCTGGAGGAGCCAGAATAAGGCGCTGCAACCTGCAACCTGGTGCACTCCAAGTATACGTGTACCAGGGTCCACCTCACTCCACAAAAGGCATAGGTATTGGGACAAAGGGTGAACCACACTAGGTACATGCCCATGCTCATGGCTCCATAAAGGAGCCACCAGCTAATCTCCCCAGCAGGACATGGAACCACGATGGAATACAGATTGGCCCACAGGGGTTCCTCACCCTCAACAGGTGTTAAAAGGTCCCACCACTTGGTATCAGGGCAGGACACGAGAGTGAGGAAATGGAGAGCATGAAGCACAAGCATGTAGAGTTCTGCCTGTGGGGCGGTTCTGAAGCACACTGGCTGCAGATCCTGCTGCCGGCTCGGGGTGTGCAGGGGGGGCAGCTGGCGGGGATTCACAGTGAAAAGATCTGGAGGGCCCAGGGTGAGGGGTGGGCAGGGAGTACCCTCCCGCAGGACCTGCTCAAGGTAGGCCCAAGCAGCAGATGACAAGGCTTCCCTCATCTCCTAGAATATGCACTGGAGGCTTTGAAGGGTAGAGAGCCCCATGTGCCAACTCAGCACTTGGGGATCCACCCAGTCCCCCTGGTCATAGTTCAGGAGGTCTCTGATCTTGGTGACCCTGTGAAATGTTGACTTTTTACCATCAGCAGCAAAGAACTTTAGATGAAATCAAACAATCATGCCCCTGAAACATCACATGGTTGAAATCAGGCATAGCTAACTGAAGTAAGTTATTAAACTCTTAATATGCTATATGATTCTAGTCAGAGACAGAGCAGGTCTTTAAAATTCACATTAGATCAATTTATATAGGATATTCTCTTTCTATTCACTATAAAGAACACTATTGCTGCAATCAAGCATAATGCTTAATGATTTCCAAAGTTTAAATCTTATTTTCCTGGTAGCACTTGACCTTTAATTAAAAGAGTTATATCTTTTCACTCAAAATATCAGCCTACAATTTATGTACTGTGTTTTCCCCAGTGGACAATTTTACCTGGAGAAACTTGGCTTAATAGTTATGTTCCTTAATCAAGAAGCAAATTCCACAAGAGAAAACCTCCTAGTGCGTGCCTTTCTAACTTCTCTGGGCAAATGAAATCTATTTTCTTGGACAGTGAGTCAGGTTATTTTATGTCCCAATATTTTAATATAATTGAAAGAAAGTTTTGTTTACAGTTGCAGCTTCAAGGTCAAGATAATTTACTGGTTTCAAGTTTTCATCTTAGTAACAGTATAACACTATGCAGAGTTAAAGGGCCTGTTCCAGAAAGCCCTTCATATGAGGAATTCCCACTGAAGTCCTAATTACTCTAGGAATAGACTGCACCTGCTCCTATTGCAGTGACAGGTAGCTTTGCTATTAAAGTCAATGACAAAAGGATCATCATGTGAATGCTTCTTCCATGAGAGGCTTGTGGAGCCAAAGTTCTTAACACTTGATCATGAATATCTAGCTTTTTAATCATAAGACTTTTATCTCTCTCCTTTTGCCCCTTGTTTAAAGAGAGTCTGGATCAGTTGGCTAGGACTGTATATTTTGCAGCATTGCTCTGAGCCTGTGACCATGAAGGCAGCTAAAAGCAGTGCCTTAAGCAGCCCTGTGTTGGTAATATATTGCCAGGTCTTAGAGTGGCTGATAAGAGTGTGTGTCACACCTTTGTTTCTCCAGCAGTGAGGTTGCAAGTGAGAGTCAACACGAGAGACAGAAGTTGTTCCTTTTTTTTTCTTTTGTTTTGGGGGTTTATCTTTTCGGAAATGGGATTATACTTGAACAACAATATTATCAATAGCTTTAGCTCTACTAACTTTTTCTTTTTCCTGAAAGGACAATTACCATCTCTAATACCGTCTGAAAGACGATCATACAAGCTAGTTTTCTTTCTAATCTTGAGCTAAATGGAAAGGGAACAAGAGACGTTGTTAAAATGAAAATCCACACTTTATACTTTGCATTTAAAGTGCTTTAAGTATTTTTCCTTTTCCTGGGACAAGTCTCAGAAGAAGTCAGGGACTGGGGAGCTGCCCACAATTAGTGCGCAAGGTTTTTTACCCTGAGGAAATTTAATTGATTTTAGTATGGATATTCTCAACGTCTCTAAGCATACAACTACACTTCAATTAAACACCCTCTGCTGACCCTCCATGCTTATACAGGCTTGGGTTGCAGGGCTGTAAATCTCCAGCCAGAGCCCAAACTCCTACAATGCAATTTTATAGCCCTGCAACACGAGCCAGCAGACCCAGGTCAGCCATGGGTCACCTGTGGTGTAGACATAGCCTTAGCAGCCAGAACTCAGGGATGCTCCATCTAACCTCCATCTCTGCAACATCTGGAGAATCCTTGACCCACAGTTGGCTTCTTTTTTGGAGACCCAGTGGTCTGCAATCACCCCTTGGACTGTGACATCATAAGGGAGGTGCCCCTTCCCTCCTGTTTTCAGGAGGCACCTTCTATTCTCTCTACTGTGGATAAGTGATTAGGCATCTCTTCCAGTCTTTATCTGGTGGCAGCTTCTAGTCTTCTCCACGGGGTGATGAGGAGGTTTGAATTTCCCCTATGTTCTTTGCTATCTGGTTCTTGCTCACATGGCCAGGGCCTAACTGATCAACGTATCAGTCAGGAATTTCCCCCCAGATCAGACTGGCAGAGATTTGGAGGGTTTTTTTTGTTTTTTTTTGCCTTCCTCTGCAACATGGAGTGCAGATCACTTGCCTGGGTTATCTGGTATATCTTACTTAAGCAATTCCTTTCCCTTGCCGTGTGACAGTAGTGCACCTTGGTCCATTCTATTTTATGTCTGTGCCACACAGTGATCTAGGCTTCTGTGGGCTGTAATACTGTGGTCTAATTTTGGTTGCTGGGTTTAGTGTGTAGGTACTGGACACTGTTGGTGGCCTGTGATATAGTGATCAGACTAGGTAGTCTGGTGGGCCCTTTTGGCCCAAAATTCTAGGACTCTATAAATGATTGTCCTCCCTTTCCCTCCTCATGTCTCAATGAACAGCTCTGTTCTCTTTGCCCAAATCCATGGTCCACTGTGTGTTCACCATCCCTGAGAAATAACTCCTCCAGACAAAAAAAAAATCCATCTTCCCTCCTCTCCCAAAACTCATACTTTCTTTAGTGCAGCAGGTGACACTTTTTAAACAGTCAGTTCTGACAGGGACCCAATCTCTCACTTTCTCTGATCTCATGGGACACTGTCTGATGCATTGTGTTAGAGGCGCCATTTATAAAACCACAGGAATGTTCCGGCAAATCCTGAAAGGTTAACAACTATTTGGACAGGCAAATGAGCAACAGCTCTGCAGTTTGCTTCCCCTGTCCTTAACAGGCTGTTCCTGTTGAAACTCTAAGATTTCTGGATTCAGGAGCAGAGATCACCATAGATTATGTAGTTCTACAGGTTTGAGGCTAGCATCCCCACCCTAATTCCTCTACAATTAGCTAAATTCTTTCCTAAAGGAATCAACAGAAGGACTCTCCACAAAAACAAAATTAGTCGATTTTTTGGGGGGGTTCTCTGTCTCTTGCAGCAGGATTATCCATCTGAGGACAGGATACAGCCACTAAAAGCAAGATCTCAGGTCAACTCTCCCTCTCTATTGCCCCTCCCCTCTTTTTCTGCTAGAATGCTTTGTTATTTAGGTAGTAACTTGTTCACATTCAAATCAATAGAAATTGAAAACCCTCACTGATTTCAGTGGGGCAGAATCCAGCCCATACAGAGAAAGCTAGCAGAGATCTTTATCTCTTTCTGATTTTCTCAAAATAGCATGAATTCTCCAGCTTTTTTAGATACCTTCTCAGTTATCCTTCATATACTTAACTTACTTTTCATTATTTTCTAAATGGTTCTCAAGATTGAATCCATACAATAAAAATAAAAACGAGAACACTATTACATTAACCTCTTGCTTTCTCTTGCTTATCTCACGATAAATGGTAGCTGGTTTTAAAAAGAATACATAATTGTATATTGCAAGTTAATACTGTATGTAGTATACTAAGGCTAGATCAAGAGTACTCTTTTGTCATTGGTAACCCTATGATAATTGCTTTCTTAACCTATGGGTGAGAGAATACGACAGAATGTTAATTCTTTGATGTGCTAGCATATACAATGTAACCTTGCTAATACACACTAATTACCAATTACCCATTACAGATTACTACATTTTGTGACTTTATGAGCATGCAAACAAGATTTTGCAATTTCTAAGATATCTCATGCTAAAAGACACTTTGATCATTTGTGTCACTCATTCATAATACTTCAAGCCTCTCATAAATCATGTCCCTGTACATTTATTAATATCCTATGAAATCCTAGCACATCACTGATATTAAATCACTATGCTATTAATTCTTTGCTGAGAAGTAGGCTTTTGTATTAGCAATATGAGAATTAGTGAGAGCCATGTGTTGAGATTTTCTAAGCTGACTAGGTCATATACCCACAGAACAACTCTTAATTTCAATTGTGAGCTATGAGGCTCTCTCACCTCGCTGGCTTCTTAAATCTCAACCAAAATATATAATATTTCTTTTTTTGTTCTATTTTTGAAAGTGCTATGTATAAATACTAAAAACCTGTGAAACATCACTATCCCTAAAGTAGATTTTAAATCACCTTCATTATACATTAAGAACATAAGAATAGCCATACTGGTTAAGACTAATGGTCCATCTAACCCAGTATCCTGTCTTCTAATGGTGGCCAATACCAGGTGCTTCAGAGGGAATTAATAGAACAGGTAATCAACTAATCCATTGTCGGCCATTCCCAGTCTCTGGCAAACAGCAATCCCTGCCTACCCTGGCTAATGGCCATTGATGGACCTATCTTTCAAGGACTTATCTAGTTCTTTTTTTAACCCTGTTATAGTCTTGACCTTCATAACATCCTCTGGCATGGAGTTCCACACGTTGACTGTGCATTGCGTGAAGAAATAATTCCTTTTGTTTGTTTTAAACCTGTTGCCTATTAATTTCATTTGGTGACCCCTAGTTCATGTTTTATTAGAAAGAGTAAATAACTCTTCCTTATTTATTTTCTCCAGGCTAGTCATAATTGTATAGCCCTCTATCATATCTCCCCTTAGTTGTCTCTTTTGCAAGATGAAAAGCCCCAGTCTTATTAATTTCTCCTCTTATCCCATGACTGCTTACTTTGCTCAAGAGCCTTTGGTCAGGGATCTTGGCAAAGGCTTTCTGAAAATCTAAGTACACTATATCCACTAGATCACTCTTGGTTTATGTGCTTGTTTACCCCCACAAAGAATCCTATTAGACTAGTGAGGCATGACTTCCATTTACAAAAAACATATTGACTCTTCCTCCCAAAAATTATATTCATCTATGTGTTTGATAATTCTGCTCTTTACTATAGTTTCAACCAATTTGCCTGGTAATGAAGTTAGGCTTACTGGCCTGTAATTGCCAGGATTGCCTCTGGAGCTTTTAAAAAAATTGATGTCACATTAACTATCCTCCAGTCACCTGGTACAGAAGCTGATTTAAATTATAGGTTACATACCACAGTTAATAGTTCTGCAATTGCACATTTGAGTTCCTTCAGAATTCTTGGGTGGATACCATCTGGTCCTGGTGACTTATTACTGTTCAATTTATCAATTTGTTCCAAAACCTTCTCTGATGACACCTCAGTCACGGACAGTTTCTCAGGATTTGTCACCTAAAAAAATGGCTCATGTCTGGGAATATTCCTCATATCATCAGCTGTGAAGACGGATGCAAATAATTTATTTTGTTTCTCTCCCATAGCTTTATCTCCCTTGAGTGCTCCTTTAGCATTTTGATCTTCCAGTGGCCCCGCTGGTTGTTTAGCCAGCCAACTGCTTCCGATGTAATCAAAAAAAATTGCTGTTACTTTTTGAGTCTTTGGCTAGCTGTTCTTCAAATTCTTTTTTGGTCTTCTTTATTATATTTTTATACTTCACAAGCCAGTTTATGCTCCTTTCTATTTTCCTCAATAGGATTTAGCTTCCACTTTTTAAAGGATGCCTTTTTGCCTCTAACTGCTTTTTTTACTTACATAGTCACAAGGCTCTTTTTTGGTCCTTGTATTATTTTTTTTAATTTGGGGTATACATTTAGATTGAGCCTCTATTATGTTGTCTTTTAAAAATTTCCATGAAGCTTGCAGGGATTTTATTATGTTATGGTTACTTATTACCAAACGGTTCAACTACATTCACCTCTTGGACCAGATCCTGAGCTCCACTTAGAATTAATTCAAGAATTACCTCTCCTCTTGGGGCTTCCAGGACTAGCTGCTACAAGAAGCAATCATTTAAAGTGTCAAGAAACTTTATCTCTGCATCCTGTTCTGAAGAAACCTGTACCTAGCCAATATGGGGATAGTTGAAACCCCCATTATTATTGAGTTTATTTTTATAGCCTCTCTAATCTCACGGTTCATCTAGGAAATCTATGCTTATTTTATACTACAACTACATTAATGCATAGGACGAATGCACAACTTAAACCAGGTAAGAAATGGCATTTTTTTAAAATATATGGGATTGTACCATATGAAAATTGGTATTAATATTTATTATTATTTGTGATGCTGTAGTGCCTAGAGGCCCTAACTGAGATTGGGATCCCATGGTTCCAGTCCATAATATAAAACACCTGGTAAGAGAGCCTCTGACCCAAATTTAAACTGGCCTTAATTCAATCTAGTTAATTCCCTTTCAAAAAGAATTAAACTGAACCAGTGTAAGGCCAGCTAACTTCTGAATAAAAGTGTTCACTCAGGGATTTAATGCGATTTAACTAGTTCACTTCAAATTCTCACCTTTAGTTAACTCAGATTAATTTTCCTGGATGTCCTCATGTAGACAAACTCTTAATTCTCACTCCAGTGCCCTATACCCTAGCCCACGCTGTTCCTTCTGCTTGTGTCTGAAAGCCATACTGAACAGTATTTTGCTAACCCCATCCATTCTGCTGCCAAATAGACAAATCATATATCGTTAGGAATGAGAATAATTATTCGTGCACATATTTACAATTCATTGCAAAAGGTCTTATTACTAATAGACATGGCATTTTATTTCTACCCTTGTACTAAATATCTAGTATTCTCTTTCATCTAAGCCAGTCTTTCCATCCTATTACACACAACACTATTAGTCTGGTAAAAAAAAAAGGGAAGAGGAGGAGCATTTTCCAATTAATTGTCTGTGAATCTGTAAGAAAGTTTTTTTGTTTTTGTTTTGACCAGTGTGGAATCTTTAGATTGAGAAAGCCAAGGCTTCTCTGTAGTTCAGTTGTTGCTGATGGCAGCATCCATTATGCTCCATAAATTAATCTCAGCTGCAGTCTTCTTTAAAAAGTGTAAGAACCAAACTGCTCTTTCAACCGCTTTAAAATAAAAGTGAACCTTCCTCCACCTCCTGGAATGAGGAGAGCTGGTTGGAAATCAGTACAAAAAATTAGCATCTTGAAATATTTTGCAAAACAGAAATTCCAAAATATTTCAGTTCAGAAATATTAAATGACCTTACCAAAACAGTTCATGCTGGCAATGTCAAAATGTTATAATATAAATATAATAGTAAATATCCTGCATATTGTTAATAACATAATATATTAAAATTACAAGTTTACAAAGTTTAAAAATAATTAAAATTCAAAATGAAACATTAAAATTGGAATGAAATGAAAGTCAAAATGAAATGCTTCATTTTGATTTTCAAATAATTTTAATGGTTTTCCCTGAAGAATTTTGTAGAAAGGGACAGGTTCTTGTCAAACAGTCCTGTTCTGCACCCATTTTGCCCTAGTGTAAGTGACTTTGCAAAGACCTGGGTAACATGCATTTGGTTTTAGCAATCAGATTTCAAAACAATTATCTTTTCCTTTAAGACAGTACTCACACATTTATAGGCACTGGTTGTACCAACACACGTCAGGTTCTATCTTCACTTGGATTTTAAATTGATTAGTATGTTTTACTCCTCATCCTACTAATGTTAGTACAGAGAAAACTGTAAAGTTTATGTTCCTGAAAATATTTGATATTTTCTAATTTCAAGAAACTGTGGCCAAAACTGCCTTCAGAGCCATGGGTTCAGGTCTCACTGAAGTCAACAGGCCCTTCTGTCTAAGTTCTGTATGCCGTGCAACCTCCTAGACTGCACTGGAACAGAATATCAGCTGGTGTAAATAGGCATAATTCTCTTGATCTCAATGGAACTATGATAATATACATGAGCCAAGGATATGAACCCATGTCCTCTTTCCCCTACTCATCACATATTAACTATTGTTAAGACTCTATGAGTATTTTTTCCACAATTGGGGATCAGAGACTAATGCTCAGTTCTGAGGCAAAATGGGCAGAAAACAATGAGTACCGAAATGTTCCAGTGTCTGATAACAACAATGTATTGTGTCTCATGCACTTAATATCCTCTCTTTACTCAAAATCCTTCCTTAAACAGAAATATCTGTAGATAATAATAGATTAAATCACCATCTCCACAGGGCTATTTTGATATACATCCATTCTCCAGAAGCCTATTGAAAAAGCCTTCATATAGTTAAATGTGCATTATTTACATAAGAGATTAGAGTAGCTCTTTTAGGGCCTTTAAGAACTCAGAGATAAATACATATAAAGTGTTTTTAATGCACTATACATTTTATACATTTTAAACATATCTATTCAGAAAGAAATGAGAAATTTTGAGGACTGTTTAACACTATGAATGTTCATAGTGGATTTGCACAAAGTTATTTAGCACAGATGTTTCTGTAATTGTGATATATTTGGAGAATTTAGTGTTCAATTGGCCTCAAAATTTCTCATTTCCTACCTTAGAGAGGTAGTGGCAAATTGGCTTGCTATACAAAGCATTTGGGAAGTTGTTCAATCTGTTTTAAAAGTTGATTTTTCTTAATACAGCCAGCTACATCCCTATGCATCTTTACTTACCAATGAATATATTTTAATACAGCATTTGCATTCATTTTCATGTTTTAAAATATTAAATATTAAGCTGTTATTTAAAGTGACAGCCCTGAACCAAAACTGTGGATTCAAACATCTTTGACTTATGGGAAAGCTCAAACTCACATCTGAGCTATACAGTTTATGTCTGTTCTCTGCATCATATGTTCTTATGAGGTTAATGCACAGAAGCAAGAGTACATTATGGTACTTTAACAGTATATGGGGAGAAATCGGTATGGTCTCCAATTTTGGGCCCTCCCACTCCGGAAAGGATATGGACAAACTGGAGAGAGTTCAGAGGAGGGAAACAAAAATGACTAGGGGGCTGGAACACATGACTTATGAGGAGAAGCTGAGGGAACTGGGCTTGTTTAATTTACAGAAGAGAAGAATAAGGAGGGATTTGATAGCAGCTGTTAACCACCTGAAAGTTCATATCAAGAAGATGGAGCTAGACTGTTCTCAGTGGTAGTAGATTGATGTTTTTCAACCTTTTAAGTAGCAAATACCCCAAATTTCTGAAAATTTTAATATATTCCCCAACACTCAATTTTCCACTCTGAGAAATACAATCTTTTTCCCCTTTACCACTGGACGACTATATTTCTCATAAAGCAGGAGAATTCTGAGTTCTGCATTGCTGTGTGGCTGTGGCAGATCACAACCCCCCTGCTGTTTCTCCTCCTTCCCCCTCGTAGGAGCAAGGGTCAATGCCAGCCAATCACTATGGCCTGATGGCGGGGTCAAGTGGTGTTTTCCTCACACAGATGGGAACTTGTGAGGTATGAACAGGCTCTAGCGGCTCACCAGAGTGGATAGCAGAGCTTCCCATGGCTGTCCCTGGGGGTGGGGTGGGCCTGGGGCAAATCACACTGTATAGGTCCCTCTTAATATTTTTATACTGGTACAATTTGGGGCATTTCACAACTAGAGCAGAGAAATTGACAAGTAGGCCTGAGGGCAGAACCTGGCTCACGGACTGGGCAAGCTGCTGAACTCTCCGCCTGTTTCTTGGGCACTGAGCATTGAGCCGGGGAGGGGAGCTGCCAACTGGGGAAGTCGCAGGCAGCTGCCATCTGACTGCCAGCCTGGGAAGTGGACAACTGCCACCTGCTCCGAGCTGGGGCGGAGAAGGCTTTCGTGCAGGCTGGGACCCAGGTATATGGGCAGGTGGCAGGCAGCTGCTGCCCGTCTTCAAGCCAAGGCCTGGGATGCTGTGTCTCGGCTCAGAGACACCTAGCTGTGAACCCAGCTCACAGGGCGCAGGAGGCTGCCAGCAGGCTCCCACCTGGGCACTGGGACAGGGCGGGATGTGGGTGGCTGCTGTCCAGCTTCCCAACAAGCCAGCAGCAGCCATCCAGCTTTCCAGGACTGGGGCAGCTGCTGTCTACCTCCCAGCTAGCAGGTGGGACCAGGCAGGAAGCCGCCAGCTGCTGTTGCCAGCCTCCCCCAGATGCCAGCAACTTCTGCCTGCCTCCCAGCTGGGAGCTGGGACCAGGAGGCTGCCAGCTGGGTTCCCCAGAAGTCAGCGGCTACCACCTCGCTCCCTTCACTGGATTTTTTGCTGCATACCCCCAGCCTGTGTCTTGCATACCCCCAGGGGTATGCGTACCACAGGTTGAGAAATTATATAGTAGATGACAGAACTAGAAGCAGTGGTCTCATATTGCAGTGAGGGAGGTCTAGGATGGATATTAGGAAAAAGCTTTTTCCACTGAGAGGGTAGTGAAGAACTGGAATGGGTTACCTAGGGAGGTGGTGGAATCTCCTTCCTTAGAGGTTTTTAAGTCCTGGCTTGATAAAGCCCTGGCTGGGATGATTTAGTTGAGGTTGGTCCTGATTCGAGCAGGGGATTGGACTAGTTCCTTCCAACCCTAATATTCTATGAAAGCAAATCTTACATGATGAAGGATGCAGCTTTGAACTTTGGATCCTCCCAAAATGCATCAAAGACATTATCAATCAGCCACATTTGTAGATATCGTCTGAAAAGCTTATGGGACAGTGGTTTTATCACATCAATGAGTTATGGCAAATTTGGCTCAGGCTTTTTATCGTTATGTGACTTATCCCTCTCTCTTCTACTTTCTTATTATTTCTTATCCCACCCTCCCTTTTGCAGAAACATCTTTGTGGCAACTAGCAGCTTAAAACTCTGTCTCTTCTTGTGTCTTTTTACTGAACTATAATGGTAGGCAATACAGAAAGTGGTCTTACCAGTGTTTTGGTCAATCTGTCAAAGGAATAACAAAATGTACATTTTTTTCTTAAATAGTCACTCCCCATAAATTTGTAAAAGTCACAGATGTGTGAAGGTCACTGCCTTAACCAAATCTCCTCACATAAATTGATAAAATACCCTTAAGATTTACAGCATTCCTAACAAAAGCCCTGAGAAGCATTATTTAATTATCCAAGGACCAGTTATGATACCCTTACTTATGTTCTGACATCTTATTCTATTAATTATTCCACTGGGATCAGCAAGGGTGTCAAAATCTGGCTTTTAGGCAATTGAGAAGATTTTACAGGTCACCATGCTATGCGCACTTTCGTGATAAAAAGATGATATATGCCCACAAATCATTACCTTCAGTAGCCCCTACTTGTAATGCTGTCAGACTTTGCTATGGTAATTAGCACACAATTTAAGACCAGTGAAACAACATTTTCCAAAGAGTTCAAAGCAAAATTAAAGCTTTGCTGTAGCAGTAACTGAGAATATGTTAAATGTTGATAGGATTAATTAATATTTTAAAAGTGCTATTTGCGTGTTATAATTATTTATTAAAAATATTAATTTTTATATTGCTATTAATTCTACCTGAATAATAATTCTAGCCAGTCATTTTGATCCTAAGAAGGATTAGTTTTTTATTGTATTGAATGCATGTCAGCAGCACATCTGCAATGTTGCAAGTTTTGCAGCTTAGCGCAGACAATTATTACACAGACAAAAGGGGATTTTCCACCATCATAGCAAATCCACCTCCTTGAGAGATTGTCGCTAGATTGATCAAAGTCTTCTCCCAACACCTACAGTAGGGATTAGGTTGACTTAACTGCGTCTCACAGAACATTGATTTATTCACAGCCCTGGTCAACGTAGGTAGATGACCTAAGTTTTAGCTGTAGACCAGGCCTCAGTATTTCATATGACATGGTCTTTAAATCTCCTGTGTTTATATTCAAGTTTAATTATTATTACATTTTATATATAAATATGAAATATTAGCATAATTGTTCTAATCATGTTTCATTGTCTTGAGGGCTTTCAGACACACCAAACCCAGAAAGTATCATAAAAAAAATAGATCATAGAATCATAGAATATTAGAGTTGGAAGGGACCTCAGGAGGTCATCTAGTCCAACCCCCTGCTCAAAGCAGGACTATCCTCAGCTAAATCATCCCAGCGAGGGTTTTGTCAAGCCTCATCTTAAAAACCTCTAAAGATGGAGATGCCACCACCTCCCTAGGTAACCCATTCCAATGCTTCACCACTCTCCTAGTGAAAAACCTTTTCCTAATGTCCAACCTAGATCTTCCCCACTGCAACTTGAGACTGTTGCTCCTTGTTCTGTCATCTACCACCACTGAAAACAGCCTAGCTCCATCCTCCCTAGAACCTTTCAGGTAGATAAAGGCTGCTATCAAATCTCCCCTCATTCTTCTACTCTGCAGACTAAACAGGCCTAGTTCTTTCAGACTCTCCTCATAACTCTTGTGCTCCAGCCCCAATCATTTTTGTTGCCCTCCGCTAGACTCTCTCCAGCTTGTCCACATCCTTTTTGTAGTGGGGGGCCCAAAACTGGACACGATACTCCAAATGCAGCCTCACCAATGCCAAATAGAGGGGAATAATCACTTCCTGCTATCTGCTGGCAATGCTCTTACTAATGCAGCCCAATATGCCATTAGCCTTCTTGGCAACCAGTGCACACTGCTGACTCACATCCAGCTTCTTATCTTCTGTAGCCCCCAGATCCTTTTCTGCAGAACTGCTGCCTAACTTGTTGGTCCCCAGTCTGTAGCTGTGCATGGGATTCTTCCATCTAAGTGCAGGACTCTGAACTTGTTCTTGTTTAACCTCATCAGATTTCTTTTGGCCCAATCCTCCAATTTGTTTAGGTCCTTCTGTATCCTATCCCTCCCTTCCAGAGTATCTACCACTGAATATAAAGCACAAGAAATAAGACAATGACTATGGGGCACTGAACAGTAATTTCATTAAGAGAAAACACTTCTCCTAGAGTCAATGAATATTTAAACCTTGTCAGCTAAATGTGGTCTATTTTATAAATTATTTGTAGCTTTGAAATTAGGAATTAGGGTAACAACTCTGGTGAAGTTAGATAAAGAGCACTGCTGTCACTCTGTGTAAGTGACCAGTACTTACAGGGGAATCTAGGATAACTGTTTGGGAGGAACATTATTCTGTTTGTGTGAGTTATTTTTTCTTTAAAAATCATACACCTATTTAATGGTAATTTTAGTGCAGTTCCTATTTATAAAAAATGTTTAAAATGAATGAAAATTCTTAATCTTATTAATTTTACCCAATCTGTTAGGCACTGAATAAACAAGAAGGAAAGTGTAGTGCCTGCTCCAAATACTTTACAATCTAAAGCAGACAAAACATAGACAGAGTGTGGGAGAAAGGGCTCTCATATCATATTAGATTGACTAATGGTGGTCATGTTTTGTTGCAGCACTTTCACCACTTCAAATAATGTTAAATATAAGCATTATCTCCAGTGGCCTCTCATCTTTGCCATTTTTAGTCAGATTTCCTGATAGTGTCATGGTAAATATCAGTCTTCAAGAGCAACTTGAATGCAGAGAGGGCAATAGCCATTTGGACTGGGGACAAGAAAGCAACCAGACGAGCCCCAGATAACTGTGGAGAGGAAACGGTAGGATGTGGCCCAAGGGCATGGGGTAAGTGGTACTCCATGAGTGGAGAGAGACCAGTTGGGTACCTTGCAACTGTGGAGTCATTTCGGTTCCCCACCAAGGGGGATGGTGTAGGCTTACCCCATGACACCATCCATCTCTTGAAGATGTTAAATAGCAAACACTAATGATAGACATTTTAGCAAGTCCAGATAACTTGCATCCAAGAGTTTTAAAAGAGCTGACTGAAGAGCCTGCAGTTCATTAATGTTGATCTTCGGTCTTGAAGAACTGGGGAAGTTCTAGAACACTGGGAGAAAAGTAATGTTCTGCCAATTTTTAGAAAGGATAAATGGGATGACCCAGGTAATTAAGGTCATTCCTGGGCAAGATAATGGAGCAGCTGATAGAGGACTTGATTAATAACAAATTAAAGGAGGGTAATAGAATTGATGTCACTTAATGCCAAAATAGATCCTGTCAGACTTGGTTTTTTTAAAAATGACATCACAAGTTGGTTGATAAAAGGTCAAATTGTTGATATAACATACATAGACTTCAGTGAGCATTTGACTTGGTTCCACATGAAATTTTGATTAAAAATATCTAGAATGATATAGAAGTAACATGGCACACATTAAACAGATTACAAGCCAGCTAAGTGACAGGTCTCAAAATACAACTGTAAACAGAGAATAATCAATAATCAATCTAGAAAGGTACTACTCTTGGCCGTATATAAAATGTAACATTTTTTTTTAATCAGTGACCTGGAAAAAAACATTATTGATAAAGTTTGGACAGAAAGAACACAAAAATTGGGGGAGTGGCAAATAATGAAGAGGACAGGTCATCAATATAGAGCAATCTGGATTGCTTGGTAAACTAGTTGCAAGCAAATAATTTGCATTTTAATACTGCTAAATTTATACATCTAGGAACAAAGAATGTAGGGAAGCAGTGATTCTGAAAAAGATTAGAAGGTTATAGTGGATGTAGTGGACTCAGCTGAACATGAGTTCCAAATGCAACACTTTGGCCAAATTGCCTAATGTGAACCTTGGATGAATAAACAGGGGAATTTTGAATAGAAGTAGAGAGTTTACTTTATCTTTGTATTTGACACTGGTGCAACCACTAATAAAATACTGCGTGCATTTCTGATGCCCAGAATTCAAGAAAGGTGTGGATAAATTGGCGGGGTTCAGAGAAGAGCCATGAAAATGATTACAAGATTAGAAAACATGTCCTATAGTGATAGAAAGGAGAAGGCCTATCTATTCAGCTTAACAAAGAGAAGGTTAAGGGGTGACTTGATTACGGCCTATAAATATCTACATGTGGAACAAACATTTGATATTAGGCTCGTGATTCTACCAGAAAAATAATATAACATTATTCAATAGCTGGAAGACAAAATCAGAATGGAAATAAGGTGTACATTATTAACAGAGAGAGTAGTTAACAATTGGAACCCTTTACTAAGGGCTGTGGTGGATTCTTCTTCAGTGACTATTTTAAAAGTGATCAGATGTTTTTCTAAAAGATATGCTCTAAGAATTATTGTGGGCAAATTCTGTAGCCTGAGTTGAACAGGACATCAGACTAGATCACCACAGTGGTCCTTTCTGGCCTTAGAATCTATGAATCATTTACAACCTTGGCTGAGTCAAATACTTTAAGACTTTCAAGTGGAAGTTACTATGTAGAAATGCAAACGTTTGTTATTATTACATTACCATTGCTTTATCAAATCAGAGTCCTATTTGAAGAATGTAGTCATCAATTTATCTAGTATGTCAGTGATCTCCTGTGGGGAATAATTGATTCTGAACTCTTTAACAACTTTTGAGCCAAATCCTATTAATTTTACACACACAAGGAGTTCTGCTGAAGTAATTGAGACTTTGCACATAAATTTAGTAAACGGGATTTTGTCCTGATTTCCAAGATTTTTTTTCTCACTTAGAGAAATTTTCTTTCTATCTAAAAGACCTGACCAGAAACTCAAGGTAAAGTAGGTATTTCAGTTTTGTTTTCATCTATTAATTATCTGAGTCTTTCAGACTCCTAATGTATCATTAAAACGGAAAAGATGTTAAGGAATTTTTTTTTAAAAGTCCAAGTTGTTCCATAATTAACTAATTAATTCATTTTGTCATTTGACTTGGCAGAACACAAATAAAATAATCATCTTTTATTTAGCTCTGTTGTGTCTAAAATATTATTTTTAAATTCCTTTTCATCCTCCAAGAGTGTAAGGATGCTTACAGCTACTTCTGCTCTTCCCACCCCCCTCCAATGGCAGAGTATCCAAGGCCCATGAACTCTATTATCAGTGGCCAAGCCATCTCAAATTTTCATTTTTAACTTGATCTTTTAAATTCCTCTTACCTGAGGTTTGTTCTGTTCATGAAATGGCCTGAATCAGATTAGAGTACTCTTCAAGTGGCACTTTTTTTCCAGGGGAGTGTCTACTGTTTGCACAGTGTAGTAAATTATGAAAAAGTCAGAGAAATAATTGTGAAAAAGTGAAAAGGCAAGTATTTAAGCCTTCCCACTGAGACATATACAATCTAAGAAAAATTAGCCAATATACATGGCAAAAGGATGAGAAAAATCAATAGTATTTTATTTTCCAGTTTTCAGCTCGAGTTAAAAAATGCTTTGGAATGCAAAGATGGAGTAAAGCTTATATTTGCTGATGGTTGTCCAGTGAGGCTCCAGTTGATGATTTAGTCTGAATATAAAAAAAACAAACTTTGAGTATTAGGGATTCAGAGATGTTTTGATTTGAATCCACACACTGATACCAGAAGAGGAAAAAACAAAATAAACATAGTATGCAGAATATCTCCTGGTTTTGTTGCAAGTTAGGAAACAAACTAAGTCAGTCAATGTTCAGTTTTCTGCTTTTCAGAAAATCAGAACTTATATTTCCCACTGCAGTGTCAACTATGAGGAACGGGTACCAGAAAACAAGATGTTAGGACACATATCTCCCTCTATCCCTCCCCAGTAATCTAAAAAACAAAGCATTATTTCTTTAAAACACATTTATGATGCACTCAAAAAACAAAGGACAATTTGCTCAGTGAACACGTTTTTCTTCAGATGAAATCTCCAGTCTGGCATGGTTAGAGAGAGATTAATTCAAGTCCATAGATAAAATCTCCCAGATAACAAGCAGCAAGTATTCAAATGTTTACACTTTTTTCCTGGCTCAGCAATACCCCCCTTCTCCCCCCTATTTTTCTTAAAACATCTGTACAGCTGGGGATGAGAGGGCAGGTGATCTCTGTGGGGTTTCAGTATTTATCCATGTCTGGTATAATGCCATTCATGCATTTTAGGCTCAGGAAGAGGAGAAAATACATTTAGTGTTTGTTAGAAATGATAAATTGAGACGCTCAATCCCATGTAAGCAGATCAGGTAAAGAGAAGACGTAAGCAGTTCAAGCTTCTCCAGCTTATCTCGCCAAAATGATACAATCCTGTTCTGGAGAGATTACCATCAATTAAGGTAGTTCAGCTTGATTACTTATTTAATCCCGGACATTTTTTCAAAGGCTGCCAGAAAAGAAAAACTAGTGCCAAGTTGTGAGACAAAGACGTGTATCAGTTAGGAACCGGACTGAGATCACTAACTCATCTCATACGTATGCTGTGCCCTGCTCAGCAGACTCTGGCTCCAAGCTCACCAATGTACCCATTAAATCAGATCACTGCCACATGTGGAATCCCATTGATTTCAGTGTATCTTTGGGTGGCTCCCATTGCAGGATCAGGCCCTCAGATGGTAACACTTGATCGTTACTCACACGGGATAGATCGTAACCAGTGACCTATGAGTGAAAGTCCCTTACGTAGTTACCGTTCACCAAAGCCACTAAGTCATTTTGCAATTTTATATTATTAAATGAAATCTCTATGTATTGTCAATACAGTATAGCTGTCAGGTCAACTGGAACGTTTGCTACAAAAAATACAATTAGCAAACATTCAAAGATATTTATACATTTGATTATTGTGTCACTTATTATGCTGCCTATAATTAATCATTGTAAGTATGTAAATGTGAATGTCACAGTAGATTTTTGTATCTGTGCATATTTTTGTGCTGGGTTCTTGGAAGTTCCACTCCACTGGTTGTAAATACTCCATGAAGCTTATCTAATATTATGCGTGCATTCATATCTCTTATTTTGATAAACAGGATGGACCAGATCATCAGGCAGTATAAATCAGAATAGCTCTGTCAATTGTGCTGCACCAGTTTCCATCACCTAAGGATCTAATCCCCTTTACTATAGAAATATTTTTCTTAAAAAATGTGTGAACATTAATAAAAATGTTTCATTTTCTCAGTAATGAGAGCTTTCAGAAGCAAAACACATAACCTATGGGAAATTTTGGAAGGCTGAACAAATATGAAAAGTTACATTTTTGTACTACAGAACTACCCAGATGGTCCAATTGAGATTGATTCCCAGTGTGATGGGTACTGTACATATACATAATAATAGCCAAGCCTCCCAAAGCTCACAATCTAAAAGTAATTTCATGTAATATATTTGTACTAATATCAGGGTGTTTTGTCCAAATATGTAAGCTCAAGTGAACTACAAAATATTCATTCATGGAATTTGTCAGTTTGAGTTTTGGATCTGGCATTAAAACATAGTGATTAACCTGCATTTTCCAATAAGCATATCCGTAGAAAACAAAAAAAACCTTTATCCATCTGCAACATTTCTACCCAGAATCACATAATATTTAAAGTTCATAAATTATTGGGACAGTGTTTGAAAAAAGTCATCTATTCAGTGAATTTTCATAAAAACAGACAAATCAGTGTTTTAAATCTCATGCAAACTTTCAAAATAGACTGGACTTGTTAAAATCTATTAACTTAGGTGAACTCCAGACTGTTCTGCCAATTTATTTTACACTTTCAGGACAATGATAAAAAGTCTTAGCTACTGGAAGTGCTATAAAATACTTTTATATTAAATTATCTGTGGGTACTTTATTTTTGGGATACAGGAAGTCAAAAGGAAAGCCTCACCCATGTCCAATTACTTATGTTAAGCTAGACTTACAGCTTTAGAAATTTAGTGAAATTGAAGATTTGTGCTGAATAGTTAGGATACAAAATTGACCGACAGTGAATTTAAAAGCAGTGACTAGATCTGCTATTTTGCATAGCTAATGTGGTATTCTTCAGCAGAGCCGTGTGAGTGGGGGCAAAAAACCTAACTTGTTTTAAGACTGAGTCTAATAAATTTATGGAGGAGATGGTGTGATGAGGTTGCCTACCAAATGGCACATGGCGCAGACACATCAGCTATTAGCAAATTCCCCAAAGGCTGGAGATGAGACACTAGACAGGAAGGGTTCTGAGCTACAACAGAGAATTCTTTCCGAAGTGTCTGGCTCAGGGTCTAATTACTATATTTGGGATCAGGAAGGAATTTTCCCTCAGGTTGATATCTGAGAACCTGTTTTTTGTGTTTGTTATTTGGGGTCTTTTGGGCTGTCCTCTCCAGCATGGGTTATGTGTCATTTGCTGGCTGAAGCTAGAGTTAACAGTGGATTCTCTGTAAAATGAAATATTTAAATCAAGATTTGATTACTTCAGTAACTCAGCCAGTGGTTATAGGAGTAGATGGGTGAGTTTGAGGTCTGCAATATGTCGGAGGTCAAACAATTATCATGATGGTCCCTTCTGGCCTTGAAGTCTATAATAACTGATTTTGTTTGTTTGTTGCTAACAGTTGGATAAAAACAAAAATACTAAAAAAACCTTTCAATGAATCTAATAGTTGAAAAAATAATGTAAGTAGAAAAACATTTTGTTTCAATTTGGAACATTTTTAAGGAATTTATTTTAAAATAAAATATTGAAGGAAATTTCAAAATAGGTCATTTTTAATATAAAAATCAGAACAGTTAAATTTAAAGATGACAAAATGAAAAGTGTCTTAACCTTCCCCTCCCCCCCAAAAAAAACTATTAAGTGAATTTGACACAAATTTGCAAAATGTTTCGGTCAACCCTAATCTGCATTTTTCACTGAAAAAAAAGTGGTCAAAATTTCACACCCAGGTATTCTTGAAGATGAAGGGGGTCAGATTTCAGCTAAATGCTTTTATTTAAGAATTACAACAACCAATCATAGATTAAATCAGATTCAGTAGCTTACTCAGACAAGCCATAAAATCTATCAGTCTCTATGTCTCTCTCTGTCCTACTTCCTGTTAGGTACTTGCAGGATCCATAAGGTAGTATTGTGCCACACCTAAATTTACTTCAGGAAACAACAGAGTTGCTGACTGGGATGTCCTCATGGGAGACACAGTGGAAGGATATGAGAGCGCTGAACATTGATTGGTTAGCACAACAATGCATCTCCAGGAACTACTGACCTTGTGAAAAGGGTCCCTTAACATTTTGGGAAATGTTACATCCTGACTCTCCCTAGCTGTATCTCTGTCTTGTTATGATTGGCTAAAAATAAATAGTTACAAAACAACTCCTCCCCCAGCACCAGACACTCTGGTCTGCCTGGTTTAGGGAGGAAGCAAGCAGTCATACAGTGCCTGCTTAGTCCAATACGCCCAGACTCAAGTCCAAGTAGTCCCCCTTAGTTTATGAATAAATACTTCCATTCCATTATTCCTTTGTTCATCAATGCACTCCAAGTCACAGTCTAACACCATGAGTTATTTATATTAATTATACCAGATCAATTTTTTTAAATATATTTTTTAGTCTGTCTTTCCCTCTCCCCATAAAATATAGCCTTTTGAAAGAAAGAATTTTCCAAGAAAATTTGGAAACTCCCTGCCCCCAGTTTTTTGACCAGCATTTACATATCTTGTTAGTTTTTCCTTGGCATCTGACAATTTAATTCTGCACATAGATGATCATGATTTGTTGTGGAAGAGTCAACATGTTTTTTGTAAAGGGAAATAATGTTTCACCAATCTACTAGAATTATTTGAGGGTGTCAAAAAGCATGTGGACGGGGAGATTCAGTGGATATAGTGTATTTAGACCCAGCATGGTCATTTTCAGAAAGTTTTTCACAAGGTCACTCACCGAAAGCTCTTAAGCAAAGTAAGCGGTCATGGGATAAGAGGGAAGGTCCTCTTCTAGATCAGTAATTGGTTAAAAATAGGAAACAAAAGGTAGGTCAGTTTTCAGAATGGAGAGAAGTAAATAGTGGTGAATCCAGGGGTCTGTACTGGAACCAGTACTGTTCAACATATTCGTAATTGTTTTGAAAAAGGGGTGAACAGTGAGGAGGAAACATTTGCAGATGATATAAAACAAATGAAGATAGTAAAGTCCAAAGGAGACTGTGAAGAGTTACAAAGGGATCTCACAAAACTGGGTGACTGGGCAACAAAATGGCAGATGAAATTCAGTGTTGATAAATGCAAAGTAATGAACATCGGAAAACATAATCCCAACTATGCATATAGGTATATAGCTGGGTTCCAGCTCAGGGTCCCTCTAACCATTTGTCAACGTCTATTCTCTCTGGGACTTTGCTCCCTTTCCCCAAGCCCTTTTCTTACTTGACCTTACCTTCTAGCTCTCTCCCACTCTTTGGGCTGTCTGCCTCACAACTGCCTCCTGTCTGAGAGTAACTGTAGGCTACTTTCTTCTGTAGCCCCAAATGCTTCTCCATTTTGCCAGGGAGTGATTGTAGCCTTCTTTCCTGCCCTCTCTCTGCTATCAGGGTCCTGCCTTTATAAACCCAGCCCAGATCATTCAGGCTCCCTCATTTAGTCAGGGGATCACTTAAGCCATTTGATTTCCCTTAGCTGTGGCTTGTCTGGTTAATTGCCCCCTTTCTTAGACAACATTAACTCTCTTTGGGCAGGTGTGGGGCGAATAGCCCTTCTTAATTATAAACTGTAATTTAGAGAAGCAGGCATGTCTTGGGGTTAAGATCCAGGCCTGTGACTCAGGAGATCTGCATTAAATTCTGACTGGTGTCTCAGATTTATTATATAACCTTGGTCAAGTCACTTAATCTGCCAAATCCCCACTATAAATTGGTGATGATAATATCTTTCTCCCATGCTTTGTCAAAGTCTTGTCCATATAGATTGTAAACTCTTCAGGGCATATGTGATTGTAAACTTAGCAAAATGGGGCCCTAATTTCAATTGTGTTAAAATGAATAATAATTTCAGTCCCGTCCTTCACATTTATTCTTCACAGCATAATCACACTTGACAGAAATCTTGGTAGCAGGCCTATAAACAGAGGTTATGCCAGTTTGCTTTGCTTTGTTTTCTTTTTCCTTCTTCTGTTTTCAGCAATAGTCCTTATGATACATACAAACAAGCAGGTAACTAATGCCATTATCTTATTGTGTAGCCACTACACGTCTATCTTCAAGCATCCTCCTCCTCCCCAGAGCCATCTGTCATCATACTGCCCATCCTCTAACAAGCACAGAGAAAGTTCAATAAATGTCAAGGCTGCATTCAGCATAACCCATGGTCTTCCATGACTGATACTCATCTGATTTCTTCCATTTCGCCCCCTTTTTGTCATCAAATGTGTCATTGTTTTTACTTGCACTTCTTCTTTGACTCATCTGGCATCATCCTATTGAATTTGAGGTTTACGGTTTAGGGTGTACACTTGGAACTTGGAGTGTGATTCCTTGCTCATATATACATTCTTGCACTAGCTCTCATCTGAGCTAGCACTCTAAAAATAGTGTTGTAGCCATGGTAACATGGGCAGTGGCAGCACCAGATAGGTTCAGGTGGGTTTGTACTTGGGGCAGCTATCCCATGCTACCTTTTCCACTTCCCAAGCTACTGTGTAGGATATACTACTTTTTTTTAAACGTGGTAGCTCAGATGAGAGCTAGTGCAAATATATCTATGCAAGCTGGGAATCACATATCTGGCTTGTAATGCAGAAGTAGCCTTAGTTGGTTGTTCGCTCTATTTTGTATTAGTTTATGTCAACAGTGGAACAAAGTAAACTATATAAAATAAAGATTCCATTTATAAATGAAACCTGTGGAATGATGTGAGTCTAAAGTAAATGGAAACTTCAGATTATGCAAAAGGCTTGAACGAAAAACACACAAAAATCCTACACTCCAGAGATTTAAACAGCTAGAAGGGAATGCTCTTGCAGATTCCCATGGTTTGTGTCTTCCTGTTCTGTACCTGTCACTCTCACTAAACATGACAGCACATGGCTTTTCCTACAGTCTAGCCTCATAATAACTTCATTGAAAGGCCTCACCATTGAAGGAAGAGTTGTCTGACCTCTTGGTAGCCTGTCCTTATGGGAACGGGTACATGGAAGAGAGCCCTCTCTCCTAATTCCCATTTTGTTTATTTTGGGAGGAGTCATCTTAAACCCAGAAGACTCTCACTTATTTTCCTTTGCTAGTGCCAGAGGTCAGCTTTTAGCTAGGGATAAGACAATCAAGAAACTCTCTGATCTATTTATTTTAATTCATCTTCTTATGCTGTGCCCATCTGCATTGTTTGTATATATCAGTGTGACTAACAACTTTCATTCAAAGGTCTGTGTCTAGTACTCCTTACAGTGGCCACAATTGTGTGGCTTTTAGAAAATTTACATTACACACACTAACTACATAACATTTCTAGCAACAAAAACAAAAAATGTACAAAGGTTCATAAACTATCTTATCCTCAGTGATGGGTAAGGGATATCTTTCCACTTCCAATTTCCTGAACCTACAACATTGCTAGTCAATGCTCCTTTTATGACACTTCAAAGGCCTTTGACAATGTAATATGGGTAGGGGAAAAATAATGAATCTACAATAAGCTGCTGAAGGGAAGAAAATGTGCTTTTCATTGTCACACAGTAAAGCAACTTTGGAATACCCTTCAGTATTGTGGCTTGTTTGAAACCCTCAGATGCACTGAAGTACAAAGATTGCTAACATTTCTTGGCATCATTTGGAGACATTCATTCAAAATTTAAATGTTAGCCAGATGACATTTCTACAAGTGGAGAATACCAATGTGAGAATGTTATAGGAAAATGAACACCTGCTTATCTTTGCTGGAATTATCTGATCCTTGTATTCATTCCAAGAATACAGAAAAGATTGATTTTTTTGAAAACCTTATTCTCAGTTGAAATTAACTTTTCATTATTACATATTTGCTGTCCACAGGAAATACTGTGACATACATTATGCTGAACAAAATAAAGGTACTACTAGTACTAAATTATTATAATTTCTATAAGTAAATATCACCTCTGCCCTTTGTTATGAATTCTTTTAAAATTAATGGACAAAATCCTGTCCCTGTTGAAGTCAATTGCAAAGCTCCTTATGACTTCACTAGGGCCATGAAGTAAAGGAGGCAATCCTGCCTCCCTCTCTCCCCCCAACATAGGCTTGCAACCCTTTTTTGGGCTCAGGACCCCAATTTGGGAAACACTGCAGAGAAATTTATCATGGGTACACGTTCCCAAAATTTTCTATTTATGCTGTGACCAACCCACTCAAAATGTGTGATTTCTCCATGATTTAAGTAGACTCCAATCACCGTCCTTTGTTTCTCACTCCTCACTGCAATCAAATACCCTTCCATTGCATCCAGTTTATAACAACACCTAGGGAAATTAAACATTTTGAGTGTAATAAAGAGGTATTATAATTAAGATAATTATTTCATTGGGAGACAACGTATAGCACCTGACCAATGCAACTGGCATAAATTTGTCAGCTACATTATTTGTCTTTTAATATTAAACTTCCTGGTTTTGGTCTTATGAGAGTGGTCATCTGACAGGGATCATTTTATTAAGTTTTCACGTATAGCTCTATGGACAAAGTTTGCACACAAGTTGGACTTAAAGTTTAAAAGTTAATTAAACCATATTTAAACTCCTGTCTGATTTGCAGAAGTGTTGAGCATCCAACAGTTCCCAATATATATGGTAAGAGCTGCCAGGTACTCAACTCTTTTGAAAAATCAAGCCTCTGATTTAGGTGTCTAAATATTCTTTTAGGAGTCTGATTTTAGGTGCTTTTTAAAAAAAATGCTGGTTTTGGTTTCCTTTGCTGACATTGAAAAGTCAGGAAAAATTTCAAAATAAATTTACCATGCTAGTGTCTGTCCAACTATTAATTTAAAATAAATATATATATATATATATATATATATATATATATTCGTGTTTTGAAATTATGTATGTATTCAGTTATCTATGCAAAATCACATCAGCTATTTCTGAATTCTCTGATGGTAAAAAAGCATTTTCTGATTTTACGAAACTATATTATTGCTCCAGAAATTGCTCTATAATTTTTTCCCCCCATAGGTCCAATGTTGCTAAGTCAGTAAGGGGTTCTGAGTTTTGATGTCACAAAAGGCTTGGAGCTACATAATGCTCTGCTAAAATCTTAGTTCTGGATGTAGTCCTATACTCTTCATACTCCTATTTACATGTCAACTTTCAAAGCCCATCCATTTCTTTTGTTTCTCTGTTAGGTAGAAAAGTGTGGCACTGTCAACAAAAGAACTTTGAAACTTGGCATGAGGATAAAAATTAATATTGAAAAAGAAAGATGAAAAATATAGAATAAATATCCATTTAGTAGGACACACTCCTTCCTTTGTACTCAATGAGGCAGGGGGTCCTGTGGGGAAAAAATAGCATGTGATCATGTAATTAAAGCCCATATCATAATGTACACAAACAAGGAGGAGAATTAAAGTTACACAGACACTGTTAATTATTTTCTAATTTAAGTGTTTGAGTTTCATCTTAACATTCTTTTAACATAATGGTGTTGTTTTGTTTGTTCTGTTTAAATGTGATATGACAAAGAAAAGCCTAGCAGGACAGCTTACTACTTTTCTAGGTTTCACTTTAACTGAAACAGAAATATATGTAAATACTTATCTCGGTAAAATTAGAAGAAAATGAAAGCTCTTCTTGACAGTGTAGAAATGGAACGAAGAAATAAATGTTGGCATTGGCCATGTGCAAATCCTGCAGCATCAGGAAATCATCAGAAAGAAAAGAAAGATTTTCAAAAGCTGAATGATAGAGGGTTCTCAATAAGCAGAAACGCAAAATACATGATGGTGTGATGTGACAAAGATCTCATTGGCATGCCTTTGGGTTGGCTCCATTAATAAGTGAGTTTTGTGCCTCATCTCAAAAATGTTTATGTAAACAAAGGATGGCACTGAACTGGCCTATGCCTTTGTCTTGGGTTGAGGAAGCCCAATGATGCTTTAAACTATCTTAGACTTTCTACTCTACCCCTCTGGCTCCTAAACCAGGAATAACTCAACTGGATGGGAAATTTGGTGCCCATCATGTTTTATAGTAAAATACTGGGTCAGGGAAGTAATTTAACTTTATTTACTTCTTACATCTTACTTTCTTTATGCAGATAGGAATTACCAGATTACTCTACCCACACTCCAATAATTCTCCTTCCTACTCCCAGGGTGGAAAGGGATATATTAGGGCAGAGGGCCTGGCCCTCTGCTGATAAGTTGCTCTCTAAAAGTACATTTAAAAATATTTTAATATTTAACATTTCTAATAGACAATAATAAACATCTCACAAATATACTATTTTCAGGAATGAAAATGCACTGAAATATTGCATAGAAATCAGTGATAATGCAGGTCACTTATATTCCATTATTTATAAGAATTTTCAGCATCATTTTTCCCCCTAAAAGTATCTGTAAAGGAACTGAGCCAGTCTGGGAAACTTCCTTTGAATTCAAACAGTGCAAAAATATTAGGTCTTCCACTCTCTTATCTTCTTTCTGCAGTCAGAATGAAACCTGCCTTTTTCCATACCCCGTTTGCTAATGCTAACTGCAAATTACGTAAAACCAAAATTTCACAGTCTAATCTTGCCCGATCACCCAAAATTCAGAAAGGTGCCATCATTCATAATTTTAATGACTATCCATTTGCTCAGCTATTTAGTCAAGTAGCTAGTTCATTGTAACAAAACAGCATGGAAACTCACTATTACTTCTGTTTATATAAAAGTTTCTGCTTACGTCCTTTGCACCCACTTAGTCAATTTTTTGTTACCATTTCTCAAAGCATAGCTTTGGGAGAATGGAATAGCACTCCTTTTAGGGTGAAAAAAATATTAACCAGGTACATCAAGACGGAAAAGACCTTTCACTGCTTGAACCTTGTAATGGTGCTATATGGAGCACCAGTATGAGAAGCAGGGAGCTTTTGTAAAATGTAGAAGTGACTGCTAGTGCTGGGGATATGGACCAAGGGAGAGACTGTAGGAAATATATGGATAATGAAAGTGTCTAGGTATGACACTTTTTGTAGTGATGTGTTGTCTGGAACCTCCCTGAGTCTAAACATTTCACACTCAGAAATGTTTAGTGCTCTTATAAACATAAGAACTTTGTTGTATTTCTGTGTTTGGAGCTCAAGGACACAATTTCAAATATATTAATTTGGTTTCTAAAATGAATAAGAAAAGACAAAGAAAAATAATGAATGCATATACACACCAGGAGAAATGCATGCATGCACACCAACATACATGATACTCTAATCAGAATGAGAAGATGGAAATTGTCTCAGTTTCTTTCAGTTATAATAATATTAGATATCATTATTAACAGTAGCAAATATTAAATAATTCAAACAGAATTATAATTTAAATGGTCACTGTCCCTTTAAGTGTGGCCTGTCTGAAATTAGACAGCAAAAAAAATCCTGTACTTCAAGCTACGTTTTCAATTGGCTTTCTTAATTGTCCTTGCTCTCTCCCCCGAAACAAAAACTTTCCTATACAGAAGGAATCTCTGTGGAAATGGACTCACAGCAACATGCGTTCTCCCTGCTTATTAAAACTGCACCAGTTCCAGTGTGGGCAAAGCCCATTGTGGCAACATTGTAGGGGAGATTGTTAAGACTTGCCTATAGCTTTGTCTATTTTTGTCCCACATGCTGTTGAAAACAGGGGTCCCATTATACACATCTCAAAAGACGTGAATCTCAGAAAATGTTTTACTCCTTTCATGTAAATAAAAAGAGAAACCCCACATGATTAGCTACGTTTTAATGAGTCAGCCTTTCAAATTCCTCCCCTCAGTGTTGTGAGGACCCATAATTAAGATGAAAGTTTGTTCCTTTTTTAAATTACTTTTTAAAAATCAGTTAAATAAAAAATTAGTTTTTTGGCTTTACAAACTGTACCTGCCAAACAGATATTTTCAAAGGCACACATTGAAGGATGCAAAACCCAAATATAGAGCCATTGTTTTTTAAAAAAAAGCCAGCATGAACACAGAAGCCACTGCTGTGGGGAGGAAGGAGAGAAATGCAATCTACCAGACCTAAGACTATGCAGAGATAGATCAAATATTGGGAAAACACTTATAAAAAATTAAAATCAGTCACAGTCACCTCTACGTATAATATATGAAAACATTTGTCTTTTTAGAAATAAATAAAGGAAAATAATATTGTATCAAAAGAGCTACCACAAAAGTTATTACAACTCCCATCTCCAGAGATGGAGAAAAATAATAATACAGTTACACAAAACTGTAGTTACACCAAAGCAGAAAAAATAGAGAAAAAACTTATTTGATCAAAGTAGTAAGCAAATAACATTCAGTGAGAGAAAAAAACAGAAATACATATTGCAACATCATTGAAAAGCATTGCAGAGCAGAAAGTAATCTTTAAGCTATTACAATTATTAAGCAACAGGTACTAGAGATAGTTCGTATTATTTGTACTATTTACCCAAGATTCTAATATCTCTAGATATTATTTTAAAAGAGAAATTGTATAATATATTCTACCCTGTCCTACAAATTCTTCAGGCTGCATCTCTCCCCTCAGCTGTTCAGAACCATTCTGAAGAGTCTCTCAACTGAATTCATGACTCATTATAGAAAGGGCCTAATTCAGCAAAGAATGTATGCATGTGCATGTCTTTAAGCACATAAGAGTAATCTCACATCAGGGTCTTATTGCTAACCTTCTTCACTGTGCTATTCATACAATTTTTGGAAGTCATCTACTGACCTCATAACATTGTCTTCTCTCTACTGACGTGCAGTGTGGAATGCACATATGAGAAGTGTGACCTGGACAATCCATCAACCTCAACCACTGATAGTTCCACCCAGGTGGAGACACCACAGCCCCACTGCATATGGCCAAGGTGGGGCCCCAGCATGGGGATGGACTTTAGCCAGGATCAGAGAGAAGACCCCCACTCTCAGGTGGGCTTATGAGCAGCTGGACAGTTTCATTGGGGAGCTAATCGATCCCTAGCAGGCAAAACAGGGGCACTGATTTGAGTTAGCTAATGACCATCTCTACTGCATCGACCAAGACCCCTGAACCCAACACCTGAGGACTCAGTTAGCCATGCCCTGCTGCTGTATGGTCATCAGCCCAGATGAATGCTCAACCTGATGCACTCACCATCACTGGCCCCAGCTCTCCTGCAGTATGTTCTCCAGCCACAGAAGTGCCTGACCCACCCGGGACCCTGGTAAAAGAGAACTTGCAGGCTTCCCAGAGGGTTCAGGAGAAAAACCTATAACCAGAGGACATGGGTGGAGACTTTTGAACCCAGCACGTGCATCCTTTTGCTCTTGCTATCCAATGAGTCCAAGCTCCTGGTCCACTGGCAAGGACTGTATGAAGTAATCGACAGGGTGGGGCCCATGACATGAAATCTGGCAACTGGAACAGCAGAAAAAAATGAAGCTCTACCATCTTAACCCTCCTGAAGCTCTAGCAAGAACATGATAAATGATTGAATGTCCCAGGCTTTCCAGAGCTGGACCTGGGTCCCCAGATCCCACTGGCGACAATTCCAGAGGAACCACATCTCGGGGACACCCTCACCAAGGAACAATAGAAGCAAGCCTTAAATCTGGTGAAAGGTTTCCCTAAGACCTTCACCTCTTTACCCAGCCAGACCACGCTAATCCACCATGCCATCCTGACAGATCCGGGAAAGGTTGTCCAATGGGCAACAGATACAGAAGGTCATTGAGACAAAGGTCCAGGCAATGGTGGAACTGGTGGTCATCGAAATGTCCCAGAGCGAATGGTAAAGTCCGATTGTGCTGGTGCCAAAGCCTATTGGGACTCTGAGGTTTTGCATCAACTTCTATAAGGTAAGTGCTATCTCTAAGTTTGATGCATACCCATTGCCCTAGATTGACAAAATGCTCAATCGCCTGGGTGAGGCTTGCTTCGTCACCACTCTCAGTCCCATGAAGGGTTAATGGCAAATTCCCTTTTACCCAAGCTTGAGGGAAAAAACGGTTTTTGCCATGCCAAACAGGCTCTATCTGATGCCCTTCTATCTTCATAGCGGCCCTGAGACCTTCCAGAGTCTGATGAATCTCCTTCTGCAGCCCCAAGTAGCCCCATGGCCTACTTGGATGACATAGTCATATACAGTTGACACCGGGAGGACCATCTCAACCAAGTAACTGCTGTTCAGTGGGCCCTTCGGACTGTGTGCCTAATGGCCATCCCTATGAAATGTCAGGTGGCAGGAGACTACCTGTAGGAGACTACACCCTGGACTGTGGTCAGGTGAGCTCCCTCATAGGAAAGTTCCAGGCCTTGCAAGGCTGTCTGCCACCCACCATGAAGTGCACCTATTCCTGGGTCTAGCTGGCTACTATTGTCAATTAATCCCACAGTTCACCTTGATTGTAGATTCCTGACCGAACACCTGACCAATGGCAGCCCACAGAGCCGATGACAGCCAACACTAGATGGGTGAGTGTGAGCAGGCCTTCCAGATCCTGAGGACTTGCCTGTGTCATGAACCAGTGTTGTACAGCCCTGATTTTATCACAAATTCATCATCCAGAGGGATGCTTTGGAAGTGGGATTTAGGGCTGTCTTCTCCCAGGAGATTAAAGGGAAGGAATACCCACTTTATACATCAGCTGGAAACTATTTCCCCTACTTTCAATTGCATGATTTGATAGTCAAGAACTTTCTGTAAGTGTTATTTATGGAAGTAGTTCCATATTTATCACTAGAATGATTCCTTAAAGTTTAAAATTAGACAATGAATATAAATGGCTTGTATTTATTAACGTTTTAATCAAGATAAACTATTGTCAATCTGCTAATTAAACTTCACTTGCTTTGGATCTCTGCAGCTCACATTGAGGTGGTGTAATTGTCAATAATTTCAAAGTACTAAAACTGGACATTAGAGACTAAGGCCCCAATCCTTTACTGTGGCTCAGGAGCTCATGTTGCATAAATATGAATTTAAGCCACCCTTTTGTTTCTAAATGGTCACTATGCCAATCTGGTTTTTAAGACTAAGGGCATGCCAACACAGGGAATTAATGGGGTTCAGTGAAATCCTGGGCACAACTCCTATGCTATCTGCAGGGAAAGTGGTGTAGCAGCCACTAAACCATCTGTTTACTACCCAATCAGCCTCATTTGCTGATGCAATCCTTCTTAGGCCACTGTGTTAGCTTTAAGGGTGGTATTGCACCACTGGAATACTAGTAGCATCAGAAATGGAACATATGGTCCAGGTTTGCCATAGATGTCTGTGGGAGCAAAATTGGGCTCTTTCTGTAGAGCTATTCATTTCAATTGCTGTAAGTCCCCGTTTTATGTGGAAAATATCATAGTTGACAAGGTAGCGTGTGTTCGGTTAATGATCTTCTCAAGGCCAAATCTAATTGAATTATGAGAAGCTCAAAGGTTAGGCACAATATGACAAAGTCCATGTTAGCTTAATTTAATATAAACATCTTCAGTGCAGTAGAATATATTAATAAAGCACTTATCAAGTAGCTGGATAAGTGGATTCCAGTCTGACCCATGATTTGATTTAATATTTAATTGGTTAATTATATGTGTGATGTTATTTGTACAAAGTAGTTCAATTGATCTACTGTGCATATATATATTTAGAGAATATTACAATCAGAAATGTAATTCGCTTGGACTAACTTCAGATATCTTTTAGTTTGTATCCCCCTGAGATTCTTAGTGGAAAGGGCAGTGAATTAGAAACTGACTGTTCAAATCAGTGGCAATTCATGAACACTTACTCCTTTCATCACTAATGAAATGTCAATCCCTTGTACTGTTTCCACTAGGATAACCATCTTGAGAACACATAATGGCAACAGGCCAGCATAAAGGCAGCAAGGAGTCAGTGTTTGTCATTTAGGCACAAACCATTATTGCAGTGAGGCACTGAACATTATAACCAGATTCTTAATTGCTCCCTGCTGAAATTTTAAGATGTAGACTTAATTTTGCAGAGAAAGTCACTCTCCATTCATACTCAAAACTCAAGCAATTCAGCATTCCGTAGAAAATTCAATGTATGGCATAGGCAAAAATCCCATTGTTGTTGTCCTGTTAGCCATACATGATGATGAACATGTGGTGGTTCATCAGAACACAAGGACTAATTAACTTGTACACTTTTTATGGAATCCATTTGCTTACAGGAATCAGAATTATGGACAATTTTGTTTGCTTTTTCTCCGGTAGGAGAATGATCTCTCAGCTCTTCAAATTCACAAGTTTATTTAATCTCTCAAAGCACTCTAATTTTTTTAATCAGCAGGATTCCTGGATAACCCACAAAATTTTCTGATGAATTATATTTTGCCTCAAATTCAAGAAGGGACTGAGATCTTTTAAGAATCCCCTTCTCTAGTTTCTTTAACATCTTTCACTGGTTTTATAATGGAAAAAAAATTCTCTTCAGTTCTCAAACACCTTTGTCCTTCACTCCGTCATTAAATATACAGTACTATACTAGAGCTGGGTAAATGTAATGTTCCCCTCTGCAATCTGGACTGGTATATCATTGTGTCACTCCAATCCCTTCACTCCTATGGCTGTCTTGCACTTGCCTTGCTCTGGGTCAAGCCATGCCCAGCCACCTGAAAGCAAGCGGTCCCTGACCTAATGAATGAGTGCTTCTGGCCAGTCACTTATGGGATTATAAAAGGGTGTGATCCCCTAGGCAATATTCCCAATCCCAGATGCAAACCTAAGAACTGCCGTTTTACAGAGTTCATTGTGGCCCACTGGACACTGCAGGCTCATTGGTTAGTCAATTTATCAAAGAAATTGATATGCACCAGCTCTGTCACTCTAAATGAGGCCTCTGTACACACTCAAATCACATGCACTGCTTTAGATAAAACAAACAAATAAATGTATTAAATACAGAAATATTAAGTGATTATAAACCAGAAAAATATAAATCAGATTTGATCAGGAAGAAATAAAAAGGTAAATCACATTCTAAACTAAATTTTAGACTTCAGTAGCCTTGCAGTCTTTGATGTTATCTTACCACAGGCTGGTTGATCAGCCTCCAACCACGCTCTCCCCCACCTCCCCATGATCAGTCTTTCAGTTTGATGTTGCTTTGTAGATGGATTACAAGGGAGAGCTCAAGAGACCAAAATGCTTCTGCCTCTAGCCCCTGTTCCTTCACCACCCCTTGGGGTCAGGTGATTGGCAATGTCTGGCATGGTTTCCTCCACTTAAGTCAAATGAGCAGTACCTTGTTAGATGCTCTGGCCAGTCCATTGCTCCATTATGCATGCCTCAGTGAGGCATGAACTCTTACTGCATTCAGTATTTGTCTGGATCTGCTCCAAACAATGAAAGACATTATTTGGAATATTACACAGCAGAGCTTCATAACCATGCAAGTGACATTGCAGTAAGCATACTATCATAAAAATAATGTTCAGTATGTCATGAGCATTCAAAAATACCTTACTTGACACACTTTGCATTAAACCATACACAATTACCCTATAGGCATGAACAATACACTATAATACCATAAGGGTATACAGAGAGCACATTGTGTCATAGCAAGCAATGGTTTGCCTGTCCTGAAACTATCTGAGAGTTTGAATTCCTCCCATTCCCCATCTCAAATCAGGATTGAAAGTCAAAATCTCAAAAATATCTGTGACTCCAAAAACAAATTTTTTTCCCCATTTTGGATGAATTGCAATGCTTTGATAATTTTGAAACATTTCAATTCTGACTTCCTTTTTTAAAACTCCTTTTCAGTCTGGTTAGCATAAATTTCAAAATGAAAAGTTGCATTTTAAACTGGAAAACTAGAATTTTTTATTTTGAAAATGTTGAAATGAAGCATTGACAATTTCAGAACTTTATTCCCCAACTTATTTTGAATCAGGAAACTTATCGAACCTTACCCTGTTTTATGAACAGTTTAAGTTTTGATAAATGGACTTTTTTGACAAAAAACAGTTTGCTGAAATAGTCCCGACCAGCTGTATTCTACATTAGATGCAGATGTTTCAAACACATGGAGAGATAGGCTAACAAATGGAAGAGAAAAATCAAAATAAGAGCTATTTTGCAGGTTTTGGTTACCTAAAGTGACAATGGAATGACAGGAATACAGATTCTTTAGAGTCCCACTCTTGCCTGATTCTATATGGCCAAATGAATATTTAATTATTTTTACACAATGGAATGGCTCAGACAGAAGCATTTGAAACTGACTTACTCTATATCCTGCCAATAAAGACACTCTACTATTTATTGGGACAGAGAGAATCAAGCACTTCAAAGAGCTGAGTTCTAGACCCTGTGTGACCCGTCCGTGCCCAGGGTAGCCCACTGATAATGCCAGGGTCAGGGCAGGCTGTAAAAGGAGAGCGAATTCTCCCAGCACTGGTGGGTGACACTGCAGTCAGACTTCCCAACCAGCCACAAACAGTGCTTCTGATTCCCCCACCCTGGTTATCAAGAAGCCACTGTGCAAATACACACAGCCCCCTTTACTGCATTTCAGTCTCTGGCTCCCAAAATGACACTAGGTCCAGTAAAGAGACCAGTTATTTAAACTCTATGCTCTTTACTAAAAGATTTCCTCTGATCCCAAAGGATCAGCCACAGTAAGTTTGGATCTTACTATAAGTTTGGATCTTACCCGAAATACCACGCTGCCAGCCAATCCTTTAGTAACTAAAACTAAAGGTTTATTAATAAAAGAAAAAACAAACAAACAATAAGAAGTGTTAAAGGATTAAAGCAATCAGATCATACAAATGATTTAAAAGTCCATATACACCAGGTTTCTAGAACAATTGTGGAGTTGCAGGCTTGTATTGTCCCTCTGGTATACATCCAGTATCTGGATGGGTCTCAGTCCTTCAGTTCAATTGCAAAGTGTGTTGATCCAGAGGTGTGTCTGCAGCTGGACAGGAACAAAGACAAAATGGTTTCTGTGGTTTGACCTTATATACCCTCTGTCACTGGCCATGTGGAACTTTACAGGAACTCAAATGGAGTCCAGAGTCACATGGGCCAATCTTTGTAACTCTTCAGGTATGCCTTTAGTTTCTTCCTGGGCCTTTGGCTTCTGTAAAGGACTTGATGGGCCATTAAGCAGGCTATTGTCCTGCGGCCTCTCTGTCTGGGGTGTGTCTTCTACAGCACAGTTTGATATGTAGGTATATCAAAGATCTCCATAACTTTCCTCACACATGAACACAAATAGTATCATCTTATTCAGCATGTCATAAACTTTCTGACAGTACCTGACATGGCATGTCTCACATGAATCCTTAGGATTTTGACATATTAATGTCATATTAATAATATGACATATTAATCTCCCAATCCAGTCCAGCATGACACCCTGTTCACCATCAGGCAGAGAAGGAACTTGAATGTGGGTTTTCTATATCCCACGTGAGTTCCTTAGCGTTGGCTGGAATTCAGACATCTTCCTGACAAAAGTTTATTTCTGAGAAAAAAATTCTGTTTTAATGAATTAGCATTTTCCACTCAGGAAATGATGTATTAGAAAATTCCTAATTAAACTCTGGTCAGCTGGACACTGAACTATTTCCACTTACTCTGCAGGACTTCAAGGGAGTCATAGGTCAGGTGCCTCATTCTCTCACTCTACAGGTTGGGCACCCTAGTATGGACTTCTCTCATAATGCATGGTGGATGTTCTCTCCACCAGTGTAACTGACATGGAGCATTTCAAAACCCCATGATCCTGTTGCACCAGTGGAGATGCAGTCCAGACAGGCGGACTGGCCCATGGAAGAGAATGAGAAAATGAGGCACCTGAGCTATAATTCCTATGAGGTCACCTTAGCTCACACAATAGTAGTTCAATGCCAAGCCAAGATTCTTTTATTTTTCAGAATCAAAATTGTTCAGAACTTAGTTCAGTGGGAAAATGTTGATATTTAAACTCTTCACCTTGTTTGTGCTGCAAAAAAGTCAAAATATCATGGGTAGAAATTCAGAGTTTTTGACCAGCTTGAGGTAAGGGGTGAAATACAAGCAAGATGTGGACAACAATGAAAATAATTACAATCCCATTCTTGCTGAAGCTCACAGAACTCAGACAAACTTTGCTTCAACCAAAGTATGCATAAGAATGAATATGGGGGAAGATAAAATTATTTGGAAGTTGGGAAAATATTTCTTACACAGTCTACAAGGAATTTTAATTATGAGATGTTTGGATATTTACTATCTGTGGTAGACCAACTCTGACTGCAAACAAACATTCCAGGTGTGCCCAAGAGAATGCACTTGCTACTCTGCTGACTGACCATATGAATGAATCCCAAACCATTGCTTTCAGTGGAATGCTAATAACTCAGCAGCTGCTAATCCTGGATAGCAATAACGAAAGGGCTACATGAGATCTCAATGAAGTGCTACTTTTAAATTTGCTGTCATCTTATCCAGGGTGTTTGCAGGAGTCTTATTCAGAATTGTTGTATTTATATTTATTTTATGCAACTAAGATACAAAGGAAGACTATTTTAATGTTATGATGTACAAAAGAGAAAAAAGGTACACAACATTATAAAAAAGATGTTTATTTTTCTTGGATCATTTTGTATTATCAAAGGATAATTTACATCAGTTTAAATTGTTTTGGAATGCAAGAGTATTTTTATATTCTACAACTTCACAAATTCAGACTAATGAGTAGGAGGTCGTTGTGAATAACCAAAGTTTTGTGAATTAGAGTGAAAGCAAATAAATTCTATAAAAATGCAATAAGGTATTTTGAATGTTTGACAAATCTAGTTTAATTTCAGTGTGATGATATAAGAGGAAGGTTGGTCTTGTGATTAAAGAACTAGACAGGGACTTGAAATCTGAGGTCAGTTCTTGGCTTTGCACAGGTTTCAGCTATGAACTTAGAGAAATTTAATGACTTTCCCGTTCTTCAGTTTCCCCATCTGTAAAACACATACATCTTTATCTCCAGCCCTCTTTGTCTTATGTATTTAGACTGTAATCTCTTTGAGGCAGGAACAGTCATATTATATATTTGTACCTGACACAATGGACATATCAGATACATTCATGCCTGTCACTATTATCTTATGTCCCATCACAGGAAATGATACTATGTCACTTCAAAACATGACATCAACCATGACAATCCCTAGTGTTGGTGAGCGTCCCCTACTTTGGTTACTAGTGCTGAGACAGTAACTTCACAAAGACCTGTGCCTTGATATTAAGCCAGAAAAGTGGAGGAATTTAGCAAGTATCCTCACAAAAGCCAGACCCTGGGAATTAGCCCTGTAATAAATAAAAAACAAACAGCAGCAGCTACCTGTTATTAACTAATAAAGTTGAGAAAGAGGCTTCATGGAAGTCTGGCCTCGACATGGTGTCTGAAATCTAGAAGTCCTGATCCAATTTTCTGACAGAAGCTAGTTCTTTAACATCAGACTAGCAAATTAGAAACACCCTGCCGCTAGCATCACCCCAGAAAGCTATAGCTGCTGAACCAGTAATCCTTACCCAGGCCAATGCCTTAATATCAGCCCAACAAGCTAAAGATGCTAACTAGGAGACCTATTCAAATCCACATCTTCCAGTTACCAAATTGGCTTCCACTTCTCATTTCAAAGGTCTGTGAATCTTTGAGGGATATGGATGGCAGCCATAACATTTAGATCCAAAGTTCATGGTGTTTGGATGAGAGGTTTGTGTTGTTTAGAGATGGAATTTTAATCTGTCTGCAATTTGGATTCTGAACCCCAATTCCACAAGGCTAAGTATTTCTTCAGGCCTACCTCTACTTTCAACTAACCTGAACTCAGTTTTGAGTTAATGCTAAAACGTGACGAATTCTGAATGGTTTCATGATTCATAATGAAATAACTCTGCTTGCCAGCCCTGATTGTATCAGTGAACTCAATAGGAGTTCAGCTGTGTTGCCAATTCTGGGAATTTTATCACCGGCCTTGTGATATTTTCTGCTTTTCTTAAAGCCTCAACTCCTGAAATCTTCTACAATAACCATGTGATAATCTCACCTTTATGGTTAGAGATAAAAGCTTGAAATCATAGACAGCATTTAAAAAAAAAAGAGATTTTTTTTTAAAACCGCAAGTATTTTAAGCCCATCTTATGATTGTGGGACTCCGCTCATGAGTTCAATATTTTGTGTTGCAGTTCTGCTAATAGCACTCAATCCTGCTAATAAGGAACTGATGATCTTCAAACATTTTAACTGCTGTACTTTATAATTTACTATACATTATTGCTGCTGCTGCTACTTTTATTAGCAACACAAAAGCTCTCAGTGTTAGTTTTTTCCTGTACATTCGAGAAGGAATTACTCTGCTCCAAGGCGCTCACTGGTTAAGATTGAAAAGAAAAATGGACAGAGGTCAGGAAACGGGAACAGTTATTTTCTTTGCAAAGCAACAGGATTCACTATAGGCAGCACAGCAGAAGGGACGCAGCCATAGAGACCTTGGGGATGTGTTTTGAGATGCTGAATGTCAACATTTATTATATTAATAAATTTGAGTTTAAGTATAAGAAAAAATTTGCACATCACCTTAAAAAAATCTCTTGCTCTGAAAAGTAGCTAGATACTAAAAACTGCTATAATGTAAATCTTCTCTTTTTTGCTTATTTCCTTAAGTGCTAAAACTTGCTTAAGGATAATTCTGGGTAATTATAACACATTTAAAATTACCATTACATAGGTATTTTAAAATCATGTGCTGAAGTGGTGTTGAGTCTATTAAAATACCATGATATTTTATGTAGAACAGTGAAATTAAATATTTCCCACTTACCAAGGAAAGATATGTCTTAATAACTATCAGTAGATTTTTTCGGTGGGTTTACATATTCCTGACTTTGTATTATGTCATATGGTGACCTTAGGAACAGATTCATTTGACGAGAGTTTTATCAGGGGACACAAAAACATGTTTCTAAAACAAATCAGTGTTCTCAAAGTAAGTCTGGAATTTAATCAAGGATCAGAAAGTATATTTAAATACAATCTGTACTTACAGATTGTCTCTTTGGTGACTATTTCAAGGGGATTTTTATTTTTAAAAAGAGTTCATGCCTCATCATTGCCCTGGGCATAATGTCTAAACTCGAGGTTAGCCCACTCTTTTGAAATTAAGAGCACAGTATTTCAAATCTATTAGTTATAGGCTCTGGATCTGAGAATTTTAGAATATCATTTTCTCTGAAATTACCAGCATGACTGCTGCTTTAGATTATACTCATGGATAATTGGATTTAATATAGATTCTCTGAATTCCTTAGCATCCTGATGTAAAATTGACCTGATATTTCAGTCATGTGATATGCATACAAACGGCAGGACCCCAAGCAACTGAAATTGTCTAAAACAAACCTTTAAAACCTGAGGCATATCATATGCCAAATCCTACTAATGAGACAGCTCCATTCTCTGAGAGCTGTAAAATGTGTTGTATGTTATGCACCTCAACAAGTTCCTGTCAGATGTGTTTTATCTGCCTTTAAAGTTGTCTAAAAGCAAGTGCTACTGATAAACGCCTAGAAATCACTGCCATCATTAAGAGAAATCATTTAATTTTCTACATGTCTTTCTTCCTACATCTGCACCCGCTGAATACTCACTGACTTCCAAGGCCATATGAGTGGTGTCTCTGAGAAGTAGGCTGGGATAGCAAAGTGGAAACATTAAAACATTTAAACTTCAAAAGGAACCATATTGACAGTCTGCAGTGTTTTGTTAATAATGTTGTCTGGATATATGTCTTAGCCCACTGCTCCAGCAACACTGCAGGGGGTTTGGTAATGTTTTACTCACCTCACAATGGCTGATGGTCCCTTTCTCTCTCTTCTGTCAATCATAGTGAACCTTTTTTGGGGATAAGAAAGTTAATAGATTAACAGTTCAGTGTTTCAGGTCATCTTCTTAGTAATTTCATAGATTTCCTCTTTATATTTAAATTTGAAGATTTAATTGGTTTTGCTCACTAACGGGAATGTTCAAAGGTAAACACTACTTCCCAGCAAACTGGGTAACAGGTTTGAAAATAAAGGACCTGATCCTCAGTCTATGATCCAGAACCAGACCACGTCCAGAAATCTGACTTAACTAGGTACCTGAGGACCCCCCTGACATAGGGAGATTCCTAAGACGTATACAGCCTGTGCTCTGACTTTCCCCATCCCAGCAGAGGCAGTGCTTTTTGAGCTGAGGGGAATTTTTCCGACACCTTTCCACAAATTTAAGTTGAATTCACCAATCGGTTTTGGTCAAAAAGAAAAAACTGAAACAATGAAATTTACATTTTTGGAAGAAACATTTCTATTTTTCAATTTGAAATGTTTCTAATTTGACTTCAATTTTATTTTGAAAGGTTAAAAAGCCCTCTAAAACCAAATCAAAACATTTAATTTCAAGTCAAACTAAATGTATTGTTTGACTAGAAAGAAAGTAGTGAATTGTAAGTTTTTTTGCACAGACCTAAATGCATTGAGGGCATGAATCTGCTGCTGTGTTTCTGTGAACTCCAACTACTGTACTGTGTTCTTGGTCTCCCAGCCAGATGGCACAGTTTAAAGCAGCATTCAGCGAGTAAAATGGCATAGAACTGCCCCAGCATTGGGGACCCATCCACCCTTACTTTCAGTTTTGCACACTACACAAGTATAAACAAATTTAATTTTAAAAACTGTAGACTTTTTTCAATGAAAGCCTAAATTCACCAATATGACAACTGTAATAATTGGACTGATAATTTTTTCAGATTGTTACAAGTCTTATTGGTGGCTACACCAGTAGTCTACTTAAGTAACTTAATGGCAATACTTTAAATACAGCAGCATTTTTTTCTTCCAGAAGCCTGAAAGTATAATAGTTATCCTCTGCAATACAGAAAGAGAATAGTTAAATTTGACAGCTTCATACTATTTCCCCTTAACATTGAATATACAATAAAGAGTGAAAGTGACAAGAGTCCTGTAACAGTTTAAAGACTAACAAGTTTAATTTCTGCAGGCAAAAGCTTTCGTGGGCTGCATCCCACTTTGTCAGATGCAAGAAATAGAAATCAGATGGGGGTGTATATATACACACACACACCCCCCCAAAGGTAAGGAACAACAATGGGGAGGGTTGGTGTTAGCAAAGTCCATTCAGTTAGAGTAGATGAGGCCTATTTACAACCACTGATTGGAAAGTGAGAAGGTCTGAACAGTGACAATTCCTTCTTGTAATGAGATAACCATTTCAGACCCAGTTTGATTGTATCAAGTTTGCATACAAGTTCTAGCTCTGCAGTTTCTCGCTGAAGTCTGTTTTCTAAGATTTTTTGTAGAAGTATGGCAACTTTCAAGTCAGCTACAGAGGGTCCTGGCAGTGCTCTCCGCCTGGTTTATGGGTGTCACCATTTTTTATGTCTGATTTGTGTCCATTTATTCTTTTGGAAAGTGACAGTCCATTTTATCCAATGTACATGGCAGAGAGGTCTCATTACAAGTAGTAATTGTCACTGTTCACATATTCTCACCTTCTAATCAATGGTTGTGAATAGGCTTCATCTATTCTAACTGAATGGGCTTTGCTAACAACTCATTGTTTGCTCTGTATGCAGACTAACACGGCTACCCCTCTAGAACTTTTCACCATAAAGAATAAATGCAAAACTCCGTATCCATGAATCAAACCTGAATAATAGTAGTTTGGTTTTCATTAATTTCTAAGATGGCTTCCATAATACTTGTGTGCAAGCTATATTAAGGTATGTAGTTCAGATATGAAATTCCATAAAACACAAGTTACTTTATGAGTATGATTATGATATCTGTTTCTAGATCACTATGATTAGGCTGAAATATTTTAAAATTAAATGCATTGCTATAACAGATGAATACATATTTTCAATATATTTCAAATTATTTTCTTTTGAAAATATACAGAACACTTCAGTACATCTCATTTAAAAGCTTCACCATATTTTGCTTTTACCTTCCATCTGCCATAGCAACATACAGTTTTAGAAGCACTGCAAAAAGACTAATGCTCTTGTACTGTGGCAAGCTGCCAGCTTCCCCCTCATGGACCTCTTGCTTTACTTCTGCCTCATGCAGTCAGGGCACCCCCAGCTACCTTGTCTCCCCTGACTGTAGGGGAGCTCTGTTTTCTGACCAGGAAAGAACCTTGTCCTGCTGCTACCCCAAATCTTCTGGCAGCTTTTCCTGCAGGTGTTTCCTCCCCTTCCTTTAGAGGAGGCAGGATATAAATACCCTGCGTCTGGCCCTTCACTGGGTCCAGGTGCTGGTAATTGCCCTGCCCTGCTGTGCTCTTCCCTCTGCCTCTCTGACAGAGGGTTTTTAAACCCTTTCAGGCCCTCACACCAGCCTGGGTCTACTTTTATGCAGCCACCTGGCCTGACCTTACCACATATCCCTCCCGCCTTCCCCCCACCACTCAACCTTAGGGAGTTGGGTACTTGGGGAGCACCAATCCAGGAGTCCCCCCAGGGGAGTAGGGATTCAAACCCTGGGAAGTCCCTACCTATCAGCATAGGATAGGGGAGTTTCAGGACAATGCCCAATGTTACCCTCACCATTCTCCCCTGAACCCCAACCTTGAATGGAGTACTCGGGTACATATTTACCACCCCATGCACACAGGTTATCCCGGTGCATTTGGCCTGAGACCGCTCCTCCATACTCACCAATTTCTCTGAGACCAGCATGATCACACAGCTGGAGTCCATTAGGGCCACGGTGCCAATACCATTAACCTCTACTCGCCTTGTGTATCTCTGGGCAGTCTCCGCTACCCCCACTGGGTAGACCAAGCTGCAGGGACTGGCACACTCACCCAGCCCACACTGCATGGGCTCGTCCCTGTTGGGGCATTGGGTTGCTATATGCCCCAGTTCCCCACATCCATAACGTTTATACCCTGGTCACAACAGCCTGCCTTCTTTTTGGCTGGCCAACTTCAAGCCGGGGCCCCCTCCCTTGGGATCCCCAATCCCATTGGTGGGCCCAGGCCACTCTCCAGCCCCCCTTCTCCCCAGCATGGGATTGCCTGCAGTCTTTTTCCTGTGCCCTTCTTCCAATAGTCCATGGGAGTCCACTGGCTGCCAACTGTCTCTCCACAATGGTGACCACGTCATCATATGAGGTGGGGTCAGGTCAGCTAACCCCCTCCCGCAGATTGGGCAGCAGTCCCCTCACAAACTGGTCCAGCACAAAGGCCTCCATGATCTGCTCTGTGCTGTGGACCAGGTGAACTAGGTCAAAAAGCTGGGACCTGGGTGCCTGGCCTTCCTGGTTCCTCCACTCATGGACCCAACGAGCCCTTGTGACTGTCATCACCTCCAGCCTGGCGAGAATCTTGGCCTTCACATGGGTGTAGTCTGTAGCAGCCTCTGCTGCCAAATCACCGTATGCTTTTTGGGCCTCTCCCCCTCCCCCCCAGGAATGGGGCAAGGATACTGGCCCACTGCTCTCAGGGCCAGGCTTCCCACTGGGCCAGCCTTTCAAAGAAGAGCAGGTATGCCTCCACCTTGTCTCCTGGCATCATCTTTTGAAGATAGCTGCCCGCTTGTATAGGCTGCGACCCCCCCTTGGTGCAGGGCCCACAGGTGGCCCACCACCTCCTTTAACAGAGCACAGTCCTGGGCAGCCTGGATAACCAGCAGCTGGTTAGTCTCTTGCTGCATCCTCACAACCTACTGCTAGGCAGTGGCCTGGACCCAGGTAGCCTCCTGTTGGGCAGCTGAGGCCTGCCCCAGGGCCTTCACTAGCTCCTCCAGCTCAAGAATGGTGGGTTACACTCACCCACGTTCAGAGTCCACTGTGCAAAGAGCGCACTACTGACACCAGTGTGGCAAACTGTCAGCTTCCCTCTCATGGGTCTCACGCTTTACCTCTGCCTCATGCGGTCAGGGCCTCAGCTACCTCATGTCCCCTAACTGTAGTGGAACTGTCTCCTGACCAGGAGAGGTCCTTGTCCTTGTCCTTGTCCTTGTCGCCACTGCTGCCCCAGACCTTCTAGCAGCTTTTCCTAGAGATGTTTTGTCCCTTTCCTTTAGGGAAGGCAGGGTTTAAATACCCCTGTTCTGGCCCTTCATTGGGTCCAGGTGCCGCTAATTGCCCTGCTCTGCTCTTCTCTTTGCCTACCCAGCAGAGGGTTTTTAACCCTTTCAGGACCTCATAGCGGCCCAGGTATACTGTTTTGCCTGACCTTACTACAGTATATAAAGATGTATAAAGAGACCTCTTTGTGTTTGTGGTGACCATAAGACATCTGTTTCATAGTCAGTTGTATAAACTGTTGTATCAAGGTAGGCATGTTGAGTCAATATATTAAAGTTATAGAGTCATAGAAAAGTAGGGTTTGAAGGAATTCCAAGATGTCATCTAGATCATCCCCCTCCCCACTGAGGCAGGATTAGACAACAAGAACCAAGCAAGGAGAGGGAAGATTCCAGTTCCCATTTGTTCTTGTGGGATCACAGTATACATTGTTGTGTGTGGGAGATAACCTGGGTCAAATTTCATACTCACACAGAATCAGATCAGGGCATAGTGTGGAGGGAGATAGTCATGGGAGGGAGCTGCAGCTGATATACCAAAATGACGTGGATAGAACTTGATGAACTGAAGAGGTGAAGTGAAAGAATTGAATTGTGGTTGAGGGACTGGCATGCAGGAGAAATAGTTTCAAGTCTTAGCTGTACCACGGACTCCTTTTGTGACACTGGGTAAGTCACTTCATCCCCCTCGGCCACAGTTCTCTCACCTGTAAAAGGGGATAAACTCTTGTAGTGTAATTAGGTTAAAAACTTTTCAGCCCAGCGAATATTTCTCACTTGGTGTCTGTGCCGTGTCCAGCCCAATTGGCAACATAAAAAAAAAATATGAAGGAGAATTAAGGGGTCCACTTCCAACAGGTGCACCTCCCTGTGGCTGTGGCTGACAGTTAACATTCATCCTTTTTGGCACCTTCTTCTATCAGTTGCTTGTGCTGTGGCCCCTCTCTCCCCTAGTGACTCAGCCCTCAGACCGGGTCACTGTATTCTCAGGGTTTTTCCCCACAACTTCTCTGGGTTAACCCTTCCTTCAGGCCTCATTCTCTTCCTTGCATTACCTCCTCTTTAATCCGTCAAAGTGACTGAAAATTCCCTTCCTGAAGACTACTGCTCTCAGTTTCCAGGTTTTATACTGTCCAGCCTGCTTCTGCCAAGCTGGGCTTCATGGTCAGTTAAGGTTGGCTCTCCCCTCAGGTACAGCCAGTTACCATAATTGGCTTATCAGGCCAAAACCCTTTTGGGACCTGCATGGGGTACACACCCCATCACAAGGAGCCAAAAACAGAAAATGAGGATAAAACGTAAAACAAAATAAAACAAAAACAACAGGTTCAGATTTCCCTTTTAATTATATTTTTAATTCCCCCAACAATACACTTAAATCAAATAGATCTTTTCAATGATTCTTCAACAAACTGCTATATCCGTCATACAGAGATTGGCACAGGGATAAAAGAGATGCATCTGATGGTAAATAGATGTGTTGGGTGGTCCGTTTTGCTATATGTTTGGCTTGCTGCTTTTGCCACAACTGGCCTCTAAAGCCCTCTGCTAAAGCAGCATGTGTTTCTGGAGTCCTCACATTGGATACATTGGATAGTGCTGATAGGATGTTCTTAGCTGTCATCATTAAATTTCTCTCATCACGATCTTGAGCTGAGACACTTCCATGTCCTCTCCCATTTCTAGCCTGTCCCCTGAGATCAGACAATACTAGTGGTAAATCATAAAAGTTGTTCTAATTCTCCTGCTTTCGTGCTGTGTCATATGTCATCATTGAGACTACCCTCTTCACCTTCTTCAGGGAATTGGACTAGAAACTGCTGGATTAGCAGGTTGGGTCTCAGCCTGGTCCCTGGCAGGCTGGGATCTGGATCAAAACAACTCGCCTCCTTGGGGACAGCCTCTTCAAACGGGTCTAAGTCTGAACTCCCCCATTTACCCTGGAGGGGTAGTAGGAATCTCACTAGAATTAGGTGTGGTAAATCTGGGTGGGAGAGGTGGATTTTTGTAACATGCTTTAAGACCACAGTAGTAATTATTTCTCTAGCATTCTTCTAGTGAGCCCTCAACAGCTTCTTTGCTCCCCTAAGAATCTGGCTGATCTCTGGCAGAGTGCTTCAACAACATCTCTTGGATTTAGAATACTACCTGGTAGTGGTGACTGTTGCTGGGAAGTCATTCACTGCTGGTAACAAAGCTGAACCATGGTTCTGATTCTGTCATTGGCCCAGGGACAAATTGGTAGTGGTTCTTGCCTCTTCTATTCATGGACTGGACAGAACATGAAGAAATGGAAGGAGGTGGATGAGTGAACATAAAGAGAGATGATGACTGGATAGAGAGAAAGAGGACAATGATGACAGTGACCAAAGAAAACTCATGACTTAAGATTAGACTGAGCACAAAGAAACAAAATTACAATGGGCAACAAATATGAAGAAGACAGATGATGATGGTCAAATCTGAATTTGAGGAGAATGTTGATGACTAAATCAGTAAACTGGCATGAAAACCAAGGAAAATTACAATGACCAAACCCAAAGTGCGGCCATAAAAAAAGATGAAGGTGCCAAAACTGAAAAATGAGGATGAAAAGTTAAAAAAAGACCAAAATGAAAAAACTAACAGGTTAATATTTATGTTTTTATTTTATTTAAAAACAAACAAAAACCACTAATTCATTACATGAACATTTTAATTGTTGCAAGAGAACATTTTATAACTGTTTTCATTAAAATCATGAACATTATTATTAATAATATTTTGTTTTGTAGTAATATGTTAGCATCCCAGTCATGGGCCAAGGGTCCATTGTGCTATATAGTATACAAAATGATGGTCCCTGCTTCAAACAACTTATTGTCTAAGTAAGCTGTAATTTTTACCACTCCTTTTCTATTGCACTTTATATTGTGCTACGGTGTTAATTTGATACACGGAGAAACACAGCTAGACATAAAAAGGAAAATACTTTTTAATTCATCCAAATGTACCTCATTCCACAAATAGGAGTGCAGCATGAATCACATGCTGAATACTGTGCAGCATGAATCACAGTGGCAAAATAAAGCCCTTATTGAGTAGCACTGAAGAAAGTGTAGTTGTTCATTAATTTATTATTATTATTATTGCACTCTTTACCTCCTTGTTCTTCTTATAGAAAGAAAATAAACATGTTTTAGAAAGGATTCATATGCAATCAACAAATGTCCTCATTAACATTATTTTCCCACTTCTTAAAAACACACATACTTCTTCATTTTCTCTGGGCAACTCCAATGTATTGCTACTTCTATCACTATATTACAGTGTAATGTGGGTGTCTGATGTATGGTTTTGGTCATATGTAGTCTGCTGTAACTTGGATTTTATGCTTCAGTTTCCTTTCTGGTGTTCTGCCTTCCCTCTCATAAGAATTTTCTTCTTCACTTACATTAGTACATCTGTTATCTTCTTACTACAGTGTGGTACTTAGGTTAAAAAGGGATTCTGAAATGCTTGACATCAGCATCCTATTCCTATGCAGTTTTTTCTGGACTTTCAGTAGTTTTGTGGGGGCATGATTTTGATGTCAAAACCAGACAAATGTTCTGAGCTTTCAGATCTCTCATTTTAAAATTAATTGTTCTTAGATGCAACCCCTTGAAATTTTAAAATAAACATTAAAAAAAGTCATTGAGGACAAACTGTGTAATGCTTGAAAATGAAGTCTTATGTACTTTATCTTACCATTTAAGCCACTGAATCTCACGCCCTTTTTTTCTTCTTTTCTGACAAATGTGTGTTGGGTTGCTGTAGAGTCAGTCCTTTGAGAGCTTCTCCCATAAGCCTTAGAGATTAGTAAACAATTTCAAAAGGCATTATTCAAGGTTATGTTTACTGCGTTTATTTGTATAAGTATTCCTATTGTATTAGCAAACGTTGTTCAGCTTGTTCAGCAAGAGTGAATTCTGCATTTGATCAGAAAAGTTACTTTATGTATTTCTTCAGAAATGCATGACTGGTTGGTGGATAAAATTCTCCAATTGTCAAAATTCTCATTGACTTCAATGGGGCCAAGATTTCTCTCCTTGAGTGCAGAATGTTAACTTTTTTCCCTCTTTTGTGCGACTCCACATTACCATCTGTGTAGAAACAAACTTATGAGAGTCTCTGCATTCCTCTGGATTTTTTGTGCTTAACTGAGGACATACCTGGTACAATGGGCAGGACTTGATGTTCATTTTCCTTCATGTCCAAAGTATACAGCAGCATTCAAGTAATTATCAAAGCTGAATCACTAAGCAGAGAAATCCATTTCTTCGAATTTGCAGGATGAATGTTCCCTCCCTCTCTCTATCAATCTCTTTCACCTCTGTTAAATTCCCAGAAGCTCTTCAAGAGGAGACAGAGAGTATTATTCTTATTGCCTGTACATTTTGTGCCCAAAGCAATCTCTAACAGTGGTCCATAATAGAGAGATCATCCTGCTGGAAATGCTAGCTTGTGACAGATAATATCTTTACTGAAATAGCTGTTTCTGCAAGTAGACCATTCTCCTCTGTGTTGCTTTTTCCCCTAGGACCCAAAGGCAAAAACAAGAGTAGGTTAATAGAAGGAGGGAGTACTCTGCCATTGGCACTTTGGAAATATATCAGCATCTTAAATATAGTTCCCTATTTTACACAGCCCTTTTACATGTGCACAAGGAAGAGAAGGCACAAGGACGCTCCCTGACACTTGCTACTTCTTAGAAGTCTCTGTTCAGAGGCCAAGCACAAGGACTGCAAAAGCACGGGGAAGAAGATAAGACATGGTCCTACACAAGCCAACGAATGGGGCACCCTGGAGAGCAGAAAAAGGATGTGCCCTCTTAAGATGATAGCTCCCTCTGGAGGGAGTGTGGGAATGTGCTCCAGGAGGCATAGCCAGTACTCCCTTTTAAATCCCAAAGATGAGAGGTTTTAATTTTGGAGATCTCCTGTTTCTGCTAAAATACCGTATGACCTAATGTGCTCAACTGTCAAGATGTACTATCACGGGATTCAATTAAATCCTATCTAGTGAGACTTTGAGGCCACACCTTAACAAGTGAAAACGTACCAGTTCAAATAACTCCCCATTCAGGAGGATATAAAATGTAATTTGAGATGGAATGGTATTTAATTTACTTTTACAACCTGATTTCTATCTATGAACTATTCCAAAGCCTGCCCGGAAAAAGCTTTGTGCTTTGTATTGTCCCTTCTTTAGAATCATGAGGCAACACAAAATTCCCTCCCAGGAATAGAGAAAGAGAGCACACATGAGAATGACTTTGTAGCCCGGTGGTTAGAGCATTCTCCAGGGGGGTGGCAGACCCGGCACCCGATACCCCTGCTCTAAGTAAGCTTTAAAATTATTGATACAGCTTCAGCAGAAGAGACTGAGGGAGCCCCACATCAGAATATCCCATAGCCCAGTGGCTAGGGCCCACTCTTGAGACATGCCAGATCCCTCTTCAAATACTTTCTTCCCCTCAAGAGGAGGAGGGACTTTAACCATGGGACTCCCTAGGTGAGTCCTATAGTGAGTCTCCCGTGTGGTTTTGGTGAGTACCCTAACCACTGCACTAAAAGTTATGAGGGAGGTTGTCCTTCTCTGGCCATTTTGTGTAAGCTTGCCTACCGGGACCTGAACCAGTAAGCGAGGTATGAGCACGCTTTCCAGATTGAGCCCTGCAGGCAAGTTAGGGCGGGGAAGGCCTATCTTCCCCCTAATTCATTCATCACACTCAGACTTAGGTGGTCAGATGCCTGGGCATGGGACTGCAGTGAACATGCACAGAGGCAGAAACAGAGGCATTTAGGGAACTCTTATTGCTAAACATCCCAGTCGTGCCTGTCCTAGGATTTAGGTGCTAAACATGGCATATAACACCTACATCCTTTTGTGAATCTAGCCAAATGACCCTTTCTCATTCCACTCACCTCCTTCCTATCCTTGGCAGAACTGGTATTTTCAGAATACTAGCCTTGATCATGCCAGTTCTGCTGCCATTTGGATTCCCTGTGGACTATTTATGCTGCTTGGACATCCTAGAGACAGACTGGACCTAGCTGGCAGTAAAGCATATAGCCTAAGCAGTCGGAATTAAAGAATTAAACCTCAAAACTCCATGGAAGGCCACACTGTTCTTAACTGAAGTCCTCTCAGAGGGGATCAAAGGGAGTCTGAAAGAGTATTTTCCTCTCTATTTCCCACTGATGGATGTGTGGATATAGAGGATTGCTGGACAAACCAACAAAGTTCATCTTCTTGGCAAAGTATTATTTCCTTTTAGTCCTGTGCTTTAAACAAATTAGAATCTTGTTAACATTTAATGAGGGAGAGATGGCAAGATTTATGTTTATCGTGTCCCATTTTATAGTGTGATGAAAGCTTCTTCTAGATGATGTTCATTCTGCCCATTTCACTGGAGGATATAGGAAAACAAGGTGAGAAAGATGGAGTATCAGTTTGTTGAGGATTACAATACAGCTGTTTGCGTAGGCAGGAATGCACATATTTATAAACAATTTACTCTAGTCAAAGTAATGGAGGTGTCAGATTGAATGCTTCTTTTAATTGTTTTGTTTTTGTGTAAGAAGAATGATTAGATGAATTTACCTATCCCCATCCATATCCATATCCTGTTCTCAATGTGTTTGTTTCCTCAAGAAATGTTTTCAGTTTCTATCCCCAAGAATACAAATTATAATAATTATTTGGATTTCCTGCTCCTTAACTATATATGGGTCCCGGGAGGTTTTGCACATCTTATTAAAAAGGATTCAATTTCTGGTTGGAGGTCTGTTCATCCTTCTTCTCCTTTTCCTTACTGTCATCTTTCTAAGAAGAAATCTTTATACTGTGCTTGTAACTTCTTAAAAATAGAAAGGTTCTTACTAAAAAAAACCAAACACCTGTAAAATGAGGGCAATGATACATATCTTTTTTGAAAAGCACTGTATATCTTCAACTAGGAATTGCTATTAAAAGCAAAGTATTATTAATTAATAAATAAATAAATTATTATTATAAGAAGCATGTCCTTCATACTAACCAGTAATCCAAACATAAATCAGATTCATTGTGAGACATAAACAGTGGAAGGGTCACAGGTACAATACCATCCTGAAACATATATGAATACCTCATTAATGTAATTGTGATTTAGTTAATTTTGTGGGGAAAATATTAAAGCAAGATATCTAAATAGTTGCTATCAACAAAACAAGTAATATTTATTGTTAGGAAGCTTAATTCATTCAAATTAAAAATTTGTAAAGAAGATGGAAGAGAGAAAAGTGACAAACAAGAACACCAGTTACATATTTATCATTTTAACTAAATGCCTGATAATAAGCAAAACAGTCAAGTGAAATCAGGCAGATATAGATGTTCTGACTTTTATTCTTCTTCGGAGTCCAGATAATCTTTGTTCAATTTCTATGTAAAGAACTATGTTAATCTTTGTCTTCAATACTCAGCTTAGTTATTTTTAAAACAACTGAACTTATGGTACCTACTATCCCCCATGTATATATTGAAAGATACTTGTTTCACATCTTCATCAGATGGACTCATTGCTTACTATGGCCTGGTCTACACATAAGCTTAGATCAACCTAGCTACATCACTTACAGCTGTGAAAAATTTTGCATTCTGTGTGATATAGTTAGGTCAACCTAACCCCCACTGAAGATGCACCTTGGAGAGGTGGATTACCTACAATGATGAGAAAAAACCTTCCATCCATGTAGGAAGTGTCTACACTTCAGCACTACAACTGCAGCACTGTAGCTGTGTTGCTGTAGCTACTACAGCATAGATGTACCCCATTTTAGAAGAACATGCCTAGACTAAAGCAAAGAAAGAGTGGATCAAAAGATCCCTATTGAAAATTGTGAATCTGGGAAAGGGCATCCCTGCCAAAAGGAAAACATGATTTTATAGAGTCTGCATAAAGCACTAGAGCTACACTACAATTAGAAACCCATGGCTGGCCTGTGTCAGTTGACTTGTGCTCACAGGACTTGGGTTCACGGGGCTGTTTAATTGTAGTATAGATATTTGGGCTCAGACTGGAGCCCAAGTTCTGGGACACCAGGAGTGGGGAGAGTCCCACAGCCCAGATTTTAGCCCAAGCCTCAATGCCTACATGACAATTAAATAGCCCCTTAGCCTGAGCCCCTTAGCCTTAGTCAGCTGACACAGGCCAGTTGTGGGTGTTTACTTGCAGTGTAGACATATCCTAAGTGCCTGGTTCTCCCCTCATTTCCATTGATGTAAATCAGGAGCAACTCCACTGAAGTCAATGAAATAGTAATGCATAACTAATGTGAGAAGAAAATCAAATGTCAAGGCCCTCATTCGTCACTGCATTATTCCAGGTGTAGATCAGGTCTTAAATCCCTGAGTAGGCCCTGATCCTTCAGAGAAACCATATGGATGGAGAGGCCCACTTATGGATTTCTTTGTGCGGACTGGAAACCTAGATCGTATATGCATTGTTCTTCCACAGTCACTGCTCCAATCTACATCCATTCTATAGAGATTGTATAGATATTTACAGAAGGCTTTTTCTATGAAAACTGCTCCCTCTAATGTTTGTAATAAATGCATATAAGCTTACAATAAAAGGAATTTAATAGTTTATAGACAATGTCTAAACTTGTTTCCTGTTAAACTTTATTATGCTTTGGCTACCTATGCTCTAGATCCAAAGCAAAATAGTGACAGTCACTCTATTATATTGTTTTTCTTCATATTTTGTCTAATACATAACTATAAACAAAAGTTACTCTTTACCCAAAAAATTACTTCATGGTTTGAAATAGGATTGTGAAAGAAGCCCTGAAACAGCTGACAATATATACTCTTTGGTGCATTTGGGAGTTAAATTGTTTATAATTAGTGTGTCTGTCTTTAATTCCAGTCAATTCACTGGAATTCCAAAGATTTCTGAAGTTAGTTTGTATTCTAAATGGAAGCCTTACTCTTTCACTAATGGTTAATAGCAAGCTGATATTTATTGACACATGCAGACCATTAGTGTTACTTCATCTCTTATGAAAATGTTTTTATAACCTTCAATTAATAAGAATTTTATGGATGTTTGCTTTAAGCCAAGAAAGTCTACTGACACTTTTGAAAAAGCATTTTCTTGAAAAAATAAAATCTATATTTACTGAAGAAATCCCCAACTCTTTACATGTATTTTGGGGCAGTAAAGAATATCACAACATTCAGAAATGTGCATTATCTGTAGCTTTAAAAAGAAGGGACAGCAAATAATATTACTTTATCTCAAGGCATGCTGGAGAAACTATGCATTTATGTGATGAACACCTACCAACTTTGTGTGTTGAAGATCTGGATCCTGGTCTGAACCTTGCAGCTCAGACCCATCACAAATCAAATTGTGAGGAATATTTATTTTGTGGTAGGGATGCGTGAGCTTGTTTTGCCTAATTTCAAACTCAAACGACATAGATTTGAAAGTTCAGTTCAGAGTCTGGTATTTAGTAGGGCCTGTAGATACTTTTCAGAGGGGGACACTGTGCAGAGGGGAGAAAAGAGTGAAAACACAGGGGGCAAAATCCAGACCCTTATTCACCACTGGTTTACGTGGACCACTCTACTGATGACATTCAATCAGTGTGCAAAACAGGGGTAATCTTACATGTCAACAGTGTGTAAAAAATAATGTGGGTATTTTGGGGAGCTGCTTTAAATTTTCTTTCATGTTAGCTGCTTCAAAATGACCTTCAAAGGATTTTTTTAAAAATGGATTTTTACTCTTTTTCTGGATTTGTTTGCTTGTATTTTACTTTAGAAATATCAGTTAAGAGAAATGGTACATGACACACAGATGGTCAGTGTCAAAGGACCATGTGAAATGTGTAGAAGACAGTGTTAAATTACAGCTGCATCCAAGGTATGCCAGCTGGTATCATTACAAAGTTCAAAAGGAAGAATGCAGCAAACTCCTTATTGTGAGCAAAACAGAATGTTTGGTGTCACATACATTAAACATGCAATCTATTTGATCAAACAATATAGGATCTGAGGCAAGAGAAATTGCATTTTAAGGGGCAAATTTCAGAATACTTATGGCTAAATCTAAAAGAATACTTCTAAATCAGATGTTTGCACCTGCAGATTCAGTAACTGGTAGGATTTTATTTTAATGTCTACTTTTTCAAATAATTATTTACTGTAAGTTGCTCACTTACAGCAATCACTTTTTAGATTTGTGGTTTTGTATAAGAATACGCAGTTCCAATACTACCATCATAAAGAAGTTTGAAACATATTTTAATACTGATTTCCCTAGGGGATAGCTCAATTGTCACTCAAAGATTATTCATCCCGTGCTGTGATTTCACATCTTAACTATTGTAGATAGTTTGCAAAATACTTAGGGACCAGCTTTGACATGCATCAGATGAATGCATAGCTAATACTGGAAAATATAAGCAAGGTAAGATTGTTATTCAGAAAGACAAATTACTGCTTCTTCACAGAATTTAAATGGGGCTGATTTATGGAGTAGAGCATGATGACACTTGGGAAGAACAATTGCAATACAGACTAATGTCGTTAAGTTGCAATAGCTTCTTATATGAAGTTACTGTACATCAAACCATGTCAGATTCTCAGACAAAATATTCCAGATTCCCACAAAATGAAAGAAAATTGTATATAAAAAGACATTGATAGGAGGTGCATGAAAAACAAATATACTTTAGCAATCAAAAGACTACCAAATGAATATTACCTGTGAGAAAAAAGTGGATTCAGAACTCTCTTCTCATGTTGAAAGAAGAAACATAAATTCTTTTAAGCACCATTATAGTTTAAACTGAATGTGTTTTATTGAAATAACAAACAACATATGAAACAGTCTCATTTAACACTGAAGAAGATGGGCGTCATCTATTGTCAGAGTAATAAAACAGTTTATTTCAACAATAACCTTTTGTCAAATTGAGATAGTTGGACAAAAATAACCCTAAGAGATTTTGTAAACCTAGAAGTCTTAACTGTTGGAGTACAATTCCCAAGGTTAACAATTTGCACTTTAGAAAAACTTGTGTGGCAGGCACAAATACTAGACAGTTTGATGCTATTAATACAGTACACTAGAGTTTATTTTATCAGCAAATACCTACTAATGTGTATCTACTAAACACTAGAAATATATTACACTTAGTCCTGAAATGTTACTATGTGCTAAAATCATTTTCAATAATTGTTGGAATATAGATAAATAAAAAACAGGGTCAGAAGACCTTACAATAAGAGAACCTGATTCTGCATCTTTTACTTGCACGAGCAATCCCTACTTTTATGAGAAGTCCCTCTGAGACTAGTTATATGAATAAGAAGTATATCTGGTAGGGAATTTTCCGACAAAATGGGGTTTCATCAGAAAAACGTCAGTTTGTCAAGCCCAGAATATTTCACACAATGCATTGGGTTTGACAAACTTGCACTGAACCGTAAGCAGGGCTCCATCAGAAATGTTTCTATTATTGTTTTCTGCCAGCTTACATGGTGAGCTGCTGGGAACTTGTTCTTCCAGGGTCATCAGGTCTGCGCTCCCATGCAGATTGCCCTGGGATTGCCCAGGGCTTCCAGGATCCCTGGTTCTGGGTGAGCCCCATAATATGGACAGGTATTCACTGGTGAGCAGCACCGAAACTAACTAGAATCATAACAATTTCAGTCAGCAGGGTCCTGGAGGCCATATTTCACGTTGTGTTCCCAATTTTCTTTTTGTTTCTAGTTTCTGGTTTTGTTCCAAATCTCAGTGAAACCAAATTTTGAAATGTCAATGGGATAGGGTGCTCTGAAGGCCTTAGCACTTAAGAAGGTATGTGTAAAGGGACCCAAGCCCTCCCTCTCTACTTGGTCCCAGCTCAGAGCTCTGTGGGCAGCAATAATGGCAGGGTCTTCCCTGCAACAAGTCCAAGTCTACTGACCTGGGCTACTTCCTACCTAGAGATCACTTCAGTTTCGGACATGGCCCCTAAAGTCCCATCAATCAATCACTTAACAAAAAATACCTAAAGAGCAGAGCCCTGCAGGTTCTCAAAGGGTGTGATAGTCAGAGAAGGCTGTCTAGGATCTTTACCTGCTCTGTGGTCCCTTCTCAAGCTTAACCCTTTGTCTGGCTTCCTGGGAAAGATTCATCTCTCCTGCTCTCTGTCCATCATCCTTTGCCTGGGCTTCTGAGCTGCTTTTAATTGGTCCCTCCATTCAGAGCATGCTTGGCAGGTCTGTAGGTGCACGGCTACATGGGCCTGTATTGCTTTTAACCCCTTCGGACCCAGGGTGGAGTTTGTACATCTCATCACAGCCAAAAATTCCTCTGAACTAGAAATTCCAACTTTCAGTCAGCTCTAGTAAGAAGCATGCTCACAAGTAAGGATCTGAGCGCTCTGCCCTGAATTAATAACATAGGTATCCAATTCTCTTCTTACTTTCACCACCTCACGTTAATTTCAGTGGAGTTACTCCTGATTTACCTGAGTATGAGACCAGAATCTTAGCCAAATATGATGAGTAATGATAACCACCACTGGGACAGGAGGTTGCTTTGGATAGCAAGGCACACATCTTGAAAGTCAGACAAAGTTCTTTCTTTGTTTGTAATATGTTTTTCATTGAGGGGAAGTCTGGGATTTATAGGCTTGATCGAAAAAAATGTGTCATAGGGAAGGACATGAAAGAGAAGAGGATGAAGGTCTGGCAGATCAGATCAAGAAGAAAGCTCATATTGAGGGGACTTCAGTAAATAAAGCATATACATGAGACTATCTCCTCATGAAAACACTCTTAACATTGCCTGCTATTGTGAGCAATCTGGGTCATTGCCTCACACAGTAGAGAGTTTTCAAAGTATCATTATTCTTAGTCATCATATAGTAAAACAGAAGTAAAAGAAAATGTACCTGAGTAATATGTTTTACTGGGAATTGTTGGTGTGTTGCTGGACTGAGCTTAATCTGATAAATTAAAAAAACCATATAATCAAAGCAATGTCAAAATCACCTAGAGTTTCAAATAGGAGCCTTTTTGTGAATATCTTTTTAAAAATAAAAATAAACATATTTCAGTATCCCTGATCAAAATTATCTCTAGGTATTAATTCTGTATTTAGAATAATTTAATTAGGTCTCCTTTATTTCCTCAATATTGATCATTAGATATGAGATAGTTATTCTACTCTGTCTGCAGCATTTAAAGCATTACTTTTAGTCTTTACAAAGCTTTATATAATGATTTGGATAGCATTTCTTCTAATAAAACATTTCTATGTAGAATCAATACTCAGATCATCAAATTCTCCTTATTTTAACTAAGTTTTAATTTACTAGCAGTACATATTTGTTTATATTCTTTATTTTTAATGTGCTGAACTGTCATTTTTCATAAGTAATTTCACTTAGTTATTTTAATTACATACATCTCTTCCCTCATCTGCACAAGAAAATACGCTATTAATTAGTGTCTATATAGTGCTTTAAGCATCTACAGCACTATAAAATACTAAATATTATTATTATTATTCACCAACTCTGATGGATTCTAGATAGCTAATTCTAACTTCTTCAATTTAAGACATTAGGCATCATTCTTGTGAAAGATGAGTTGAATCAACCTTTCTGGCCTTCAATTAAATTCCTGCATTTCTCGATTTAACCAACTTCAACTTCTCAACATTAAAACTGCTTTCTGAACATTTCTTAAATAATCTTAAACACATTCATTTAGTACACTAAAATTTGGTAGAATAAGGTCGACCTTATGCACTCAGCCTGAGGAATAAGGAATCATGAATCACCTTCCCACTCCCTCACCTTGGCTGCAAGGCACATTGCAGACAGCGTGCGTGACTAGGGATGTGTGCCTAGTACTTTCTTCCCCTGAACCACTGGGCAGGGAGTAGGTCTTGAAAGGCAAGAAATAAGTAGAACCTTTGTTCCATTCCCAATGTGCCAGCCAGCAGAGCTGAGGTGGCATGGGACAAGACAGTAGCTATCTGAAACCATTCAAAGTCAATAGATATGTAGGTTTGACCATAAATATGACCATTTCAAGTTATTGTATTATCTTGCTTTTGAAATCCAGAACATTATATAATGCCTGACTCATTATGTACATTTTAATAGATTTTAAAGTCAGAAAGGACCATTATGATCACTTAGTCTGAGTTTTTGCATAACAGGAGCCATAGAATTTCAGTAATTTTTTCATCAAGTCTTTTAAAAAGACATCCAATCTTGATTTAAAGACTTCAAGCAACAGAAAATCCACCATGTCCCTAGGTAATATATTCCATGGTTAATTACCCTCACTGTTTTGAGAGTGTCATTCATATAAAACCTAATTTACAATAGGAAAACACAACAGTGTAAGCTACTTACATACATACGCACAGACTATCCCCGCCTACCTTCAAATGCATATGATAATTTCTTCCAGTTCAGAAACACTGCTAGAATAGTTGCTATAGGGTGAACCTATTGGCATTGTGCTTACATTTTCAAATATTCAATAGAGCTGATGTTGCTGAACACCTCGCAGTTTTACAAACAAATCTGGCAAATTTCCCAGGCTCTACGCATGTGGAATAAAAACCCCTTTATGGATCAGTAAGAATAGTCCATCCAGCTGGGGATGGCTCCACTGGCAACTGATTTTTGACAATTCTTTGCAGATTTGAGCCAAAGACACACAAATATCTAGTGCACCGAGTCATCTGATTTTCAGAAGCTAGATGAGTGCAAAAACCATGGCGCTGATGTTATCAAAGTCAGGTGATTTCTAATCCTCAGAGATGCTGAACTCATGCAACTCAAGGAACAGTCCTACAAACTCCTATTATTTTCTAATGATTGGCAGCTGCCCTTTTCTAGCACAAATGAATGAAAATGTGTGCTTTCCTTTAATTATGCTCTTTCTTTGGCCTTGAAAACAGAGTTACAGAGTTAAGATCAAGACAAAGTCAAAACTCTATACTTTGGATAGCACATAATTCTCACTATACATGATGTCAACTGCCTTTTTAAGAAAGATCAATGAAAATTGCTGCAGTAATGAAACCATAAATCCATTTGAACATGTTTTTCACTTAGAACACTATTAATTTAGTGGTAATATTATGCACAGGAATGAATCCTGGTTCCTTCAAAACTGGAAGTTTAATTTTAGCAATAAATTTCTGTTCCTGTGGATTGACCTTTTTATGGTAGTTCTGAAAAATTGTGACAACAAGTATTATTGAAACTATTATTATATTCAACCAACAAAACACAAATTTAGTATTGATCAGAACTCTGTTATTGGTTATTTGTCTGGATAAAATAAAAGTATTAAACTGGTCATTCACCTGAATATATGTGATACATTTTTTTTACTATTTCTCTTTGAATTATACACATATTTGTTTCAAGAATTTATCCACCACTGTCTCACAGTAAAAGTTTATATTGGAGAGGAAAAATATCTAATCAGGTCCAAATATTTCTAAATATCTCAAAATTTTAAATGGAAACTCCTTAAAATATGCATTTTCTGGAAGTTTTCTTGCTTGGATTTCCTAGATTTTTTTCTAGGCCAATATGCTCCATCTTAGTGTAGGCAAGCTAGTTATTATTCTCTTTGGAGTCTCTAGAAAAAGTGATAAGTAAGCCAAAGGAACCAGTATCTAAATATATGAATCACTAACCCAAAACTGTAAATACCAATAGTTCTACAAGTGGTTGAAAAATGTTGCATTTCAAAATTTTTGATGAAAAAGAGAGGCATTTTCCAAGAGAATTGTTCACAAAAAATGAACAATTTTCCACCCCAGTCTTTGAATGTGTCTCTAGTGGTATTTATCTCATCTTTTATTCTATACCTGTTTTATCCCTGATTCTTGCTATGCAATCAAGGACTCACATAGATACTCAATCCTAAATCATCTGTTTTGTAGGAACCTGTGTTTCTTCTGATAGCCGTAAGCTATTTTGTTTACTAAAAATAGCAACAAGGATGCCATGTTGAGGTCCCTTCTGCTTGGGTTTGTTTCTACCCTTTTAACTTTTGGTGGGAAAAGACATTGAAATCTGCCTAGCAACAACAAGCTATATAAGGCCAGAACACCTTGGTGCTGTCCTTCTGAGCAGCAGCCAAGAGCGCGCACATATTTATTGTTCCCGATCGTCATAGAGAGAAGAAAGAAGATCCATACTTATCTTGCTGTATCCACTCCATTCTATCCATGTGGCTGTCATTTCCTTGGTGGTTCCTGTGTGTCTTCTACGGTCACTCTCATCTCCATCTATTGGTGACCCATGTCCCACCTGGACGAAGAACAACCATAAAGTTGCCATTTAGGAATTATCTCTTTAAAATTAAGGAGGATCATATTTTGGGTTTTGTTCCATATTTTCTTAATCCTGAGTTTATCATTTGTTTTATGGGATGACTAATAAATGGGTTAATTTGTTTCACACTAAGCAAAGTGCTGTTTACTTTACGCCCCCGTGATCAGATCCGGGTAGGGATTGAATTCACTAGAACTAAGGGAGGGGACTTTAGTTTAGATCTCTTTCAGTAACAATTCAATAGGTTAATTTAGGTCAGGGTTGTAGAACTTTTAATTTGGATAATGGTGTTAATTTTTTGAGTGTTTCCTAACCTAGATTTCTTCTGCTCATTGAAGCTGATATTTTGATGCAATGCCCTGCAGTTCATAACTCTTACTTAAAACTTCCCACCTTTGTGCTTTGATGAATATTTAGAAGGTATGCAAAGGTATGAAAAAAACAGTATTCTCTTGAGAATATTCTAAACTATTTAACAGAATGAGCCTAATAGGCCAAAATAATATACTCCTATGCTATTTCTAAAGTAATTGTACTTTGGGTAGGAATTGTTGCTTCTTAGTCTGCCTTGAGATCAGTGGAAAGGTATTTCCATGATGAAATTTCTGTGGGCATTAAGGATCTTTCACTGAAGCCAGCTGTTGACAGTTCTGACAAAAATTACAATTCTCAACCTGACTTACTGGCCATCTGACATGTACTTTGAGTGCATCTCCAGCACTGGAAGCATTATTACAGAAAAAAAGGCTGCTTAGTGCAGATAGAGTCTAATGTCTCATTTACAACAATGAGTCTGAATGACGTTGACAGATTATACTCTGTGAAATATAATTTGGGAGGCAGTCACTACAACTAAATGTGCTTGCAGTGGGTGACCAATCATTCTGGGGTTTCCATGGCTGACTCCTCTTTCCCTGGCTAGCCAATAATTACAAAGTGAAACACCTGTGCGCAGTTATGTATATGTTTCACTGATAATCAGTGATCAGATGCAAAATAAAAGTCTCTTTATTTGGGGTCATTTGGAAGCAGGATTCAGCTGAAAAAAGAAAAATAGCTTATACACAGTTCTGATGAGACTGAACCTTCTTTACCTCAGCAGTTTGGAATAATTTACTTTGGTTCTGAATTTCTGACAAACAGTATTTCAGCTATCAGGTGACTCAAGTTACCATTTACCCACAAGTAATGTAATTTTGAGATTCTACTTTAAGTAAGTGTTAGTCCGTAACTAGAAACAGCTTCTGTTCCCACACAACTTAATTTATTAGAAAGAAATCAAAACACAGCTGGTGGAACTTTGCATAAGACAGTTTGGTATCTGCATATTCCCCTTCAGACCTCTTCTTCCTAAGCAAGAACTATTTTGGGTTTCTTTTTCATGCCCCTTCTGCATTTTCAATGCCACTTCCAGTCACCGTTTTGTTTTCTTCTGTCTTTTTCAGTGTATGGGATCTTCTTTTCCTCCTCATTCTCAAATTGCCATAGCTCAGTCCTAACACTGCTGCTTTGCTCTTGCCTTTGATGATGTATTTCCCAAATCTGCACATTCTTCATGCCAGCACACGCTTCCTCTCACTCTCCTAAAAACATCTTTGGTCGTGTCTTCCTGCCAGTTTTTCCACATTCCTTCCCTCCTTCTCTCTAGAATTTCCAACCCATCTCCAAGAAATTTACCTTGATCCATGATCTTTTCATATCATGTGCCGTTCTCCATCTTACACTGAAACACGGCTCTCTCCTGATGGATATATAACTACTCCTTTGGTGACTTGTCCCTTATTTGATCCTCATAACTTGGTGTTGGGCACTCCAATGGTCACTTTGGTCACTTCCAGTCTCTTTCTCCTTTCCCTTCCATTTTGCTCCAATAGACCATTCTATAATGTGTAATGGCTCCCCTGTTCTTTATCATTTTTCTTTGTTTCTTTCTCCAAAGTCACCTACCCTCATCATGGTTCACTTTCAGTACTGGTGAGTAGTCTGAATTTATGGCTGACCTCTTCCTTGGAGCTCCAACTTACTAACTCCAGTTGCTCCTTTGAGCTGCCTTTCGTTAAATAAAAACAACGAAAGTCCTGTAGCACCTTAAAGACAACAAATTTCTGTGGGCATAATGGCACTGGCTTTTTTATTCAAACAGTAGAGACATGTGTTTTGATCCAGAGATCCTGGATTCAGTTCCCACTGGATAAAATCTCAGTGTTAAGGTGTCGTTCCAAATGACATATTCTCATATATTTTAAGTGCAGTTTTAAAATATAAATAAAAGCTCATTGGAAAACAAAGAGCTTAAAGCATTTAGGGCAGGGGTTCTCAAACTGGGGGTCAGGACCCCTCAAGGGGTCACAAGGTTATTTGGGGGCGGGGGTTGCGCATGCCTTGGCTGTGTCTGTCAGTCTCCTACATGGCTGACAGCCCAAAGCCCTTCAGAGCTGGGTGGCCAGAGAGGAGCGACTGCTGGCTGAGTACTCTGAAGGCAGCATCACCCCCAGGAGCAGCACAGAAGTAAAGGTGGCATGGCATGATATGGGGGGGTTGTCATTTTTGGGGGGCATCATCACAGCCTGAAATATTTTCAAAGGAGGTCCCAGATAAAATAAAGTTGAGAACCCTTGATTTAGGGCATGATCTTAACCACTGGAGTCAATAAAAGTTTTGCCATTGCAGTGGCAAGAGGCTGGAGCCTTAATGCAGTAATATCAAAATGCAGTAAAGTGTCTATTACGACTTTGCACCACACAGAGCTTTATATTTTCTGATACTTCCTGGTTCTTCTAGTATTTTCAGAGTTCTACTGCAACATGATTGAATTGGAAAGCATTAAAATACCATAACTAAAATTAAAACCTATCCTAAAAATTGCATTATTAAATGTAGAGAGGGGCTGTGTTTGTTATAATAAAGCATTATAACTAGATGTTTGCAATAATATGAACTTCAGTGGCAGATGTTTAAAATAATACAAAGGAAATTACCAAGTTAACTTCAGAAAGACCAGTAATAGGTTCACAAATAGCTTCTCTGTGCAGGCAAATAATTATAAATTTTAAAAAGCATACTGTTAAATTGACACAATTGTAATGACATCTCTGTAGGTAGCTCATATCATGCACCATTTTATGTGCTACTACGAGCATAATGGCAGCATTTGCACAATGGGGCTACCGGAGGATGAGGTAGCATAATTGTAGCATCACTGAAGCATGAATACAGACTAATTAACAAAATTGGAACTGCCGCACTCATGCTCTCATTTCATCTTTCTTATTTCATTTACATTTTACGTCCTGCTATGGTCATAGAATTGCTGTGTTTGTTGTTTGAAAATTGCAGCTATTATTGTCCACTCGCTGTCTCCAACATACTACAGTGTACAAGGCTGCTGCACATCTCTGTTTTAGAAGCAATGTCCAATTTTAAGGATTCTTTTTGTACCCCTTTTTTTATTTTAGAATATATCCTGGAAGACACTTTTTCACTTGTATATAGTTAGTCCTATGCATTGTACCATAAAAGTCAATAGGACAACATGAAAGGGTAAGTGCATGCAGAATTAGACTCAAGGAAATCCAATCAACTAGCCAATGGCAACAACAATACACATCTGAAACAAGAACTTTTGTATTAAGTGGAGCTGGTGATACACATAACAGGCGGTACACACAGTTTACATTCATGCTATGGTAGAAAAAAAGTGGATGTGGCTGATGCTGTTACTACAAATGGAAATTCTGAAAAAGAGAAATCACACTAAGTGATTGCTCTCAGTAATATTAGTGCAGCATCAATTTCTGACTCTGACAATTATTTTCAGCCTGAGAAAAGACAGACAGAGTCCAAAATTTTCACAAATAGGAACCTAAAGTTGTGCTTGATGTTGTGCATAAGGATTCCATTTTCACAAGTACCTAAATGATTTGGGAGCACAAATCCCACTGAAGTCAGTTACGTGATTCTGAAAATATTACTTTTAGGTGCCTACATATATACTTAGAAGCCTAGTAGTTCCAATTTTGGTTAATTAATGTTTATTCATGCTTCAGTGATGCTACCATTACTTTCTCATATCCTCCTGCAGCCCTATTAGGCAAATATTGTCATTATACTCCTAGTAAACTAGCCTGCCAGTAAAGTTTATGATTGTCCTACAGTCAACAATTATGGCACAAAAGTATATGCAGATGTAGATAACTTTACCATTTAAGGACATCAGTAAAATCATTTATCCATCGTAAGAGGTGAAAAAGGGCTGGTGGCATTATTGGCAAAGATAACAAATGACATTTCTGAAATCTGTAGTTCCATAGTTCAAACCATCTTTTGCTTACATTTTTAAGCTGCGGCTTGACAAAACCCTCACCGAGATGATTTAGCTGAGGATAGCTGCTTTGAGCATGGGGTTGGACTAGGTGACCTCCTGAGGTCCTTTCCAACTCTAATATTCTATGATTCTAGGATTATCTGACAACAACAGCTTTGCTATATCTGTCACAGATCTCACTCAAGCTTACATCATAGACAAGTCAGGCCATGACCAATAACAGTAAATAATATCACTGTTGCATGATTTTTTTTAAACAAAACCAAAAAGGTGGATGAATGTCTACTATATCCTCAATTATTTACCAAAGAGTACAAATTACCATTGGGCAGATGGACACAAGAAGAGCTCATAAAATAATGTATGATGTAACTGTTTTCCATTAAACCAAAATGTTTTGTGGAACTGCATAATTTCTGAGGAAAATTGGCTCAAGTCCAAAATTGAATTTCTGTGATGGGGACACCCCACCTTGAACAGCCAATAGTCTGGTGATGGGGGGCATTGGCCTGCACTGTGGAAGATCCAAGTGATTAGTACATTGACCTGCAATATTAGAAACAAGGCTCAAGTCTGTGCTTTGACGTGCACGCGTTAGAGCAGGGATTTGAACGCTGGTCTCCCACACCCCATGCCTGTGTCCCAACACACAAACTATTGATTATTCTAAGGTCGGGCACATTTTTCTTGAATTTTTTATGAAACTTTTTGAAGATCATATTTTTGTTCTGCATCAAAATGAAAATATATTTCAAAACCTTAAAATTTCTTTGTGAAACAGAATTGTGGTCTAGCCAGCCTGACACACAAAGTCTATTTGCTACATATCTTATCTTGAAGATGCAAGTGGAACCTAAATAATGCTTAGAACATTTCCTAGTACAGTCTATGCACTAATTTGTAACTCCATATAAGAGCTGCTCCACCTTTCCCCAGGGATGGAATCTGATTTCTTCCAGCCTTACTACTGTGACCCATCTGTGCCTAGGGTAGTCACCTGAAAATGCCAAGATCAGGGCAGTCTGTAAAAGAAGAGCAGATTCTCCCCGCACTGGTGGGTGACACTGAAGTCAGACTTTCCAACTAGTCACAAACAGTGCTTCTGATTTCCCACACTGGTTATTAAGAAGCGAAAGTACAAATATACCCAGCCCCCTTTACAACATTTCAGTCTCCGTCTCTCAATTGGCCACTAGGTACAGTAAAGAGATCAGTTATTTAAAACTCTATGCTCTTTACCAAAAAGGTTTCTCTTGACCCCAAAAGGTCAGCACAGTATCAGATTAATATAAGTTTGGATCTTACCCAAAATACCAAGCTGCCAGCCAATCCTTTAGTAACTAAAACTAAAGGTTTATTATAAAAGGAAAGAAACAAACTATAAGAGAAATGTTAAAGGATTAAAGCAATCAGACACATACAATTGATTTGGAAGTCCATATATATCAGGTTTCTAGTAGAATTTTCAGGTTTGTACAGTCCATCTGGTGTACAACCAGTACCTGAATAGGTCTCAGTCCTTTGTTTCACAGCTTAAATTCAGCTCAGTTGTAGATGAGTTGATCCAGAAGTAGGTGAAGACTGACTGAAGACAAAGAAAAAATGGATGTGGTACAGCTAACTTTTATATCCTTTAGCCTTTGCCATGCTGCTTGTGGAATTTAACAGAAATAAGATGGAGTCCAGAGTCACATGAATAAGTCCTGGTCCCTCATCAGGTATATCCCTGGCTTCTCCCCCTGGGCCCATTGTACCTGTGAATTTCCTTAATGGGCCATTAAGCAGGCTAGTGCTGCTGCCATCCTGTCTGGGATGTTGCCCAGACACAGACCAATCTGAAATACAGATATATCAACCATATCCATAACTTCAATTACACATGTAAGACATGAACATAAACATCATCATCTTACTTAGCACATTATAGCCTTTCTAACAGTACCTGACATGGCATAGCTCATATGAATTATTATGATTTTGACATATTGATGTTAAATGATATAATAAATGTCCCCCTCCACCCCAATCCAGCCAGCGTGACAACTACTATATATGGCAGTCTAGCTTCTAATGATGTCACTGGAGGAGGCCTCAAAATAATGCTGTCCTGACTGCATAACCCATTTAATTTTCTCCCCCGATAAACAGGAGTTATTTAGTCAAGGGCCTGCCCTAGGATATCGAAAAAGATGCTCACTGGCTTCCTCAGTTTAATTCTAGGCTAGGCAGAATCAGACTAGATTTCTTGGGAAAGGACCAAGCTTGGATAGCAGTATAAGTCTGAAATCCACTGTACATAACTGCATCCAAGACAGGAGCATCTCTTGTCAGAATGGGAAACAATCTGGAAGACACTCAAATATTTTACTTGTTCCACAGCAGCAAATTCTGACCAAATTCTATATTTTTACCTTGTATCTGAAGATGATTTATATAAAGAAAAGATAAATCAACAATCCAATCTGACTCTTCCTGACTCTTTTTTTTCCCTTGTAAATTTGGACTTTGACTTGCATTTCTTATTGTAGTCAGACAAAACTAGAGTGGACCTCTATTTAAGAGCATGGAATAATTTGGATGTCATTGGACACCTTCAAGGATTTTACTGTCCAAACATTTGTTGTGACAATTTATTAGGCATTGCTGTAAATGAACAGGAGCTTCATATCATCCTTCTGTATGTGCATTTAAACTAATGTAATCTGATTTCTTTTTCTTTCTTTCTTTTTTTTTAATTTACTTTTAGGCATCTTCCTGCAGAAAATACAATTGAGACAAAGATGTATCAGATACTGATTCATGAATTGCATGGACACTAATAAGTAATCTGTCTAATTTATGAATTCTATTGAACTAATAAAATATCTCTCAAACTAATTTTTCAGGACAAATATCATGCAAATGCTCTTTAATTACAAGGTTATCATACATCATTTTAAAGGACCATATCAAGGCTGTCAGGTCCAAATCTGAGTGTCACAAATAAACCTGAAGCCAAATTTAAACAAAAGGGCAGCAGCATAAACATCTGCAAAGATCTGATCTTGATTGGGAGTCTGGATTAATGCCTTGACAATATCAAGCACATCATTCCCCTTTTTCTTTAACATTAAGTTCTATTTATGGATGCCTGTGTGTAGATTCTTTCAATGTGATGAAACCATTGCATACCAGTTTCCCCACAGATTCTTGACAGGATAAGATCTTAATCCAATGACAAGGAGGCCAAGACAATTGGAGATCTTTCTCCACTGAAGCCTATAACCGCCTTCATAGCCGTTGAGAATATAAGTGTCGATCTCTGTCTGATATGCCATTAAAGGTATTGCTCCCGAAAGATTGGGGGCTGGACAGGCTTATCTATTTCAGTAACTTATTTGTATGCTTTGGTGGGTGATGGCCTGCCCAAAAGGAATTGCTGGGGTTTTAACGGGAAAATCCGTTCAGGAAACCCTTCAGAACAGATTAATTCTGTTTACCCTTAGGAGGACACGGATACAGCTTTCTGCTCAAAGGATTGACACTCAGGCAGTAATCTTCAAAAACAAAGTATTCTTTATTTAACATACTAATATCCCTTAATAGAATGGATCTTAAAATCATAAATCAAGAAACACAAATCCTATTGGCAAAGCTGTATGCATGAAAATACCCAATAACGTAATGTCATATAGCTGGAGATGACTTATGTGATTCTTATGTGATCATCATCTGAGGTGGTAATCAGTCACATGTAAGATGCTGACAGCAATTTTAATAAATACTAAGCTTTATACCTAGTAAGAAACATACACACACAGACATCCAACTTTCTTATCCTAAGCATACACATTCATTAACCCTGTTTTTGTTCTGTCTCCTACACTGGGTCTGACGTGCTTACTTCCCGCAGGATTCTCTCACTCCGTTCCGTCAGGGTCTTTCTGCTCTGTCTCCTTACCAATGCTAAGGCTGTTGCTATGGCTGCTGCCATTCTGCTGCAGCAGCCACTTCTTCTCAGTTGTTACCATCACTTCTCCGCTACTGTTGCTGCTGCTTGCTGCTTGCGGTGGTTTCCGTCGCAAAAACCTAACCCGCTTCCAGCGTATTCAGTGATTTCTCTCTTCCTTCTGATATATCTTCTCTGCTACTTCCCCAGTTGACTCCTATCTCCACTGACTCAAGCCTGTCAGCTCTCTCTGCCTTATATTCAGTTTTTGGCCTACTATGATTGGTTTATAAAAGCAGACCAAGCAGAGAGTGCTTAAAGATGCTTGCAGGATAGGTATGTTAATGATAAGGATTGAGGGAATAACCAATCACAGCCACTAGATTTTTCTGTCAATGAAAGCTAGACCTCGCTGTAAACTTGTGCACTGCCTGACTGATCCCTCCCTTCAGGTTTTGGAGTGACCTCTAATAACCTCGGCCTGAATGCTTGCCTTAGGCCAAATTGCTCCAAAACCACCATCTTAGTGTTCCTGGCTGTGACTGCCCAAGCTTGCCATTTTACTATCCCTGGCCATAACCGCCATTAAATCCTTTTAACTGTAATCAGATATATTATTTCTTTAATATATTTCAGTTTGTTAACTGATGCATCTTTACGTTAAGATCTATTGCTGCCACTCCATTTTTTAAATAATTTAATTAATTTTATTTCTATTTTTTCCCTAATGGTGGCAAGGCAATGTTCCTGATGTTGTAGTTAGTAAACAAAATAGAACACCTAAAAAATCTCTCGTATTACCTGGGGGTGTTGCTGCTACTTGGTCTCTGACTGCATATTCATCAGAGTTACTTCGGCTTATTTTGCAGCTAACTTTCACTAACGGTCATTCCGTGCTCCACCACCTGTAGATGCATGTATTGCAGCTCTGCAATTAGAAGCATATCAAAAAATGGGAATGAGACTTATCATCCAGAAAACAAAGGCCCTCCATTAGCAAGCTCCTGCTACACAATTCCCTGCACAGTAGCACAGATAACCCTCTAAATTGCTGTGCAATTTCTATATCTTGGAAGCCACTTCTCAACTGATATTGATGAAAAAATCCAGTACTGGTGCAAATGTGCAAGCTGAGCTTTTGGTTGTCTGAGAATGAGGGTGTCTGAAGAGTGTAACATCAGAACCAAATTAAAACTCATTGTACAAAGCTGCTGTGATCCCCACCGTGTTGTAAGGAGCTGAAATGTGGACAACATATAGGAGACATCTTAAGGCTCTACGGAAGTATTATCAATGCCGTATACATAAAATTCTCTGAATCAAATGGGATGATAGACACACTAACATCAGCATCCTTTCACCAGCCAATAATATGAGCTTTGAGGTGATGGTTATTTATCATCCACTTCACTGGGTTAACTTCTAAGACTGTCGGAGTACAGCTGTATAGTGTATAAGGGTGGTGGGAACCAACACTGTAAATAAACTGCACCGGGTATTTCATCAACATAAAGGTCTCTTCTGTTTGTGGACTTGAGCAGAGGCAGGAGAGAGAGGGGCCCTTCCACACCTCCATGGCTGTTCATTGGCAATAGCTTACCTTATCCCTCTGGAAAGCCCACCAGCACAGGTGATGCTTTTCACCCACCCCAAACATCAAGGGGCTTGAGGAATAGCCTTAAAGGAGCCAATACTCCTTTATTATGGCAGTCCAAACAAATACCCCCCACTCTAAGGTTGTGGAGGATCTATGCTTCCAAGACATCTGATAGCAGCAGAAGCAGAAAGGCTGAGGCTTAAATAATGGGAGATCTGGTCTGTGTGTGGAAAGCTGGGAAGCAAATATCTGATTCTTGTGCACAGGCACTTCACATTATGTAGCAACCTTCCACTGGATCTTGAATGGTCAGTAATGAGACATGGCCTCAAGGGATCAAGCCCAAACAGCAGACATATCAAGATCATAGCCCAAGGCAACATGGCTGCTGGCTGAAAAGCTATCATAGGTTATATCAATCCCATTGCATATTTTTTTAAATAATTATTATAAGAAGTGGCCTTGTATCAGAAATATACATTATGCATCAAGGTACTTTGTCTTGAAGTTGATATATAACTTGTACACATTAAAGTGCTAAAACTCTGGCCAAATTTATTCATCTATGGATAAAATTCACTCTGGTGCATAGGGCTAAAACTATGTCTATGTGCCACTTAAGTCCTGCTTAAGTCTGCTTTTGAGTGCTTAAAAGGGATTTTAGTGGTGCATAGGCCTTGGGCTGGTGCTTTGTGGCAAGATGAATTTCAACTACAAGTGAATAAATAGGACAGCTGAATCCTATGTCTTGCTAAAATATCCTGCAAGGTGAGTGAGTCTTGCTATCTCAAACAAAAGTTAACTATTATAAAATCAATTCTAAGGGATTTACTTTCCCCACCAAAACAAAATTATTTTATAAAGGAAACTGAGTAGTATCAAAATAAAGTCCCCAGGCCAATTCTAATCTGTATTGAACTACATTATGTGAAGGTCAATCAGTAGTGAACGGAGGAAATAAAGCTCTAGTCTATAGGGGCAGAAAGATACCACTACAGTAGCCTTAAAAAAGGTAATCTGAAAACATGGAAAGCTGTATAGGTTACTGTGGTACGAGAAAAAAAATGACCTGAAATAATATAACTCAACATTAGAACAATGATAGCTGAAGCCCAATAATTTCATGAACATAGTGTTGGAAGTTAGACATTTTTATGAAAAAAAATACCTCTCTCCAAACATAAAGGGTCCAATTCTCCTCTCTGTAGTCATTTGAATGTGTGGAAAGTGAGTGAATAGTGGATGTAAAACATCAGTTAGAGTTCCATGGCTAGATGTACCTTTGATCTCTCAATGTCTTCATGACAGGCTTGCATTGTAAAATCTCTGCATTTCTTTCAGAGTTGAATCCCAGGATTCACTACACTGAGTCTTGTAGTTACAGCAGCCCTGTTTACCAGCCAGGGCTCTTCAGCAGGTCCAAATGGGTTAGGTCTCTTCTGTTCTCTTCACTTCCCTTGGGATCTGTAAATAATGGGTAAACACAACGTCACTGACCAGTTTCTACAAAGCAAAGTATTATGCATTTATCCATAGAAACAAAGCAATCAGAGCAAAAAGGGTTAAAACAACAAAACATCTACATGCATATCATCTTACCTAATCTTAGCATTTCCTTCAGCACTTAGGCAGGCCAAACTCAGCCCTTTTATGTTCATTCTCTTGGACAGAATTGCACACACTGCCTCTTTAGAGAGCATACTATTCTCTCTCTCGCTTTCTCAGGGCTACTCTTTTAATATACTTGAGTTCTTTGTTCCCAGTTTCCCACCTGAAGGCCCTCTGATGGAATTTTTGTGATCTGAATTCAGGCAGACACCTGATACTGGACTGATGGAGGTAGACTTCAGAGGAAAATTATCACTTGCATTGTCCATTTGCGAACCAGCACTTGAGTAAACATCAGTCTTTGCCTCGTTTCTGTTTAGGTGTGTAGAGCTGCAGGAGGAATTAATCTTAGTGTTGCATAGATCAATAATGAACTAAACAGAGATACATACACTATTCATAAAAGTAATACAGATATCCCCCACGTTCATCACAATCACCAGATTGGAATATTAATGCTGAACATCCACTTTCCTGTAACTTTGCATGAGTTTTAACAACAGAAGATCCAAGCAATCTGGCATAAATTAAAGTGCCCTATCATCATAACTTTGCAAACTCTTGAATCCAAGCCATAAGAGAAATTTAGCTATTCACTACAAATATTTTAATACATACATATATGTCCAAGTGTGTGTGTACTAACTTCTTTTTTCCAAACACCACAATGAAAGTAGGATTTTCCGGAGGCTGAACTGCTGAATGTTTCTGCATTCTCAAAATTTAGATATTTTAAATTACTTCAATATAATATTCTTTACATGGTGACTGATAGGGACAGCATCAATTTAATACATGAATTGTTCATAGTGTCACCTGAAGGGCAACAAAGAAACTTAAGGAAACTTTAGAATATCACTTTCAGAAAATGGTCCTATCGCTCTAATAATTTGTTTTTGAATTTAAAAATTATTACTCTGAACATATTGGAGCTCTTTTCCACAGAAAAAGCATTAGAAGATAAATGGCTCATTAATAAATAATCTCTGAAGCTACATTTATGGACTCATGCACCATTTCTTTTTAAGTATCCTCTATGGGAAAATAACATACTATAATATTCATAGTAAATTGATATCATTTAAAATATCTATGCTAAACTTTGAGAATACAGAAACACATGCATTCAGCACATCAGCCTTAGAAAAAGCCTACTTTCATTATGGTGTTTAGAAAAAGAAGTTAATTACTATTAGGCTTTCAAAACAACAGCCACGTGAATAAGAACTCAGCAGAGTGAAGTTCCCTATTAACCCTATAACCAGAGGACTGGGACAAGACCTAGTGCTCCACTTATGAACTATTATTTTGAATGCTTAACTGGGACATAGGTATTGTGCTGGCCATTAGCACGTGAGTGAATTTTACCCCAGTGAAAAGTCGGTCCACTTTAGGTTCTTGTTTAGTATCCTGAAAAATAACAAAGCACCACCCTGAATGGCCTAAAGAAAATTCTGAACTTTTATTAAGCTAAGAGAAACAATTTTCCAAGTATTGTAGATTGATGCTTTCTGAATTGTAATGTAATCAGCTCAGAAGGTGTCTCCTTTGCACAACTGGCAGTTCTGAAGCTGTTCTGAACAGCTCTGTCTCCAGACTAATTAAGGACACGTGCAAACTAATTACAACCATATACAATCCACTTTCTGTCCCCCAAACATTTCCGTCCAATCACTTAGTATTCTGTTTAACACAAATATCATAAACTCAGAGACAATTAATTCTTTAGTTTCTGGGTTAAAATATTCTGGTAAGCCATGACAGTATTCAATAAACTATTGAAAAGCAATCCACAAAAATATTGTGTTTTTGTGCCATTGTTCATCACATATGGAATCTTTTATTTGGAATATTTTGCCATTGCCCAGACATTGAATGTTTAGTATTGATAAATGAAATTCAACTGGAAAATTTCAACCTAACAACTGAAATTTTAAGAAAGTTCAAGTGACAGAAAAGTAGGACGGCCAGGTAGCAAATGTGAAAAATCAGGACAGGGGTGGGAGGTAATAGGTACCTATTTAAGACAAAGTCCTTAACATCAGGACTGTCCCTATGAAATCGGGAAATCTGATCAGCCTAAGGAAAACACAAGATAATGGAAATGCTTGAACTATAGTTGGCACTAGTGCTATAGTTATAATACTATAGTATGGTTATTATTGACTCCACTTTTCTTTGAGCTAAACATTACATAACTTTTCTAAGATCATTGTTTGGATTTAATGAATTCTGAGCCAGATTCTCATATTCTTACTCATATTGAGTAGTAACTGTCCCCATAAGTACTTCAAATGATTAAAATAATACTATTACATATTCACAGAGCAAGGTACTATTCAACCTTAGTGAGGATAGTAAAATCTTACCATAAATGATATCCGAGGACCTCAGTCATGAACACTCCACCAGCAAAGCACATAAGATGAAGTTGCATCATTTTGGCTGACAAAAATAACATTATTTTGAAGTCAGACATTTTTTTAAAAATCATGAAAAAATCTCCACTTTTAATTTGTGACAGTGTACAACTTAGTTTAGATATAAATACCATGGCCACATTTTTTTTTTAAAATGGGTGTCTAAAGTTAGACTTCTAAATTCATATTGACTCCAATGGATGCTTAGCATTGAAAATGTGGTCACCTATTAGGTACCAGGTAACTCTAGGGTCCCATTTTTTAAAGTCTTTGCATATATATGTTTTCTAGAAGAGGGAAAAAAATGTTTTATAAGGTACTCTCAATAGACAGTAGTTAAGATAATTTACTCCTTTCTTCCACACTAATACAATCTTTTACTTTGGTTTTTTTTAATTCCCTCCTCTAGATTTTTGAGATGATCACTTTACAAGAGAGTGCTGATTATGTAAGCTTACAGTATAATGCTTATCAAACACTTGCACCTGGTGCTTGAACAATGTAAACCAAGTAGAAAATCAGTTTTTAAGCTGAATACAATATGATAGATATCTGGCAGGGAAGAGTAGGTAGCAAAATTGCCAGATCTCTGATCAGCACTCAGATGTAATTTCTGTTTGACTTGATTTAAACATAGCAGAGATACAGAGCATCAGATTTACAAAGGGTCAAAAGATTCTTAAGAAGGGCTATATTACATGAAGGATCATGACACATACACAGAAGTTTGATTACAAGAAAGGCAAGGAACGATTTAGGCTGTACAATAAGAAAAGAATCCTAACGGCAAGGTTAGTAGGCCTGCAGAACAACTTCACAATAAAAGGGTCAGAAGCTTCCACATCTGAGTCACTTGAAAATAGACTGGACACTCTAGAACACACAGGGGGACAGGGATGATAGGCAAGACTATTATAATTAGATACAACAAGATGTGTATTAGCAAGCTATTGGCTCACACCTTGAATGCGTTAGGCGGAATGCCTTCAACCACCCAAGAAGTTCACCAATACCTTATTAATGTTCATCCTATTTAGTGACTTCATGGTATTAAAGGACGGCTCATCAGTTTTACACTGCATTTTATAAGCTTTATAAAAAGCAGTTTGGGGGAGTTTATGTAACTGTGAAAAGCACTTCCTATGGAAATAATGAGGAAAATGAGGAAAATATTATGAATAACTTCTGTTATTTGGAGTAGATTTATTGATACATTTTATAAAGTTATCTGGACTATTAGACTTTCCCCCTCTATTCTCTAGAACCCTGCTGACCTCTCAGCAGAAGTTTCTCACCAGCATGCAATATTAAATCACCTTTTTATAAAGAAGAAAATAATTTGGGGTATGGTTTCCCAGTTCATTTTTTACACGAGAAAATCACTTAAATGTAGTTGAAAGAGTCACACTCCCCAGCACAGCACATTATTGGGAGTGGGACATTTAAAACTGCTGGTTTGTTGCCTTTCATCCCTTCACTTTCCTCTTTGCTCACGCTGCTTCTTCTCATCGCCCATCTCCACATGGAACTTCATTCTCTTTTTACCAATTAAGCCTCCAGTCTTGCAAGCACGTGTTCACACGTTCATCGTTATCTATCATGTTCTGTCTTAACCCTTATAGCAAGGTGGCCAGAACATTGGCTAGTCCTCAAATCTAGTGACCTCTACAGTCCTGTCTTGCTGTTGCTCAGGACTTTCTATGTCAGATTCCCTGTCCAGGACAGCAGAAATTAGGATTTTCCCATTAAATCTAGAGCAGTAACCGACCAAAGTGAAAGCTAGTATTTGTGATGGCCATCATTTTGGCTGACACACGAGGGATTACACCAGGGGCCCTGAGACCTAAAAGCATGAAGGGGGAGTTTGAATTATAGCTGGCTAATTGGAGCTATAGCAGACACCAGCCTTCTTTGGATCAAATACACAGGGGGACCAGTAACACAATCTGACCAGTGGGTTACATATTAATTCAGGATTAATCACTTTTCATTTCTATTAAATTACAGTAAAATGAATAAGGACAGAGGAATAGAAGGCGTGAAAGAGATAAGTGCACAGCTAAGAGATGTGCAAAAAACAACCACACTTGTCTTTCCTTTCTGTATAACATTATTCCTTTTATGTGCTCCAATCTCTTGATGATAACTTCATTAACAAAAGAAACATCTATTATTTCCAGCCCTGTCTCTGTGATTGTATATGTCTTTGGATTCTGACTTCGCTTTGCAACAGGAAAGACTTGTTTACTAATTTAGTAGATGATCAAAGGTCAATTCCTCATCCTATGGACCCTGCCAATGATGTCAATGTAAAAGCCTGTGGTTTGAAATAGTCCCAATGGCTTCCACTTAGCAATGGTAATTTGAAAGAAAACTAAGAGCATAAAAGGCTAACATGCTTGTACCTCTGTACACGTATACTCCAAAGAGGGAATAAATATCAGGGTGGTATAGCTCAAAGATAAAAAAAAATATGTGAAATTATCAGTCAGATAAAATTGTTCAAATGTTAAATGAGACGTAATAAAACACATGAAGACAGGGACTATATATTTTATATAGCACCTAGCACAATGGGATAACAATAGTGAGTGGAATTTCTAGGTGCAATCGTAATATAAATGATAATCTTCTATAGTCTTTATTTATTTTTAGTTAGTCTTTACCCAGCAAAGCTGTCACTGACTTAATTGAAAACTGAGCGAAGACCCCAAAATTTACATCCTGATGTATTAAATATACCGTTCCCTACAGCGGGAAAAGAAGAAGATGACATGGTATTGAGCAGTTTAAGTAAAATCCATCCCTGTGCAGATGGGCAGCAACAGGGCTGTGTTTCACTGCAGTTCCATTTCAGTCCTTAAACTAGGCCCCCTCCAAAAAGAATGTACATTTGGTGGTCAATAGGCAAAATCCCAAGCTCACTGTAATCAATAGATTTGTCACCAACTTCAGTGGGGTCAGGATTTTACCCAATATCCTTAGATCTATTCCTTTCAAAATATATCATAATCAAAGCTGCTAATCCATATTATTTCCTTTCATGTTTCAAATATTTATTCAGGAATTTTAAAAGTAACGTGTTGACTGCAACATGGAAAGATGTCTTTTAGATTTTTCCCCGAAGAAGTATGTCTATTAGAAAAGTAGTCACAATGGTCACACTTGGATTGCTACTATTCAGGTATGAAGCAGCATGGTCAAATGTGTGTAAAACTGATTGGTTATTCATGGGTGTAAGTGATGAAAGCATTAGAGTAGTGTGAAATTAACTATTTCAATTTCACAAATTTGTACATGGATTTATTCACAGTATATGTATTGCAATGTTCACTAGGGAAAATAGATTTTCATTGAAGACAATATCTTAACATATCTATCCCATTTGAAACCTCAGCATTTTCATGGAGAATTTATACCATTTTTTGCAGTGCTTTATGCAGTGAAGCAATAGCATAAAATTTTAAAATACAAATTTAATACCCCCCCATACACACAACTGTTCATCTTATTTTTAATGTATTTGGAATATTTTAAAAGTGAAATTCATCCCTGTGAAGAATGCTGGCACCAGATCTATGCAACTCTTCAGTCCCACTTAATTTTTGTGGTGACCCTGTGCAAAAAAGTGAACTTCTAGATTGCAAAATGTTGTCTCTCACACTCTATCTTAAATTCCTGTTGGAAGGGAAAAGCTAGCATTTCCTAGGCTATTCCTTCAGAGTAGGTATGGACTGGCAGTCCAAGCTATCCATTCATTACAAGATATTGAATATTTAGGCCCTGATTCAGGAAAACACTTAAATACTTATTTAAATGAAAAGAAATGCTTAAGACCCATGGGATTTAAGCACCTGCTTAAAGTTCAGCATGTGCTTAAAATGCTGTCCTGAATAGGCATGCTTTGCTTACTCAGGACAGGAGTTTGAAAGGTAGGAAAATATCCAAACAATGTGTGTGTTGTACTTTCATGTGTGGAGACATCTTTTATGAACTAATTTATGCTATAATTCTGAAGTGAAATCCTGGCTTTATTGAAGTCAAGGGGAGTTTAGCCATGTATTTCAATGGGGCCAGAATTTTACCCCTTATATTTTATTTTTAACTCTGGAGGTTTGAAATAAAAATGATTGTGTTTCCTTCATAAAAGGATAAAAGTTAAGAAAGGCTGTGCATGGACATATATAAGGTCTTGGTAAAGCACACGTAAATAAATATAAGTTGTGAAACAGGTATATGAATGGACTAGATATAGCATTTTTAACTCTACTTGGATGCGTAATCCCTTCATTTCCATGATAGTAATCTACATATTTGTTTCAATAAATGATCTGTATTATGAAGCTTATCAGATGAAAAGAGTAAAACTCAAAAATACTACTATTAAGCTACTACCCTCCATGTTCATAAAAATTTGATCTCATTTCAGCATTTTCAAACCAGGTCAACCCATCTCTCTGCAATCACCATTTCAGCAGTACAATTTTACAAGTTGGCCTTCACTCACTGGCCTTTCATTACGTTGGTCATACGCTAATTCATTTTCTTCAAAAACTTATTTACATTTTAATGCATTTGAATAAAATGCAAGTCCTAGCATCATGTAAGAACCCAGCAATGCAGCTGTTGTCAAAAGGCGTTCACCTTTCTTAAAAGGCATTTAGATTAAATTTTTATCAGACAATCCTTTTACTAGAACAGTTTGTCCATTGTTTTCATTTTTGTCCTTAGTAAACATTCATTATGACACATCTGTAGAATTTTTAATTAAAGCATTTACATCTCATCTTGATTTTCAGGCTTGATCTTTTCAGTAAAGAGAAAGACCAAGATGTAACTGTGTGCTATGGAAATCATGGTCTGTAAGCCACAGTGTACAGTAAACTCTTGTAAACCATCAATCACATTATAGCTGGCACTTAGAATAAGACAATTATATTAAAAATGTAAGACACAAATGACAGTTTAAGTGTGATTCAATAATAATTTAATGGAAGATACTTAAGGCTTCCAGAGTGCTATCTTTGCCTATGACAAAGCGGCTTCTTATTACTGAATTAAATTGTTATTTTACAAACCTAGGGTTCATTTGTTATATTGGATTCAATCATATCTTTTGTGCCAAAAGCAAGTTCTACACTTTTAATTCCTACAAGTGTTGGAACAAAGAGAAAAGTTGTTATAAAATAGATGATGGTTAGAGGTGGGCTAAACAATATTCAGACATTGACTTGATTTTAAAATTATTTCTGACACATTGTTGAGATATGCATCTATGTTCTGCATCACTGAAGCATTATTACATCACCTATGATGCAACATGCCAAAAATTAAATTAAACATCAACTTCCCCCTCACCCCAAATTCACTCTGTTTTTGATTGTTGCAAATGACAGTGTTTATTTAAAAAATTGGTAAATCAACTCAGTGCTTTTCAAATAAACAATTTTTTCCAAATTATTTTGGCCAACACAAAAAACAGAATAATGCTGAAGCGTTTCCATATCTCTGAATGTTTTATTTTCTTTCCTTGAAAGGGAGATTAGAAGCAATTTTCCATAAGTGCCCCAAGAACATAAAGCTGAACAGTTGCTCAAAAGCTTTATAACAGCTATCATTTTTCTGCTAGTGTTTGTTTAATGTACTGTATTGCTAAAGTCAAGATTCTAAATGGCATAAGACAGACTCTTGTCATGCTGGAGTTCAACAGTCAAATGCAAATGCACAGGCTATAAAACTTCAGTGTTGCTGTATATTAATGGTGCATGCGATATGATGTCCTGCATTTGTGTCTGATTCAACGTGTTTCAAAATTTTTGTTAGATTTCAACTATTAGCTTTCCCTTTCATCAAACTGGATTTAAAAACACCACAAATATACTGTTGATAACTGCAAAAAACAAAGACCTCATTTTCTTGCAATATTATTTTATCATGATATTTTCTATTTTTATAATGACAACTGTGTCAATATGTTTATATTACAATAATACAATTTTTCTTTTTTAATGTCAACCACTGTACTAAAAGTGGTGAGGCCAATCCCCTGCTGATATAAAGAAATGCTGCTCCATTGACTTCAGCTGAGAAGCTGGCTCTTATTCTGATAGAAACCTGTTTTATTATTACTCACATTGAAAAATGATGTTTAGGGCTTTTTAAACTGTTCTGCTTAGGAGGAATTGAAGCCCCAACACTGGCTGTAAGGTGAAGCAGGTGCAAATCACTAGTCTATTTGTGGTTCATTAGTCTAAGGTAAAACAGGTCATACCGGCCCCAGATCAACAAGGTACTTACGCACACACTTACCTCAGAGCAAAAGTAGTCCATTGACTTCAGGATTTAAACCGATATTTAACTATGGGGGGCAGATTACCCATGTCTGTTTACTGAAAGGTTCTTACATCTTTCTCTAAATCATCTGGTACAGGCAGTTTCGGAGACAGAATATTGGACTAGAAGGACCTTGGTTCTGATGCAGTATAGCAATTCTTATGTTCCTATGTTCCTAATAGGGACTAGACATAGCTTAAATATCCTGCTGAATTGAAGTCAGGCGTAACATTTTCAAAAGTGCCTAAGTCAATTAGGGAGACTAGCACCTCACTCACACTATACAGTTAGGTTACCATAAGTCACCTTGCATCAATTTATTTGTGCATATGTCTACACTCAAATTTGTCTCCAGGTGATGTAAGTGACTTGTTAACAGCAATACAGTAAAACCACCTGCTTGAACTGTGTGGAGCCATGGTCAACCTACTAAGGTTGACATAGACAAGTGCATTACCTATGTCAAGCCTAACAGTTCTCCAACAACTGTCCCATAATGTCCCATTCCGTATGACAGTGACTTCTCTGGTTACAATTTTAAACCCCACTGCCCAGAGGGCGCAGAGACTGGAAGCCACGTCCCACTTTCAAACTTATTGTGTGTTTTTGCAATGCCTTTTCCTAATTTCCCATCTTGGCAAGCACACCTACAAGCTCATCCTTGTTGTGTGCAATTTCCCACCCACCCATGCTGGGTCCATGCACTAGACAAGCTCCTGCCAGAGTAGACAAAGTTTTGGATCTCCAGGACCCGTGGCAAGAGAAGGCTGTGCAAGCACAACTATAGACTAGCAGTAGAAATGTGGACATCTATGAGCATAATTCATGGGAGTTACAGGCAAATGGGTACACCAGGGATCAGCAGCAGTGCCACATGAGAGTGAAGGAATTTTGACAGACATACAACAAAAGTAGGAAAGCTAACAATCAATCTGGTGCTGACTCACATCTCTGCTGCTTTTACAATGAGCTGCATGGCATACTTGGTGGAGATGCCACAAGTACCCTGCAGACAACTGTGGATACCACAAAGGAGCACAAAGCAGGGACCCATGCCATGAACAGTGAGGAGAATGACCAAGACAAGGATGGGCCCAAGGAAGGGGAAGGAACCCTGGCTAAGCATGTGTATGCATTTATCCTTAGAGCATTTAAATTTAAAAATAATGCCTGGCCCATCTTCAAGTTAACAAAACTGAGGTACCAACTTTTCATTGTTTTGCTCATCTGAGAAACAAACAGAGGGAGGCTTGGCATCTGCTTTTCATTCCCCTGTTTGGTTAGGCAGTAGGGTGGGGGTATAATAAGGAAGAGAAAGAAGAGAATGAGGGAGGACATGTTCAATACATTTTTCTCTAAAACAGCTGGTAATTACAGAGAGATTTCGGTTCCACAAAAGGAATCAAGAAGAAGGTGAAACAATTGTGCAATTTGTAGCAACTCTGAAGAAGCTTGCTGAGCACTGTGAATTTAATGATGTGTTAAATGAAACCCTACATGATAGGTTAATGTGTGGTCTGCACAATGAAGGAATACAGAAGCACCTACAGAAGCCCAGCTGACCTGGCAGAAGGCCATTGAAATTGCAATCTCTATGGAGCTGGCCACAAAGGAAGCCCAACAGCCAGTGCATCGACCAGAGTGCATAAGGTGTCACAAGAACCTATCCACAAGACAGTGAGGATCCGGGAATGTTGCAGCTGTGGAAAGTCGGGTCACCATGCATCGGCATGCTGTTATAAAGACCTAGTGTGTTGACAATATGCCAAAAAGGGACATATTGAGTATGCCTGCAAACAAAAGAAAGAAGAGTCAAACAGAACAGGCAAACTGGAGAAAAAGAAGCCTGCTGTTTGGTGGACCAAAAAGGAAAATCTGCACATGGTAGATCAGACTCAGGATGATCAAAGTGACACCAAGTCAGAAGATGAAGTTCCACTCCATGTCTTGTTCATGGCAGTTGGCTCACATGAATACTGGGTAATCCCGCTGTTGGAAGTTAATCCTGTATGCATGGAATTGGACACCGGCACAGCAGTTTCGCTGGTTTCAGACACTGTGTAAAAGGAGAAGCTAAGGGAATGACTGCTTAAGCTGACAAAAATTGTTCTGAAGACATACACTGGGGAAGATGTACCCATGTTGGGCACTATTTATATTAAGGTAGAGCTCAATGGACACACTGCTAAATTGTTTGTGATAGAAGGCAATTACCCACCCTCAATGGGAAAGTCATGGCTTAGGAAGCTCCAGCTATACTGGGCAAAAGTGCACAGAATGGCTAAAGAAGAAACAGGTCTGACAGCTGTGTTAAAGAAACATGCTCTTGTTTTTGGAGAGGACCTGGGAAGTATGAAGGGAATCACTGTGAAATTGAACATTAAGCCTGACAGCCAACCAAAACGTCTGAAAGCCAGAACCGTGCCATATACCATCAGGCCAAAGGCTGAAGCAGACCTGGAGTGCCTGGTCAAAAATGGAGTCCTAGTACCGGTTACCCACAGCCAGTGGGCAACCCCAATCATTCCAGTACTGAAGAAAGATAGCTCCATTTGGATTTGTGGGGATTTTAAGATCATGGTTAACCTGATGTTGTGTGCATCGATGACCTCGCATCGATGATCTCTTCGCTGGCTTGAGTGGTGATTAAAAGTTCAGCAAGATTGATCTGAGTCAGGCATATTTACATATGCACGTTGATGAGAAGTCCCCAGAGCTGTTGACTATAGAGACACATAAAGGGCTGTACCGATACTGTTGATTGCCCTTCGGAATAACGTCTGCTCCAGCTTTGTCCAGAGGGCTATGGACAAGATCTTGAGAGACTTTCCAGGAGACCAGTGCTATCTTGATGACAGAATGAGAAGGATCACCGTAAGAACTTGGAGGCTGCCCTTCAAAGACTGGAAGAGTCCACAAAGACAAATGTGAATTCTTCCAGCCCTCTGTTGAATATTCGGGACATATCATAGATGCTACTGTCTTTGTAAGGCTCCTGCAAAAGTCAAGGTTATTGTGGAAACTCCACCTCCTCAAAATGTATGCTAACTTCACTCTTTTTTAGGGCTATTGAACTATTATGGAAAGTTTATTCCACAGTTAGCAACACTATTAAAACCACTACATAAATTCCTTGGTCAGGACAAGGTCTGGAAATGGACTGAAGCCTGTAATGTTGCATTTATCAAGGCTAAATGTTCATTGCTAAATTCAGAGGTCTGATGCATTTTGATCTATACCTTACCTCTACAGTTTGCCTGCAATGCCTCCCCTTATGGAGCGGGAGTGGTCGTGTCACACATTCTGCCTTCAGAAGAGGAGACAGCCATTGCTTTTGCCTCACACACCTTAAGCAAAGAGGAAACTGGGAATCATTTTCGGAATTCAGAAATTTCACAAGTACCTGTTTAGTCAGATGTTCATACTTCTTACCAACCATTGACCTCTAACGTTAATTTTTGGACCATGCACAGGCATTCCACAATTGGCTGCTAGTCATATGCAAAAACAGGCATTGTTGCTCTCCGTGTACACATGAGATCAAATATCGAAAATCCACTCTGCACTGCAACACAGATGGTTTATTAAGGCTGCCTTTACCAGTTAAACATCAAGATATTGGTCAGAAAGAAATCTTCTTCTTTAAGTAGGTAGAGAACACACCCATCATTGTTACTGTAGTAAAGAAGACAACTAATGCTGACCCAGTACTGTCCCAAGTTATGGACTTGGTGATGCATGGAACATCTCTACGGGATCCTCTTGTCTCAACCAATCTTCTTCACTCCATGTCCAGGAGGATGGAGTTATCAATCCATTCTGGTTGCTTTTTGTGGGGGATGCGCATCATTATTCCACCACTACTGAGATCACAGATGTTAGAAGAGCTACATTTAGGTCACTGTGGAATAGTGCACATGAAAGAAATTACATGAAGCTACTTTTGATGGCCTGGCCTGGATAGTGCCATGGAAGAGAAGGCAAGAGCTTGTATTTCATGTCAGAATGTTAGGAACACACCTCAGTTGGTGTCCCTACACCCATGGGACTGGCCTGAAAACCTGTGGCAGTATATTCACATTGATTGTGCTGGCCCATTTGAAGGAAATATGTTCCTGGTTGTTGTAGACACCCACTCTAAATGGCTAGAAAGTTCTGTAATGCTGTCCACTACTGCTGAAAGTACTATCCAAAAACTGCATGAAATCCTGAGTCATTTCGGTCTGCTAGAACTTGTGAGTGACAACAGACCAGAGTTCATCTCTCAGGAGTTTGAAAATATTATGAAAGCAAATGGGATACATCACATAACTTCAGCACCGTATCATCCATCCACCAATGGATTAGCTGAAAGGTTTGTGCAGACCATGAAGCAAGCTTTAAAATCTGCAAGGGGTCATTCGTCCATTCAAAAGCTTCTGGACACCTTCTTACTATCCTACAGAAACACACCTCATGCTATAACCAAAGCGTGCATGGCTTTTCTAATGATGGGACCACAGCTGCACACTTGCTTTGATCTGCTGAAACCTCCCAGAGCATGACAAGTTGTGCAACATCAACAGCAAAACCAAGTCATCAGATGTGCACCCAGAGCAAAAGACTGACCCTTTAGTCCTGGACAGTCTGTCCTAGCTCAGAACTATGCTTCTGAAGCTAAATGGATCCCTGCTACAGTCAATGCCCAAACAGGACCTGTTTCCTACACTATCCAAACTGCAGATGATCTCACCTGGCAGCATGTAGATCAACTGTTGCCAGGTCATATTTGTCCAAAGGACACATCTCCAATTGAACTGGCTGATGTCACCATTACAGGTGAGATATCATCATGTTAATTGTCACCTGTTTCTGACTCCCCTTCTCCATCCACCTCTGCAGCAGATACAATATCATCACCAGTTTGAGCTACAAGTCCTGAGACCATCGTTAGACCCGCACCTATAACACCTTCCCGTGCAAGAGCACCAGAAGTCTGCCATAATCTACCTAGAGAGAGAAGGCCTCCTCAACGGCTGGATCTTTAGCCAGGGCAAACCCACGTTATGGGGCAGAATAATCCCCTGACTTTGTTCTGTTAAATGGGTGTTTTCATTGAGGGGGGAAGAATATGTTGTGTATTTTGTGTCTTGCCTGATTGCCTAGGTTGCCGTAGCAACAGAGTTAGACTATTAGATGATAGCTCAGCCTGACTCAGTTTTAGTGTTAGTTCAATAAAGACTCTCCCTGTGTTGCATCGCTCTGTGATCCTGTGCTGATTTCTCTCTCTGAATAAAAGCAATAAAAAGGAATTCAATATAATAACAAACTACAGAAATGTTTGCTGTCTTTCTAAAGATACGTTCCTTTAATTTATGTTAAAAGTTCGTATTACATTGCCTAGGTTTCTTTCCACATTGTTTTTTCTATGCTGTTCTTGCCATTCTATATATTTTTTGGAGAATAAAAGTATCTTTATTAGTTCACACATGGTACTTGTAAATATACAGCAAGCATTAATTCATAGCTTCTGAAAAATACCTAGTTAGATTTATAAATGTACAGAGGGCACTACGCAGTTCCTATCAGCATCCAAAACTCCAAGTCCAGAGATCAGACAAGCACAGAGCACTCCTGCTGATCATAACATTGTTCTTTCAAAACTTCCCTCAACCGCATAGCTTCACACAGAGTTCTTGTACTGGGCCTTGTATGTGGCTTGTATGTTTAAAGTCAGCAGACAGCAGTTTCACCTCCACCCTGGTGATAGCTTTTTTTTACCCCTTTGCCTCACAGATATTACGCCTCATGCAACAGGTAGCTATAATTACCGGGATATATTTCTCACTGAGATCCAATCTAGTGAGTAAATACTGTCAGCATCCCTTCAATCTACCAAAAACACATTCAACAGACTTTCTGTACCTGTTGAGTCAGTAGCTGAACCCTTCCTTGGTGCTGTTGAGATGGCCAGCGTAAGGGTTCATGAGTCAGGGGAGAAAGGGACAGCTGGGATCTTAAGAAACACTAGTGGCATTTCAATATCACTAATAGTAATCCATCAGTCAGGAAAGAATGTCTCTGCTTGCAGTTTTCTGAACAGTTTTGTGTTCTTAAGGATGCACCTTCCCTGACCAGCCCACACTGATGCTGATGAAGAGTCACTGTGAACTACCAGTGCTTGCAAAATCATAAAGAACTAGCCCTTTTCTATTGAGGTACTCTGTGGCAAGGTAATCTGGTGCCAAAATAGGGATACGTGTGCTGTCTATTGTCCCACTGAATTTCAGGAATCCCATTGCTGCGAATCCATCCCTCATATACTGTATATTGCAGAGAATCACAGTCCTATATAGCAGAAGATGATTAATGGCCCTGCACACTTGCATGATAACAGCCCACAGTAGATTTTTCAACTCCAAATTACTTTCCATGACCAGTAACAATCTGGCATTTCAAGCTTGAGATCACCACTAACTTCTCCATTGCCAGTGCAGCTCTCAATCTGGAGTTGCCAAACAGGAGGGCCGGGGCAAATTCAGCACACAGATTTAGGAACATGGTGGCTTTACACATACGAAAGTTATCAGCCACTGCTCCTCATCCTAAACATGCATTACTACGCAATCCGACCAGCCAGTGCTGGTTTCTCAGGTGCAGAAGTGGTGCTCAATCATCTGCAGCTGCTATCTGAACATCAGTGACAACCTTGAATTGTTTTTTTCCCACTCTGTCCCTCAGCAAACTGTCCTTGTAGACATTGTCAGATCCTCTGTTGTTGCAGTACTTCCCCGGGACCTGAAAATACAGGAGAATCATGCATCCTGAATTTGCAACATTCACGAGAATAGTGCAGAGTTATGTCAGATCTATGTTTCTGTCAGAGATGACAGCATCGAAATGTGCCAGGCGGGCTCATGGGATTTTTTAATATAGGTGTGAAAGTTATGGGATGTAGGTGCCATTATAGAATGGAGAAAGTTGCAGGCTGGGAACTTTATCCCATGCTCTGAGCAAGTCGTTTCTATTCCAAAATACAGTGAGAAAATTTCCCAAAAGGCTGGATAGCAGTACATGGCACACTGGGATACCTACCTATAATGCATTGCACTTTGCATTGACACAAGCGCTCCTGAGGCGTACGTGCAGCACTGATGCAAGCAACCACTGAGCAATAAACTAACTGTGATAATCTTACACTGACCCCACTTGTATTGACCAGAGTCCCACTGACTTTCACTGAGACTGAAGCACTTTCAAAAATCATACTTTATATTTCTGAATCACCTTGACTTTGAATTGATCTACATTTCATTTCACCAAAGTGATGAATGAAGAAGTGAAACAAGACAGGTATTCTGGAGAAATTTCATCCTGTATCTTTGGCCTACAATAAAGGGGATCATTCCAAAGATGATCTCTGCTTTCCCCATCCTGAAATACTCTGCTGAAGGCCCTTGTAGCAGGCATGATATCCATTAACCTGAGGTGGTGGTCTTGGGGCTTGAGATCGACACTGGATGTCCTGCTTCCGTGTGTCTAAGATATCAATGTTTCTTTCAAGCTAACGATGTGAATTTTCAAACCACATGATGTCATAAAAATCAGTGTGCCCCTTTGGAAAGGTGCCAAGTCACAGTGTTTGAAAAATGAACTGCGTATTTATCAAAAATGCATCACTTCCAGTTTGTCAATTGTACAGATAGCTTAGATAATATAATCATGCTATGAAAGACAATAAAACACATTTTCCCTCCAATAACTATGCATATCAAGTGAAGATAGAAGAGGTATTTCTGAAAGCTTCCAATTATCTTTGCTTTTATAAACTGTTTCCGAGTTATTCTCATATTAAGCATGTTGTCTTATTTAAAATTCATGGCATCCATAATTGGAAATGACATGGGCTGCACTACAACATGGGCTACAAGTAACTGGGCTAGAGGAAGTGGCCCAGGGATAGCCGGCCTCGGTCCGGCTCTGCCCACGCCAGGCCACTAGTCAGCGTGTTTTGGCAGGAACCCTGCTGACCCAGTGGTGAGACACACCAACACTGGTAGGGCCCTGTACTGGGATGCAGTGGAGTTGGGTGGGCTTATATTCCCCTCCCCACTTGTCACCCCCAACCCTGGGGTGACTACCCCTTCAGCCTGCTAAGCCTCGATAGGCTTCTCTGTTTATCTCGCCTGTCCCACCCCGGCCTGAGGACCTGGGTATAAAGACTGTTTTGTTTTGCCTGCCAACCTGGTCTAGAAACCTGGGCATATACATTTTTTGTTTTGCCAGCCCAGTCCCGGCCTAAGGATCCAGGCTAGAGACTGTGTATTTTGCCTGCTCCTCCCTGTTGGAAAGGCAAGGGCTAAGGACTCATTGCTTGCCCTGCCCTGACTGAGGGCCAAGGCTACTGACTGTTTTCCTGTCCATAATGAAGCCATGTCGCCTTCCTCCGAGGCTGACACTCTGGGCCAACCCCAAACTGTTGCTCAGGGCTACACTGAATTAAGATTGTCAACATTATGTTTGCATCAATTTAACTAAATTAGATTTTATACAATTTAAAGTTCAACTATTCAACTCTGAATATAGACCAGGTCTACATTTTTTAGCTCACCTTTACACATGACCTCTTTAAAGGGTGAAGAGTATTTATTAAACCAATCCAGCAGAAATGCCTGTAAGATGACAGACATGCTTTAGGTCATAAGTCTTATACTTATCAATAAGACTAGAATATCAAGAATTTGACTGAATTTTTTTAAATTTGTAAGCCCCAACCCTGCATATTTTTTATTAAAATCTTGGCTAGATATGCTAAAGTAATTAAACATTTTACCACAGAAACAGTGCTTTCATGTCTCCTACGTGAATATCTTGGACTATACCCACAAAAAAACCTAAGCATTGCAAAACTCAGCATTTAGGTGCCTTGTCACCCAAGGAAAACCACAGCACTCAGTTCCCCATACAATGCATTCAGACAAGTTAGGCGCCTAAGAAGGGGATTCACAAAAGCCAACATGAGAAGCAGAAAGATGCCTAATCTGGCCAGTAGGCCTAACCCCCACCATTCAAAGGGAATAAGACACCTAAGCCTGGGCCAGAAGAAGGCACCAATCTCCATCTAAGCCCTTTCTTGCACAAAACGAACAAAAAACAAGGTGGTGACAGTGGTACTGCTACAGCTCTCCTTATATCTTTTAGCCCAGTGATTAGAGCACTTACCTGGGATGTGGGTGACCTCCTCTGCCCAATGTGGAGAAGTCATTTGAACTTAGGTCTCACCCTCATCCCAGGAAACTGACCTAATCCCTACGGGATATTCTAGGGCAGGTCTTTCTCAGTATTTCCTGTTGCAGTTGTTCCATTGTACATGAATAAAGAGTCAGTAGAGTAGGGAGACTGGGTCTCTTACCTCCTGGTGGGGTCTCTTACCTCCTGTAGCCCTAATCACTGGGCTACAGAGTCACTCTCTCACTCTCCCTAACCCAATACATCTGTAATTATTTCGCACAGTGGAACAGCTTCAATGGGAGAAATTGAAAGTAGTCCACAGTACCCCATTTTGTCATCTTGCTGTTTTGTGTGGAGTTAGGCATGCACTGAAAATGCCTAACATATTTGGCCCTACAGGTATGATAGACAGGGGAATACCTAGTTTGAGGATCCTGTTGCAGCTTAGACATGAGATAGGTGCCTGGGCATTGAGACTGAGGCAGAAGTATTCATACACACGGGCAGAAATATAGGCATATAGCTACTTTAGGCAGCTAAGCAAGAGTCTTCAGGATCTCAGTGACACATGTTGGACTTAGGGTCCTAGATTTCTTGCTTGTAGATTTATGATCTTTTTCAAACCTACACAACCTGTTCTAAAATATAATCTGTTATATTTCAGATGTGTTGTCTGTCCCTTTAAAACAATAGCTCAAAAATTTATTGACGCCAGTGGATTTCCATGAGAACGTAGAGTTATGCCTGAACAAAACATCTTGAAGAATTACAATGTTAGTCCTTTGACTGGGACTCCCAAGTCTAATGATAAGGTTGGTAGCCCCAGTACTTAAAAAATTAGGACAAGGGCTAGCACTAGGTAAGCATTTGCTGCTGTTCCAGATCAAAATAATGAAGGCCATTGTGATTAATTAGGTGGCCTCAGTGCTATCTTTGAATGTGCACAGAATAGTATTAAAATGATATACTCAATTGAACCATGAAGAGAGCTACCAGTTGTGTTTAAATATCAGTTTCTATGAAGATCTCAAAGTATATGCATTTATGGAAAGAAAAGTTGTATTACACCATGAAAACTATTTCTCTGGGTTCAAATTGTTTACAGTAGCAAAGTTATTACTGGTCACTCTATTGTTTTTTTCACTTGGATTAAGGTAGGACCTAGAGACCTCAACTGATAACAGGGCCCATTTGCCAGGCACTGTATAAATGCATAGACACTGTTCCTGTCTCAAACAGTTTACAGCCTAAATGGACAAGACACACAAAGGGTGGAAGGGAAACAGGAAAAAATAAAGTAATTTACCCAAGGTCACAGGCCTGGTCAGTTGCAGAGCCAGGAATAGAATTCCATATCACTCATCTCCTAGGCTGATGCCAAGGCCCTATACCAGGGGTGTCAAACTCACTTCCTATGGCGGGCCACATTTAAATTAAATTCAGTTCAAAGGGGCCACGCATACAAACTAAACACTAAAACACTAAAACACCACATACTCTACTCTCTGCTGAGAAATCTCCCCGCAGGGTGAAATTCAGCAGCAGAGTAGGAGAGTGGGACACACAGCACGGACTCACAGGTACTCGCAGACTCCACTCTCCGCCGTGAAATCTCCCTGCAGGGTGAAATTCGGCGGCAGAGTGGGAGAGTCCAACGGCCTTTTCCTTTTTAAGACGAGATCTCGTGGTAACACGCGCAGACGTGAGATCTCGCACAATTTTACTGAGCTCGGCTCAGAAAAAGCTGCTGGCCTGGATAACACAAGGCGGCGGGCTGGATTCGGCCCACGGGCCTTGTGTTTGACACCTGTGCCCTATACACTCAACTATGCAACCTGCCATGGGACACTATAGTCAGAGTGGGGGAATTGGGAAAACTGGCAAGTTAAGGACACATAGGATCCCCCAAATAACAGGTGTATTTTAATCTGCGAAACATTTACTTCAGAAGCTAGGGAGTTATACAGTGAACCACATTGCACACATTTTCCAAAGGTTGCAAAGACAGATAGAGGGAAGCGTTATTAATTATGGTAGCTGGGAAAAAGACTTTTTTTAAAATCTACTCTCTCATATAACCTATTTTTAAGTGCCAACTTTAAGGGTTTTATCACAAATTCCATCGTAAACTCATAAATTAAAGATTATTTTTGGTCTTCCCTTTATTTTTCAAATAAATATAGGTTTGTATAATCTAAGAATGACTGACTTTCACAGGTTAGGCTGGACACATTAGTGTTGGTTTCAAAGGAAATGGGTCTCTCACCTCTTTAGAAAAAGGTGAACATGACGGCTGGTTTGAAGGTCAAGGGTACGTGGAAGGCTGAAATTTTCCCTCCAGTTCAGTGCCACAGAAGGGCCAGTAAGTACTTTTGAAAGCAAAAGAGATCCAAATGACCTAACGTACTTGTCCATGAAATGGCTTCTATATATTATACAGCAATCATTTCACCCATCACTGAAATGCAGACATATAAGTAAAGCAGCATGACATCAGATTAATAGCCCAGAGAAGCTCTGAAATAAGGCAGATATGATATTAAGTGAAGCAGAATACAGCAGTCCACTGAAAATGCAGGAGAACTTTAGGAAGGAAGAATACTGCACATAAGTTGCCATTTGGCCAGGGCACACTCATTCTTATGAAAAATGCCAGGGGATCTTTAGTGACATGACTCCAGAACCACACTAGCTTTCATCTGAAAGATCACATTTCCTGGCATTAGAGACTCCAAGCTGTTCTTGACCAGGGTCAGACGAGAGTGCTTGATATTCCTGGAAGAGCCTCTTCTATGTGTGAACATGACAAGAGAAGCAACTACACATCTCATTAATCCAGGGAGGAAGTGTTCACAACACAGACTTTCATATTTACCAGTTGAAGCCTGTTGTGATTTTGCCATTATGAAACATTAAGAGTTTCAAAGGGGTCTAAAGTAGCTAGGAACCCCACTCATTAAAATTTAGTGGAATTTGAGGTTGAACTTCCTGAAGTCCTTTTGACAGTCGCCCCCAATACTTGGCTAAAAAGAGGCCTGAGCCAGCGTTCAGGCTTGTCTGAGCTACATCTTTCCTATTCATATGCTGCTACCAGATGTCTATATTTAAAGAGAATGTTTATATTTAAAAGGTTTTTTAAAAAGTTCTGTTACCTAGAGAGAGGTCAGACAGAAGATACCTGCTATTTCATGATAAAGACCTCCTTAAAACCATGTTAAGGAAAATGCAATGGTAGAGGGTCTGATCTTTGAGAGCTGCCCAAACAGAAGAAGGCCAATAATAGTTTCTATAGCAAAACCAACTATTGCTTGAAACACAGAGTCTCATTCAGGTAACTAGCAGCACCTGTAGGTGACCTAATACTCTTTATTTAAATATATTTGAATTACTGTAAGCCAAACCAGATCATTCATAAAAATGTCACTATTATTTTCCTAGTTAGTTTGTTTTTTTAATCAACAGAATAGACCCATGTTTAGACTTTTACTGATGTAAGTAAACACATCTTTTCTCTATGTTCAGTGTTTATTTAACACCAATTACCACAATAAATAAGCACAATTTTAATGGTGGAATACAAACTCCTTAGAAAAACACCTTTTTAGTTCTGTATAGTTGATTTTGTTTATTCACTATGGCCAGATTCTGCAACCCTTACTCGTGTTGAGTGGCACTTACTGAATAGCCCCTAGAAGTCAAAGGGACTACCAATGTGAGAGCTACTGGAAATAAATAATGATTGCAAAATCTGCCCCAAAATAATAAATGACATACTGCCAAATAGAGCGAAGAGAAAAAAGCACAAAGAATTACAACAGTAGACATGATGAGCAGAGATGGGCCAGAGTTTCTGGGTAAAACTGGGTACTTCTAAATTTAGGCTGTACCTTTTCAGATGAAACAGAAATTTCCTACACAGGCCTTTCATGTAGCTCTTTGACTGAGTTATAAATATTAATAAATCGATGAGGACTTGCTTCCTGCTTGTGATAAGCAATGTTAACTATTTCACAAATTTTCTTAGGCTCCTTCTATAATCCTCTTAAAATGATCACACAGGCATAGCAAGGCAATTAATTCTTTCAGAACTTTAGGAAAATTCCCCACATGGGCTGTTGATGAAAACTGAGCAGCAGTCAGCAAGTGAGCTAGAGAATGCTTGGTTAGTCAAAAGTGAAACTACTTTGAAAGAAGAGTATGGACAAAAGCTCAATCCCTTTAAGATAAATGGACTTAGCTGAGGAAAAAGGAGCGACTGAGTACTCTAGAATATTTAAGAAAGTGAAGCACTGGGATTCCTTACTTCAAGGTACATCAACAAAGCCTTTATTTTAATCCCAATGCCTTGTTTTCATTGCAAAGTTTGTAACAAGAATAGAAAATAGCATAACGGAGTCAGTTTTCGTAGGTAAGAAGGAACACACCTTACTATTTCACCATGCTTTTCTACTGGTCGTCTCTGCATGGCATACACAGACCCACTGGAATATTCCTCGCGGCAGACTAAGGCCCAGATTCCACAAACACTTATACACGTGCTTAGCTTTGCACACTTGAGTCTTGCAATTTAACTCAATGGATAAAGCAAGCGAAAATCTGGAGAAAGCCAACTATATTTCTGAACCTGCTTCTCTTTACACAGGAGTCTTTTCACATTCGAACAATACAAAATAGCTTCAATAAGAAGACTTTAAGGCAGACATCGGATTATGATCATTTTGAGATCTGAAGCAAGCTCAGTCTGTTTTTTTTTAACCCAGAACTCTATTTTTTAATTTTAGATCATTATTATTTGCAGAATATAGAACCACTGAATTATAGCTACCATGTCCGTCATTTCCCTACCTCCCACATGGGGATGAAAGATAGTCTTATTTATTTTGACTTCATTGTTCACTCTATCCCTTTGAGTAAGTGATGAAGACAGTAATAAATTCTCATCATATTTGCAGTACTTCTGTCTTACACTGAAGGTCGTATGGATATGAGTCTGCCAACAATTTCCAGAAAGGCTCTCTCTGTTGTCTAGATGTCAATTAAAGTAAAATTTATCAATTAGTTTGTGAAGAACATGGATTCATGCTAATTTGGTATAGAAGTTAATGTCTACATTCTGATGTATGGTTTTATGAAAGGCATTTGTGGAATCAGTTCACCGCAGAAGTATTTTTCATGTTCAGTTTACACTAAGCCTATTTTTTTTCAAATGTTACTGCATTAACCTTTCAGCCTCATCACTGAACACTAATGCTAGTGTATCCATTAATAACCATAAAAGGGGGAGGGAAGATAACCATTTGTTCTTCACTGCCAAAGAAACAATGCAGGATCACCTTGAATTCATGAATTGATTAGCCTGTTTATAATGCCCAATGGCACACCATCATTTACAGGCTAAATTACTCACCAGAAGTGTCAGATGTCATGTCAAGAGTTTAAAAAAAAAAAAAAAAAAGTTATGGGAGCCTTCCTCCCTTTCCCCCCCCTCTTAATTTTGACAGTCTTTCCAGATGGTAATGCTAAAGAGACATGTCAAGGGGTGGAGGAGCTTACAGTTTCAAAAATAAGTAATTTTAAAAATTAAATATTAAACATGGAATTTACAAGATCAAGTTGCATCACATGTAAGGTTTAAAGAAATTAAAAGGTAATTTATACTACTTTTAGATGCAAAATTATGACTACATTTCTCCAATAAAATAGATTAAGTTGAACTCACTTCACAGAGGTCATGTATGGAATTCTTCACATTTGTAATTATAGCTTTTTTCTAATTTTCTCCAATATTAAAGAAGTTTTTACATACAAATTCTTGATTTCCTTATTAAGAAATCTGACTCTCACTGACCACTTTTCTTCTTTAAACACTTGCCTAATAATTAATTAAACAAAACAAATTACAATCAGTGATATCGGCTGAAAATATCTGATTAGTCAAAATATAGAACTTTGTGACTGAAATCATGCTATAACATCTCTCTCAGATCTAGATGCATCTGACGAAGTGGGTTGCAGCCCACGAAAGCTTATGGCCACAGAAATTTGTTAGTCTTTAAGGTGCTAAAGGACTCTCATTGCATTTTCTTTCAGATCTGGAATTTTTCATCATCTTTGGTAGATTAAGTATGGAAGGAAAAGAATCTTGTACTTTAAATATAAGTTAACTTTAAATATAAGTGAACTGAAAAATCCATTATTCACTCAATTCTAGTCAAGAATCAGTCTAGGAAAAGAGGAGATCTCAAACTATGGGGAAGGAAATATTATTAGTTCTATTGTAATAGTGCCCAGAAGTCTTTGTCATGGACCAGGATCCCATTGTGCTAGGCACACACTAGAGGTAAGTAGTACAACCTACTGATCAGAACAGGTCAATCTTAATACTCAGAGCAAAGCTAGAGATCATCAGGAGATCAGCCAGTGGTCATAGTCAAGAATTAGGGGTTTGGAAGAAGGTGGAAACTAGGGCTGGAGCAGGAACAGGCTGCAGCAATGACAGGTAGATGAAGAAGGTTTGGTGGAGCTGCAGGCATAGAATATATTGAGCAGCCACTGTGTTATTGTAGTAAAAAGCATAAATGTTGATCTGCTGGCTGTTCTGTCCAGTGAGGGAGCACAGTCACTTAGTGAGAGCTTTACTGGGTTGCCAGGCAATCATGTCCAGAGCCAGCTGAATTCCTGACAGTATCACCCTCTCATGAGCTCCTCTTGGGGGCTCACAGCTCTGGATTTTCTGGTTATTTTGGTGAAATTCCCACAAGAAGATGGAAGCATGAACATTCTCTTCTGGTTCCCAGGATTGTTCCTCTGGCTTACACCCCTTCCAGTCTCTCAGACACTGGAGTTTCCCCCAATCTGTCAGGAATCGAGGACCTGTTGGACTTCATATTGTTCCTGTATCTGGACTATTACTCAGGGGAGGAAGGGTGAAAGGGAAGGGAAGGGGTTGTCAACAAATGGCTTAAGGAGGGAAATGTGAAAGATGGATGACTCTTGAGGCATTATAGAAGTTGAAACTTGAAGGCCATTGGGTATATTTGTATGATGATCCAAAAAGGACCCAGATATTGGAGGTCAAGCTTGGTGGAAGGGTGGCCTTTTTTCAAATTCTGGGCCAAGAACCTATGATAAGGTTACAGGTGGCTTGTTGATTTTGTTTGGTGTCATGCTTATAAAATCCTTTAGCGACATGTAAGTGCTCTTTTTGTTCCTGGTGTATTTGTTGAAGGTAGAGGACCAGATGTATAACCTGTCAGAACAGACTCTTCTTATTAGGCCAGGGCCCTGACTCAGCCTAATCAGGGCCGCAGGTGTTACCTGTACTGTCATAGCTCCTTGGGCCAGGGTCTACAGAGACAGGTGAAGGGGTTTTCACCCTCTGCTCTGTCACACAAGTCCTGATGAAACTGGAGGTGAAAACTAAAATTCACAAAGAATTTGTTGAGTTGAAACATGGGTCAGGTGTTGTATGTGAATTTAGACAAACACAGCAGAGGATATCCACATCCTGATGGAAATTCAAAAACAGTACAGGTCCTGTCCCAAGGTCTTATTGACTCTTTCAGTTTTGTCATTTGCCAGTGGATGGTGGGTTGTTGAGGGGAGGTACTTGGTGCCGTGAAGGTGGAGAAATTCCTTCCAGAATCAAGAAACAAACTGGAGACCGCTATCTGAAATGATGCATGTCAGTATGGCTTGAAACATGAAGACGTACTCCAGGAACACTTGTGTGGTTTCATGGGCACAGGGAATAATGCAGTGGGGAATAAAGTAAACCATATTGGTAAGAAGTTCCATCACAGTCATGACAGAATGCCCTTGTAATCATGGCAACTTCACAGTGAAGTCTCTGGAGATGGTATACCACAGACGTGTAAGCGTGGGGAGGAGCTGAAGGAGTCCCACCAGCCTGCCTTGTGGTTCTTCATGCAGACACAGAGGTTGTACAGCCTAAACAGTTTTTAACATCAGTTCATAGGGCTGACCACCAAAATTACCTAGCAATCAGGTTCCAGGTTATAAACTGGCCAAAATGTCCTGCAATGGGTGAGTTGTGGCAAAATCTTATCACTTGAAGCCAAAAGCTGCTCTTTGGAATGTAGATGCAATCCTTGCAAAGAAGGTCTTGTTGAATCTGGTGAGACACTGGTGGTTCTCATAGACCTGCAGATTGTGGCTGCAAACAGATCACCTGGGAGAGAAGAACGGATGGGGCAGTCAGATGACCACTGATAATCCATCAGTGGGAGGTTTTAACAGTGATCAAGAATGGTGCACACACGGTAGTCATGGAGTTCTTGATTCTCTGAAAAAAACTGAGAATACTATCTCAGTAGATGATCACAAATTGGTTGAGGATATCCCTGAAGAAGTTGTTCATAAAATGCTGGAAGGTAGTGGGGACATTGCATAGATCAAGCAGTATGACCAAGTATTCAGAATGGCCAGACCTGGTTCAAAATGTCATCTTCCAGCTTCTGACAATGCTGTATGTTCTATGCAGGTCTAGTTTCATGAAGACCCAGGCTGCGTGGAATCATTCCAAGAATTTGAGTGAAGTGAATATTGAGTGCATATGGTTATCTTGTTTAGCTCTCAGTAATCAACACAAAGTCAGAGGGAGCCATCCATATTAGCCACAAAGAAGCTAAGTGCCTGTACTAGGGAAGTCAAAGTATGTATAAGCCCCTTTCACAAATTTTCCTTATGATAATCCCAGAGAACCTGCAGCTCAGGTTCGGATATCAGAGATCTTAAAGCTGTGGGGTATGCCCCCCCTAGGGGAGTGTATAGGAACATTGGGGGGGCATGGCAAGGCCCGGGCCAGACCCCATGGGGGGTGGGGAGGTAGTGCTGCCTTGCTCTGCCCTAAGTTCTGCTTAGGCCTCACCCCCAACTCTTGCTTTGGCCTCAGCTCATGGCCCCATCTCCCAGCCCTGGCTGCTATGGCCACAGTGCCTGGCTGTGGCCTTGGCACCCAGCCACAGCCCTCTTGCCTTGGCCCCTGGCACGTAGGTGATGCAACTTAATGGTCAGACCAGGAATCAGCCTTAGAGCAGAGCTGGACAGTGGATTTGGAGTCATGGTCAGGAGACAAGCTGATGGTCAAAGCCAACAGGTTTGGCAGAAGGAAGACACTAGGACTGCAGAAGGAACAGGTGCAAGATAGAGGTAGAACTGGGACAAAAAGTGGATCTGGCATAGAATACATGATCTACTGGCTCTTCTGTCCAATCAGGGAGAGCTAACTGGGACCAACTGAGCTTATTGAGTTGCCAAGCAACCATGCCTGGAGCCTACTGAATTCCTGACTCTGTATAAACAATTGTGGGCTCAGGAAAAACTCGGAAGCTTCACATTGTGACCCATATATTTGGGAACTTATCTAAGCCTTTCTGAAAAAGTCAACCTTATGACATACTGTTGTTACTTGTCTAATCAGGATAGACTCACTGCAGATCAGCAACTCCTGGTATGTTTTCCTATCTTTAATTTAAAATCATTTCATCACAGGACAGTAGGAAGATATCAAACAAATAAGAAAGAAAGGAATTCTGCACAAAACCTCTTTTTTCTGAATATAATTCAGCAAATGTTTGCAAATTTCCAAAAAAAAAGCTCTCACCAACTTTTTTAAATTCAGTTGTCTGGAGTACCTTTCCTGAATCTGAATCTTTTGGCTGATAGTCTCTCCATTTCAGTGTCTTTGAGAGATGGAGCAAGTGGATCAATAAATCAATATATCTTTCATACTAACAAATAAAACTTCAAAACATGGGAGACATCTGGAGGAAAAAAGAAATCGATCCTGACAATTGAACCCAACCAGCTGGTGCTCTTGAAAACTGCTAAGATTCAGATGCACTTTAGGTTGTTGTTCATCTTTTTACAAATAAACTTGTGCTTTCTTTGTCCACTGGATAATAATCAAATAGAGAATGTAGCATATATAGCTGGCTCTAAATGGTAGATCAACAGCTAGTAGTTTTAGAAATTCTTCAGCTTCTATTTTTAAAGTAATCTGTAGCCTCCTTATTTTTATGTCTCCTCTTTTCCTGATTTCAGGTATTGAAATGTTGCTTCATTTTTTCTAGATAACAAGGCCTTGACCAATGATCATGTAGGCCATTTCTGAATAAAAGCCTTTCAGAAAAACTTAATTCATCTCTCTAAAATCTTAGGGATCAAAAATATCCATTAGGTCAACCAGCTCATCTCCCTGTTCCTGACATGACAGGATCATTCCTATAGTATATTCTCCATTGCCTTATCCCATATAGTTTTAAGACATCTCAATCATGAAGTTTCCATTACTTCTCTTTGGACACAATCTCAAAATCTAATTGGATCTCTCTGTCAGGAAGTTTTCCTGTGATATTCAGGCTAAATTGTTGTAGTTTTTTGCCTCTGTGTTATTTCATTGGTCAAAGAGGTTTTAAAACAATATTTCCTGTGTTTTGCTGGAAATCAGTGGGGGGAAAAACTTTTATAAAAATTAAAATATGGAAAATGAAAAAAGGTAGGGTGAGTTCATTCCTCTAACAAAAAGAATAGAACCACAGTGACCGTTTCATTAAAAAAGGGGGGAGGAGTATTAAAGTCACTGCCAAAATTAGGAAACCTGAATGATCCTCAATCAACTGTGTCTTCAGTGGTGTTCCTGTGTATGACTGTTGTGTTTGCTACTACTTTTTTGGGGATGCTTCACTGCTGCAAAGAGACACTAAAGCTAGAGCAACTTGTTACTTGGCCCAATGGTTCTACATCACTTTCCAGTCCCAGTTCTCAGCATATGGGTTTGGTCAGAATTCTAAGGAAGAAGAGCAGCAATCGAGGATAATTTGAGTTTTTATTCCTTTTTTTAGAAGTTTGGCTAATCCTGGCTACTATGGCAATTCCTGGGGACCATTGGCTGCGATGTGTTAATTAGAGAGGCTCCAAGGCATCGTTTCTTAAATTTACTAATTAATGTATAGTAGCACCACTACCAAAAAGGTTTTGTTTTGAAGCCACATGCATAGAACTTGACCTATACTGAAAGCCTTGATCCTGTATCGAGAAGCTTGTCGGCACATTCCTGTGCCTCCCTGGAGACCCAGTGCCTACGTGTAGGCAAAGGGATCCAACCAGAGAATTTTCTGTGTAGGATCAGGGTTTATGGAGCCAACTGTCAAATTGTTTTTATCATGAGTGGTTGATTATGTTTTATTGTTTGAATTTCTGTTCTAGTAAGTATAAATGTGTGCTATCTTCATCAATTTATAGGAGGAGCAGCATTAAAAAAAATCACATTTTCTAAAAAAAAGAAGTAGTTAATTAAATTAGTTGATCTATTTCATGGTAATAAAATGTTCTCCTTGATGCAACGATCATCATCCTACCAGTTTTACAGGTTAAAAAATATTCAGATCTGAATTTGGGTTCCTGTCAATTTTAGATTAAGATTAGCATAATCTATTTTTATGTTTGCTCTTTGAGGCACAGTGCCTCAATACATTTATTACAACAGCAGATGCAAAGTATTTTTACGGCTGACCAGAATAGATGTGACATGCAAGGTCATGTGGAAGACATAGATGGTCATTTAATTCCCACTAGATTGGCCTATTTGCTTTAATTATTATCAAACTAGGCATTAGTTTAGTTATCTTTATTTGGTGCATAAAATGTATTTCAGTGTCTCCAAAGCATGAACAAATTACCCTCAAGCAATTCTTCCAAGGACTGATCCTCTAGGAATGCCCTATTTGTTATCTATTATTTATAGTACCATAGCATCTGGAGACCCCAACTGCGATCGGGGTGCCATTTTACATAGCAAGAGATAACCCCTACTCTGAAGAATGTAGAATTTAAATAAACAAAACAGAAAAATCATGGGGCAAAAGAAGTATTTTATCCACATAAATGGGATTTATTCACAGAAACAACACATAGATTATGTGATTTACCCAAGGTCACAGAAGAAATCTGTGGCAGAGCCAGGAACTGAGCCCAAAGCTCCTGAAGCCTTGCAAATGAGTAAGAAACGTAGGGATGTTGATGCTGTTCACTTTCCTTGAGTGATGGCACAGAATTGCTAACATTTACAAGTCATATATTCAAGTTTTGGGGTCAAACATTTTAAAAGAGCCTCTCAATTTTGTACCAGCAAAACAGTGTACAGAAAGGACAGAATTTACTGAAAATGTAAATTAAGTGGACTACTAGTATGACATCCTTTGTAATAGAAAACTTTGTGTGGGGACAAACAGTCACAATAAGCCTGATATAGGGGAGGGGCACTGGTGGGTTGCTTCCAGACATCGACCTGTGGCAGAACCTGGGGAACACTGCCAGGGACAGGAAGTAATTGGACCCCAGAAGTGAACTGAACTTCTGCTAGGAACAGAGAGAATATCCAGTAGTGGGGCTCCCGTAGGAGACTATGGCCAAGAGACTCAAAGAAACTATGGCTGAGCCTAGGTTGAGGGTTGGCCTAATACAGGGTGGTTTTATTTTTAAATGTCATTATTTTTCCTCAAGTAGCCAGTTTTTTTTTTAATGGTCTAGTAATAAAGAACACTCACCAGATTCTCTCCATATATAATAGCCAATACATTCATACACAAGTCACTTAATCATAGGCCTGGATGCCTAGCAATGTTGGATATTATTTCAATATTACACAATAGGTGCTTCATGTCCAATTTCTATAAGCATTTGGCTTGATGGATCAGTCACAAGCTGCCAATTGACTCACTGTGCAGCTTCGTCTTCTGGATGTCAATTTGCTTCACTTGCAAGTGTGGGAAACTTGTATGATATCATTTATCTCAAATATGGGCCCAGTGGAGAGCCTGAACGCAATTTATGGGAAAGGGTTCTTTCAGAATAAAATGACGAGGTCAGCAATGCATGTATGCGTATTATATGTAGGTTGACAAAAATTCAATTAAAAATACTAGGTGAGCAGCAAGCCTCAATTACATGAATTTGTTACTGTAGCTTGGAGATTAAAATCTGAATTGATAAGTGGTTCTCCAAAAATGAAAACTAGTTATGCTCTGTTAACATTCCAAATAAAGTATTTATCATCAAATTTAACAGATTCACAAAGGGATTTTACTTGTGATGTACGTCTGCTGTTTAAAGTTTTTAGTATGTTGCATTATTGTATTATACTGTGTTCTATATAATGATTCCATTTGTTTCAACACCAGTTGTCTTCCCATAAGGAACATTTTATACAATTATTCTGCGACTGTTGATGGTAGCAGTCAGTAATTAATGGACACAAAAGCATCTGCATGGTGCGCCAGATACTGGAGTTCATAATATTTTAAAGTAATTTAAGATATCTATTAAAAAGAACCTCTTTGTTTGTTTTTTTCCCCTCTCATGAGAGAGCATTTATTTTCTACATACCAATACACGTGGCAATAATGGATCTCTTACACACACAGAATAACTCTGCAACTCTGGAAGACCAAGGGGCAGCATTGTTGAACATCCATAGCTCATAGTGATTTTGGTTAAAAGTCAAACTCTTGACAGAGTTTGAATTTGTTTTGTTTTTAGGGATGCAAGAAAACATTTTCAGTGATCGGTGTCTCAATTTGCAATCTTCACAAACAGACAAATGGTTCAAGCAAGTAAAAAAAACAAATAGCTTGGAGAAAAACTCTCCTTCAGCTTCTGTTGTCTAGGCAAGTACCCTATTAAGCTTTTGTAGGCCTGATTTTCAGAGGTGCTGAATATGCTTCTATTGACTTCAGTTGGAGTTAAGGGCACTCAACAATTCTGAAAATCATGCCCTCTGTCTCATTCCCTTACTGACTGGAGACAAGCTTCTTTTACAGTGTAGCTTAACCTGCTTTTTTCCAGGTAATAAGATTACCTGGCATGACTGTCTGAGTCAACAATGACATGTAACTGCCTTCTGTCAGTCTAGACGGATGTTTCTCATCCAGTAGGAAACAGCCCTCTTGGGGGGGTGGGGGCGAGTGGCAGAGGAGGGGTGACATGAAAGGCAATCGGAGGGGGTCACGAAGCACTGAAAATGTTATCACAACCTTAGAATAAAGAAAATCTTGCTCTCCACTTCCTGCATACTCTTCTGTTTCAAGGTCAAGTATTCTCTGTCAGCCTCTTGAAACACATAAATTATATAGGCTTATTGTAATGTATATATTTTTTACTTTTTGGTTTTTTTAGTAAATAAAGCAGATCATGATTTTTTTTTAACTTTGACTAGGGGTTACCAACCTGAAAAGGTTGAGAAACAATTCTGGAAACTAGTTGTTGAAGAAGCAACTACTGTCAACACATTTGTCAGTAATCCCACTGCTCATGACCCTGAACCAAGGTTACAGTAACTGGTTCCTGACTAGGACACGGTATTAAGCTTTCAGCTTCCCTGACAGAAGAAGCTCATCTTTTAAATTACAGTTAATAGCCTATACAAATGCCAAATCTTCCACAAGTACAATGTGGATTTACCCTTCTGTAGAAAACAAGACAGAGGCTCTGGCCCAAGAGGCATTATCCACTGAGCACCAAAATTGATGAAACACCTTGGTTCAGAGTCATTTTTTGCTGGTGCTTCTTAAGACATCTTATATGCAATGGACTGAAGAGTAGGTATACCAGTGAGGCTTAATAGTTCTTTACTGATCCTTATCTTAGAAGCCAAGGCCCACTATCATACTATAAATCAATATAATTTTTAGAACGTAGGGCAAAATCAAATCACAATAACTAAATATCAAAAAATAAAATTGTTCTGCGTCTTGCACAGCACATTTAGCAACAGGCAATAACCTCCGCAAATATTTTCACATCTCCATGCCCACACTCATACAAAAAAAAGTCATTAACTTCAAATTAATGTTACTTGAATTCATCTCCTATCCACACCCTCAGTAAAAACGAAATCAAAACCCAAGGAAAATAGCTAGTTTTGAGCAATATTAACATCTGGATTGACTGTAGGTTACACTGGAGAGCCAGCACTGAACACAATAGGCCTAGTATCGGAGCAGTGCAATGCTGAGCTTTAAATCATTATTTTTCTCCTTTCACTCCTAACCTGTGCTGTGGGTAGTTTGGTTATATCTGAAGATCTAATCCAATATACTAATTATTTTACTAAAGAAAGTACAATAATTATATGTACAGTTTCACTTTATGCATATGTAGTTTATTTGTGAGCCAAGAAGCATGATCATTCTGTTGACTGAACATACCTTCGAGAAGATACATATCAGTTTACCTAGATATCTACAGTTGTACACTATACAGTTGTACACTGTAAAGTGTGTATGGAATTCACACTTTAGGTTTACTATTGCAACCAAAGGCAAAAGGAAATTCCACAAAGCCTTAAAGAGACACTATCAAATTCAAGTTCTGGTATATATTCATCTTCCTCTTGATTGTTTAAAACACTCATTAAGGGTGAAATTTTCTTTCAAACAAAAATTTTGTACAGCTTCAACCTTGCTCGAGCCCCTTGTAAAGGGAGACACATGGATGGAGCTTAGCATGCAGAGGAGCTTCTCCAGCAACTGCATGCCATTGGGACAGCCAAACTGGCTTTGGTGAAAATGGCCATTGAGGAAGATCAGAACAGGTTAAGGGAGGATATCCACATCTACTCTCACTGCTGAACACTGTGGCCTGATTCACTTAATCACATGCTTAACTTGAAATACTTTCCACATCAGGTCACAGTGTCATCACCTTACAGGCCATTGTGAACAAATGTATGTAGAGAATAATAAAACTACAACTTTAGCTTATTTGTATTTAATTCTTGTGTTTAGCTATTTATCTTCTTTCTTCTAAATTTACCATAACTTTTACATTTATTTGGATCAATTAAAAATTTTTATTGCATTTTCAAGATTCTGTAAAAAATTATACTGATTTTAGTTTGTTTTGGTCAATACAAAAGTACATATTATATAACAAAACATAGCCAAAACATTCAAAACTAAAAAATGGGTCCAAGCCACACCATTTGGATCCCCTCCAAACACCTTTACATCCGGGCAACTGCTTGGATCTGGGGTTTTAACTTAACTCTTTACAAAAAGAACTAAATTAAACCTGGATTTTATAAAGATTGAAACTGGCTATAGAATTCCATTCCAGAGGCCATTTCCTCAGCTGGTGTAAATGTACACCACTGATAGTCTAGCAACTTAAGTATTTCCCAAAAAGTTCAGGATATTTGCAGATGTGGAATTCAGGTATCTCTCTATTTCAAAGAGAAAGTAATTTTGTTTTCTTAAAACCTGTAAGGAAAGTCCTTCCATCCGCACAATGCAAAAATATCAAGAAGGTTGTTGAGATCAAATACCCAAATTAGAGACATTGTTTGGAAAAATAAAGAAATCAGTATAAGAAACTGATCACACATTGTTTAAATCACACATTATTCAATAGCAGGGCAAGCCATTCAGGACTTCTATTTCCTCACATTTCAAGGTAAGTGCACAAATTAAATTCTGTTTCACACTCCATGGTCTTGACTCCATTGGATTAATCAGGTCTTCTGGCATCCCTGTTTGTCATGAGTTTTCTCTCACAAGTGCATTTAGGCAGCTGTCTTATGTAATATATTTTTCATTTTGACACTCTGCATGTGCTCGTTATTGGTTACTCAAGTGCTCACTAGCGGCTTTTCCCTGTACATTTTTTGGCATTCAAGCATGAACAGGTGTGACTGAGGTAATGAGCCATGGGGAGGTGGTGGTTAATGTGGTATCGCTTCCTACAGAAGACAAGGCTCTTGTAAAATCAAAGGCTGCCAAGTGACTCAATTGACAGCTGTGGACTCCAATTAAACAGGCATATCAGCTTGTGAGCAGGAATAATTCCACCCTAACAGATGGTTCTGATGCCTACTGATGGCCAAGTGATCATGTCTGTACATCAGTTGTGGGTGTTGAAGGCAGCAGTCCCCCAGCCAAGAAAGTCAGAACAGCAGTCCACCTAGCACTTCTGCACATAAGATTAAGGGGTATTGTTTCCCTTATCCTCCAAGTCACAGCCAATGTGGATTAATCTCTTTGCCACGGGATCCTTTTACACAACTGCGGTGCATGCTATTGTGCTACACTGACATTCAGTTTAAGGGTTCCAAGCAATAATAGAACACATCTAATACATTCAGTGGCATGGCAAGTGCCTTATGCCTAGGCATACCAGGAATCTCCAGCAGAATTAAAAAAGTAAAGAGAATGATTTTGAAAGTTAATATTGTTACTGATTAATTTTCAAATCCTCACAGAACAAGCAAAGACCCAGTGTGTGCCCCCAAAGTGCAAACTAAATCAATTATGATGCAAGTATGAGTCATAAACAGACAAGAGTGGCAATAAGATGACATGGTTACTCAGTAAAGCATGTCTGCATGGTGAAGATCATCTTACCTGGTTGTTCCTGGTGTGGTGTGTGCACATGCACTACCTTTCATTCCCTGTCTCATAGGCAGTACTGCATCTGTAAGATTTTAGGAAGTATTTAGAAAATGGACAGGGAGGTGGCTTGGTAAGGGATGGAAGGACTTATGAATGAGAAAGAGAGATACACAAACAAAGAGGATGTGGAAACTTAGAAAGAGTTGTACCTGTGTGTATAGATACAAACCTACATACATATATAGCCAGTTAATAGATAAGGTGCTAGTACAGGATAATCAAGAATATGTAGCATAGCTTTTGACTTTTTTAGGACAAATAAAAATTCTTATAGTGTATGTCTAATGCCTTTCCATGACAGCTTTTTAAAATACTGGTACACGGGAATAGAGACAGGTGGTGGTGGAAGAGCATGTAAAAAGAGATCAGATCAGATATATAGGCAGGCTGGCAGATTTTGACGTAAGGCTTTGAAGACAAGGACAAAAATTTTGAAAGTGAGAGGTAGAGCAATAGGGGAGACAATGAAGTGAATCAAAACAAGAGGTGATATGGTCAGTGGCCATGGTCAGGGGTGGCAGGATTAGTTCTGGGTCTTGTTCTGTTCAATATCTTCATCAATGATTTAGATAATGGCATAGAGAGTGCAGTTATAAAGTTTGTGGATGATACTAAGCTGGGAGGGGTTGAGAGTGATTTGGAGAATAGAATTAAAATTCAAAATGATCTGGACAAACTAGAGAAATGGTCCGAAGTAAATAGAATAAAATTCAATAAGGACAAATGCAAACTACTCCCTTTAGGAAGGAACAATCAGCTGCACACATACAAAATGGGAAATTACTGCCTATGAAGGAGTACTGTGGAAAAGGATCGGGGGATCATAAGCTAAATATAAATCAATGGTTTAACACTGTTTTGAAAAAACCCCCAAACCCTAAACATCATTCTGGGATGTACTAACAGCAGTGTTGTAAGCAAGACATGAGAAGTAATTCTTTCCTTCTACTCCACTCTGATTAGATCTCAACTGGAATATTGTGCCTAGTTCTGGGTACCAGGAAAGGTGTGGACAAATTGGAGAAAGTCCAGAGAAGAGCAAAAAATGAACCCATGAAAATTTAAAAATGTGGGTTTGTTTATTCTGGAGAAGAGAAGACAGAGGGGAAATACCAATTTTCAAGTACATAAAAGACTGTTACAAGGAGGATGGATTAAAATTATTCTCTTTAACCTCTGAGGATAGGGTTAAAAAGCAAGGACTTTAATTGCAGCAAGGGTGGCTTAGGGTGGACATTAGGAAAAACTTCCTAACTGTCAGGGTAGTTAAGCACTGGAATAAATTGCCTAGGGAAGTTGTGGAATCTCCAGTTTTGGAGATTTTTAGGATCAGGTTAGACAAATATCTATCAAGGACAGTCTAGGTAAATACTTAATCCTATCTTGAGTGCAGGAGAATGGACTAGATAACATCTCAAAGTCCCTTCCAGTTCTATGATTCTATGGTCAATGTGATGGGTGAAAAATACAGATCTGAAAGCAAAATTTTCAGTGAGCTATTAATATCAAATAGATCCAATGGCAGATTACAGCATGGATAAGATATTTTGTAGTCAAGAGAGAAAAGATGAAGAAACTTTTGGAAACGTTATGTAGGAAGAAGTGACAGGGTTTGGTTGCAGCTGGAATATGGTGGGGAAAGGGAGAGGAGTAGAAGATAACCCCTATGTTTCTGAGAGACAGAGATGTTGTTGGTTTTCATGATAGCTGAGAACAGAAGTAGATGAGAAATGCCACAGGAAAGATTAGGTGGTCTGTCTTTGGCCATGTTGACCTTAACAGCAGGCCACAGGAACAGAGCTATCTTAAAGACAATGAGAGATATGAGACTGAATCACAAAAATCAGAGAGAAGGAACTTTGAGCATTATGGGGGTAGAACTGATTAAATCCACATGATCCAGTGAAGTCACCCAATAAGAATTTGTAGATAGAGAAGAGGAGCCAGACAAGAATTCTAGTAGATGAAAGGAGCTGCCAAAGGAGACACTGAATGGATATATGGAGAGATGAGAAGAGAACAAGAAAAGGACAGTGTCATGAAAGCCAAAGGAAAACTGGATGTAAAGGAGAGGTGAATGAACTGATAGTATTCAAGTCATCAGAGAGAAAGAAAATTGAGTATAAACCTTGAGACTTGGTTAGAAAGATCATTGAAAACTTTGGTGAGAGAAGATTCTGTGTCCTGGAGAGGAAGATAGATGGTAATTAAACAGTGACTAACAAATTTGCAGCATTGGTATATTCAAAGGAGAGGAGACCTTTCCTTGAACTCCCTGGCTAGTTGAATGCTAGTTGTGACGTGTAACCTAGAGAGGGGGGAATTCACATCCTTCTGACTGTCACTACAAATTTCTCAGTCGAAATATGCCTATCAGGGCAAAGTAATTTATGCAATTAGTCTGAAAAGGTGAAGGCTGTTATTCAACTTAAGTGCCCTTAGTTTATTTCCAAAAAGGGGGGGAGGAATAGCTGTTTTAATACAGACTGTACTGGATCAAAGAAATATTTGGATATAGAAGATGTTTTAAGCCATGTGTAAGTTACTGTAATAGCAGTAATTGTCACTTTGAATGCTTTGGAACATAGCTGCTTAGCAGCCTACAAAAAGCCTTCTTGATAATCAATGGAATATCTCCAAAGGTACAGAATTGCCCACCTGCCCTCTGACACTTGTACTCTGAATATTTTTATTTGTCTGGAAGTTTTTAGAGGGGAGAAACGATGAGTAGGTATACAACTCACCAAGTGTTTACATATTTTTCCCCTCTCAAGCTAAAAATATAAAGTTTTGAGAACTTTGAATAAAATTTTCAAAAGAACCCCCTAAGTGATTTGGAAGCCTAAGTCCTAATTACTTTTAAATGAGATTTTAGGTGCCTAAGCCATTTGGCTCCAAATTTTCAGAAGTGCCTAAGAACCTAATGAGATTAAAAGCATTCTTCTCCATTACTCAGATATCCCATCTTTCCCACATACCTCTTCTGTGCACTTGCTATAGTTTGCAAAAGGGGAGACCAACTTTAATGGGCTTTATACAACAACCTGATTGAAATTTTTTGTCCCACATTAATAAGCAGGACACAGCCAGGAGGCGGAGGGAGAGGAAAACTGTATATTTTTCTTTCTATCACAGCAACATAAAATATGTCATTGAAAGCCTAGTGAGAAAGATGAATTATGGCTCAATTTACAAATGCCAAATATATGTGAGCAAACTAGATCTCTCCCTAGGAATCTGGTAACTGAAGCAAGAACTTAACTATACACATTTCATAGAATTTATGGAAGGTAACAGTAATAAGAGCCAAAAGAGACCAGCATCAACTGTAGTATTAAAAACACAATGAACAGACCTCTAGTGCTTGAACAAAAACAGCAATTTCATTTGTTAAAGAGGGTGTTTTCAAAGCTACGATACATCTCAGCACACACATATTGAGACTACAGGTCTCTTTACGAACCAGATAGCTGCACTACTCCATAAAGTGTCACTGGAAAAGTGTGTCTATAAAACAGCACTAATTAAAAAGCATTGTTAAAAGTTTACACTTCTTGATTAGGTGTCTTTTCTTCTCTTGTACTCAAGCCGTTAATGCTATCACGACAGGGAGAGTAGGTGGAAGTACTAATTGTCTTTCCCTTAGCAAATTAAATGTAAGTGCTGCTTTCAGCCCAGACCTCTCCAGATCTGTTGGAACCTTCATTATTATTCTCTACATCTCTCCCTGCTTGTGGTTTTTTGTTTTGTTGTGTTTTGAACAATAAGAATCCCTGCAGTGCTCTGTGAGGTTACAACACCTAATACTCTGCTGCTGCTACTGCTGAACCAGGATCCTTGGTATTGACAAAGCTGACTCAAGATAATGTGAACAGAGATGACTCGATGACTTTCCAAGCTTGCTCCAAAACAAATATGTTGGGTAGAGTCAAAATCCATCCCCTACTGAAGTTTGGTTTAATTTACAAATAAACTAATAGTGTGGCCAATTCCAGAACAAGCCTTCTTCATAGAATTTACTGTTACCAGGGTTCCTTTCTTGGTATTGTTCAACCCAGAGACCACTCCCACTTCCTTTATAAAGAGTATGGGCTAGATCCACAAAATGAGTTATGTGCTTAACTGCCACCTTAAGCATCTAAGCAATAAACATGGACTCAAAGCCTCACTTAGCTGCTGCCCAACCCTATAGGTGCCTAAATTCCTTAGGTACCTAAATTTCCATTGATAAAGCTTCATAAATGCCTAAAAATCTGCCTGTAAACATGCACACAACTGCCTATGTCCCAACAGGACCTTCCGACTGGCATTCTTCCCACCTGCAGGGCTTGATCCAGTACCTATTCTCAGAGGCTGCATAACAGATCAAGGCCCATGCAGAACAAAGCCAGAGAAGAAGATGGCATTATTATATATTACTATACTGTGGAGTGGCAGTGACACTATAATTAAAATTGCATCACAACATCTGTTTAAAGGTCAACCTTTCTCAGAACTCTGTTCTCGAAAATCTATGTATTTAGTCGGATTTATTTGAGATATGGTATGCCTCAAGAGTGTGCAGGGTATGAACAGTGACTCAAATATGGAGTTATTTGAGTGTGCAGTGTTAGAGATATTACCCCCGTCCTCCAAATATCCATTTTTTAACAAGTTTCTTGGTTTTGTTTGTTTTCCCCCAAAGCTAGAGATTAAGCTATTGATGTGTGCAGGTCAATATAGTGTCATAGACATACCTAAGAATATATCAGAGGGCATGTAGTTTAAAGTACTTTATATCAGAACCTAAATATACCCAGAATACAACTTCTAGCTAACAATGGATTATTTACTGTTCTTAAGAATAAAGTATATTGAAAGCAAATACACAAAATGGTTGAAATAGCTTTGTATTAAAACACATGATGTAACTATGAAATGAAATACCTTCCAAAGCACAAACAAGATTTGCATTGCTTTTTTTCCTTTTAATTCTCTCTCTCTCTTTTTTAAAGGAAAAATAATAAATCACAATAAAAAAGAATGGGGTAGCACATCTAATAATAAAATCTTAAACATAAGTCAAATCTGTATGTCATATACCTGACTAGTTAGCCAGTCTTGTAAAGATCTTTTGTCCCAAAAAAGAGAGGCTTTTCTTACACTTCAGTGAGCCAAACATTGAACTAAATTTGATGAAATCTTATGTATTGTATTAACGCCCACAAAATAAATTTTACTGTGTGCATTCCCATCTTAATATAGTCACAGAAAAAGAGAAGAAAAAGCATTCCACTATATGGGAGTCCTTCTGGAGATAAGGAATCTGGTGAATAGAGAAAATAAGTGTTACGTAAGTGAGGCAATGATCAAAATATAAACATATTATTATCTCACTTTTGAGACCTCAAGAGAGTAAGAATAGTTGGTTATTTTTTTAAGCAGCACTTTTGCTAAAATAATGGGTCAGAACTTAGAAGTTTTTGTCAAATAACTCAGAATTCTTCTGGAACCACATAGTTGTTTCCTCTCGTGCCTCTTTGTAGGCCTGTTCACATGGTACAAACTCCTTCCAATGTGCCTCTGAGATAAGGCTTACAGTCAAGAATGAACATCTTATGGTTTTGATAAGCAATTGCCCCTATGGATGTAGCTGCTTCCAGAAGTCAGTCCTTTTTAAATACATCAGACAGGGAGCACTAGGAGTGATTCTTCTATTGTCTTGGATTTTTGTTTGTTTTTCCCATAGACTTTAAGGCCAGAAGGGTCTTATCTAGGACATCTAGATCATGACATGCTCATCTAGTCTGACATCCTGCACGTTGAAGGCCAGGGAACCTCACCCACCCACTCTTGTAATGGACCCATAACTTCTGGTTGAATTACTGAAGTCTTCAAATCATGATTTAAAGATTTCAGCTTACAGATTCCACCATTTACACACTTCAAAACTTGCAAGAGGAAGGCAGAAAAAGGAAAAAGGGTCTCTGTTAATCTTATCCATGGGAAAATTCCTTTCTGACCACAACTATGGCAATCAGCAGTACCCTGAGCATTCTGGTAAAGTGCAGCAGCCAAACATCAGAAAAGAATTCTCTGTAGTAATTGGAGCCCTCCTCATCTTGTGCCCCATTACTGGCTGTTGGGGATATTTGCTACTAGCAGTTGCAGATCAGCTATATACCATTGTGGGCAGTCCCATCATACCATCCCCTCCATAAATTTATAAGATCAATCTTGAAGCAAGTTCAGATTTGCCCTCCCTGTCCCCCCCTTGGAGCATTGTTTCAGAACTTCACTCCTCGTATGGTTAGAAACCTTCATCTAATGTCAAGCCTAAACTTATTGATAGCCAGTTTATATCCATTTATTCTTGTGTCAAAACTGGCACTTTACTCCTCTCGCTCCCAGGTTTTTAATCCCTCTAATATGTATAGAGAGAGCAATCATATCACCTCTTAGTCTTCATTTGCTTAGGCTAAATAAGCCAAGCTCCTTGAGTAGCCTCTCATAAAGCCTCTCCTCTGATCATCCTCGTAGCCCTTCTCTGTACCTGTTCCAATGTGAATTCATCTTTCTTAAACATGGGAGACCAGAACTGCACATGGTATTCCAGATGATTTCTCACTATTTCTATTACTCCAGCTTTCAAGGTCATGCAGATCTTCTTGTATGATATTCTGGTCCTCCTCCATATTGGCAATACCTCCGAACTTTGTGTAATCTGAAAATTGCATGAGCACACTCTCACTTTTCGTGCCAAGGTCATTAATAAAAATGTTAAATAAGATTGGTCTCAAGAATGATCCCTGAGGAACTTCACCATAACCATCCTCCAGCCTGACAGTTCATTTTTCAGTATGACTTGTTGTAGTCTCCCCTTTAACCAGTTCCTTATCTGTCTTTCAATTCTCACATTAATCACCATCTCCAATTTAACAAATAATTTCCCATATGGAACTGTATCAAATGTCTTACTGAAATCCAGGTAGATTACATCTACTGCATTTCCTTTGTCTAAAAAATCCATTATTAGGAGAGATCAGGTTGTTCTGGAACAATCTACCTTTTGTAAAACCATGTTATATTTTATTCCAATTACCATTTATTACTATGTCCTTAACTACTTTCTCTTTCTAAATGTGTTCCAAGACCTCCCATTCAACTGATGTTAAACTATCAGGTCAGTAGTTTTCCAGATTCCTTTTTTTCCCCTTTCTTAAAAATAGCTACTATATTAGCAATCCTTTAGGCATAGTATACGACACCGGAGCTTAAAGATTCGCTAAAAATCTGTTACGTTTTTCCTTCAGTGGTGTATGGCACTCACTAAATTTTTGGTGGGCCCAACTTAAGAACAGTATTTAATGTACATTATAACACTTTGCATTTGCCACTATAGAAAAAACAGCTACGTGGTTTCCATTCTTCCTTTGAATATGTTTTAAAGGTCATCTCTTGCAAGTGTTCTAAAATTCAAACTGGTATTTGGATGGTTTTGAAATTTTGTCTGTCTCATGGGTCATGGGATAGCATTAGTGATACAAATTCAGGTTCACTTGACCGAGATGATCCTGAACTATGTTCTCCCCCCAAATGGTTTCCTTTCGCTAGATTGTATTGTTACACTCAAAGGTACTAATGACTGGATGAATCACAGACTTGCTGATGGTGGTGAGCTCATCTCACAAATAACATAACTAAAGATGTTAATTACAACCCACCACACACACACACACACAAGACAAAAGGAGTTGTGGACTGAATGGCAGGAGGTTGCTACAATTTGTGAGTCATGGATGGCAATTTTATTCTGGGGGGAATGTATTCAAAGTCTTTAAGGGCAAAATAAACCTGTGTGCTTTCTGGGAGAGGAGGAGTATTAGGGGGTGGAGGAGTAGGGGAACAGGGGAAAACGGGCTCAAGGCTGCAGCAATGGAGGTGGATAAATGGAATGGATGGTAAGGGAGGTGAGACAGACTGGGGATCAGATGAGCAATGCATGTCACCTCCCCCCCCAAACACACTTTACCTGTACACCTCGAAACCCCCCTGCACTGTCTGTGCACCCAAATTTTCTTGCATCCCAGCCCACTGCACTCCCAGTTCTGATATTGTACTGCAGCCTTGAGGCTCAATCCCCCTGAATCCCTATTTCTGCCAAAGTACCCCAACCCCACTGCACGTGCAGCTCTGCCAATAGAGCCCAACCACCCTGGAGCTGACGCTTACCAGTGCACCTCAACAGCTTTGTGGGTGAGAGGGCTGTAAAAGGATGTGAAGATCTCATATATTTCAGCAACTGTGTGCTAACAGAGCATATTGGGTATTGCTGAAAGAGAGTAGGCTTAGGGTTGTATGGGCCACTCAGCATTCTGCAAGTGAACAACTTACAACCTTGACTTTTCCAAACAGATGGTTTTTATTTTTTCCCTGTTGGATAATCTTTAACACAGTGGTTAAGAATACTCACCCAGATGTGGGAGCCCCAGGTTCAAAACCCCCTTCCGCATGATGAGCCATGTCGCCCACCTCTTAAGATAGTGCCCTAACCACTGGGGTATTGGGAAGTAGATCTGTCCTTTTGGAGTTGTTCCAGTTTGTACAAATAATTAAATATTAACTGGGTAAAAAAGTGAAAATGCCCCTATAGCCAGACCAGGAGTTAGGGCGCTCACCTGGGCCATGAGAAACCTGAGTTCAAGTTCCTGCTCCAATTAATATTTATTTAGGTGGGACAGCTTCAACAGGAGAGACTGACAAAGATGAAGCTCAAAATATCCCATAGAAAGGGCACTCTGCTTTGAGTCAGGATGTTCAGACCTCAGTGGTACAGAAGCCAAATTAATGATCAGCATTCCCCAAAAGAGCCACAGTAGTGTGAATTCATTGTTTCATTTACTATAGTACTATATATATTCATATTTGAACAGTATGACAGGGGAAATATTTAGTTTATATCTATAAAATTCTGACAGCAAAGTGACTGACCAAGTATTATTTTTATCAGCTACAATTGGTTAACAACATAGGAAAGGCATCCTGATTGGTTAATAATTAAATCATGCAGCGTTTAATATCATGTGCTGCAAAGAGCCACAGGAGACACATTAAAGAGTCATCTGTAGCTTGGGAGCCTCAGTCTGGGTATGAAATGCTTGTTCAAATCCCTGCTCCACTTCAGGGAGAAGAAGAGGGATTTGCACCTTGGTCTCTTACCTCCTGAGTAAGTGCTTCAGCTAACAGATTAAAGGCTTGTAGGGTGATGGTGGCACCTTTTCCACTGATTTTTGCTAAAAAGGGCATAGGCACTTAACTCCAGAAGAGAGCTCATGGCTGTGAATCCTAGAAAAGATAGATGCCTAAATCCAGGTCAGAGATAGTCACCTAACTCCGTCTGAGGAGTGGGGATTAATTAGGTCAGTGGTAAAGTTTACTAGCAAAGTAGGAACATGAATGCTGCAGAGCTGCAGTCAAAGAAACACTAAAAGTGAACATAGTAAAATATGGTTACCTGAGTCATAGGATTGATTTCATATTGCCAGATGCTTCACAGACAGAACTAAAATTGTTAGCCTGAAAAAAAAAAAAAAAGAAAAAAAAAGGAAATGCAGCATCTAATAACATCCAGAGACAAATTAAAAAACAAATATGCATAAAATGCAACTGTATATTACATATAGACCTAATCCCATGAACACTTGCACATGAGGAACTTTATTCATCCGAGTAGTCCTGTTAACTTCAGTACGGTTACTTGCTTGAGTAAAACTGGCCATATGCATATTTGCAGGATGGAAACCTTTGTGTATACAGGATACAATTTGAGCCTTCATGAACAGAACCACAAATTCCTAAAATGTCATTATTAAGTTATTAAATTACTTCCTTTTGACAGGTTGCATAATCATCAAATGATGTATATGTAAAATACTGTCACTGAGACTTTGTTGAGTCATGTCAACAGAAAGTAAAACGAAACTATTCTTGAAACAAAGATGTATTATTCTTTCTTCAATTTTGCTGTCATTTCTTGCCTACAGCAAAGGAAACTATGAAGCAAAGTAGGCAGACTAGTAACAGCGATGAAGTATTAGAGAACCCCAAGTGAAAAAACAACAAATGAATGAGATGTATATTATATACATCTATATGCACATTCACTTTGGTGGTTAAAAAAATTTCAGAAACTCTTATGAAAAAATACTGTAGGAATGAATAAGGATGAAACCTATAGGTTTATGAAGACATTTAACAGTGTTATATAAAAAGTTATCTAATTTAGCAAAGAAAGAAGTCTTTACTATATGCTATTTTAAATTTGAACCATACCATAGAATTTGGCATCATTTTCTCTGCATTTCCTAGGAGATAAAAGGCCACAATTTCAAAGGGGCCTCAACCTGGTATTAGATTCATGTCTAGCACAGACTCCTGCTGCTGCTATTGTCACTCATCAATGAGCATATTGCTCTTGAGCAGTCAACTGAAATCTCTATGAAAGAGCAGCACTTGACTGAGAAGAAGAAGTAGGGGATGAAACAGCTTTTGAAGTGAATGTGTGTGTGTTGAGAGGGAGAATTCTTTCTTTCTTCTCTTCTCTTCTCTGAGCCAAAAAAAGGAAGGGGGTACAATTTTGCAACATGGAAAAATGAGGCAAATAAGACCCGAGTCCTTCATGTGCTTAATTTTACACATCGGAATAAATCCGTTTCAGGGCCAATGACAAAAACTTTAACTAAATAAATCAAAGTCAAACATGGTGGATATTCTACATAGAGAAAGCAGAGAAAAAGTTGCTTTCTTGGGCCTACTACCATTATTGTTTGAACACATCATTAGAAAAGGAGACTCTTTTGGGATTCCATTTGAAGCAACATCAGAGTGTGTATCCATGGACATATTTGAAATGATTACAAGTAATTTAAATTAAGCAAAAACTTTCAAGCTTAAAATTTGTATCTATTTATTAATTATTATTATTAAGAGTATAATCTGCAATCAACTGTATTTCAAAGTTTTGAAGCTGTAAGTATGGGTCAGAAGTTAAACAAACAATGCAAAACTTGAAGATCAATTATATTTTACCTGGCTGACCTATCTTTATCAACTATTAGCAATTGCATCGAAGTTCTTTAATAATTTCAAGCAGATACAATTTTACTACCTTTTAGCATCAGTCACATTTTAAACACTTTGGGATGATTCATGTGTTCCAAAATGTAGTTGAGTTAATATTTTAAACACATCTTTGTTTTCTACTCTCATGGGCTAGATTACCTCACACTGCAATAAAAACTTTCATAAATGTATTTCTAATGTAATAATAAGGTATACAGTTGAGATTTAACTCTCAGTGTATGTTGTGGTCTCTGTTTTGTTAACTTTGTTTACAACTGTAAAACCAGCATGCTGATCTTGTATTTGAATATCTGGTCTCATTCTTCACTGCTGCCTCTTAGAATTCAGATCACATAGTGCAGGGATTTATATGAAATGGATCTGACTCCTGTACATTAATTTTAAACCAGTTTAGACATTTAAATAATGAAACAATGCTGGCTAAATGAGAACAATGAGTAGTGATTTAGTTCACCATAGTTAACACATTCTCTATTCATAATCTTCTTTTATCCAGTTAGTTTAGAAACTTTAAAATCCCTAATGTTTCATTAAAATCGTTGAACTATTTTCCAGAAAGGGAAAAAATGAAAACTAAAAGAAGCTTTGCAGATACATTATATATGAAACAGAGCAATTTTAATGCATTGAAACTAGAACTATTCATGGTAAAGGGACATAAACAAGCATTCAAATGAAGCACTATAATTTCAAAAATAAATTCTTAAATGCCGAGATTAGTTTTTAAAAAGAATCTTAATTATTCAAAAATAACAGAAAAAATACAATACATGATAATTAGGTTGCTGTACAGCATTCAATGTAGTATGAAACTTCCATTATAAATTAAACATTCTGAAGAACAATTTTTTTTAGAGTTACTAATTATTGATTCATTGAGTATGGCCAAAAAGAGGCTCCATTAGTAAAATCCAGTATGTGAGCAATGTAACATCGCTGAAAGGACAACTTCTCAGATTTGCCAGCTGGAAGAAATGTATCTGAACTATGCATATATATACCTGGGAGAGAAAACAGAGACCAAAAAAAAAAAAAGCTGTAGAGCCTTAGGACTACTGGAGACAAAGAGCTAAAATTTCAAAATGGGTTTCAAGAATGCACCCTCAAAATTGTATAAGCATCCATATTTGTGTGCAAATGGCCATTTGGTCTTAAAAATTAGGTTGTTAGACACCTAATCTGTTTTTATGTACAATATGCAAATTTAGAGCATTAAGATATTCTGATCTTGATATCTTACAAGCTTTGCCCTGGGTAGAATATAAAGATTTAATGCCTGTCTATCAATTGGCTCTCTTCAGATCTTTACACAATCTTGTTTGTGGATATTTGGTGCATTTGATGCAGATCTCTGCATGGACAAAATTGAATTGGTGAGTACTCACTGACACACAGATGCTGTGGTTGTTATCCTTAATCTGAACAATCTATGGCAATATTTGGATAGATTTAGCCTGTTTTCTCCCATCACTGAAAATGCTTAAGACTAGATTCTGATCTCAAATACATGTATAAATTTGGAGTAAGCCCAGTGATATCCACTCCATATTTACACAGATTTCATTGAGATCTGACTGACTCCAATTGCTACTCTGGAGGAAAATTGTCAAAGTGCCAAGGGGTGAGGAAAAGCTGATTTCAGTTTACTTTTCTCCAAGGAATAAAGAAAACATAGGAAAATAATAATTACTATGTTACAATTGTACTGAATATTTTGATAAAGATGAAGATTTTTCTTTCAAAAACAAATAAACAAAAAAACAAAACAAAACAAAAAAAGGAAACATCTTGGTGGCATGCTGCTTCATCTTTTCATCTCTAGAGTGCTTCATTAAGTGTTCACCATGGGGAGACTAGCTTCTGATTCCAATTTGTCCTGGGAAGCAGGAGCACCCAGCTTTAAAAAATGATAAAGATACTATCCTGTAGCGTGTCTATATTTGTTTTCTACATCCTATTGTCTCCCATCTGTTAAAAACGCAATAGCCCTCTGGAATTAGATAATAACCTCACTAAATTGCAACATAATGGGTTAATCAGCCAAGCAATGAGAAGTATGTACTTTAAAAGTCATAAAATAATACGCTAAAAGAAAAATGCTGCTTAACAATTAAACCTAATGCAGATGTGTCTATGGATGAAGAAGTACAAGACAAAAGTGTAGAAGTTCAGGTAGCTTCTGCAAAAAAATATCACACACTTTCTTGCTATATATGTGTACAGTACCTAACACAATGGAGCTTCTTGTTTATTACATAATACAAATAAATAGTAATAATCAGAAAACAACACTAGGAAAGCAAAGTAACGTATTTCATTTCCCAAAGCAATTCCTAGTGAAGACTAAAACGTTATGTCCACTAGAACTTTCAGAAAATGTCCCATTATTGTACTAAAACTAGTGCAGCTCTGGTAACAAGGGGAGGACTAATGTGGATAGGGCTAAGGCATTTCTACTATCGAATCATCTAAGGGTATTGTTTCCCAGGGTTCTGCCAACCCAAAGCTCACGGTAACTTCACTTTGTGTGAGGTGGTGTCAGGAAACAAGTCAAATGGCGACATGGCCATCCAGCCGACGGATGGACTGGTAGAAACAATATATCACAAAAGTGCTCTTACTAAAAAGCTATGCTTTACTTAGGCTCAACCACAACATGAGTGAGCTCTTACTTTGAAGGTGTACTTTTACTTAGGCTCAAGCACTTACACACATCCTCAACAGGTTAGTAAAATGCCCCTCCCCTCAATCCTTAATAATTACTGAAGTCTGGGGCAACTTTTGAGTAGGAACAGTGACAGCTTTCCAATTGGCCAGATCTTCCAGTTGTCAGTGTAGGATCCAAAAAACACACTCACTCACTGACCACCAAGTCCTCCCCTATTTATCCTTGTTAGTAGACAATAACATGTCAAGGAACAAGAAAAAAATCTTCAAAAACTAGACATAAGGTAACCAGTGTACTTAATTAGCGAGGTGTGTTAGGACAGAATTTGCATCTCTTGAGGCCTGGACAAACATCTCCCACAGGGCATGCATAAATAAGCTTATTGGTCTTTTCCTGAAATACAGATCCCAGCACGTTCACCAGAGCATCAAGGAGGGAAATCAGGGTCAGGCAAAGATTGATAAAAGGGCTTCCCTCCTCTCCTGTCTTAGTCATGCCAAGGCTGTACAGGCCTGCTGAAAGGCCTATCAATTTTGGATGCTGCTAGCAACAAGAATGATACACTATCACATGGTCATTGGTCCTTTTACTGGTCTATTCAGAATCTCCCCATATGGTATGTCTACATTGCCCAATGCTGGACTGTGCCAGCTGACTCAAGATCAAAAGCCCAAACTCTGGGATCCTCCCATCTTGCAGGGTCCAAGAGCCTTAGCTTCAGCCCAAGCCTGTACATCTACACTGCAATTAAACAGCCCCACAGCCTGAGTCCCGCAAGCCCAAGGTAGCTAGCATGGGCCAGCAGTGGGCATTTAATTGCAGTGTAGACATACCCAAAGCCTGCTTTGAGCAGAGGGTTATATGGACAATGGCAAAAACTGTAGATGGAAGGGAGACAAGGGGAGATTTCTCAGGAAATGCTAGTGTAAACTCAAACCTAAGTGTCATCTACACTAGTTGAAATAGCCACAGTGGGAATATTTGGTACTGCCAGTTCATTCACACCACTGTTAGTAATGTTGGAAGCCTTCGATCCCTCTTCAGCAGAGCATTTAAGCATGTGCTTAACTTTAGATACCTACTTAAGTATTTCGCTGGACTGTTCTTCTCTGATTCAAACAGCCATATTCAGCATCATGCCAATTAAGGAAGCTCACGTTGTGTCTAATTACTGCCATCAGATTCTTATAGCTGTGTACAGTAGGGCTCTGGACAGTGCTAGCATTGGCAGAAACTAAATTTAGCAGCAGTGGGAATTTAGTGCAAAGTTTCATCTAATGTAGAGAAGGCAATAGAGGATTAAACTCAGAAATGTATGGTAGTGCTTTTTTTCAATGCTTTTCAGCTATAAGAGACTATGTTCTGCTTTGAGCTGGTATGGAAGAATTCAGTTTAAACAAATTGTCACAGCCTGCATTTCTCCTCCTTGTCCAAGCAAACCAATCATTCTTGTGGGTTTTTTCCTTTAAAAAAATTTTTTTTTCAATGTTACACTTTTACCAGTTTTACAAAATTTTGCAATTTTTACCAATACATCAGCATTGACAATTCTATGTACACAAAAAGAAATAAAATAACTGAACTATGTAGAACATCACCACAGAATTCCTTTTGTTATATTCAGTTTGACCTCTTCACACCTTTAACAAGTCCAGTAAACCAGTAAATCACATAATTTCCTCATTCAAGCTGAGATACTGATTGCATTGACCCCTTCAAAATTCAGAACAAAGAGAACAGGGTGCTCCTTTGTCAGGAAGAAATCCAAAACAATTCTGAAAGTAGAAGCTCTCCCATTCCTATATGGAGAAAAATAATCTCTTATCTCCTCCCTTTTTCAGCCCTCTCTGCATTATACCAGAAGACTGGCCAGACACACCAGCTCTATTAAAGCACTCTGGCAAGGCCACCATCATAAACTGCAACAGTGAAATAGATGATGCTTTCATTTTCACACTAGATTACTTTGCTTCCACAGCCTCGTACCTCCTCAAAAACTGACAGTTCTCATTTCTTTAACATGGTTGTTTGGAGGACTGGGGGAAGGGGAAGGTTGGGGAGTGTAGAGGATATGAGAGTTGGAAAAATGTATTTTTTCCTCTGGCACTGGATTCTGATTTTTTGTTTTTAACACTACAAAAAAAAAAGCAGAAGTCAGGTATAACATATATCAGTCTGGTTCAGACACAAAGTAATATGAAGGAAAGGTTATGTTTGTGAATTTACAGAGGGAATATATGTTCCCTGCTGTCAATGTAGAAAATTGAAAGATATTGGACAAACATCTTGATAGTCATGTACCAAGACTGCATTAAGGTAGGAACTCCAAACTGTTCAGGGACACAATGAACACTGATTTATTCCATCATCCTGGGATCCAAATTATACTCCATACTAAATATTTTTAATCCCTACTTTAGCCTTTGTTAGTAGATATAACACTCTTCATGGAGAAGGTTTATTTCAAGGGATTTTTTTCAGCTTGCTCTTTTGATCTCTACACAGTAATTAGTGTACTAAAGCAGGCCAGGAAACCATTCCACTCTGAGGTAATACTGGGATACAAATAAGAAAAGAGACAAAGATAAAGTCAAATAATAAATTCTGAGTCAAAGGGAAAGGGAACTGCCATTTTAGTGTGGCTTCAGTCTCTTGATTTATAGGTGAAAGATCTTTTTTACTTGTGGGTTTTAATTTGTTTTAAATACAAAATTGACCATCTGTTGTTGAAAGAAATAAAGAAGTTCATTCTTTTTACATGTAAACCCATTCATCAGTCACACACATTTGAATTTACAACACCAAACCTTAAAAAATCATTTTGGGATGAGGGAAGGAACTAGAAAAGTGACAGAAATTATTTTTCAGTAAAAAGTTTCAATGACATTACAGTATGCTTCAAATTGGGGGGGGGGAATTCATCAAAAAATGTAAAGCTAAAATGGATTTTTTTCCCATGTTTTTGGTAACCAAAAGCAGAGTGTTAAAAAAATTTTTTTGTGGTTTTGTTTTTTTTCCCCAACTAAAACCTGCACTATATATTTCTGAAAATATTATTTTGATTGATATTTGATATCTGATTGATATCTTGTTTGCAAAAATTTCCATTTAGTTTAAAAAAAAATTATCAACTAAAGTATTGACCAATCCTAAAAAGAACCCATAAAATAAAAACCTTTAGCTATAATATCTAGCTTTTTATTACATTGCTGAACAGATATTTGATGGTGCACTTTTAACTAGTTGTCAAATCCATCATGTTTTTCATGTCAGGAGTACAGTGTGGCCAACTGATAATGTTCTATGTCAGAAACATTTAAATTAGAGCTGGTTGCAATTTTGCAGTTAAATTAAAACTGCTTAATCACAATTGAAATTTTCATGGGGACTCTCCAATTTTGATTTTTCTGTAGGGGGAAGGGGAGTTTTGCCAAAAAACAAATCTATTAAAAAATTAAAGGACGTTTTTTGTTTTTGTGATGGGAACCTAAAACTTGAAGAAGGAAAAAAAAAAGTTGAGCAAAAGCCTTGCTTGGTTTAAATTTTTTGGTTCTTGAAAATTTTTGTTTTTCAGTTTTTTGGTGAAAATATGTAGAAAAGATTTCTTTTTTTGGGTGGAAAAAAATCATGACTACCAATTTGATTATCAGGAAGCTGACTGTGCATCTAATCCAACACATTCTACAAATCCTTGGTGTGGTGACTCCATTTATAGATTTAGGCCCAGATCCTTAAAGATATTTAAGCATCTAACTTCCATTGATATCCTTACATTTTCCACTGAAAATACATACTTTTAGAAATGTTGTTTTATCAAAAAAATCTATCAAATTTTGTTTTGTTTTTTTAAACAAACTATGTAGGCAGGTGATGTGCATGTCAGGGAGACCGAAAAGGATTAGACTGTAGAGGAAGAAGCAGAAATAAAAGGACATGTCTTGGATGAGGTGAAAGAGATGAATTCTAGGTTACAGTCATAAGTGACAGGATGGTAATGTTGTCAGCAATGACAGAGATTGGGGACTGTTGAGGATTTGAGAGGATACTTCAGAGGTTATTTTTGGCTGTGTTAAGATTAAGCTGAAGGCTGAACATCTAGAAGGAGCTATCAAACAGACAGGATGAGATGCAGAAATGAATGGAGGGAGACAGGGCAGAAGTGGACAGACCTGTGAATCTTTAACATAGAGAACGTAAAATTTTTAAGTAGAAACAGAACTAATCAAGGGTTAGTTATGAAAAGTTGGCAGAATTCCAGTTTCAGAAGCCACTTGTGTTTATTTCTCCTTGTAATTTGAATTAATATTTCCTTTGATTTACAGTTACTGATGACATGTGAACAATATTTGTGTTTATTTAGCAATGAAGCTATTAAGTGATAAAGGCTGATTACTACTATGGCCATGTTTATCAAAATGGGACTGAAAGTTACTAAACTCAGATTTGTATCAGTTCAGAACATATACTTGGTTTACAGTAAATATTCTCACCAGAGCCATCATCACCTCAACCATCTGTGAACAACAATTTTAGGCATCAGCACTATTTATTTTTCCCACTTCTACTTCTGTTGAGAAGAGAGACAAAGTAGAAAGTGAGTAAAGAATTTCCTCCTGGTAAACGGCCAGGATAGCCACACAGCTGCACTTTACATTAAAGGGAAACACTGGAATCTGGTGGAGGGAAAAATTCTTGTATATAATAAAATTCTCTTGAGACCATTGCCAACAACACTGCATATAATAATAGGAACACCTGTCATCCTATTTAATGCACGCTATCTCCTCCCAAGAGGGGCAGTATGCAAGTACCTTAAAGAAACTCATAGAATTTACTTCTCTTTTTTGGTGTTATCCTGAGATCCCATCAGTCATATCCAGTTCCACATGGTAACAGTTGCCGTTCTGCATCCAACTCCTCTACTGGTGTTAATGGGTGCTGCTCCATTGTAGTCCCATGAACGCCAACCATTTGCACCAGCAGAGGATTTGATCCCTACAGTTCTGCTTGGGCCCTATACTAATATTACATTAGAAAGTACAAGATTTTATTCTGAATTGCAGAAAATCCATACAGTCTTAAAATGCAATGCTTCAGGCAAAATACATAACATGAATTAAAATGGCTTTTATAGTAGTAATAGATCTCATCAAGATAAGGAAAGCACATGGCAAGTTCCTTATTTTCTTAAGAGGAGCCTAGATAAATAAATATATTTCTGCTGAAAGTATAAAAGATTCAGACTCCTATACTCTGAGGTCAGAAGGGACCAATATGACCATCTAGTCTGACCTCACCCACCCACTCCTAATAAACCTCTGACCTATGACTGAGTTTTTAAAATACCCAAATCATGCTTTAAAGACTTTAAAATACAGAGAATCCACCAGCTAGTGAGCCATGCCCCATGCTAGAGAGGAAGGTGACCCCCTTCCCTTCCTCCGAGCCAATCTGCCATGGGGCAAAATTCCTTCCCAACCCCAAATATGGTGATCAGTTAAACCCTAAGCATGTGATCAAGACTCACCAGCCAAACACCCAAGAGAGAATTCTCTGTAATAATTCAGAACCCACCCCATCTAACATCATCACCAGCTATTGGCACATTTAACACCAGTCAAAGATCAGTCAATTGCCAAACTAGGCTGTCCCATCATACCATCCCCTACATAAATTTATCAAGCTCAGTTTTGAAGCCAGCTAGGCTTTTTGCCCCCACTGTTCCTCTTGGAAGGCTATTCCAGAACTTCACTCCTCTGATGGTTAGAAATCTGCATCTAATTTCAAGTCTAAACTTCCTAATAGCCAGTTTATATCCATTAGTTCTTGTGTCCACATTGGTGCTCAACTTAAATAATTCCTCTCCCTCCCTTGTATTTACCCCTCTGATGTATTTATAGAGAGCAATCATATCTCCCTTCAACCTTCTTTTGGTTAGGCTAAATAAGCCAAGATCTTTCAGTCTCCTCTCATAAGGCAGGTTTTCTATTCTGTGGATCATCCTAGTAGCCCTTCTCTGCACCTGTTTTAGTTTGAATTAATCTTTTTTTAAATATGGGGGGAAGACCAGAACTGCACACACGATTCCAGATGAGGTCTCACCAGAGCCTTATATAACAGTACTAACACGTCCCTATCTCTACTGGAAATACCTCGTCTGATGCTATCAAGGACAGCATTAGCTTTTTTCACGGCCACATCGTATTGACTGCTCATAGCTTAACCAATAAACCCAGATCCTTCTCCTCCTCTGACACTTCCAAATGATGCGTCCCCAGCTTATAGCAGAAATTCTTGTTATTAGTCCCTAAGTACATGATCTTGCACTTTCCACTATTAAATTTGATCCTATTTCTATTAATCCAGTTTACAAGGTCATCCAGATCTTTTTGTATGATACCCTGATCCTTCTCTGGATTGGCAATACCTCCCAACTTTGTGTTATCCGCAAATTTTATTAGCACTTTCCTACTTTTTGTGCCAAGGTCAGAAATAAAAGGATTAATCTGATTGGGCCCAAGACTGATCCCTGAGGAACTCCACTAGTAACCTCCCTCCAGCCTGACAGTTCACTTTTCAGTATGACCCATTGTAGTCTCCCATTTAACCAGTTCCCCATCTACCTTTCAATTTTCATATTAATCCCCATCTTTTCCAATTTAACTAATAATTCCCCATGTGGAACCATATCAAATGCCTTACTAAAATCTAGGTAAATTAAATCCACTGCATTCCCTTTGCTTAAAAAATCTGTTATCTTCTCAAAATAGGAGATCAGGTTGGTCTGGCACCATCTAACTTTTGTAAAGCCATATTGTATTTTACCAATTACCATTAACCTCGATGTCCTTAACTACTTTCTCTTTCAAAATTTTTTTCCAAGACCTTGCATGCAACTGAGGTCAACGTAACAGGTCTTAGTTACCCGGATCACTTTTTTCACCTTTCTTAAAAATAGGAACTATTTTAGCATTCTCAAGTCATACGCTACAGTCCCTGAGTTTGCAGATTCATTAAAAATCTTTGCAAATGAGCTTGCAATTTCACATGCTAATTCCTTTAATATTCTTAGATGGAGATTATCCAGCCCTCCCTGATTTAGTCCCATTAATCTGTTTGAGTTTGGCTACTATCTCAATTGCAAGTACTTCAAGTAAACTTTCTGCAACATCAATCAAAAGTTTACAGAGCATGATTTCACCTGATCACTGGAAAAAGTCAGAATGTGAAATCCTGGCCCCAGTGAAGTCAATAGGAATTTTGCCATTGACTTCTATAAGGCCAAGATTTTACCCCAAATATTCTAGCTGTCCCAGGGGAGGATGACTCCTAAAAAAGGACCAGACCAACTCATCACAATTACAATAATAATTTGAAGACTGATGTTGAAGACATCACTGTAATCTGGTAGGAAGCACTGTACCTTGTTGTAAGTGTTTGCAGGATTGGGCCTACCTATATACACACAATTTCAGCCTCAAATTTCTCTTACAGAATTATTGTTTTATGTTTAGCAAAACAATGGATTCTTTTTGAAACCACAGTTACTAATCTGAATAGTCATTTACATGGTCCAAAATATGTGATAATAGAATTCATATAGATTCCTGCCATTTACCTCCAGGATGAGCTGTCTCCAAATTGAGCATTTAAGAAATGATGCTTTCTGAGGGCTAATATTTACAATTCTACATTTGTACATTTTTAATTTAGACCGATATGACTTTACCTTTAAAATGTCAATATGTACACATGCATCATATATCTGCTAAAGCTGTGCCTTGCCATAGTCTCACCCATCCCTTCAAAAACCTGATTTAGCACTCTTTTATGTATATATGCTTATCCCAAAATATAACAAGTAAATGCCTATCTTGAGAAGAACCATTTTGCACGGATTAAAAATAAAGTGAGTAGCTTTGTTTTCTTCCACATAACATGAAAACAACCACGTAGAAAAAGACCATTAGTTACAGCAATAGTTATTGCAGTGTGTACTTCTGCTTTCAGTGCCACATAGATCAAGAGATATAAGCAACTGATCTTGCTAGTCAGTTGCTACACAGGCTTTTCAAATGAGACTGCAGATCTAAGCAACCAGTAATCCAGCTATGCAGAGACACTCACGGCTGCTGTCAGAATTTATGCCATCTTTCATTACAAAGCTTCATAAATATACAGAGAGGTTCCTCTCTTTGAGAGATTAACGACTTCACCAATCAATGTTTTAGTCACATGTTCACCTTTTGCAGTTTTTCCTCTTCATTTTTTTTTTACACTGTCTAACTACTGCAACACTGAGATGCTTCCTTCCTGTGGGACAGATTGTGATACTTTGAATCATATTGAATACCTTGCTCTGCTGGTAGCCAGTGCCTTTGACAATAATGCTACTCAGTGTAAGTGTAGCTCACTATAGTCCTATGCATTCAACTATACAAACAGTAGCAACATAGAATAAACCAAATATTTATACTGGAGCTGACCAAAATTAGGAATTTCTTTTCATGGGAAATTTCATTAATTGGTTTTTTCCCCCAAAGTGGGTTGAAGAGTTAAAATTTAAAAAATAAAGAAAATAACATTTGCAAGATAGTCTAGCCAGGGATCATGGGCCAGAGGTAATAATGGGGTCATCAGGATCCCTGGCTGGACTACATCTCTCTTGATGCACAGCTCAGTTACCTCAGTAGTGCATTGTGGGAGCCCAGATCATAGGAGACAATGGGGCCCTTAACTACAACTACCATAAAGCAATGCAGTTTGTTTAATTGATTCAAAACCAAATATTTTAAATCTATACAATAAAAAAAATTTCTGATTTGGATCATACCAACGAAAAACAAGATATAAAAGGTACGTAATGTAACCAAAAGCTGTGTTTCAGACCATGCTAGATACATAACACAGTTTACTAGTTCCACAGGAGTTTGGCAAGGCTCCATTGTGCCGGAATTTTGTTCATTGATTGGTTGCTGGATAAGCTTGAGGAGACAACTGTCGGTGGCATTCAGCTGAACACTACTCTGCTTTGAGATCTCGAATACACATTTTGTTGGCTCAGTTTGCTGAATCTCTGTAACTGACAACCAAACTGGTTGGGAATGAAACAGCACGTATTGGTCTGCTTATGAATCCAGCTAAAACTAAGTTCCTAGCCATTATCATCAAGCAGCCTCCAGCTAAAGATTACAACAGTCAAATATTTGGGAAGAATCATAGTACTGGATGATGCTCAAAAGATGTGGACACTTGTGTCGGTAGCTGGTGGTGCCACATTTCAGGTCCTTCATTGCTCTGGTTGGAATGTTGCGACATCGAGCTTGCTACAGAGTTGCAGATCTATAGAGTCACAGTTGCAACAACTGTGAAACATGGGGGTTGAAGAAGGCTGAAGAGCAGTGGATGGACATTCCTGATTTCATCTTCTGAGTCAGTCACTCCATATGAAGCAGTAGGACAAAATTAGAAATTAAGATATTTGTAGCTAAACCCACCAATTCCCTCCATCAGCACTGGTTTGGTTTCTATGGCTTTCTTGTTATGGACATACTATTAGGATGTAAGATGAATGAGCTAAAAAGTGTGTTACCAACGAATGCTGCTACATGGACAGCTATCATGTAGTTAGGTTACATGATAGGATCTCTAGTGATGGATATAAACTGAATATGCAAGCCAGACCACCTTAAAGATCTAACTAGAGATCATTCCAGATAGTGCTCAGTCTGCAAGGAAGCTTCATTCCTTTGGGATTTGCCATGATGATAATGATGATCCAAAACAAGACAAGACGTTTTGTTTTATTTTCCTAATAGAACATTGACAATTTTTGTAAAATCAAAGTTTCCTTAGAAAACTTTGAATTTGTGGACACAGTGTTTTCCCATTCGAAAATTATTCCAATGGAAAATTCTTGACCAGCCCTAACTTAGATTTGGAGCATGCTGTTCTTACTTAGTGTATAAAAGACTGATAGGTCACTGTAGGAAGGCGCAGGGACCTTCCCCCGCGGCTGGGCCCCAGAAAGGGCAGCCGCCGCCCCAAACACTGCCAAGCCCGGATTTAAACCCCCCGCCTGTCTATCAAGGCCGGGAGCCGACCGGGATAGGCTCGGGCAACTGGCCAATCCCTTCCCCAGAGGGCGGGACTTCCCCCCGACAAGGGGAAATAAAAGGCCGGGCCCGGCGCTCAGTCAGGGGCCGACGGTCAGCAGGGTCAGACCTGCCTGCCCACCAGCGAGAGGCCCGGCCGGAGCTCCACCAGGCCAAACCTCAGCGCAGGCCCGGGCGGGACGTAGCAGACTGGGAGCGACCCTCCCGCCGGGGAACCGACGATTGGGTCGGACCCCCAGACACCCGGGGATGGGACGAGCCCTGGGACCCTCTGGGTTGGGAAGGCCCCTCTGAAGCGGGGCAGGACCTAGAGGAGCTACCTGCCGCACCCCCCGCGGAAGCCGGACCAGATCTGGAGGAGCTACCCGAGGCTGCAGCCCCCACCGAATCCAGTGAGCTAGAGGAACTGCCCCTCGCAGAGGAGTTCCCGGACCTGCCGCCCGTGGGCGCCGACGGCCTCCTGAACCTACCCCGCGCCAGCTACCCGACGACCACCGAGGAGGGAGGTACCAGGGACGGGCGGGGAGGAAGTAGCCCAGGGGCAGCCCCAGTTCGGGCTGCGGTGGGAAATCTCCTGCCACTGGCGTGTTACGGCTCGGACCCCGCCAGAGCAGCGGGAGTGACCCTGCCGCTGCTAGGGCCCTGGGCTGGGACGCAGTGGAGTCGGGTGGGCCTGCGTCCCCCTCCCCCCTTCTTCCCTTGTGCCTCAGCAAACCTCCCAACCCCTCCTCCAACCCGGCGATAGACTGCTTGCTCGCCCGCCCTGCCAAGGGGCCGGGGCGATAGACTGCCTGCTCG
>ML675610.1:26055078-26099446 GCA_007922155.1 Mesoclemmys tuberculata
ACTGCCTGCTCGCCCGCCCTGCCAAGGGGCCGGGGCGATAGACTGCCCGCTCGCCCGCCCTGCCAAGGGGCCGGGGCGAGCGCCTTTAGGTCACCGAGCTAATTCCCCATTTATTTCGTGGAAGGTACAGGGACCTTCCCCCGCGGCTGGGCCCCCGAAAGGGCAGCCGCGCCCGACGGGTGACACCCGCCGGCCTACAGTCACTGATTAGGACACATAGGCGAATTAAAGTCAAACACGGGAATGGGTTTAAGCAGCAGGCAATGGCGATTTTAATATTATATGTATATTCATATTATTTTGGGAGCCACCATTTGGAAGTGTAACAGTCTTGTAATTTCTATTTGACAATTTATATCTTGGAGAAACACATTGCTACTTGTAATATTCTTTTAAAATTTGGACATATCATAAATAAAATGTGGTCATTAACTGGCTGAATCATTCTTAGGTGCATCTGCTGAATACAGGATGCAAGTAAATCAAACATATTACATACACAGAACCAATCAAAAACTAAAAAAGACAAACCAAGACCTTTAATTGTAACAAAAATAATTACTCAATTTTCTGAATAAAGACTACTACTAAAGGAAATAATTTTCTTTTTCAGGGCAAGATAATTTTTACTATAATTATTCTGTTATACAGTCTGGAAAATCTTAGGACCTCTCAGGGGTAGAATAGTAACAAAAATACATCTGAGAATTGGTACCAGGGGAATTTTTGAGGAGAATGATGACCACTTTTTAAATTATCCATAAAAAGTTTGAAATCTATTTCAGTAGAAAAACTTCTTCAGCTCTAAAGTCCAAAGGGAAATACCTAACTTCGTCACTTCGACAGGAGAATGATAAATTGGTATTTGCTGTGCTTCCAGGTTCCTACTCCATTAAGTTTCTAGTTTTGGGAATGCTTCAGAATCTTATTTTTTTCTTTTTAACTGAAATACAAAATACTATATGATGTACTGTTAATATGATTAAAAGGATTTGTCATTTCCTCCTGCCTAGCAGGCTAATTGAGCAGATGTACACTAACTAGTTATGCATCAATGCTTGCATCTTTGATGTTTTTTTTTTTTAATTTTTGGTTGGTGGGTTGGTTTTGACAGTAAGTACAAAGCCATAGTTATTGATAGAAGGGTCCCAGGTGCCTTTTAATAGCTTTGTCCAAGATTTTCAAAAATAGCCAGTGACTTTGGTTCTCTTAATTTTTGAATGTCTAACTTGAACCACCTTAAAGAGGCCTGATTTCCAGAAAATGTTGGGCATGCTAACCTTGAGGTAATTTCTGAAAATGTTTTGTAAGTTAAAAAGAGAATATTTGTATTTTTCCTGTGTATTTTATAGTGAACAATGACACATGTATAATGAGAATGTTTAGATAACTTAGTGAATTAGATATTTTGACATGACAATTACCTTCTGTTCACCTTCTCTTTTTTTAAAAGAAGATATAGACCCCCTTTTCAAATATTATGTCATGTTTGATAAGCACTAACATATGTGCTGGAAGAGAAAGAATGAGAGTGGGAACAGGTGGCTATACCCAGGCTGTTTCTTCACTGATGATGGCAAATTTACCACCATCAGATCGACTTATCTGGATTGACTAAGTGGTCAGTGAAGACCATCAGTCAATCTAGAAATTGACATATTAAGACCACCTTCTCAAGTGGTGTAGCGCTGCGTCAATGGGAATGTGGTTCCCATTGGCACAGTGCAGTGAAGGCAGTGTGCAGAACAGAAGCAGAGAAGTCAACGGGAGTTACACAAGTTTTCTGTATAGCTTGTGTGACTCCGGTCAACTGCCGCCGAAGGTCTATCCTTTATTCTTTTGGTGAAAATTTTCAGATGCACAAATGGGAGTTAAGTACCAATTAGGAATTAGTCCCCTAATTACCCTTCAGACCTGGGAAATCCTTCTTCTTTATAAGTATTATTTGTACCTATTTTTTTTCTAATTGATATTGTTTAATTTCATCTTGTTTCTGTATCCTACAACGATTTATTAAGACTTATTGAGTATTGTAAGCTGTTCAGTTGGAACTTCCTTTTAATCCTTTTATTATCAATATTATTCTTAGTACATACAAATTTAATGTGCAGATATAATCTACAAAGTGTGTGGTTTTTTTTTATCATAAACAAGGCTGATAGGTCATTTGTCAGGATTATTCAAAGCACAACAGTAGAGAAAATTCACTATACATGTTAAAACCCAAAATGGAGATATAATTTATAGTGATGAGGAAATTTTCAAAAAATGAATTTGAGTTTTCATCATAAATCATGACTGAACCTAATGGAAGAATTAGAGAACTTCCTAAACAAGCACTATCTTTATAAATGAGGTTTAAGAAAAAACAGAACATATTGAATAGGAAAATTAGTGACAAAGTTTTAATGGGCCCCAAAAATAGCTGCCCCTGGGGTATTCAGGCAAAATGTATTGCTTAATTAGGACTTTAAAAATATTAGCAAAAAACCTTGTCTTTATGCTAGAAAATGGGATTTCTTTCCTGATAAAATTTGATAAAATGTGATTTATTCTCAACTCTGATTATCCAAGGACACTTTATATTTTCATTAGGTGATGAAAAGGTTTTTGATTGGGTGGAATGTAAATATTTATTCAAAGTCTTGAATGGGTCTTAAATGTAATTTTTACAAATGAGAAATTTCCATGCATTGATGACCTCAGCTATACATTCAAGTAATTTAAAAAAAACACACCCTTTGTTACTTACAGGAAAATAATAATTTATTATTATATACTTATTATTATAGTACATTAATCATAATTATAACACAGGGAATATCCCATAATAGAAATACAAAAAAAAATCCAAAACCCAATCCCCCCAATCCAGATATTTGTAATCTGTCCACTATATATTTGCAGCTTCACAAATAAATACATTTCCTCTCTACAGATTTTTCTTTTTTCTTTTTAAAAAGAAAGCAAAAGAATTATTAAAAGGTAAAATGTAATGCCTGCAATCATAAAATGTGATAATCTGTTCTTAATTTAGGTGATTTTTCATAAAATAATTAAATAATAATGAGCTTTTATTAAAAATAATCAAGGGAAAACATTTTCCACAATATTTTTTCCACAGTGAAATTAAAAACTTAGTTTTGATTCTAACTGAATTTTGCATTTCATATATCATAGCAAATATCCTTTTGCAGCAATCACTTCTTCATATATTATTTATATTTCATTTATTACCATGTCTTTTTATATAATGCTTTAAAAAATCTGTTACGAAAAGAAAAATAATAATCTGAAAAGTAGAAAATTAAGTGTCTTTGTAAATGAACTCACAAAAGTTATTGAGCATTACTCAGGTAATTAGTATGCTAAACGCAGAAAGCCCTATTGATTTCCTGTAGATATTCCCCCCCACTTTGGTTGTGAATTTAGCAGGTGAAGTAATCATGCACTGCATCGTAAAAGTAAAAGTAAAAATGTACAGGAATTACAAATAAATTGTTCTAAAATGCATATGTGTAAAAACCATTTTAAAGGAAAGTGGCCTAACTTCTATCTATGGCCTAACTTGCCCAATGGGAATTGTATCTGCTACATAAATTAGGACAACTTCTATATTTAGTGTTATGCAGCATAAAAGGAAGGCTGTCCACAAAAGTGACTGTCCCCATTTAGATAATAGTGAAATATTTTTTTAAAAGGAAAAGAAAGTAAAAATAGGACTGATGTAGAAACCTAATTTCACCCTAGTCACATTCCTAAAATCAAAAATATGCACTGAAAATGGAATTATTTAATGCATTCAAAATACATGAAAAATAATAAAACAATGGGAGACAACAACTTAGCATAACCAAACACAAGGAAGGGCATTAATTTGATCATCTAGACAAATACTACCTAATCAGAATGGTTGTGTAACTAGAAGAAATTAATTACATTAATTTATGTCATCACACATTTATACTGAGTAGAAATGAAAGGTTTACCCTACATCAGAGAAAGGAGTGGAGTCCTACGGGGTTCTTTTACACAATGAGACTATATTCTGGAGACATATAGGGTGAAATCTTAGCTCCAGTTAAGTTAGTGAATTTTGCAACTGACTTCAATGGAGCTAGGACTGGACTCATAGAACTCAGGATGTAGCGCAGACAGAAAGGGAACCAGCAGGAGGAAGTAATCACCAAAAGTGACTTGCTTGTTCAGTATGCTTCCTCAGTATGTTGTAGCTAAGAACAAGGCCTATTATAAGGGTACTCTAAACAGAGATTTATATATTGATGTATTTAACCAATTTCATTTAATGTTTTTTCTCTCTGTTCTGTACTACACCAATAATTTTTGTTTTTATTTAAGCTACTGTCACCGGGACTGTGTACAGATCTTTGAACTGTGGTTACCCCTTATTTGGTGCCTCAGAAAGAAGGGATATGAACTTGTAAGACAGTTGTGTCAAGTATGGGGTAACCGATTAAATACCCCATTGTGACAAAAGAAGTTTGAGAGTTTACTCCTCAGATATTGCCAAAAGGGACCACGCCAAGATAGGAATGGGGAAAGCCAAATGACTTAAAGGTGTCAGGTTTTGTTACATAACTATTTTTCACTCATGTTTGTAAGAAGGATGACAACAAAAAGATTCAGTTGATCGACACACATAAACCTTAACTATAAAATGCAATCCAATGTGAGAACTTCATGTTTACCAATATGTAAAAACAACTTTTTATACTATGTACAGGTTTGCAGGGCATGTATGTTGTTGGAGGCTGAGTAAGTCCCAAGTGGAGGCTTTCCTATAAAGATTTAGAAGTGAGCTGTGGACAGGCACTGACATGGTCTCTGTGATTCTGACTGAAACGAAGGGAGAGAACAGAGAGGAACAGATGTTAAAGGAAAAAGTTTAGTTTGCTTTTGGCTGTATATCTCCTCCCCCCAGATGTGTTTTTTTAAATGGATGCATTTTTAGAAAAATTATAATCCCAAAAGAAATATCTCTAATTTCTTTAACTTTTTCCCCTGTGCCTTATTAGTCGAGTTAGCTAAGTTTCCCTATCATGCTTGTCACTTCTTAATACCATACTGACTTTTCAGGAAGCAATTCTTACGCTGTATCCACGAAGGAAAATATTTATAAAAGCTAGTTAACTTTCAAAATTACATTACATTCTGTATTAATGTTTCCAGTGAGGTCACCTTACAAATAATCTAATACTGAATTAACGCTACATAGTTTAAACTTTATAATTTCACTTAGGCTCTCATTTATTTCAATTACAGTCATCAATGCTGCCAAGATTTATGCACTTACTTAACTTTTCTCGCTCTGAGATGTCTTCCTAATCCCATTGAGAGAGTCATCACAGTAGCATGTAGCAAATTAAGCATATGCATCAACCTTTGTAGGGTCAAAGCCCTAGACAATATATATCATTTTACATTTCTTGAAATACAGAGTTCGTTACTTTAGTTCATTCCCCATGCATATTACTTGTAAAAAATTATTTCCATTTAAAATTTGCACAGAAAAATGTTTAAACCTGCTTTCTTAAAACCTCTGCATTTACATAAATGTAGTCCACCAAGAACACTTAGCACTTCTGCAAATCTGGCTCAGGTGTCTCATGTTAGGTGGCTAGAAAATGAAGAACACACAGTGGTCCCCTGTCAATGTTTCAGATTATGTGACTTATCCACTGTGACCCAAAGACATCTGGATGCCAACAAGCAGAGGGCATGGGGTGCTTAAGAGTTACAGGGATGCTTTGGATCTGGTATTTATATTTTAGTTCACCAAAGAATGTCATGTAATGTTTCTACTGAAAACCTGTGTAACACTGGTCATCATAATCTTTGGGAAATGTATGTGCAAATAATATGTATAAAATGTATATATATTGGAAATTAGGTCCTTAAGGACCTGTAGTTAAAGGCAGGTCACCCAGAGGTCTCATGTCTTATGACCCATTCCACCAGACAGAAGGTGGGAGATACTCATCTCCCTCACTGACCATTGCGTATTGTGTGTCAAAGTAGGTTTGCATACTGAGTCAAATGCTAATGAAGAGATCCTGGGGACTCAAGAGAAAAATTAGCAGGGAGAAGTGAACAGTGGAGGAGGGAACCCTGTTTAGAGTATACTCTACTATAAATATGTACTATAACTGGTATACTATATCTAGGGATGCAGAAAAAACACCCTGGAATTCTTCTTCTGAGGAGATTAGCTGCCAGTGGGCTTGGTCTCATGAAAAGATGGTCCTCTGACATTATAGGTAAAATGCTGAGAGAAAGACTTCATGGAATCAGTACCTTCTTAGACAAGAGGGCAAATTGTTAGTTACGTAAAGGCTCTATAAAGTATGTTATACTTTTACTTTATAGGTAACTATTTGTTTCTATTAATCTTGCTTGCATCTTCTTCATTCTCTATTAAATACATATATTCCTATTTTCACTATGAACTTATCTAAGTGCTGTGTGTTAAGTGGAGCTCTGTCCTGAGGAGAAACTGATGAGCAGATGTGTACTACTCCTTTGGGAGTAGCGTATCTGTGAATTCCATAAATGTCCCATGGAACAGGGGCTGGACTCTCCAGAGGGATGCTCAGAGGACTCGGGTTGTAGTGTGCCTATCACCTAACCTAACCTTCATAATGAACAGCAGAAGTTGTTGAGGCTGAGGGGAGTACTTCGGCTGCCTCTGACTGGGGATGTCAGGGCACTAACCTCTTAGTTAAAGCTCCCTCCCACTAAGAGCAGATGGAAGCAAGATACCCTACAACCCTAGTTATCTCTAGGGAGCATCACACCCACAAAACAACTCTGTAGTAGAGGAAGGGATAGAATCAAGTTCTCCAGGTCGGACAACATTTAGTTGCTTTAGTCTTTCCTTTCTCTTCTTGCAGTTCCTTGCTTCATTTCACCATACACCTTACAACTTGACAGCAGTAAAATGAGAATTCTCAACAGCTGTGAGCAGCAATCACTTTCCTTCCCCAAGCCTGTGGGTCAGGCCAGGTCCATCAGAAATCTCCAGAATGCAAACAAGTTAGTGAAAATCAGTAAAAGGATTTATATCTTTGAGTGCTAAGAGGTCAAACATTTTCCAGCATGGGCAAATTCTGATCTCACACACACTGGTGTAAAAACAAACTGATTTAAACAGAGTGAGGTCAGAATTAGGCACTAAAATTTCAAATGCACAATGACTCAGAGATTTAATAAAATTTGAAGTCACAAATTCTTGGATGATTCATATAGTAATATACACCAATCATACCAGCTTCCAAAGCAATATGCTTTCCATTGCAAAGGTTAATTAGTCCTTAAAAGGCTTTGCACATGAGCCACATGAATATCGCTGCAGGGTCCAAACAATGCAGATCATTAATCCATTACTTCATAGTTTTAATTAAAGTCTTGTCTAGCATTTCCAAGCAGCTTCCACAGAGAAGCTACTTCATGCAAAATGTTTAACAACCACGAAGGGGTGGGGGTACAGAGATGTCAATATTTTCAAAGATGGGTCTTTGAATGTCAGTGTCTATCTTTTACATGATTACTGTAGAAATGTATGGAGACAACTTTACTTGGTTGTTTGCTGTGTTTCACCATTTTAGAACAACAATGACAAGAAAGAAAGGCTATCTGTTTTCGATAGCAAACTTGATAGATCAGGTCTGTATCCACTAAAAACTTTCTACAGGGGATGTTTGGAGTCACCAGGAAGCACTTTAGGTTTAGGGTTTTAAACTGCACATAATATATTATTATGATTCTGGTTTATTCTAGCTAGAACCTGGCATATTATTTAATTTTTAACCATGAAATGTCCATTGAACAGGGTTTTTTATTTATTTTATTTTTATTGAACCATCTATAATGTGACGTAGACTGCTTCTCACTGAGTGGTTACAGTAATTCACAATTTATCATTGAGTATGAGTCATTGAAATTCTCTGTTCCAATGTAGATCACCTTGTACTTCACCACACTGAATTTCATTTGCCATCATGTTGACAAGTAATCAGTAATGTAAGTGGATACAGCTCAGAATACACAAAGTGAACTGATTTATTGACTAAGAAAGTGCTATGTAGAGAGCCACTTTTCTAATAATAATCACACTTAAGTGCCCCATATCATAATTTAATGAAGATAACTCAGGAAGTGTCCACTTCCACCAAACTATGGCTGTTCTGTAAAATTGCCTTACTACTCTAAAATTTATTAAAAAAATTAATACTATTTTGGCATTATAAATATGAATTATTTTGGAGTTGAAGGAAAAGCTTGCTGAAAACTCACTTGTATGAATGAACTGTATGATTAAGAAAATAAGAATTTTTTTTCAGTCACATTTTCTATACCTTTCAGAAATTAGGATGCTTGCGTAAAGGATAGAGATATTTTAAAAATACATATATATGAAAAAAAATCCTACTTTAGTACTAATTTACTGTTTGGCTACAGAACCCTGAAAAGGAAGAAAAAAATGATCTCAAAATGGGACCTGGAATTATCTTGAAATATTTCCTGCAATATAGATAAACATCTATTTGCTGATATATAGACTCAGAACAGCTTCATTTGAAATATGATTGATAAAATGCTAGTGTCTTTATTAAATGTGTTAAGGTAGTTTGAAGGCCATGAATGATGGGAATTTAGCTGGGAATGAAAGATTCTGCATTTAGAGCAGAACAGAGGTGATGTGGGAGGGCAAACATATGCTGTCATCTATAGGTCTCAGGGATACTATCCTCGAGCAATACAAATGTGAAGCAAGTCTAACTTGGTCAAAATATATGCAGCTATACCATGAAAAAAACTCAGTCTTCACCAACAGTTATATGACATCAGTATCTGAGATATCAAAAGTATTTTCTACTTTACGTTCTTGTGGTACTATATCTCAGGTATCACTGTATGGTAGAGGTTGATTTATATTGATTTTTCCCTCTTTTTCTAAAATAGAAGCCACTATATCTTTTTATGCTGGAGATTTTTTTGGTTGACACTTTACGCTGTGGTATGTAAAATTAAATGTAAGGAATTGCAGAGCCTAACACAAAAGGGTCTTACTCTGTGATTTGGGCTCCCAGATGCTTCCACAATAAAAATAAATAATAATTCCTGAATTCAGTTGGCATCTCTCCTTTATAACATCCACCCCTTTGCACAAATGGTGCAATCTTCCATATCAACCACTTGTTGTTGTTATGGAAAGTAAAAAAAAAGAAGAGAAAATACATACCATGTTCTCATTTAGAAAGCATCTTCCATTTTGAGGACTTTGTGGGTAGGAGATTTCTTGTCCTTAAAAATCAGATAATGCTCCTGGACTGGTACTGTCTCTTTGAATTCAGTAGAAACTATCTGCACCGTATTTTGGAAGCTGAACAAAGCCTTTCCAGAATTTTGGTATCACATTGGCAACAATGTTATAAAGGAATTTGGTTTTCATAAAATATGCCAGACTTACTCATGAGGGAAAGGAATCCTCTATCTAGCTGTAGATACAACATGGACAATGACAACACAAGCTTCAATGTACTTCTGTGCCAGCAGGTTTCAACGGTCTTTGAAAGAATTATCTATATGGAGCTTCAAAAGTAAAATCTCGGTTAATAAACAAAAACAATAAAGGTTCCTAAGTGATTACAATGTACTTATCATTCACAACTTTTAAGGTATCGAGGAACTTGAAAGGAAGCAAATGATTTGCTAAAGATACAAAATAAATCTTACATAGTCCACATAATTGAATAAATATAATGGACCAGATCTTCAGCTGATACAGATTTAGAACAGCTGAGAATCGGCTCCATTACTTTTACCAAATATAAAAAAATGTATATTTCATCAAAGCAACATTAATTCTAGCCCATACTCATTTTTATTTTTGATTAGTAATTTAAAAATATAAATGTAACAAAATCCTTTTGAAAATTTGCAGAAACATTCTCTTTTGACTTCTCAATATAGTTAGCAACTTTCAATTTTCCAAGACAAAATTACTGATGTATACATAGAAAATTGGTCTTCTATTATAGTGCTACCTTCACTCTGAGGAACTTGCTCAACTCCATAACAAAAGGTTAGCTCAGTCACCATGTCCATTCCTGACATCCGTCAGCAAAGTGCCAGATCATAGCAACCATTGTGTGTTTGCACACGTTTAAGTCTGTGTGTATAGAAGAGTGAAATGAAAGCAGTTCATTTCCAAGTGAGGCCTGATGTACACTATGAATTTATATTGGTATAAATATGTTGCTCAGGGGTGTGAAAATTTATCCCGACCAACTCACTGTGTAGAAAGTGCTATGTTGATGGATGGACTTCTTTTAGGAAGGTAGAGTACCTACACCAATGGAAGAAACCCTCTTGTTGGCATAGGTAGTGTCTTCACTAAGCGCTACAATGGTGCAGTTGCACTGCTCCAGTGCTATAAGAGTAGACAAGCCTGAATCTGATTCTTATTTACTCTGAGGTAGTTTTGCACCACTCTGGAAATGTAAATGACCTTAAAGTTATAATAAATTACAATAATGCCCATTTAAAGGTCTGTTTACACTTCAATGGTGCTGTAAAGCTTCCTCAGTTTCCTTGTAAATGAGAATCAAATGTGTAGGGTATTTAGCAGCAATTCCAGAGTGGAATTGGATCAAAGAACAAAAAGTGAAGCTGGATTATTTTGTAAGAACAATAATAAATGGTGATACAAGTATCCTAAAGTATTCTGAAGCTCAACCAGGCTAGTAGCTGAAAGAACAATTTTTAAAGGGAAAATAAAAGTCTGAGAAGGTACTTTGGGCCAGAAGAAATTAATAACCTCATATTTTAAAGGGTTAACCATAGGGTCAATGATATCAAAATGGAACTAAAATGTACAACTATCATATGGATGGATACAAAGGGGGAAAAACACAGTTAAAGCAAAGAACTAAACTTATTCAAGGATCTTTTTTGTCTGAATACAAGTTCAGTTTGGAGTTAACCGAATACGGCTCTGCTAAATATTTTATTTTCCTCTCTCTCTCAAACTTTGCTGTGAGTAACACTGGATTATACACTTAAAAGTCAACATGTGTGTGACCCGTCCATGCCTAGGGTAGCCACCTGACAATGCCAAGGTCAGGGCAGGCTGTCAAAGGAGAGCAGATTCTCCCAGCACTGGTGGGTGACACTGAAGTCAGACTTCCCAACCAGCCACAAACAGTGCTTCTGATTCCCCACACTGGTTATCAAGAAGCCAAAATAAAAATATACACAGCCGCCTTTACTGCATTTCATCTCAGGCTCCCAATCAGCCACTGGGTCCAGTAAAGAGATCAGTCATTTAAAACTTTGTGCTCTTTACCAGAAAGGTTTCCCCTGACCTCAAAGGGTCAGCCACAGTACCAGATCAATATAAGTTTAGATCTTACCCAAAATACCACGCTGCCAGCCAATCCTTTAGTAAATGAAACTAAAGATTTATTAAAAAAAAAAAAGGAAAAAACAATAAGATAAAAGGATTAAAGCAATCAGATACATACAAACAATTTGAAAGTCCATATATGTCAGTTTTCTAGAAGAATTGTGGAGTTTGCAGGCTTGTATAGTCCCTCTGGTGTACATCCAGTACCTGGATGGGTCTTAGTCCTTTGTTTCACAGCTTCAGTTCAGTTCAGTTGTAGATGAGTGGCTCCAGAGGTAGGCTACAGTCTGAAGACAAAGACTGAAAGGCAAAATGGATCTAAGGGAGCCCTCTTTTATGTCCTTTGGTCCTTGCCATGTTGCTTGTGGAATTTAACAGGAATAAGATGGAGTCAAGAGTCACATGAGCAAATCCTGGTGACTCATCGGATATATTCCTGGCTTCTCTGCCTAGGCTCTTTTACTTCTAAATTTCTTAATGGGCCATTAAGCAGGCTAGTGCTGCAGCCATCCTCTCTGGGGTGTCACCCAGACAGATATACCAAACATGTCCATAACTTCCATTACACATGTAACACATTAACATAAACATCATCATCTTACTTAGCACATTATAGCCTTTCTAACAGTACCTGATATGGCATAGCTCATATGAATTATTATGATTTTGACATATTGATGTTAAATAATATAATAAATCCCCCCCTCCTCCCCGCCATTCCAGCCAGCATGACATGTTCTTCATTTTATTCTTCTAAGGCCAGATCCAAAATGCCACTGAAAGATTCCTGTTGACTTTCATAGGTCTTGGACCCATACAATTGTTCCTAACCCTTTTTTGTATTCCTGTGATTGTATAGACTTTAACCCAATTAAATTGTTTTAGAGAATGGTTCTGGTTTAAACTATTTAAAAATACATGTCTATTTTTTGTTGTTCAGAGAGTATTTTAAACATATGCAGATTGTATTCCAATAATGCGTAGGGGACCAAAACACAAGTTGGGGCTCCACTGTGACTAGATCACTTGCTCAGGTTACACAGCATGTCCGTAGCAGAGCCTTAGAGTGAACCACCATATCCTGTGCTTCAGCCTTCCCAACCCTGAAAGGAAGAACTGATGTCTGCACGCTGTATAATAAAGAAAAAAAAACTATTTTATGATAAAGAATACAGATTTAGAAGATTATTTGGGGGGAAGGGTTGGGAGGAGAGTGGAGGGAACTCCTATTGTTAAACCGGGTTACACATTCATTTTAAGTGGTTTCTTCAAAACTCCCTTCCCTAGATCATATATGTTAGCATACTGTTTTGGTTAGTCTTTCGTTGTTATTGTCTGATTACGCATGGTTTGGATTGATTGCCATTCTTATCTAGCTGGACTTACCGCTCTTAACAGTAAGAAATAACATAGCCATACAACTATTTCAAATTATTGAATCCTTTACCAAAAATGACAGCTACTGAGGATAAATGTTAAAAGATCTGATGGATTTACAAAGTAACATTTTGTGAATTATTTACACATTTACACTTATTATTTACACATTATTCATTTGCAGTGGACTGATGTAACTTATTCCCATTCATGCTATGTATAATCAGTTGTAACAGTACACAATATTTTGACAAATGTGATATGGGACGTGGGAGTGCAAAAGGTGTCAGATGTCTTCTATATTCCTGGCAGAGGCCAGATACAATCACAGCCCTTTCATATTCCTCAGCGCTGCTAGTTGTGCAAGAGTTCACAAAGCGTGTTTGAAGGGGTAGGAAGGAAGCAAGGCCCTGACAGTCCATAATGGTCAGCAGAGCTGGCCCCAGGTCATCAGGGAAAAGAGTAGGGGTGCGGGAAATCACAAAATACACTCTCAGCTCTTCAAGAACCACTGCGGCTGCCTGAGGAACTTTGCCTGGAGGAGCTCCTGCTAGGCTGGAGTGCCTCTGCACAATTTATTACTTTGAGCATAACTTGGATTTCAGACATTACTGAAAGTAATGTACTTGCACCTGAATTTCCATAAATATGTACTCCCATCTAGTTTCCAGTGTCCTACTATTTAAATTCCAAACTGATGATATATAAACAAATCAAAGTGTTGGATCAAAATACAGAAGGGAAGGGGTAGTTCTCGCTCAGTAAGGGATGTTCTGCTTAACAACCAACAGCTTACATTGTTTTACATACACACACACACACACACACGAAATTTAAGGAGCTCATTGTTTGCACACCAAGGAACAGCATTACTGTATATCCCATCCCAGTAGTCCAGCCATACCTTTATGTTAAGCTTTTAATATAAAAATGATACTGCAGAATGAAACAAAGGTTCATATGAGATCTGAATGGCTGGGCTGAAAAACACAACCATGAAAAGATATCCATCTGACCTTCACAGTGTTTTAGAAAGAATAAACTCTTGAAGTGATAAACATAGTACAAAGTTTCTTTAGACAATCTTTGCAGACAGAAAATTAATTAGATTTTCTTTTTTAGAGGTGACAACATAAATCTGTTTCATCTCCCAGGTCAAAAAGACAAAGTTGTCTTCTCAATGGGGGGGGGGAAAAAGTCAGCCTAAAACTTTGGTTGTTCTAAGTATGCAGTGCAGTATGTATGCATTTCCATGTGAGTGCAGTTAATGGACTTTAAACACAAATGACAAGGTTCTAAAAGTCAAATGTTGACTTTAAATGTATATTGCAAACGATGTAAAGCTTCTTCCAAAATCAATAAAGTCTTATAATTTGCATATACTCTGCCCCAAAAGTCACAGTTTAGGTTTCTATAATTTAAGCCAGTGCTGAAGTTAGTAATGTACCTGCAACAAAATGTTTTCCTGCGCTAGTCCATTTACAGAATATATTTGTACTGACTCCATATCATGCTGTTAATGTAATCTCCTCAAATTCAACTATAACTCTGTTAAATAATCATGTTTTTATGTTAGTGTTCTTCCCAATAACCTACAAGTAAAATGCTATCTATTTGAATATTGACATAATCCTAATGATTAAGAAGGTTAACCATAAATATCTATCATTGCCTGATGGAAATCAATTATATTTTCCCCATAGTGAAATGTGTATCCTTAAAATAGTAATGATATAAGGTACAATTTCCACATATTTGAGTACAAATATTATTTAAAACTTTAAAATATCTATTTATAGTTGCTGTTTGCTAGATAAAGAGCTATACATTTCAGTGGTATCTTTAGAGATTTTGGGGGGTTAAGTTTATTTTTAGGTGTTTTTGAAAATTTCAGACATTGACAGGATTGTCTGGTGAAATAAGAATGAGAAGTGCGTTATCTGATACACACCTGTTGGCTGCAATGTCAAATCCAAAGCTAACCTCATTCTTCTCTTCTCATTGAGCAGCAGTTTGGAATTTTAATTTTCCACAGTGCTTTCTTCTATGAGCTCTTAAGAGTTGAATTTCTGAATTTCTTAACATTCATCAACACTTTTAAAAACTGCTTCTTGTATAATTCTCTCTCTCTCCCCAATGAAATTTACCAATTTGAGGAATCTGTCAGTGCTCTTTTTGAAACTCCACACAGGAGGTTCTTTTGCTTATTTTATTATTTGAAGCCCTTGGTCACCATTTTTCAGACCTGCTGTAGTTGAGAATAGTTTAGAGACAGATCCTTAGCTGGTGTTAATTGCAGTAGTTCAAGAAAATGGAGCTTTGCTGATTTATATCGTCTGAAAAATCTGCTTTGTGCGCAACCCTAATTTACTGCCTGGCATACTGAAAACCATCCTTCTCCAATCCTGTATGTATGTTGAATTTAAAATTAGTCACCATATTTATCTAGAGCAATACATATGTAAAAAGTTCAAACATATAAAGTCTACATGGTGAAAAAGCCCAGAATACCTAGTGCAGAATATCTATCGCTGCATAGCTACTACGCAATAGCGCCTTGTGTTACCACCTTTATTCTGCACCAAGAGTGTTTCTGTGTAGTTTATGTTACCTAAATATCGCAAAGAGTTTTTCAGTACAGTATGATGCCAGTCTGGGAGGGAGAGGGGAGTCCTAATGCACACAAACATGTTACACATTAATTGGTCTGCGTATACCCTACTTGTGTGGACCAAAGGTTCCCAAGTGTGCTTTAATATAGTATTGTTTCAAATAGCACTGTGTTAAAGCACATCAGTGTTATGCTAACATGTGTGGAATTAGAGTCCACATGGGCAGTTAGTGCAGAATAGCTATGGCACTTTAAATTTACAACCTAGCTATGCCACACTAATTTCCCGGCAAATTCCTCGTATAGATAACCCATTTATACACTTACAGATATCTTATATTCAAATAAAAAAGTATTTATAATTATTTTCTTTCCTTATAATCTCCCTGTAATAAAGTAATAAGACATTTTCACTTCTATACTCTTCTCACAATTTCTGACTCATTTTTTCTCCAGAGTTCTGGTTTGCCGTTATATACAATTGTTTAGCATTCAGTAAGAGTTGGCATTTCTCTAAAATCACAAATTTCTAACTAAACCTCCAATTGAACAAGCTACTCAGAGCTGAGAACTGCAGCTTTTAGTGTGACTTCATCTGGGATATTATTCAGGTTCATTACTCACGAACGTGCTGCTTGAAGATCAAGTTTTCAATGATGTGATTAATAAGCAGGCATGATGTGGAATGGTAGTGGTAGTGAATTCTTGGGGATACACCTGGCCCATGGGTCTGCCTGACTCCCATGCATTGCAGGGTTGGGGTCATATTAAAAACAAAGTAATTAAATAAATAGCTTCTATATTAAATAATTGTATCATCCTTTGTCATATTTATTTTTTAATTAATTATTCTGTTTTCCCTTCATTGGAAAAAATGCAATCTCAAGATGGGGTGTTTTGTCTGGATTGGCAGGAAAAAAGGTGAAGCCCCCTCAGGAGTTTGGAATGGGGGGAGGTTAAACATCATCTCATCTGGTGCCTAGGCTAGTGGGGCTCAGGTAAGCCATGAGCACCTGGGGAAGCGTGTATCAACCCTGTTCCTGTAGCCTGAGTCCCCTTTCAGTTGGGCCTCAGTGACAGGTTGAATGTGAGTTGCAGGGTAGGAGGGCATACTATGGGACAAGCTGATGCCCCCATTACACTTTTTGACAGCCAGGAAGCTTATTATTGTATGCCTGTGTGAAAATGATTTGGGATTTTATAAGGGCTGTTCACTTAATCATCAGGGCACTGAGATTTAAGGTAGACCCAGGACCTGTCTCCAGGGATGACTGTAAACTGGCCTGAAATGCTGCAGTGGAGGATAAAGCAGGGAGCTGGCATGCCTACGTGGGCTGAGAAGACCAGAACATGAATGAAGCATCTAAAATGGGGTGACAGATGTCCAATATAGGTGCAGACAGGAAACCATCTGTGGAGGGGTGGGGAGTTTACAGCAGTTCTCTACCAGGAAAATCATGACTTGCACTATACAAATTATTGCTGCTTGGCTCTCAGGTGAGCTAAGTTAGTAAGTTTATGATCTAATTATCTAATTCCTTGCATCTTGGCTTTCTTTCTGAATATCTGGGACAAAGGCGATTTCCAACATTGGAATGCCGTTTGTTCATAGTTTCTATAGTCATATAGCAGAACCTGGTAAACGAAAATTGGCATTTCACATCTACATTAATTCTGAGAGTCCTATAATATTTGCTTCCTCAGAAATAGCATTTTATGCAAAAGAGGAAGTCCAATTCACACACTGTCTTAAAGGAATATATATATATACATTTGATTGTATAAAAATTTTACAATGCACAACTTTGCAAGATAAGTGTCCCTAACAAATTATGTCCTCAATATTAACTGTCAGATGATCTCAGTGCTTATTTTAAGATGAGGGAGACATACTAATATTAAAAAATTTTCAGTACTGAGCAAATCATATGTCTTTTCTGACAGTGTAATACTATTAGAGTAATATGCCCCTGATGCCTAGGCTACATCTAATTGAAATGCTGCTTATTACTGTCAAGAGAAGCAGATGTCAAATATATATAATTTGTTTCAGCTCTGTCATCTTATGCAAGTGTGGCATACAAAGTTAGTGTCTAATGTGGAAAATGTAAATCAGATTATAAATAACTTTTTTAAAAATCAAGTATAATAAAATAAAGTTATGTACTGAACGAGTACAGAACTTGCCTTGATATTACAGTGCTACTAAGCAAATAAAGGGGAAGGGCATCTCATGGAAGTATCCTATATGTATGCAATCCTCTTCAACTTTTGGAGGTGCAGTTTGTAAGATGGTACACAATGCTGGCCCAACCACTTTAAACTATGTATTATCACTCTGGATGCTGGTTAGAACACTGGGTGAAGTCCTGCTCCTGTGAAGTTAAAGCCAAAACTCCCATTGACTTCAGCAGAGTCAGCATTTCATCTAATAAGTGCTCATCGTTTCTATGGTTTCTCTACATGAGGGAAAATACCTGCAGCAGCTAGTGCATACTACGTGCTGCATGCTGATTACTTCACACTAACTCTCAGTGTGACACTTGACCTGCACACTAAGGCTTTGTCTACACTACAGAAATGTCACCACTGATGGCTGATGTCCAGACTGCTGTCCTTGGTCGGTGGAGTGCGTCCTAACCAGGAGCACTTCCATCGACCTGAGGGGCAGTGTGGGAGGAGCTGAGACAGCCACCTCCCAGCTCCCTGCCAGGAGCCCACAGGCTTCCCCCCCACCGTCCCAGCTGAGGTGTGGGGACTTCCCTGCTCCCAGGCTGGGAGCCGGCCATAACCTCCAGCTCTGAGCGGGAATGGGCTGCAGGAGCCCACTTCGAGTTTGCAGCCAGGAGGCAGCCTCCTGCACCCCAGCTGGGAACCGGCAGCAGACTCCCATGACTTGCCCAGTACCAGGTCACCAGGGCAGCAGCCTGCTGGCATCCCAGGCTGCCAGCGGGACAGCAGCCACCCTCTGCTTGCGAGTGACCAGGGATTGCAGTGGGGCTGTAGCCTCCTGCTCCCCGCTGCGAGCCCAGTGGCAGCCTCCCACACCAGGCTCGCAGCCAGGCAGCAGCTGCCCGCGACCAGTAGTCTGGAGCCCAATGGCTTCTGGAGCTGGGCTCCAGCTCTCCTTCCCCCCTTACTTGTCCATTTACTGCTCTGCTAGAGCAGCCCCTCCACCATTCTAAGGGAACACAGTGTCTACGCTGACACTGACTTACTTCTGCTGACAGAGGCTCTTTGCCTCTCGTCTAGCTGGTTTTATTTTGTCAACAAAACGGCTGTTTTTATTCGTACGCCAGGACTGTTTTGTCGACAAAACTTCCTACTGCAGACAAGGCCTACTGGTGCCTTTTATGCAGTAGTTTACTGAACTTTGGAAGTGTATTAAACCATACTGCCCAACAGCACACTTAAGGTGCAGTAAGACTGTCCACACAGAGAATTAGTGTGGAGTAGCTAGTGAATTTGAAATTCACACTGTATCATACTGTGTACCAACTTCCCTGTGTAGACGAGCCCTCAGGTAGGAGTTCAGCAAAATGTTTGAGCCTGGTGCCTAACTTGAAACTCGTCAAGTCCCACTGATTTAAATAAAACTACTCATGTGATTAAAATTATACACATACATAAGTTAGTTGCTGAATAAAGGTATTAATGAGCATTTGCTCATTTGTCTGAGTAAAGTTCCCTAATTCTACAGAGGCGGGATAGGTAATTGAATGCTCTTAAGAGAAAGACTATATAACCATAATAATATCCATAGTACCATATTTAAGCAGTGTATCAAATAACTGTTTATGACAGACTGAGTTATATGTTACTTGATTTCCAAATATGAAAGACCATTTTTCTGATGGTGGAAATATATAACATATTGGAGTAAGCATATTGTGTTTCATTCTGTTGTCTTGTCTCTAAATATTTGTCACTAGTTTAAACAATGTATTCACTCAGTGAGACCTACTAGGTATCTACTACCTGCCAGATAGCTCTTATACAAAGAGGAAAAACAATGCTCAAGTTTAATTCAAAATACTCTTTCAAGTTTCATAGTATATTTGCGTAACCCTTCTGCCAGACAGAGTTGGAAGCAGCAAGGGCCGAGTTCTATATATAGGAGTCCCTGTCAATGATACAACACCAAACTGTCTCAAGCCCCCACCTAGTCACCTGGGAAATCACACACTATCCCCTGCGTGCCCCAAAAGGCAATACTTCCCCTCTGCACAGAGTCCTAGGGTAAAAGTAAACCTTTTAATAACATAAGAGAGATAACACAGCACTGGGTTTGGGAAACAGTGCAAACAGAATTCATGAACTCAGTGAGCTAAACCCACCCCAGAGTATGGAGTGTGTCCTTCACCTCTCCCTTCCCCCTGTACTGACCATCGTAGTTGCATTGTCCACCTCTCGGTTGGGGCTCAGCCTAACCCCCTCTACAAACTCCTGCTGGATTCAGGCTTGACCAGGCCTCCTCTGCTGCTGGCTCCTTCCGACCGCTGACTGCACCTGGCCGGCGCCGGCCACTGGCGCCCTCTGTCTACAGATGCTAACTGATCCCGGCATCTGCAGGCACTGACCACTCCTGGCTCCCACTGTCTGCTGATGCCAACCAATCCCACCATCCACTGGCATTGACCACTGTTGCTCTTGCCATCTACTGGTGCCAACCAATCTCACTGTCTCAGGTGCTGCCCACTGCTAGCACCTCTCTGGTGGTTGTCAGTCAAAGTTTCCCAGTCTTTCTAGTGAGTCAGCACTTAGTGAATTTCAGCTCATGGGAAAACCTTCTGTTGAGAAAGAAGCAATGTCCCTGCTTTTAACAAACAAGAGACTCCAAGAGGAATCATTAGTTCTACTATTTAACAGTGGAAGGACATCATCAATCCGTGCCTGAGGGTAGCCCTTTGCCAGGGCTAGTGCAATCTCAATAGGAGACTACTCACCTCTCTCCTTGCAATGCTGAAACATCAGTCTGCCACCCTTTTGGGGCTCTATTTGGGTGAGAGTGAATTTTTTTTTTGTCAGAACAGGCTAAACAGATCTGATGCCATTGGTTCATACAATATAAGGACAAAATTTCATTACCCCTGCAGTTAACACAAAAGTGACTTGTAACACAATACCAGACACATTGACCATTTCCCATCATGCTCAGCACCTAGTGTGCTTATGCAATGTGCTGAGTACTTAATTATACTCATGCAAATAAAGTGTCCCCCCACCCCTCTTTCAGCTGATTGAGCAGGAAGGAATGTCATTCAGATGGTCTGAGCAAGGGGAAGTGCCACTAAGACCTTCCTTACATTTGTATTCCCACCATGGATTCTTCCACATTTTTTCTGGTAACAACTAAAAACTTATAACTATCATGAGGAAAGACATGTAAGTCTCTCATTTGTCAGACATATTTGAGGGTTAATATATCTGGGTGCTTTGGTATAACGGGGAATGATGTAACAATTCAAGCTTGGAATAGATAAATAACACAATAATTAAAAGAGCAGCTTGAATTTAACTTGTGAGTTATTTTTCCTCCCTGAATAAGATGTCATTAACATAGAAATTAGAGTATGACAAGAGCCATTCATTTTCAGAGCTCCCATTAGTTAAAGGGCCAAAACCTGTTTAGGATTGTATCTAATGTAAATCAGGGAAAGCAGTCAACAATTTAGTTGTCATACTTAAATGTCAGAATCCTTCCATTTATCCATCCAGATCCAGCTCCCCTCAATATGATGCGACTTACCTTGTAACAAAGAAGCTTACAATCTATAGCCTTGTTCCTTCTGTTGGATTCTATTGGCAAGTTCTGTCCAAATGGATTTCATTGAGGGACTACAAAGGCTGGGTCTACACTGACTGTGGCAAATTCGCTGCCATCAGATCGACTGCTCAGGATCGACCGAGCAGTCTGTGTAGACCCACTCAGTCGATCCAGCAATCGACGCAGGAAAACCACCCTGGTAAGTGGCATAGCGCTGCATCGAAGGGACAGCGCAGTGTGGACAGCGCGTGGAGCTGATGCAGCGACATTGACGGGAGATACGCAAGTGATTTACATTTACATCACTTGCATATCTCCTGTCGACTGCTGCCGAATCCAGAAGGTAAGTGTAGACTGGGCCTAATTAGAGAACTAATGGTCTTTGGTTTTAAGGAATGCTATCCACGAGGATAGAAGGAAATTGTAAATATATTATAATTACTAATTTATTTAAGAAAATAATACTTTCTGTGCTTACTCCATTTTATTCCTTGTTCTTGTCGATGTATCAACCTTTTGATTTGTTGGACAAACATCTGTCAGGGATGGTCTAGGTTTACTTGGCCCTACCTCAGTGCAAGGGGACGGACTTGGTGACTTCTCATAGTCCCTTCCAACCCTACATTTCTATGACTCAAAACCTATTTTATAGTCCGTCAGTGGGCACTCCTAAAAAGTTAATTCTAGTGTTAGGGAGAATAAAGATTTTAGGGAAAATCATCATATTTAAAATAAACTGACAGAACTAATAATGTCTGTAGAGTCAGAAGGAATCTTCTTAGTTATCCACTGTATGCACTTCTAAACACCTGACTGTATGCACTTCTAAACACCTACTTAGCTAGCAGGCTGTAAAATGACACATGTTTAAGAGTTAATAAAAGAATCAAATTAAAAAAAATGTTGCAGAACCAACACAGATACACATTTTTTTTATTATTTTTATAGCTTATAATTAAAAAAAACTATTTCAGATCATTCCTGAATGAAGAATGACTATTTTTGGTGTTATTTTTAGCTTATAAAATTTGCCCACTTAATGGATATCAAAATGAACTAAGCATTCACCTTCACATACATGTTTCTGTACATGCACAGACTATCTTTTCATAAAGTTTGATAGATTTTTCTTTATAACATTACTCATCACAATTATGCCATTGAACTTTGTAATTATATATTGTAAATGTGATTGCATGTATTTACACTAATTACACAATTACAGAGAATTTCATGAGTTATGGAAATACACAAAAATGACTTTTTTAGTATATAAAAAAGTCACCAAGGAAATCTGCAGAATACAAAGTGCCTTAGAAGAGTGCTGAAGTCACGAGAGGATCTCCACCAAATCAAAGATTTGTGAAGTGAAAAAGTAACTCTCCAGTGAACATGAACCTTACTGCAACTGGGCTTGTGGCTAATTTGGTAACCAAATCTCCCATCTTTAGCAGATGTGTGTGAAAGCCTTTGTTTGCGGTCACACGGTGTTGGGTTTGGGTACCCTGTAGAACTTACTTCTGGACACAGTGCTTCTTTCTGTGAGTAATCCCATTGACTTCAGTTAAACTGATCACATGCTTTAAATATATACTTAAGTGTTTTGTTTGATGATGGGGCCGAAGTGTTTGATGCCTTGCCAGCTCAAGTCCATAGTTCATTTGTTACTAAACACGTTTCAAAGCTTATATAGGTAGCAAAAAAAAAAAAAGTCTCAGTTTTGTGCAGATTCCATATCCATGAAAAAAAGTATGTAGTGACTACGAGAATAGGCTGATCAACACCACTTATGAGTGTTGCTAGGATTTTAAAAATGTCTTGTTATGGAAACATGTTAGAATGGAACTTGCTTAATGATAGCTATTTACCACTTCAGTACAGTGGAGTAAATCAAGTAGGATTATCGACTGGCTAGAGTTTTGTACTTTTCCTCAAATTGTTTATGCTTCTCAATAATCAGAGTATGTATCTTCCTATTTAATTTGTATTTTATTAAAAATTGTATATTATACAGAGATGTGATAGCAAATCTTTCAGGGCAAACCTAGAATCTTGGGCCCTGCTATAGTATATGTAAACCCATTGCTATCAAGCTACAGCAGTTTGCCACACATATAAGTAAATTCAGTTTATGAAGGGTGAGTAGACCACTCAACATTGAGAGCTAAATCTGCCCCATCATCACAAAGAAGTCATTAAGTTACTGGTTTAAATAGCTGGTGAATATTTTCCCCGGCATAAGGAGAATCCTTTGGTAGTGTGAGAACTACTATAGCAACACCTATCCTGACCCATGGAACGGGTCTTGGGAAAGTAGATATCTTTCACCCTCATAATGCCTAGTTCCAAGAATGGACTTTAGTCCATATAGACAACCTGGTCTAGATTAGAATATGTCCTGAGGCTGCTGTAACTTGTGTTGGAACTGAGCTGCAGTCCCCAGCATGCCCCATAATGGAGATCTCATCATTATGTTGTGAAGCCATTTTTTGCCTGCACACTATCCCACAAATGTATCTAAGCACTGTTTGCATACAGCCCAGGATTAGGGGACATAGTATGTCAGTTATTAGTAAGTGCACAAATCCAGGAACTGAATGCACCCTGTTGATAGTTTTAAACATAGTATGCAGTAGTATTTAGTACCGATATTAACTTTTGGACCGCACTACCTAGTATTCCTGAAAGGAACTTGGCATATGTGTTTGGAAGTAACAGCAAGATCAAGGGGCCTGTTTCTCCCCTATCTTGCACCTTATGTAGTTATTTACACATGTTCAAAATGAGTGTCAAGAAGGTATAACCTACTAACAAAATCAAAATGGTGGCAGAGATGTAAATAACTATACAAGTTACAAGACAGTGGAGAATCTGTCTCAAAGTTTCTGTGGTCTTGTCTACACACAAATCTTGTACAGTTTTAACTATGCTGGTTTAGAAACAGATGTCATTAAGTCAGTGCATACTCTTGAGTGGACACTCAAATCAGTTTTATATTTCTATATGCATATTTCGTTTGAGCCAAAAAGGGACTGAATTAAGCTAAAATAGATGCTAGATGTTCTTAAGCTGATTTAACGGTTTCCACATGAAGGGGTTGCACTGATTTAATTAAATTGGACCCCAATTCTGCAAACCTGTCCATGCTCAATTTTACTCACATAGGGAGCCCTACTGAAATCAGTGGAGCTACTCATGGTAGTAAAGCTTAAATGTATGTAATTGTTTGTAGGATAGGGGCCTTGAGATTCTAAATTGACATCACTCAGTACAATTTTCTCATGTAGACTCAGCCTAACTTTACCTTACCTAAAGGACTTGATTAACTACCTCGTTCATTCTTTATATAGTGTAATTCTATTAATTACAGTGTGGAATAAACAAAGAGAAGCACACTGTTGAATCAGTTTGCATAAAATATACAGTGAATTTGTATAGATTAAGCAGTAATAGCTAAAGTGGTGAACTTCTATCTTGATGCTAAAAGAAAAAGGAGAATAGCAACAAAATGTTCCATATAAACAGAGTCTAAAGAAATCAAAGTTGATCTTGAAACCTGTCTAAAAAGGCTGCAGAACTGAGTGATTGCTAATTATGTAGCTGTAGAAAAACCAAGTACAGCGGACTACTTAAAAACTTGCCATTTACTGCTTTTACCACTATTTTAACAACTCAGCAGGAAAGAGAAGAAAAGAAGGGTCAGCAAAAGTGTTATAGATACTTGGAAAAGCATCTGAATAACAGATGTAGATATAAACACAAAGGTACCAGGAATGCTTCAAAACTGGAAATAAAGAATTCACTGCAGGAACAGAGAAACTCAGAAGCAGCTCATTGTGTAAAAAAGGGACAGATTCATCTCCAGTGGAAATGACTCAGAATACAGGGAAAGGAATTTCAATGGGCTAGATGCACTAGTACACATAGGAGGGTATAAGATCATTATACAGGAATGATATGCGAGCTCCCACTTTCATCAGTTGAGTTTTGTTGGAGAAAGAGCAAGAAACGGGCACTGGATGAGCACAGGGGGTTCTTCCCATGTTAGTGTGCTGTGAATCCACTATCTGCCCTCAACTGTGGCCAAACCCCAGACCCTGCCTCACTACAGGGGCAAGAAAAGGATATTTCACACACTTCTGGGTTAGTTTTATTTTCATCACACTAGCCTGGGAACAATTCTCATCATTAACTTTCATGGATTTTATGCTCTCCCTCCCCCCCCCCCCCTTTTTTTTTTTTTAAGATTATCTCCACAAATAACCATACAAATAGCAAACAAAATTAAATCCAAATTTCAGGCCTACAAATACAAATATCAGTACCAGGAGCCATAAATATTCCTGCCAGGCATTAGAAACAGAGAAAGTTCTAAGATGAAGTTTAGGAAGCACAGTTCAAATGGCATCAATAATTATTTTTAAAATCCTATACCAATCCCACAAAAGAACAGAATTCAATTGCCATCTTTATCCAATAAGGAGGGGAAAATAAAACTTGATGCGGTTACATTCTATCTCATGATGCAAAATATCATCACTTGACTTATAAGTGGGTAGTTTGGCACACATGTGATTTTTAAATGTAATTCTTTGTTCCTGTTGATAGCCTTGTCAACTAGTCAATACTCTAAATACAAATAAGTTAACCACCTCCTTTTTTCATTCACATTCCATTTGCAGCGTATTGGCTCAACTAAGAGCCTTCCATAAAGCATGGAAAAAAAGCAAACATTTATTTTTTTCCATCCTCTTTCTATTAAGTGAGGGGAGGTAACTTTAGAAATCTAGTTGTGAAATCAGTGAGTTTGGGTGCATACAATGCAATGAAATCATGCTGAATGTACTTGAATGATAGTATACTGTTAAGATAATATATTTGGCAGATACTTTATTTGAGCTAGAAGCTCAGTACCACAATCCACTCACGTTCCCAAATAACCTAAAGTCATGACAAATATTTTTGTCAAAGTAAAATTTGCAAGGCTTTTCAGACTCATACTAGTGTCTGCAATGAACAATTACTGTCAAACAAACTGCTTAGTCAGAAATCAAGCTACAAAACTCTATTGGGTCCTAAAGTCTCAGTGCTCAAGAAATGAATATAGCTGACCTCATGTGAAGACCTTTTAGGGGGGCTTGAATTTTTAGTTTCTATTTTGCCATATCAAGAGAGAGCTTTATTTTAAGAAACTAGCTATCTGGATCCTGTTTGTTAAAAGGGTTTCTCTCGTATATGAATCTTGTACTAAAATACACCTGGATAAATTTTTAAATGGGGGTAAGGGAATACTCAAATATATTTTACATATTTCATCAACGATGAAGAGTTACCTATTTTTCAGTGAGAGATACTATGACATGGCCACTGTCACTGGTCGGGTTTTTTTTTTTAATTCTTTTCTTTTAGTTATTTTTAAATTTTTAGATAAATTGACTGAATGGGACTCTGTGAGAGCTTTGAAAGTACAAACATTATATTTCTCACCTGCTATAGTACTACTCCAAGAGAGAGCAATTAACTGCTTGATTGCTGCCTATCATTCCATATTCATCCAGAGAGAGTGCCCACTGTGCTACTGAATGTAGCAGACAAGTCCTAACATTCCACTGATTTAACAAAGCAAGTAGCTATCAAAAGCAGGGGAGAGTTAGCACTGATAATACAAAAGCTTCTGAGGATGAATCGCACAACCTAAGGAGGCCAGGATGTCATATCTTTTGGATTACACAATCCCGACAAAGTAAAGAGCACATGTCAATGAAAGGTTCTTCTAGAGAGAAGAGCAGGACAAAAAGACCAAACTGGTAATGGAAAAGTGAGTCATTTTCCATTTTCTATGATAGTGAAGGAATTGAATTATAAAAGGTAATAGTAACATCCTGAACCAAAGGCATATAATTATGAGTGAGAGTCGCAGTACCTGCTGGAGAGTTAGAATCTGGAGTCCACGCTCTTGACTGGATTTTATTCACAATTGATCAGAAGTGGTCGAGGGACTCTCCATCCTGTTAATGTCCACTGATGGAAACAGACTGATATATTGCTCAGCGGTATGATATCGTGTACTATAGAAAAGAAAAAGCAAAGTTTATGCTATTGGCACTAACAGTAGAACAACTTCTATAGGTGTAAACTAGTCTTAGAAGCCCCAGAGACACATGACTGACAAATGATTCTCCCTACCTGACCTCAAGAACCTTTATGTTAGAATGGGAAGAACATAGCTACAGATTGCAGTTTTGTCCCTGTAATAGACTCATACTGTGATAGACCTGAGATACAATAGCCAGGATATCTCAGAATTGTACTCTAGGATCTTTATACCTGGGCTTTAAAATGAAGAATGATTGGGGAAAAACAGCAGCAATGCAGCTGGAGGAAAGACTACATATGGGAGCTAGATTGTATATTTATCTACAGCTTGAAAGTGAAGGAGGTGTAAATGGGATGCAAGTGTTGCATCCTTCATATTGCCTCCTTGATGAGAGTGTGTTCCTTGAGGAAGCATACATCTGACTACAAAAAACATACACTAGGAAATTGGCCTTTGCTGGCCTGAATGGGGTTAAAATGTTTTTTTCCCCAACATGTGCTACCTGGTAAACAATTTTCAGTACCATTTCAGAAATACCTGATGCCAAAAACTTGCTCTGGAGGCTAAGCTATCTAATTAATAATGCAGGTTATCTGAGCTAGCAACTGTGGACATTAATTTTGGGCAAATTTATCCTTAAGTCTAGTAGACCTGAGATATCTGAGTCAAACGTAAAATAGGTAACCCTACCTTGAAAGTACAAAGCTATAGATAACAAAACTATGCAAATAGTGATTCTAATTTCCTAACATAGGACTGCCCATATCAAAAATATTCTTTAAGAGTCCTATTGCTAAAGAGAAATGTTAACTACAGGCTTCAAGGAATATTCTTTGTAAGACTAGTTAAGGAAGAAAGTTTAGTAAATCAAAATTGTTAAGAACACACACAAAAGGTTGTCTTCAGTCAGTAACCAAACTAAATACTGTTGTGTCAAGAGACAAATTTATTACATTATTTAGTGAAATGACAATAAAATGAGTATAACCATCAAAGCTGACTTGCAATTGCCAAATCAAGTTATTTAGTTATTGAGATGATAGCAGTCAATGTCAGTTTGTTTTTCCTTCAGTTGTCTCTTTGCTAATAACAGGGAAAAAACCCAGTTTGTTCAGGAGTCATTGATTGAACACTGATTGATAAAATAACAATACTTAGCACTTTTCATATTCAAGTTGTTTTACAAAATTTAACTAATTAAGGCATTCTAAACATAACGAATCTTCAGTTTGTTTAGTTTGACTTGTCTTTCATTTTTAACTAAAAATAGTCTCATAAACAAACAAGTTTTCTGATGTGTTACTAATGGAACCCTTGATTATTGAAGCTGAAAGAATTGTAAAACTCCAATTTATTTTTCTGTTTGCATTTCTCTTTACTTGAATCATGAAACTCTATTAAATCAATTTTACTTCTGTGTATAATCAGTTGGGCACTGATAATGGGAGTAATACAAGAAAGTAAGTCCATGATCCTGCAAATGCTCACGTACTTAATTGTAAGTGTGTGAATATTCCCCATGAGATCAGTGAAATGCTATCCACTTTGGATAGATCAGGACCCCAGGTAATTTTCCTGTTATGTTCTCAGCACTACAATTCCTGAGCTGTGTATGCTGCAGGGGAATTGCTCGTCCATTTAAAAGTATCTGCATTCATTTGAAAAAAAGTTAAGAACATTTTGTCATGATCTTAAATTTCATATTAGTTTGATTTTACAAAATCTAAATTTGAATCAACACTGTCTCTTTGGATAACCGTTAGTTGTCTGAGCCTATACTCCTTAGTCAGGCAAAAACAATCAGGGCCTATATGATCATTTCTCCTGATGTCTGAACAGAATACGCTCACCCTGTGGCTTTGCTTTCTCTCATCACAAAATAAATAATTTTTCCTGACTGTTTCATTCAACATTCAAATTAAAAATAGCAAAACAAAATATTTTTGTTTTCTTTTATAATTCCAAGACATTTACTATGTTAGGAAATATAGTAACATTGAGACCATTGAATACCTTGCTGCCTCCACACTCCATTACAATTTCAGGGAAATCTGCACATAATAGGTTATTATATATCATTTTATTGCAACAAGATTTATTTTATATAGGTAATCCAGAGTATTGTTTAATAGATAAAATTACAAAGAGACAGTAAACCTGTATTCATTTGCTTCAAGCCTGTTGGTTAGGTTAAATAATATATACAATATCACCTATTTGAGCATGAGTAAACTGGCATTTTCAGAAATATTTTGCTCTAAATGAATTTGCAAAAATGTGTGTTGGTAAGTGTCAAGTTTAACATTTTCCCCTTAAATTCATGTAGTTAAAATTATAAACGGAGGGACTGAGTGGGTCTGGGAATTTGGATTGGTAATGGGGTTTGAATTTCTCCTCTCAAGGCCCATTCCTTTTAGATGCTGAGTGGCCTCTGTACCCGATTGGCTATGTTTTGATACTTTAGTCACTGTCTAAGGCTTGGTCTACACTTATCTCCGCGATTCAATGGCAGTTGACGGGACTTACACAAAGTACACAAAGAACTTGCATAACTCCCATTGGCTGCTGTGCTTCTCTTCTGTGCACCATCTTCACTGCGTTCCCGTCGACGCAGCGCTACACCACTTGCAGGGATGGATTAATTATGCCGATTTCTGTACCGACTGAGCAGGTCTTCACTGACTGCTGAGTCGATCCAGATAAGTTGTTCTGACTGCGGAAACTTTGCCGCCTTCAGTGTAGAGATAGCCTAAGGTAATTATGTGCCTTCCGTCACTACAGTATCTGAACAATTCACAATCTTTAATGTATTTAACCTCATAACACCCTATGTAATAGAAAAATGCTATTATCAGTATTTTACAGATCGGGAATTCTAGCCACCAGTTTAAGCCCAGCTCTAGTAGAGAGTGACTTAAAGAATTTATTATCTGAAGGCTCTTCATTGGGATATGAGGATCTGGTTGAAAATCTCAGGTCCTAGTGTCTCTGTTCTATACAAATTCTATATCACAAAAAATCACCACCACAATTAGCATCCTTGTTGGCAGTTTCAGCAGTCATACCAATGGATTCTAGGACCTTGTCTCCATTAGATTACTTTTTCCTTCAGCTCCCACTCTTGCTACCATTGATACATCATCATCACTGGTACCTCTAATATAAAACTACTCTTAGTTTTTTGACCATACTGTTGCCCAGACCTGCTATATCAGACAATGCTAGGAAGCGAACAATTGCCTCACCTTTACAGATGGCCTTTTCAGGTTCTTACTGAGATAGTATGGCGACTCTTCAGCTGTGACTGCTCATGAAGTACCTTTCTGTGATGAAACAAAGCTTCATTCTCTTAGAATTTCTATCTGGCACCTTTTGAGCACTACATTCACTTAAACAAACAAGGTATATAATGCATAGTGTTGAACGTTTTTCATAAGTAAAAGCACCAAATTGATATGACACATCAGACCTGATATTAATGTTAACTATCGCATATCAAACCAAATGATATTCCAGATTACTCTTTGGCAATCATAATAAATATTTATTCCAGTAAGATGTTTGCATTTAACAACAGACTTTGGGGAAAAATAATGATACTGTATGAATGCCAAAAAGTTAAAACATTGTGGTAAACATAGAATCAAAATCTCCATATAAACCCAGGCAAAAGAGAACGATATGAATGATTGTAAACAGAACCAATATCCAATGCATAAAAATAAATTATTTAAAAAAAAAAAAAAAAGACAGCAAGAATTGCAACTATCCATAGCTGGGTAATACAATGTGACAAAGGATAAACTATGATCAAATTCAAATAGTACAATTCCCATGCCTGCAGCATCTACCAGAATGGTCATTTTACATTATTTTTGGGAATGCAAAGGTTTTTTGAAAATAGTAAATGTCACCAGGATTTATGACAAAATGGCTCATTTGTACATGTACATTAGGTAATGGGATAAGGTAACTGGACACTTCATGGAATTGTGAAGTTCCTCTTAGATCAGTGTACAAAAGGTTACAACAGTGTTCATCAAGAACAAACTGAAACAATAAAAACACATCAGTGCTGTACACACTGGCCTACCCTTAAAAACCTGGCAGAAATCCCATCATGTGATATACAGCCAGTCACAATATGGGTAGGAAATACCAAATGAAATGAAGCTGTTAGATTTTTCAAACCCTTTAAGAAGAGAATATCTGTGGGATTAGCTACACAGTACACAGCAGATTCTTGCATTCAGAGCTCTGAGAGCAGAAAATCCACGTTGCTCAGAGCTGTGTTTGAGACACTCATTTGTATTGTGCGTCATCATTTTCAGGGGTTTAAATGAACTCAGATGCAAACATATACACTCGGGGCTAAAAGTATCAGTAAAGAAAAGATATACTGTATTTGCTGAATGTATAAATACATGAAATGCAAGACAATAACCATGGAAAGTGAAGTCTTCTATTTTGCATGGAGGGGAAGTAAATAAGAAGCAAAAGTAGACTCAAACACTTAACTACCTTGTTTTTGCTTCATTAAAAATGGATAGCAAGTGAGTAACAGGATGTTTCAGCCTGTCACAGTTACCGAAGAAAAAGACAATATAATCATGTTAGCCACTAGGGCACACTGCCTCACTTTTCTTGTCTTCCTACATTATCACAGATTTTCAAAGCAATTTAAGGAAGCTAGACACCAAAATCCCATTCATTTTAGGCTCCTTTGAAAAATCCCAGTCAGTATGTGTCCATGACTGAACACTTTGTTCTTTGTTGTTTTCAGACTCAGGACTTGCTCCTATGGTCAATAGCTTAAAAAAAAAAACACCAAACCCCCCCAAAAATAAAAAAAATAAGAAAATAAACTATGCATAAAACAAAACAAAACCCCACTGAATATAATAGGACTAGGAGCATGCAAAGTAATTTTGGATCTAGTTGGCAAAGTATTAGAATTCTAATCTACATAATACTTACATATAGGTTCATTGAGATGGTAAATTCAAAATGTATAAAATCCTAAACAGCATAGTTTGAAACCAGTAAGAGATCTCAGACAGCCTGAGTGACAGAAATACAAAGAACAAAGTATGAAAAGAACAAATGTAGAGCAGATGTCAAGAAACACAGTTGGCTAAGACACTTTTGGAACAGCCTAATGGGCAAGCTTGTTGAGGCAAACACAGCGATGCAATCAAGAAGCACTTAGAAGGAAATTATGTATTAAAATGGATAAACTTCAACAGGCTGAATGGTTCTCTCATTTCCAATCATTTTACAGCTTTATAAATTGAAAATATAATGCGTAGAAAGGCAAATTCAACTCCACAAACTGAGAAATGCTCAGGGCCGTTTTCCCGCTTGACTATGTCACCATTGGCAAATGGCAGAACCATTGATTAACTTTTGAATCTCTTTTAAGGAGGGAAAAGTTTGGTTTTGGGAAACAAAAGTATGTGCTGGTAGCATAAATATTTAGCCATGTCACTATTAATGTATCCTCTAGCCTTATCAACCCCGGCAGGCTTTGGGGCTCACCACATACCCTCTATTGCAATACCTCAAACCAAATAATCAGGGGATTGGTAATTACTCATTTGGACAGATATTATTGGGCCACCAAGTTATTCAGGGCTTGTGGCAGAGGCCCACTGCAGGTACTCATTATGGAAGGTGTGATTGGACCCCCCCCTTACTTTTCAGCCCCTTTAACTCTTATTCAAGGGGAAGGCAGCAACAGGCTAGCTCGGACAAGACTTAAAAAGGGGAAGACTGATGGCAGCCCCTCAAACAGATGAAAACAATTAAGATGACCCTCTTAATATGTTCAGGGTGCAATCCAGATCTGTGATGGATTGTGTCACCCTTTACCCTGTAAAAGTGCTGTAGCTCCCAGCCTGCAATGCTTACAACCAGCTAGCAGCATGCAAGTCACACCCTGAAGTGGCTCTGTGCTAGAGAGATCTGGTTCAGCAGCTCTGACACCAGCAGCCTGTCTACAGCCCGGAGCACCATCCAGCCTTGGTTACCCCAACACACTCACAGTCCCGAATTTTCCCAGACCTGTGTGCTCTGTAGCCTTCAGTCCTCTCCTGGACAATTGAAAGAAATAATAAGGTTTGTTTGTTCCTCTAAAGACTTGAACTGCAGGATTAACTACAGGACTAACTCTAATTTACCAGTGGGATAAGGTTGTTATCCCAGAGAGGGGGGCGAACATGGGCTGTTGGTACCATGCGGTAGGATCCAAAGGGCAATCAGGGGGAGCTTGGGTTAGATTTCTCTCTTCTCCGTTGTGGGAGGATCAAGAGCTCCTTCCTCAGAGGGTGCCCCTGAAGGAGAGCTAGGGCACTGTGACAGTATGTTGTATCCCAGCCGGAGGGTAGGATGTGTCCGGGGAATCCCAGTTTTGTTCTCTGTCTCCCTTTCCTATTATGTCTGCTCTGGAGCCTCCCAGATGTTTTGGCAGTGGCACAGGGTGGGCATTTTAGACCGTTCAGTGGTTTTCCTAAGGAACAAGGCAAAGTATGAGAAATCATCATTTTTAACACTTTAAAATTCAGCTAAATGGAGTGGAATTTCATGAAGGAAAGAAAAAACAAAAGCTTGAGAGGTTTCTCCCTCCTGAATACGAAAGGCCTCATGCAAACAATGGAGGTGCTAATGCTTCTCAAGGATTAGGTCACAACAATCATTAATAATAGAAAATATTAGGCAATCTGAATATAGGGATTAATACCAGCTCTCCTTCTAATATGCTGACCATTAAGATTGAATAAAAAATATGTTAAAGTAAATTTTATTATTAATTTATATTTAGAAAATAACCAGATAAACATTGTGTTGGTTTGGCATTTCTGTGCAAATAATTTACAGATGTTTTACAATAAGGGATTGAATTTATGCCAGAGGCAATAACTAAGTATCTTATTCATGCAGAAGACAATTATTAATGTTTTTCCATTAGTGCAGTTAAGAGGCATAAAGTCAATCATATTATGAATCCTAATGTATTAATTTTGCAAGTCTAAGTTATAACACTTTGAAGTAAGGGAACATTTAAACTTGCTAATAGATGAAAGTTTAAATAAACAATTACAAGAATATTATAATATGTTGAAGGAACACAAAGTCAGTTTATTGGGGAAAAAAAACACTCTATTACAATTTTACTCATTTATAGCTTGCTCTGGTGAAACTTTTCAGGGTCTCCCAATTCCAAATCACAGATAAAATAATCCAGAAATCTATCTTAATTCTGAAGGATGCAGTTCTCTGGATTTGAGGGACCTGGTGTACACTGAAGAAGGGATAATCACACATTTAGAGGTTGGTGGATCAGGGCCATTTACTGTAGCTCTCCTCAAATGATATCATTTGGAATATAGATTTTAGACCAAAAAGCCATACTCATGCTTAAGGCATAAACTGAAAGCATCACTTAGGAAAAAAGAAAATCACTGCCTCTATAGCAACCATAGGAGCTGATTGCTTCTCTGAAATAGGCCTATATATTATGAAAGCATAGTTTAAATATGAAACCTCATCACCTGTGTGAAAATTATGAACCCTTACTGTATACATTTTTTTTTCTTTTGTCGCAAGGGAAACTAAGGCAGAAGATGAAATTTTGTCCCTGTTGAAATCAATGGGAATTTTTAATTTAATTTAATCCCAGAGTGCTTAAATGCCGCACACAAAATTATACATAAAGTTATATTGGAACAGGGCCAATATTACACTCTTTCATACAATCCATTTATAGTTTTAGTTGTATTTGTTTTTTGTTGTTGTACCACATCAGGGGGCTATTCTTTCATTGACATGGGAGTAATTTAAGCATATGGCTCTCATTATGCTCTTTTAGGGGCTCACACAAATCGAATGTACAATGGGGAAAACAAACAAACTTCTCTAAAAGCATGAAAATAGAAATCAGAATCATAGACACATAGAAAATTAAGGTTGGAAGGGACCTCAGGAGGTCATCTAGTCCAACCCCCTGCTCAAAACAAGACCAACCCCAACTAAATCATCCCATCTAGGGCTTTGTCAAGATGGGGCTTAAAAACTTCTAAGAATGGAGAGTCCACTACCTCCCTAGGTAACCCATTCCAGTACTTCACCACTCTCCTAATGAAAAAGATTTTCCTAATATCCAGCCTAGACCTCCCCAACTGCAACTTGAGACCATTGCTCCTAGTTCTGGCATCTACTACCACTGAGAACATCCTTGTTCCCTCCTCCCTGGAACCTCCTTTCATGTAGTTAAAGGTTGCTATCAAATCCACCCCTCCCATTCTTCTCTTCTGCAGACTAACCAAGCCTAGTTCCCTCAGCCTTTTCTCATAAGTCATGTGCTCCAGCCTCCTAATCATTTCTATTGCCCTCCACTGGACTCTTTCCAATTTGTCCACATCCTTTCTGCAGTGGGGTGACCAAAACTGGACACAGTACTCCACATGAGGCCTCACCAGTGCCAAATAGAGGGCAATAATCACTTCCCTTGATCTGCTGGCAATGCTTCTACTAATGCAGACAAATATGTCATTAGCCTCCTTGACAATAATGAGACATTGTTGACTCATATCCAGCTTCTTGTCCACTAACTGCAGGTTCTTTTCTGCCAAACTGCTGCCTAGCCAGTCAGTTCCCAATCTGTACAGAGCATGGGATTCTTCCATCCTAAGTGCAGGACTCTGCATGTGTCCTTGTTGAACCTCAGATTTCTTTTGTCCCAATCTTCTAATTTGTATAGGTCACTCTGTATCCTATCCCTGCACTACAGCGTACCTACTCTCCCCACTCCCCCCTACTTAGTGTCATCTGAAAACTTGCTGAGGGTGAAAACCACCCCATCTTTCAGATCATTAATGAAGATCTGGAACAAAACTGGCTCCAGCCAGGGCACTCTGCTTGTTACTGGCTGCCAATTAGACATCGAGTCGTTGATCACTACCCATTAAGTCCAATGACCTAGTCATCTAGAATGTAAACTTACAAAGCCTATTTCTCATTAAAAACATTATTTCAAGCGTAACTACATATGCAAAAATAGATTTCTGTAATAGTCTAGTTTGATGGGACACTGCTACTTGGAAGGAGGAGTGCTGTTAAATTTAGTGATAGGTTAAGAAAGTAAAGGGAAAAATAATGTTTTTTCTAGTCAAGCTATTTTCAGGAGGTATAATATTTCTAAGAAACCCAAGACTTCTAAGAGTCCAGAAGAATCACAAATATCCTTTTGCCCCTGTTCTTAAGAAGGAAAATGCATATGGAAATGCATTAATCTGTACGCAGAGATGATCTATGCCTGACAATGGGTGAGGCACAGTGAGGACAGCTGACTTCAGCAGTGTTACTGAGCATAATCAGTAGAAGTGAAGCAGCAAATCTGGGGGGCAAGGGATACGTGACACCGCATGACCCCCCCATGTGTCACCTCTGTCTGTATGTGATATGCCAAGTATTTTATCAGCTTCTGTTTTTATAAAATGTTCTTATGCTTCATTGTATGTGCTCATGACTGAGCCTGCAAATCTTTGGGTAAGGATATTTCCAGAGTAAATTGTTTCCCTCCACTATTTCAAAGCTTTATGAATCTGAATCTTGCCTGGCACTGGCAGTTGTAACAGAGGGAGGTGCCTAATTGACTTAGGAGCAGAATTCTTGATGAAAATCTGTGGAACTTGTGCTCCTAAGTCACCAAGCCATATCTACATATACCAATTGGTATAGCTGTCTTGCCCAGGGCTGTGGATTTTGTGGTAATTATACCAACCTAACCCCCAGTTTAGACAGTGCTATGTTGATGGGGAGCTTCACTATTTGACATAGCCACCTCATCTCAGGGAAGTGGAGCCCTTATGCCATTGGGAGAGCTTGTCCTGTCAGCAGAGGTAGCTTCTTCACTAAGCAGCGTAGCTGTGCCACTGCAGTGCTTTAAGTGTAGATAAGCTCTTAGGTGCTTCTGATAATCTCCCCCTGAACAAAACGATAGGCACAAAATATACCAGTTCACCTAATATATAGAGCAGCTTTTCTGGTTCCTTGTTTATTTATCATTCTCTCCATACATTTGCAAGGAAGTTTTAACCAGTTGCAAAGTATTGCTTTTACATAACAGATCCTGTAATAAAAAGACTAAATATTTTCAAAGTATGTGGAGAGAGCTTACTTCCACCTTTGGCAAGAATTTCTTTTTGTGATTTCATTAGGGTCCTTTCTTCTCATCTGCAAATGGTCATTTCATGTTATATACTTCAGGAATATAGAAATACAAAATAAATAAAATGAAGTCAGACACTGAATTGAGAAAGAAGGCCCCCAGCTGTAATATACCTATTCACTGAGGAATAAAATAATGGTAGAGTCAAAAATGTTGCACAAATTATGGTTTTCTGGGAAGATTTTAATTAAGAATGAGGTTACATGGAATTTTACTGCCATTCATTTCCTTCAAGATTATTCAAGAAAAACTAGTTGCCATTTTAACCTTACTTTCACCAGACTCAAATCGTGGGCCTGACTTTCCTTACCAATGTAAATCTGGAGTAATTCCACTGAAGTAAATGGAGTTACACAAGTATAAAATCAGAGTAACTGAAAGCAGAATCAGGGTCTGAATCAGTTTCCACATTTTGAACACAAAGACCCCAATTTTCAACCAAGCTGTGCTTTGTGCAAAAACCAAAGCTGTCAAGCAAAGATAGGTTTATACGTGCTTTGTGGACCCTGGATCTTGAGGCTGTCAAAGGCTGGTTTGGCCCTTAGCACAGTTTAGAGAAGCCTCCTTGCTTCAAAAAGCCTGTGCTTTCTCCACCCTCTCAGTTGGAAGCCAATGGATACAGTTCAGCATTGTATACAAAACATCTAAGATTTGAAACCTACAAATTAGAAGTCTCTAGCCAGCAAGCAAGTCTATCAGCCCCTGAGCTGAGGAGAACACAGGCTAATATATAAAACCACAGAGAAGCTACCTGCAGGTTACATTCAGCTGCTTATATATCAAGCTTTTTCTCCCCCTTGTTCCAATTTTCATTAGTATCCTGAAAGCTCCACTTTATAAAGAAGATTTCATAATGAAGATATATTTGAGCATTTGGAATTTCTACAAGGCCTCCCAGTTAATAGGAAAATGTTCAAGGTGCCAAAGAAAGGTGATGATACTTGATTCCTTCACAAGGATAGTAATGCCATGGTAACTGGCCTGTAGGCCAATTCTTTGGAAACATAAATAATCCTTTGATTACTAGGGACGAAAACTCATTCTCAGTGTTCTGCAGCAAGATACCAGAGAGGTGTATTATACTTGAGTGGTTCTCAATCTCTAAATCCCTCTAATTTCCAGACATGAAAGAAGGCTTGTCTTCCTCTCCCACAGGTGTTAAGCTCCTCCCATGTCCATTTATCATCTATATAGAACCGTGCTCCCATTCAAGACTGCAACAAATTGTTCCAAGCAGCCTAAGAGTTTCAAAATTTGCCATCTACCTTGGTGTTGATAGCTTCACCCTCCAGAATTCTCAAAGCCAATTCCATGCCAGTTTTTCCTTGCTGCTGCCATAAACTATTGATCCCAGCAGAGGGCCAACAAAGCGCAAAGATTCATCAGTAAGAGGACATAGGATAGGTCAGGATTACAAGCTAGTGGAAGAAAAGGAAATCCTAGAAGAAAAGAGGACAGACCATATGTGACTCATTCCATACATTTTTTGTCCTCTTTCCTCCTGTCCCATCCTCATCTCTAGCATAGTGCCCCCCAAAATATTAGAAAATTAGACATCTTCCAGATGACATTCTCCTGGGAAAAAGCTATTGAAGTTTGGTGAGGGTTAAGGATCTTGTTTACTTGAAACAGATCAAGAGCTTTTGTCTTGCCTCTTTATCTTATGGCATTTCATTCCCTCCGCTTTTCACTTCGTTTCTCTCCTGGATACCAGTTAGGTGAAAAAAAAACTGTTTGATTTCAGTTTTACAGAGTGCTCTGACTATTTTGCTGCAGATAGATAGATTTCTAAAGAAGAACTTGGGTAACTGTCTGTCATGAAATGCCTACATTAAAGGCAGAAATCCTTTAACCCAAACATGAAATCAGTATAGATCATAGATCAAGTAGGCCTAATTTATACTGCAAGTAACTCATTTTTCTATCGTTAGCCTATAGTTATTGTACCTATGTCATAATAAAGTCACCTATCTACAGGAACAACAGCAAATATCGTGATGTCAAATGCACCAAAAATTCCCTATACTTTAAAAATATAATGTCTGCCTTGAACATAAAGGACTGAGGACTTAGCTTCACATTTATATTTAAAGCACCCAGCACAAGGCTGACAGCATAAATCTAAAATAACAACAACAGTCTGTAAAAGAGTTTTTAACTCCTTAGTCACCAGGTCAAAATGTTAGTAATGAACAGACATCATTATAATTTACAGCTGGCAGAATAGCTGGGGTCAGGCTAGTTTCCAATGGACATGTATTCACATTACTGTTACAAATAATGTAAAGTGCAGCTTGGTCAATTCCAAAATGTCTTTCTATTTTTTAAGAAACCATATAAGTTTTAATGTGTTTGATTTCAGCTGTGTTGTTAAGGAAAAACAAGATAAAAAGTCTCTCTCAACATCAATATTCATCCTAAAGTACCAACAAAAAAAAGCAGTCTAAATTTCAATCTAGGACATCTATATTACATTAAAATCATTATGGTTTTGTTCAACACTGGGCAAAACAAACAGCCTAGCCAATGCTAGTACATTAAAGGCTTTTACTAATTCAAAACAAACAACTGCATTGTAATGAAACAGTGACATTCTTTAACTGAACAAACAAGACCACATGGTTGTAATGTTTCTTAACCACATATTCCATTACAAGTGTCGGATCTAATGATCACTTTAACAAAAATTGTCTCCAAAGTGCTGTAGGTGTTTAAATAAGATGACTGTGCAAACAAGTAGGAGTAGTCAAACTGATAGCAGAAAAGAAAAAACTTTAACATTATACAACTGCAGGAAAGTATACTCCATTAACCTATCTGTCCTTTGAAATCAGAGTTACTTATTTTACAACTTCAATTAGCTTGTCAAAACAAATGAACCTTTGCTAGCTTTTTCTTTTGATCAGTTCAAAGAAAGAGGCAGTGCCATGAACCAAATTACCATTACAATTAGTTCTATTCTTTCAAAAATTACCCAGTGCATTTTGGAAAGTAAGACTATCTGATAATAACAAAACTGCAAACGTGGAGGAGTGTCACCTATGTGATTTGCAGCAGACCTTTCATTCATTAGAAAACCGGGATCCTTGGGAGCTGTTCACTGAGTATGAATGCAGAGCTCAAGAACTGTTGGCTATAGCAGGATTTGTCTGCCATGTTCATGCTCATCCATAATATTTGTAATGGCTGCCTATATTCTTATGCTATACTCCCTGAAAAGTGTAATATGTGTAATTTTCTTCTGAATGCACAGTGACCACCATTACATGACAATATAGTGATAAACATGGTAATAGTCTGTGACCCTTTACAAACTGAGAAGCAAAACACTGAACAATGTACCACTTGTCCTCAGCTGAATCTATTTCTGGAGTACAATGGTACCATCATTTATTTATAATAGAAAATGAGTTAAAAAACAATAGATTAACCAAATAGGAGACCCAAATAGAGAGAAGGGAAAGATATGTAAAAAGCATAGATACAAGGGAAAAAAAACTCTTAAGGTAAAATTTATAGAGCATTGATTCAGTAGCTTTGACTGGGAGAGTTTTAGACTGATGCTGGTTATATACCTTGGTTAAAACAATTTGCAAGCAATGCAGTGGCTGGAGTAATATTCTCATACAAATCATTTTTCATATAATAATAGTATAACGAACTATTCAAAAAGAGCAAAGTCTGTTCAGAACAAGTGTCTAAATTCAGTAATTAAATTACCTGTGAATAGTTTGCATAGCTGTATTTGTAAAGCACTGTACGTGGCAATTGTTCTATATAAATAGTAATACACCTGTGGATGAATGATGCTATATAGAGTAGTTAAGATAATTATGTAATAATGTAAGTATCAGTTATACAAATGAGATCAAACAGCTATTACCAAATAGCTTATCTCCAGATACTCCAAAATGTTCCTTTGAAGTACATGGAAATTCCACACACATGCCTTCCAAGTACTAGCTAATCAGTTGTTTCCAACACTGCAGTTTCTTTCTACAACATTTGGGAAAAGGTAATTCTGACAATGGCTTTCTATATATAGTAAGCTTTCTATGGCAGAAGATTGGCCTAATGTGAAACATATGGTCAACTCCCAATCCTCCAAACATTATTTTTTCAAATACACTTGACAAGAAATTTGATTATTCAGATTAATTTGGATTACAAAATTCACTTTAGTGCACTGAAATGGAAACATATGAAAATTGATATATAGCTGTATAAGTCCACTGCGAAGTCTCTAGTGGCAATGTGACAGAAGATACATTCATAGGAGCATCTTTCTGTTGAATAGTTTGAATATCTTGGGTGAAATCTTGGCCCAAATGACATCAGTAGAGCTATGATAACTTATATCAGCTGAGGATCTGCCACTATGAGTTCAACACTTCTCATTCAGGTGAGTAACTATTTAATCATAAAATTACTGAAAGCATAGATTGAGTGGCTTTCTGTAGTTTAATGTTGAGCAAAGAAACCACACACTTAGTTTAAGAGTTTCTCCTCAAGATTTAAAAGAGCACAACTGATTGTCTATGTTTTTCCCCTTATATTTGTTATATTGAACAATATTTAAATTGTCCCCTTTACGTCTCCTCCCTCCCCCAAATGATGATGTGGAAATGGTGAAAAAGAAGATTAAGTTTTATGAATAAGCATGGCACCAAAAAGCAAATGGTAAGTTTTTATTTGTTCACTTGTATTCATAGTAGGGAAAGAAAATTCGTAAATTCAGTCTAAGTGGGTGAACTCATAAAATCTTCAACAAACTGTTGCTATGGCAGGAACTCCATATCAATAATTAAATCAATTTGTGATTTAAGAGGAAGAAAAAAAATCAACTGAATTATAACATATTGTGATTTTTTTTTTTTAACAATGGCTAACTGAAACAGATGTTGGTAGATAGCATAACAGATGCTAAATGATTCTCTTTTTATAAGACATTTATAAAAGAGAAACAGAATTAAATGTCAAAATGATAGAGCTACTCTCACTTCAGAGGTATAAACCTCCCCAAACTCATTAAACTGGAAACAACAGTGAGAACAGGTGTTCATATAAGTTGGATTATAAAGTTTGCATCATTTGGGGAAAAATGGATTTGTCATACACTCAGATGTGTTAACATACTGTGGCAAGGTTGGGGCAGGGGAGGGTAAGATACTCCGCCCCCATGGGTCTTGCTCTCTGCCGGCCTGGCCGGTGGTGCAGCTGCGGGAGGGTCGAGGGAGGGGCCGGGGCCCGCTCTGCCCCTAGGTACCGCTACCTTCCCTCTGGGGTAGTCCATGGACCGCTCCCTGCTTCTCCTGTCGGGTGTTCTGCCCTCCAGGGCACCGGTAGCCACAGTGAAAACTGTAGGTCTCTGTGAGCTGCAGGCCGCAGGCTGCAGCCTGCCTGCTCCAAACCGCCAACTCCAATTCGCAGGCTCTCGAGCTGCAAGCCTCCAAAAGCCACAAACTGCAACGGTAGACTATTACTATGTCTCCTGTCTCCGTCCTCCATCCTCCTCTCTCCAAGCTTCACAACCCACAACTGCCTGCCTGCCTGCCCTGCAGGCTTTTAAGTGTTTGGGGCGGGGCTTCCTGATTGGTCCCAGCTGGCGCCCTTGAACTGTTTTTCCTCTCCCCCTCCCTCCTGTCCTCAGTTGCCTCCCCTGCCCCCACCACCGAGGTCCCCCTCTGTCCCCCTACCCTCCATGCTGGGGAGGTGGGGCCCATCGCCGCAGCCCCCAAAGAGCCGTCGGGGGCCGAAAGGCCGAGCCCCGGGCCGCCGGATGCCCCGCCCCTTGTTCTGGGCCAGCTGGCCTCCCTCCCCCCTGAAGCCTGCTCAGCTGCCCCCTCACGGGGCCCTGAAACGGGGGGTGCTGCAATCCCGCAATCAGGCCCCCCAGAGAACAACTGGCCCACACCCACCCCCTCAGCACCCGGCCCCAGTCAAGAGGCTGCACACCCCGCCTGCCCGGCCGTCTTGGCTGAGGACCCCAACCCCAAGTCTGACCCTAACCCCCTTCCTGCTCCTTCCCCCGACCCCTCCCTTACCCCAACTCCTGATCCCTTCCCCGCTCTCAACCTCTCCCCGGCCCCCACCCCTCCCATCCCCGTACCTCCTCCCCCCGACCCCTCTGCCTATACATCTGCTGCCCCTGGGGTTGTCTCCTTCCCCCTAAAGATCTCCCAGGAGGTGGCTTTCGATATTAGCACTCCCAGCCCACTCGGGGCTGCTGTCTTCCCTCTGCCGCTGTCATCCCCTCCAGCCCCCGCCCCAAAGGGCCAGGGGGCCGCTGCGGGGTTCCGAGCCGGAGGACGACCCCCCTGAGGCGCTGCGTGAGGAGCTGCGCATCTTTCTCTGGGACACGTGTGGTGCCCGGAACCAGTTGCAGCTCGCTCTGCAGCGCTGGGGGGACTTCCACCGCGTCCTCTAGGCCGTGAGGGCCACTATGAAGGAGGGGAAAGGGACCGGGCGGCAGGGCGCGGCGGCCTACCAACGGGCCCGCAGCTTTTGCGATGCCCTTAAGATCTATGGCACCAGCCACGGGCTGCTGCGGAGCCCGACGAGGACCGCTAGCGCTCCTGCCCACCAGGATCCACCCCAGCCCTCCTCGTAATGCCCTTTACCATCTGTACATTAAACACGAGGGGCTGCAGGACGGGTCTCCGCAGGAACCAGGTGCTCTCCTTCCTTCGGGAGGGGGGGGACTCTGTAGCGTTCCTGCAGGAGACCCACACGGACCCAGCCGCCGAGGCCAGCTGGCGGCTGGAGTGGGGAGACGGGGTGCACCTTAGTCATCTCTCCGCCCACGCGGGCGGAGTGGCCACCCTGTTCTCCCCTGACCTGCAGCCCGAGGTGCTGGGGAT